>CM023454.1:158067373-158347373 GCA_013339765.2 Haemaphysalis longicornis
AAGTTGCTAAGGCACGTAAAAAGAAGATAATACGGTAAGCTCCTACAGTAGGAGAGCTCGTGACAAAATCAGCGAAAAATATTTTGGTACAATGGCAAGCTGCAGTGCAAAACTGTGGACAAGCTTAGCCGATTGTAGGTATTGTCAAAATATGTTATTCCTGCTCTTTTGTTTTGGTAAGAGCCTGGGAGACAGGTTCCAAAGGATTGTCCCTACGGTGGCCTACACGAGAGGCGCCAAGGTTGGTGTCCGATGCGTGGGTTCCGGTGGAGACAAGTCGTTTAGTCCTGTAAGGTGTTGGGAGAGCTTTTGCTTCAGGGTGTTGAATGCGGCCTCCTGAGACTCATCCCAAGCAAGCCAGTTTGTCTCTGTTGTATCCATCAGGTCAGTTAGAGGCTCGGCAATGGCAGCGTAATTCGGAATGAACTTCCGGTAGCACCCAGTCAAGTTGAGAAAGCACTGCAGGGCTTTTTTTGTAGTTGGTCTTCTAAACTCAAGGATCTTCTGTAAGGTCCGTGGACGAGGTAGGTTCGAGCCACTTATGCCGTGGCTTAGGGAAGACCCATTCGTTTCCACGAAGTCGCACTTTCCTTGCTTGTACCCAGCAACGCGATGAGATATTCCATGTCGTGGTATTCCAACCCTGCCCGTACATGTTTTCTTGCAACCGTCGCATGACCTGACGAAGCGTTTGACGTCTCCGCGCAGACCCGGCCAGTAAAACTCGTCTAAGATGCGGTAGACGGTTTTTCGTAAGCCCTGATGAATTGCGCCGAAGCCTTCGTGTGCAAATCGAAGGATAGGTTCCCTTTTGGACTTGGGCACAACGACCTGTGTGAATCTTCTACCCGTTGAAAGGTGGAAGTGACGATGTAAGACGTCGCTGGTCTTGACGAAACGGTAGCTCCCGCCTTTCCCTGATGAGACTGTTTGTCCAACCTTGCGGAAGCAGCTTCTGAGCGAAGGATCGCTTTGCTGCTCCCGGGCGAGCTGTTCTCTTTCGGTGTCCGTGGTCGGAATCACAAGCGCTTTCCAGGCCTTGATGTTTGATGAGGTCACCTGTGCGACGGCCGACACCAAAACATTCTTGCTCGGATAGACAAGCTCCTTGGTGATACCCTTCACTAGATTGAGTGAACGCCCGCCTGGACCTTTCCAGTGAGGATCCGGGTTGCCCACCGCTCTGACACCTGGAAGGTTCCCGAGGACGAGATCGTAGATCGGCCGCTCCATACACGATACGGTGAGTTCACCTACGAAGTACGGAGTGTCGACATGGATCCTCGCCTGGGCTAATTGCTTCATGGAGCCGTCTATAAGTGATACACGTGTTGTTCTTCCGGTTAAGCAACCGTCTTCAACCAAATCTCTCCGAACGATGGCGGTATTGCTTCCAGTATCCCGAAGGACTGTAGCAGGCTTCCCTTGAACACGGCCTTCCACGACAGGCATGCCATTCACGCAAAACGCGTCCTTTCCAGTGACTTGACCGCGGTCGTGGGCGAAAGGATAAGCATTTGCTCGGAAGCACTCCGCTGGCTACACACCGGATGATTTGGAGAGGCCATGGTCAGTGCGCAAGCAGCAAACTGCTCTTCACCGTCTGACCCAGGTTGGCAGTCCTCTGTTTTGTGTCCGACACGTACACAGGCGCTGCACTTCGGTGGATCCCTTGCGGTGCTGCGGCAGTCCGAAGCGCGGTGGCCCGGCCGGTTGCACAAGAAGCACTTGGGAGGTTGCTTCTTCTGCGCGTCTTGCGCATTCTTCTGCGGTTGATCTGCGTCATCTGGGCCTTTCCCAAGATTTGGGAGGTTTTGCGCCTCCAGAAACCGGTCGGTGTAATCTGCCAAGTTATCCAGAGTTTTGCACTGGCGCTCTTTTAAAAAGACTACGAGCTTCGGATGGCAACAGCGGAGGAACTGCTCCGCAATGACGTGATCGCGGAGACCCTCAAATGTTTTTGGTATCCCGGTCATTTCAATCCAATGATCGAAATAACCGGATATCCTTGCTGCTAGCTGCCTCCCTGTTTCGCCATCCTCAGCTCGTGCTTTGCGAAACTTGTCCTGATAGCCTTGGGCAGTAAACTTAAACCGTTGCAGCAGAGCGTTCTTGACTTTCGCATAGTCCAACGACTCTGTTGCAGTCATCCGGCCGATAACTGAAAGTGCCTCCCCAGACAAGCACATACTAATGGCAACAGCCCATTTGTCTTGGGGCCAACCCTGACCCGTTGCTACGCGCTCGAACCTTTGCAGATAGGCGTGCAAATCGTCTCGCCTCTCATCGAACAAGGGTAGCAACTTCTGTGGGTTGATCACAAGCGTGTTGGGGCCAGCGCTACTCTCTCCAGTAACTGCTGGAGTGTTTTGCGCCCCTTCCTGGATGCGCAGCCTAAGTTGGAGGAGTGCCAACTCTCTTTCGTCAGCTTCCTTTTTCCTTTCCGCTGCTTCTCTAAGGGCTTCTCTCTCGGCTGCCCTCTGAGCCCTCTCCTCCGCACGCTTGCTTTCAATCCACTCCCGAAGTTCGGGTCCCGTCAAGCCTAACTGTGACCCTATTGCCATTAACTTTTCCAAATCCATCTTCAAACTGTCAGATCACTCGTCCGCACACAGCGTTCAACCAATTTCCGCAGATGTTAATGATAGGATCCTGGCAGGCTCGCCACTTTTTGTAATGAAATGGGCCGGATCACACAAACGGAGGGAACGCTCTTAGTGCGGATGAGGAGATGACATTGTATTTACAGACTGGACAGCACAGAGGGTTGAAGCAATGACAAAGGGAATTCACAAAGCGTTATGGGGAAACTCAGATAATAAAACAGCCCACGCGGCCCGCTCCAGCGCCCGCAACTACAAAGTCCGCGCACCGTCCCCGCGTAAACGTCCCGGGGCAGGAAACGCTCACATCGGTTGTATGGGACGCGGGTGCCGACGTCGCCCTCGTAGCGGTGTCCGCGTCGTTGAGGTTGGATGCCCAGGTTCCGTAGCCAGAAGACTTTCCGCCGGGTCCGCTGACGGCCTTGCTCCCGCCTCGAGCCGGTCACGCGCTGTTCGGAACGCCGGAGCCCGGTCGACGGTGGCCCGTGCTGGCGACGATGTCCCGGGCCTTGGCGGCGACGCCCGGAACCGTAGCAGAGACTCGCGACGGCCTTGCCTCACTGTGGCACGTAGACCAGACGTCTCGCCCTGAGGTCGCACAGAGCCGTGCCCCGTTCAGTCCGCCTCGTTCCCTGCTGGGGTCTCGCTCTCCTGCGCCCGTGCCTCCTTCACCTTCTTCTTACAACTCTCAGCAGGCCGCTTGGCCTTGCACTTCGTCTTTCTCGCGTAGAATACGGCGTCATTCCCCTTCGCGGGTATGTTCCATCACAGTGGTAACCAAACACATCCACGAGATAGATCCCTTCTAACCAGTGCACCTTTGCCATGTGAACATGAGTTCTTGTCGGTGGAGCATCGTGATCTCCACGTACGGATACCATGAGAAGAAAACACAAGAACAAAACTATTGTGGCACATCTGCTTAGTTTCACCAGTGCATGTCTATCTCTTAGAGGACGCAGTTGACGTGAAACAATGAATGCGATTTGGATGCTTCCGTGCTGGATTCACTCGTGTTTCATTTTTGTGCTTCCAACAGACCTCCCTACAGATCCCCAGGAATGCATTTTTTCGGTCTCGGCTTACAACGTGGCTGACGACGGGGAAGAGCTATATGGGAAGCCAACAACGCTGACCACGCAGTGGCCGCAGGGCTACACGGCCACAACCGATCCAGCGCCTGCTGACAGCAGCCGTTGAGTAAACAGAGCTCTGGAAGGGCTTCCTATCCAAGCTGGTTATCTATTCACATGCCCCTTATTTAAAACGTGCGAAATAAAACCTTGCTGTCTCGAACGGTTCGAATGCCAAAGACTCTGCCTGTTTTGTTTCAAACGCAAGTTTAGAAACCACATTTCACTTCAATATCTACACAGCGTTAGAGATGTCACTTTGTTAAGGTGGCGAATGTCGGTTATTGTAGTGTGGCTGTGTCTCGGCCGTTCTATATGTGTCCAAGGTAAGAAGCTCGGCGGTTTCGCTAATGCGCGAGTGCTTATTGCCGTACGGTGTACAAAGGCTCTGGCACTTTCAGCCGGCGTTGCAAACTTGCGTACTTCAACTGCTCCAATGACACTTACACGCAGTGGTCACGTAATGTTCTACAAGGAACAATTGCTCATTGCACGCAAGCAAGCTGATTGTTTTACACACCATTATTCGTCACAGTTTTTGTTGTGCCGTGAAAACAGGAACTGATTTAAAAAAAACATTTTGTGTTTCATGTGTTCTGTGGCAAAGGTAAAACTTTGCTTTGTAAAACACTTTTAAACACCCCCTTGAGTTCTCCAAAAATTCACCTGCCCACGGGAACAGTCTGTTGACTGGTCGAGGTACCGAGCAACCCTTGTTCGCGTGTTCCCACATGGTAAAACGTAATAGCGAAATCTGACCGAAGCCAAATGCATACAAAGCTCTTCGGAGGAGAGGCTATTCTAGTGAACTCGATAATGAATTAGCGCGCAAGGAATCATTTAGCGTGAATGAAAGAAAAATTGCTTACGAAGTCGTTACCCGTGAGGAAAACTTAGGTTCGTATGGATATGAAATGCAGAACCTTGAGCTTAACGAACGGTGCGGAGACCATGGCGTTGTTTATCGCAATGTTTCAAGCATGTGACAAAGTGTGAGGTGAAAGCTTCAAGGCCCGTCGTTTCCACTTTAAACTAAACGGGTGCAACAGATTCAGTACTGATTAGTACCATTATCGATAACTTCATTGTAAATTCATCGCATGAAGGCGGAATGTCGTCAAGCACTGCTCTATCCTAGGCTCCGAAGCAGCAAAAAAAAAAAAAGAGTGACACGCTTGTTTTTGTCATGCAGCCTGCTTCGGATCTTCGGTTGTAGCAAGCGTACACAGCGCAGTATGAAATTTCGACGAAAAAACAATGCTGACTACTACTTGTAACAAGGCATTCGCAAACCCACAAATCGCTCGAAAAAAAAAACGCTGTCCACATGAACGTTCTTGCCAACACCACACTGCGAACCACATTTCACATCGGGAACGCCGCGGCCCATGCAGGAAAATGCAACCGTGCCGATGGCATCGGTGCAGCTAAGCAAATAGCACCACCACGCATTCAAAAGCCCATTGCATACGCCGATAGACTGACTAAATTGGAGGTCAGGTTCAGTCCGCTTACAAAGTTGTTGAAATATTTCGGTGAGTTACTGTGCGATGAGGCGTCAAAAACCACCTGAAGCTTGTGAGAGTAACGTGCAACAGCCTAGTGCAGCATGTAGTAAACGGCATCAGCTTCACTCGTACTGTCCGTAAGTTTTGCTATCCCTAGCTGGTCGTAGTTTCTGATCACAGCGCGGTAGTCCTGACACAATTCTGGGGAGTTTAGAAAGTGCCTTATCAAGTGGTATAGTGACATTGGCTTCCAAAGAAGCGCCTTCTTCTAATGTCCATCCATTTGTTTGATGGTCCCACAAAACAGAAAAAAATACAATAGAGGCGTGGAAATTTCTGAAATTTCAAACCCTTTGCGAATGTTGTTTGCTATTCGATTTGTAGCGCACTTTTATCATTCAAAGTGCTGAATGTTTTCGAGTATTGAATATTTGGGAATAATTGAGCAGTAAAAGTTGGCTCTGCCGCATAACTTTCAAACTTTCTAGCTTCACTGTATGGCATGCCCTCTTTCGTTGACTTTTTGCATTACGCTGAAGTTGTGCAAAAAAGCTTAACACGCGGTCATACTATCACACTTAAAAATAAATGAACAAGTGTATACCAACTGGTAGAGGTTTCAGAAGTGTCAAAGGCGGTGGCGGTCAAGACCATCGCTAATGACATCAAGGTTTTCCAGGCTTTAAAGGGGTCCTGAAATACCTTCCGCCGATGCGTGGATGTACATGTAACCAAATAAAGCAATGTATTAGCAATCTCCTCCCGCAAGAATTTTGTTGAAGCGATGAGTATTAGCTGAGAAATCGTAAATCAAAAACCACACATTATCGTCGCGCCGCGTTTCCTCCTCCTTTCAACTTACTCTCCGCTGTTGACGGCGAGCAAGCCTTCCCTCCCATGATGCTGCGCTCCTCGGCGGTGACGTACTTCCGCTATTGCGCTGCTCACACAGCCGTCTGCTACGGGCAAGCTTTGTTGACACCATAAATCCCGCACACCGCTCAAGGCTGGAAAAGCGAACGAAAAATCTGGCCCCATGTGTGCGGCGGCCTGGCCTTGCCCCTTCGCGGTGTACGTTGCTGAAGTTCATATCGGCGGCGCGTGACTTTTTATCGGCGGCGAACTCGGAGCCGCACGGGGAGGATCCTGCGCTCGCTCTCTTAGATACACAGCGCACTGTTTATCCAAAACGCGCCGTATCAGATGTGGCCCCGCTGGTTCCGGGTCTTGTTTTGTGGCGGTGGTAATTACTGCCGGCGGCATGTGAAAAAGACATTTTAAACCGATGCAGAACCCGTGCACAAAACGCCAGTTCAGCTTGGGGCGGCGCGTGGTGGAGAGCGGCAACGTTGGCAAAACATGCTCCGCCACGGCTCTGAGCTTCCTCGCGCTGGAGCGAGCACCATTTCTTTCCCAATATCAAACATCGGTTGTCCTGGCAACAAGGCACAAACCGCTCTAGAAGTCAGTTGCGGTTGCGTGATCCCGGTTCAGCTTGGGGCCCCACCTCGCGGCATATGGGCACTGCAGGCATACTACTCACTCCCATTTGGAAGTGCGAGATGCGTTTGGCATTACAGGAGGCGATGGTGTGTGTGTTGTGGACGCCTTTGTTTCGCGATGAAATGCGACGTTGTGCTTCTGCGGGTGGATAGTGCTTCCCATGGTCTGGATTATCTTTCTCAAGCGGCGTACGACTCAACCTCGCATGGGGTATGTGCAGTGTGCGTGGCTAAAAGCCATCTCGGCTTGTACGCCAGAGTTAAGTGACTTGCTGTTCGTCCCCGCAAACCGCGCGCGAGGTGAGTGCCGAATTTACGAGGGGCAGGAGGAGGCAACCCATCGTCTGTCAATCGCGGTTCGGACTTTCAACGCATGTTGTGACGTTGTGTTCGTTCGAAACGCATCTCTGGATTGTTTGGAAGGTGAATAAAATGTATGCGTCAAACCCGGGCATTCGGCTCAGGGCGTTCTCTGCGATTGCAAGAAAGAAGTGCCACGGGGCTTCAACGCTTTCTTTATGGAACGTACTCAAGTAAGAGAATATTCATGTCGTGTTATGGCCCTGTTGCATTCAATACAAACGGTTAAGCGTTTGTTTACACTTGTTTCATTTGCCGTAAAATGTCCAAGCACTCCGGCACTCCGCTGGCAGATCAGCCGGCGAGCCGACGCTGAGCAGACGACTCGTCTCTTTGCCGGAAGTGCGTGAAAAAGCCGCCCAATAGCAGGATGTCTAGCTCATGACGAACATCTGGGAATCGATGATGTAGACATGTGAAGATGGCGGCGTCCGAAAACACGAAGGAAAGGGTGAGAAAAAAGCGACAAACTTTGCAACAAAAGTGTGAGCTTTCCGCTGCGCGTAAAAGAGTAATACTTGGCACAGATGATGTTGACGACCCAATCTAACGATTGCGCTAGTCAGTTTAGTGTGCTCAAAACGCCTTTCAGGGCCCCTTTAACACACCATTTGCTCACTTCTCATTTTTCTTCCACTCAGTTTTTATGTGTAGCAACTTTCAGCCTTTTGTCCACCTGCTTGAGGGTCTAACTTCATTCAACAGCAGAAGATCAGAAAATAAACTAAAAAATCACTCCACAAAGTAAACACCCTCTTCCAAAACGCTTATGCAGAGGCTGGACGTGCTGTAGAATGCAGAATGCCCTTACTCTATGAAAGAGAACATGTGTCATCTCTTGTGCTACTGCACGCCGCATGCAACCCAACACGAAACAGCGAAAAGAACTCTTGTGCGATTGCTACAAAAAACTTTTCAGAACTGAACCACTTTTGTGAACTGTAGAAGTCATGCTGACACTGCACTACGTACAAAGGCTCTAGATTGGTCGACGTTCTTTAACTTTGAGATCCTGAGATCTGTTATCCTACTACTGCCATTTTTTCAAATGTTTCTGATTTATTTCATTCTCCCTCTTATTCATTGTTTCTACGTATTCTTTCCACGTTTTTTTTTTCATTTACTGTGTTCACCCTATCTGACGCAGCAAGCAACGCCATTTGTGGAGCTAATGTCTTCAGTATTCCTTAAAGCTTTCTCTTTCCCAAATAATTCATCTAACATAGCTATCATCATCTGGAAGGCTCCCGCGCAATTACAGCTTTTAGCTCCATTTCATGCAGCAATGGCCTCGGTCGTCCTTGCGTGGTTCTTCCACTACACCATCCCTGTTGCACTAAGCTCATGTGCTTGCGCTTTGTGCATAAAGTAACCGACAGGTGTCCTGAGCTCGAGAATGCCTAGATTGGGCTGTGTGTCGAGCTGCCATTCCAGGTGCAGACGCACAAATGAACGGCTGTAGCACTTTCGTCTTCTGTCTGGCGCCAAGCGTAGGGAGAAGTGGAAAAGGGCACTAGAACGGCCGGAAGCTGACTGTTTTAGCTATGATTGTAACAGCGTTTGATTTGATGTGGAGTACTTTGATGGTATTGGCATTATAGTAACTTGCAGCCTTATTGGCAGCGGGCATGTGTTATTGCAAAAAGATAGAGCAAGGCGCTGCAAATGAACTTTTCTACCTCTCACCTGGCTACATTGATTTGATTGATTGTGGGGTTTAATCCACCAAAGCTACACTTGGACTATGAGGCGCGCCGTATTAAAGTACTCTGTATTAATTTTGACCTCCTGAATATCTTTAAAATATGCCAAAATCTCGACATGAGCATTTTTGCTTTTTCCTTTATGGTCGGGTCCCACTCAGGCTGCACGTGTAATCAAAGCTCTTTTGGAGTTTCTTCGGAGCACAGAACTGGACAAAGTTTTGTGATTGAAAATTTTGGCGGCATCAAAAGACATCTTTTCATCTTCACGTTTTTTTTTTCTCTTCTCTCATTTAGCGTACCAAGCCAGCCCGACGGCTCGGCTAACATCGCTGGTCTCCATTAAACTTATTCTCTCTCTGTCTAAGCCATTTTATTGATGTTGAGTGCATAGAATTTTTACTGATTGCAAGAACATAGAGTATGTGATGATGCTTAAGTATCAATTTATATTTAAGGAACCCAGGAGAAGAAAAATATGAATGGTGCAAAATGAAAGGGTTCAACATGCATGGGACTACTTGATCATTACGAGTTGTGTGCCTACCGATGAAATGTCAATGAACCGTGCTGCAGTTTGTCGTCATCTAGTGCTGATCTTTTTTTTTCAGGTCTGCATAAACTTAACTCATTGTTGTATGTAGTTTTGTTCACTTAACCTTGTGTGTTTCAAGTCTGTAATACTTAGTACATTTCGTAGCATTAAACAAAGGAACTCTTTTTGTTGTGCCTTTACTTGCCTAACTTTGGCCGAAAGAGGCTTCATTTCAAAACAGAAGACCGCGTTATAAGTACGAATTACTGAAATGAACTAGATCTTGGTAACTCATTGAGGCAACACTGCTCTTAAAAAAATGTAGCCAGCTTTGTTTATAACTACGGCTTATTAATTCATGTATCTATAAATCTCTGGGGCCTATCTGTTTTTGTACATAGCTGTCTTGTTTTGAAATAAAACTTGATCGGCGAGTTTTATTTTGTGTGGGGTATACACGTCGTGTTCTGCCGTGAGTCTTCTCCAATTATTGTGAGGCCATGTTTTCTTCAGCACCTCCAGCTGCCCTTATCACTAATTTTTTAAATTTTTATTGAAGTGCATACTGCGAACCAGAGGCCCAAGAAGGAGGGGCATAAAGATGTGAACAAGATCATGGATACCAGCAGTTCAGGAGACTACATGTGGCAGCAATGAGAAAGAACAAAAGTTTAAAATAAACTAAACATTTGCTTCTATGTATTCAAATTAATCAAGAAAGATGTTCAGGTGTATTTTTCCACTCGATAATACATGTGGGAAAAAAAATTTCCACCGGTGTGTAGAACGGGTGAAAGAATGAAAATGGTAATGATGAATAATATTTTGAAGTATGTCATGATCTTGTATCTTGGCCAAGTTTGTAGCATAACAACAGCAAAACATTTAAGGCATTAGGACTTCTTTTTTCCTTAGTGCTTCAATCGCACCAGTTTGCATGAGATCATTAACAGAATCCGTGTGACCATAGTTAGAATTCTGAACAGTGAAGAAATGTAAGATGCAAAATTTTCTCCTAGACTAATATTTGAATCCCAAAAGCTTATATGATCTCACAAAGAGAATTTGTGCAATTATATTTAGAATAAATAACGTCAACAGCCTTTCTTAGAGCCTTCTCAACCAATTCGATAATATTTCCTTTAGGGGTCTGAGACTGTGCAGACATACTGAAGTGTCTATCAAATAAAACTAGGGTACAAAAGTTATCTAACTTTTGCTGGAGTATCGGTGAGTTTATGCTTTATAAAACCGACTTTGTGACAAGATGAGGAAACATTGGTTTTTATATGTGACTTCAGCTCAAGTTGCTAGTTTATACCATAGCTAGACGAGTACATTTCTATGCTTAGGGCAAGTTTTCCTGAAAAAGGGTAAAAAAGTGTGAGTGGATTCTTTTTGTTGATAATATGATGGGAGACTGCAGTCATCCGGTTTTAACCCCGTAGCCCACACATGACTCCAGGAGGGGATATTATAAGAAATAGTGAAATTGCCAGTATATAGAGAAATCTGTCTAGGCTCATTTACAATGGAAATAATTCATTACAGAAAATTTCAAGGAAAGACCAAGGGCACTACCATGGGGACCATTACAAGTAGGAGGAAAGTGTCAGCTATTCACTCCAATCCGATGAACAAGCAAACTTCTGGGACATGTAATATATTCACATGTTGCTCGTCACCTCGATGATCACTCTTCCTTTTTTCATAAGCAGCATGGTTTTCGTTCAGGGTTCTCATGCGAAACACAACTTTTCGAATTTACGACTGATCTTCATCTAAACCTTGATTCATCATTTCACACTGATGTAATTTTCGTTGACTTTTCAAAGGCCTTCGATCTCGTCCCTCACCAACGACTTATCAACAAACTTTCTTCCCTTTCCCTCGATCCCCGGACCTTATCCTGGATTAAGTGCTTCCTAACCCGCCGGTCGCAATTCATTGTTATCGGTGGTGCCCATTCCGATACTACTCCAGTAATCTCTGGCGTCCCTCAGGGCTAGGTTCTCGGTCCACTTCTCTTTTTAATCTGCGTAAATGATCTTCCTTCCGGCATTTCATCAACGCTTCGTCTTTTTGCAGACGATTGCGTCACCTATCGTCGTATATCAACTCCCGAAGATCAACTAATACTACAGCAAGACTTAAACATTATTGATAACTGGTGCGCTCAGTGGATGATGGGGCCGAATATTTCCAAATGCAAGTTCATGCCTATCTCACGAAAACACTCTAACGTCATCCATCCGTATTCATTAAACTCAGTAGTGTTATCGCAAGTGGATTCTTACCGATACCTGGGCGTTGTAATTACAAGCAGACTAACCTGGACCGAGCATATTACCAAACTAGCTGCCGATGCCTCAAAAACTCTTGGCTATCTTAGGAGGTCATTGTCATTATCACCTGCAAGCCTTCGTAAATTGGCCTTTGAAACTTTTGTTCGTACTAAAATGGAATACGCATCTGCGATGTGGAGCCCTCGTCAGATATACCTAATTAACCTTCTTGAATCCGTCCAAAATCGTGCCGCAAGATTCATCTCCAGAAATTACGACAAACCAGCAAGCATCAGTCTAATAAAATCGTCCCTCGGTCTCCCTGTTTTGTCAGCTCGTCGCAAAATTTCACGTCTCTGTCTTTTTCACAAACTATACTACAGTTTTCCTCACCTACATGGCTCACTTTTACTTCCGCCTCTCCGAACATCTCGTCGCTTATTTAATTCCATGAGTATTCAACATCTGTTTGGTTCTACTAACGCTTTTACAAATCATTTCTTCCTACGGCTATTGAAGAGTGGAATGGATTGACGGATGCTATTGTCAGCGAACAAATTGCTTTTACATTTAGAGATTTATTCCTAGCTACCCTTGACTCTTAATCGCTGTTCTTTTTTTTTGTTTGTTTCCTGTCGCCTGTATATTTTGGACTGTGAATTGACTGTTAAAAAATTCGTTTTACATGCTCTGTGTTCTTTTTGATATTTGTTCCTACCTGTAGTTTTGGTAACTCAAAAACTGTAACCATGAACTGCATTTTTATTGCCATTTGTACATTGATTTCCCCCCCCCCCACTTATGTAATGCCCCGAGAGAGGCCCTTAGGGGTAAAATAAATGATGATGATGATGAGCCAGAGATTGAGACGGGGAAGTGGGGTTTGGTCGCGGACTCCTACAACATGGTAGAGTGTAAGTGTATCGGGCCTGGCACAGGCGGCATTGCGATGGGAAAGCCGACGGTCGCATCAAGTGTCGCGGACACTCTCGTTTTCCAGGGTGGCTGAAATGACCAGGCGGCGGCAGTTACACACGTCGGCGTGGAGGCGCTCTATTTTTGTCACCGCCGCGTTACGGCAGTTGCATTCCCGCTGCTGCTCGCTCTGTCGTTCCTCTTACCAATGCTGTTTCTCTGGAGTACAAAGCGTCGCACGTATATAACGGAGCAAAAATGGGCCTCTTTTCGTATGGGACGCTGAGTCGTTACTCGTACTAACCCGTGATCCACTGCGAGAGCATGCTCTTTCCCGTCGGGGCTCACTATCTACGTCACCAACACGCGGCAATCGCGTATTTTACCGTTTTGTAATACGCCGTTCCTTCTTTTGGCGGTTTCAAGCCAGTCGCATTTCGTTTTTTCTGCGCATGCGTGATCCATGCTTCGGATGGTTTCAGGCGCACTAATAACAGACAATTTATCCTAGCCATGGACAGCTTCGCTGTAAAAGACATAGCAACGCTGCAGTTCAAGCGAGCGTGTCTGCCCCAAGGAGGTTGTATAAAACTGGAGTGGAGGCCGCCCATAGCGGGCAACGCGGGGAGGTGAAGCCGGGCGAACCGGTCGGCGGCCATATTGCCGTGTTTAGAAAAGGCGCTGCGCCGGCAGGGACGCTGAAGTGCGGTCGCGTTTTTTTGGCTTTACAAGGGGGAAAACGATGGTAAGCTAGTATATCGATTACGATATTTGAGGGCAGACTGAATTTTGCCTTACGCGTAAGGTTTTGACGTAAAATATGGTTCAAGCAGCGAGTTCGCCTGTGTATATCTTACGGTGGTCAACAGAGCTGTCGATGCGGGAAAACGCGCAGCGCTATGCTAAAGGCACCACCCCTGATTTTATTTCAATAAACGTTTATTCGGTATAGCTAAGGCTATAGACCGCCCCCTTAACATTAAAATTACCTCATGTTGCGCGCCATGGCAAGAGATTCCGCGTTATAAAGTTACTATTAGCCGTGATTTCACGCTGGAAGTGCGGGACACGCGAAAGCGCGATTATTTGACGCTTGTTTCTTTTAGCGGCGTGGCTAGGATTAATGAATGCTTATTCATTAATGATTAATAAATAATAATGCAGTAGCGGTTCGAATGGTTTTTAAGCAGTACTGCAAGAATCATATCCATCAGGATATTGCAATCTTTATATGTAGTGCAAATGCACGTTTTCTGGTTTAAACAACATGCCCAGTTTTGCCCTTGCCGAAGACCAAATTAAGCACGCGATTTTGATGGATTGATTGATTGATTGATTGATTGATTGATTGATTGATTGATTGATTGATTGATTGATTGATTGATTGATTGATTGATTGATTGATTGATTGATTGATTGATTGATTGATTGATTGATTCATTCATTGTGCGGTTTAACGCGCTGACGCAACGCAGGCGATGAGGCGCGCCGTAGTGGAGGGCTCCGGATTAATTTTGACCACCTGGGGAATCTTTAACGTGCACCGAAATCTCGTTCACACAGTACTTTTCGCTTTTCGCCTTCACCAGAAAAGTGGCTGCCGCGGCAGGGAATCGAACCCGCGTTCTAGGGATGAGCAGAACAGTGCATTAGCCACTGAGCCAACGCGGCGGGTCTATTTCCAGCTTTTCAATCGTATTTTGCGCAATGGATTTGGCACGCACTGAAGCACATTAAAGCAGGTTTTTTTTTTTAATTCCGCGTGCACTTTACAGAAGGCATGGGACTCCCATTGACTTTATTTTTCAAATCCAGATGGTTACCTAATTGGATGCACGACTACATTAACCGCGCACGTTGGCACGATAGTAGCGTGCTATTGATAAGAAAACTACTCGCTGGAGGTTACTCAATCACATTCGCAACCTCGTTGACCGCGCAATTTCGGACGCGAGCAGCGTGCTATTGATAAGAAAATCACGCGGACGAAGAACGCGGGAGAACATTGCGGTGCAGCAAATACTTCTACGAAACAGCGCTAACGAGAAACGTCAGTGTATTCACGTATGGCCGGATGTAAAGGAAATGTATTAAACAAGAGTGCCTTGATTTTTGACGGTAACTGCCTTAGCAATACTCTGCATTTATATTAGTGCGGAAAAACAATTTGCGCCCCACATAGTTACAAACGTGATTTCGCGCAGCCAAGCGACTACGGGACCACCACAACTACGAGCGAAAACATTCGCATATCTGCGTAAACAAGCGCGTACGGTATGCTCAGTAACCGGACGGCAGGTGCTACGGCAAATTTTCCCTTTACATGACGCACAAACGGCGGGCAAATGTGTACTCATAACGTTATGATACTAGTAATGCCCTCGAAACCCAAAACAAACAGATGCCCTTACTACTTACAGATGAAAGGTGATCCCCGACGCCTTCTTCGCGCGATTAGCGCAGCCGAACGCGACGCACGAGCAGACCATTTCTGCTTTCTACACCTTTGGAGCATCCATCCGCGAACGAGGATCGAACGAACACGAGTTCTGCTCTTTGGCAAGAGAGAACTCGGAAGAACGACACATGGGGCAGAAAAAAATGGCATTGTGTCTACTGCTTATTTTAGTTGTTAGCGCCCAAGAATGTAAATAATTACCAGATGTGTGCGCCCCCGGCTCACGCACGGGCGACTTGCGAAGTGCTTAACTAGAAACACGGAGAGGGGAGCATAACCGAAACCACATGCGGCGAAATGTACGCGCGCAAGAAAAGCTCGCTGCGCTTGAAGGTAGCCGCATGAGAGAATCAACTTGCAAAACAAAACAAAAGAAAACGAAAAAGAACGGAAGCAAAAAATATAACGTAACCCGCCGCAAAAACAAGAACATTATGCGACGAATGCAATGCGTCTGCTACCGCGGAACGAGGTTTCTACCCACGGCAAGATGGCGGCCGTCGGCGTCAGTTTTCGAGCACCATCTCCACTCCAGAAGTTCTATACAACCTCCTTGGTCTGCCCCTTCGACGGGCTTTATTTGCTAGTAGATTAACAACACGTTCGTTAACATATTCATTTGCGATCAAAGAAATTCAGCCCCCTTTTAAGAGTCTTGCTACATTTGCTGTTAGACATGCGAAAGATCCTCAGACTTTTTGTGCATCACGGATGGCCGCATCCCTAGATTGAAAAGCTACCAGTCCCGCCAAAGATTTTTTGACGATATATCTTTGCAGAGCACGCTGGTAATTCACGCACCTTCCAGACTCGCGCGATTTGTCGGATTACGGGGCTTTCACAGGTACAGTGTGACCACTGATACGCTGTGTTTTTTTATACGTCACGCCAGTCCTGGGTGTTTTGAATGTCACATAAATATTTCTTAAAGTTTCAGTTGCAGCGTCATCGCTAGGACTGCATAAAATAACATCATACCAACTATAATTCTTCCGCGTAATTTCCTCTATATCTTAACAAAAACCTCAATGAAGCGAATTTTGTTTTAGAGAAATGCTGTTCTAGACAAGCGTGTTAGATGGCAATCCACATAGGTTAATACGTACTTACCTCAGCTTCCAGGTCCAGGGGGGAATTTCTCTTTTTAGACCGCGGATTCCTACTGTTTGGAAACTCTTAAGGACACAGATTATGCAGAATCGTTTCCACATTGGTTTAGCTTTACCCATGGGTTTTTCAGTTACAGCCATTAGCGTCTGCGCTGCTTATTGCACCGACCTTCCACATCAGGATATTGCATTAATAAAACATGCCATGCAGGCACCAGAAAGCTGGAGGTTTTGAAGCAGCGCATTCAAGACAGGTGAGCTGCAGCTAGGGAAAATCATCGACTATTCAACCGGCAACTTTGTATAGGTTCCGGGCAGCTCGACGGGTGGCGCCACCACTCGGCACTCCCCTCGTTAGTGGAATAAGCCAGTGCATTGGACTACACAGCCCCCCCCCCCCCCCCCTTCCCCCCCCCCCCCCGTTGTTTTTGCCGTGTTTGATTCGGTCCTTTGAATGTTTTGGTGTTGTTGTGAGCGGATACGTGCGATGAAACGAAGTCTTGACAGATGCATTGGGTTGTAGTAACAGCTACGCAAACTTGTCGGACGCATCTTAAGTTGGGTATCGGCTACAATGACACGAGTGCTTTTTGCAGCGGTCTACGCTTGGCTCCACCCATTCTGAGTATAAATAAAACTTCTATTATTACTGTTCATTTCTTCTTAAATGCACTAACGGCTACGTAAACTTATTCCACGCTTCTAAGTTTGGGAATGGGCTACATTGACATCAGCACTTTTTGCAATGCTCTGCACATGTCTACGCACGAAACTATTATTATTAGTAGTCCTTTCTCCCACTTTAAATTTTCTTTACTCCTTTTAATGACTATGGTTTTCCCCCCAGCCTTAACGCTGAGATACCTCGATACGTGTGCTTTGAAGAGAATAGCACTTCCGTACAAGATTGATTACCGTACAGGCGTGGAAATGTCGGGGTAGTTTACACTTTCTGTCTGTAACCGTGAGCTTTATGCCTTCGGGTTTGCTGAGAGACACTGTGACAGCATGGGAGCCTGAGAACCTAAATAGAACTCCCACGTTTCTAGTTGTCAATTTATCAGGAAACAAATTTATTCAACCACCCAAGCTACAAACCATCCCTCCTGCTCCTCCCCCATTTTACCATTTGCGTGGAATAAAAGTTGGCAGCGATAGTTAAAAAATGTGGGAGTGTTAACGCCAGCCTGTGTGTTTAATCCTTAGGTATTCTTTACAGAGTACCATAAAAAAATTTGTAACGTCTTGTGAAGACACCAAAAACGTGTGATTAGTTGCCTCAAATATGGATGAATCATCCCGAGCCCTCCAGCACAGACACATTTCCGACACGCTGGAAGCCGTTTGGATTTGGGAAGGGGTGCATGGAAGTTCAAAATTAAAGAGCAAAATTATGCAGCCCTCCGTGTAACGATTGTGATGGTTGAACGCGATGCTTTCTTCGTGCGAAATCGAATGGGAAATGGTCAAAGTCAAAGACCCTGCGATCAAAAAACCAAACTGCGTGCTGGTTAGATTCAATGCTCAACTAGTCAAAGTTTAAATCCAGAAGGCAACCAAGGAAATCCACACGAGAAAGCGTAGCTATAAACCGTCATCGTCGTTAGACAGAGGAGAGCATGATTTCTTAAGCGTAGGTGGCAGCTTGTAAACCAGCCGCAGCATTCAACCTTCTGTCTCGCGTCCTTCATCCTCGCAGGAATTGGTTTTTGAAAAACCATTGACCAACTAACAAGCAACTATTCCAATTCTTGTAAAGCATCTGTAAACGATTCTCGATGACTGTAGTAAGAACATTTCTGCGATGGTTAATGAAGTTACGGAAGCGTCGTCTATCACAGTTTCAGTTTTGATGTAAATCTTAGAAGGCACCCTTAACTTCGTCTTTTGCTTGTGCACGACGCCGTTTGTCATCAACTGCCAAAGGCCAGCGCCGCAGCATTCCTAGATCGGTGGCACACACCGGCTTTGTTCGAGCATTTAGCTGCGATATACTCATCGATACGCCAAACTGCATGCAGGCACGAAGGAACGGACTTTCACTTCCATCTTGACTTCCAGCATAGCGCATTCAGCGTCGTCTGCTATTTGTAATTACTGAGTATGGGCGTAAATCACACACATGGCATGCGTCGTTAAGGTCACCTCCACGCTCAAGATTTACCGATCTGAAAAATATCCTTGTGTTTATGCATGCTTTGCAAGCCGCACCGCAGCAGAACGACAGAAAGTCATACACAACAACGCTGCGCTGACTGCCACGGGCATTCCACTGACGAGCGGTTCGCCACGGGCGGCGCTGTTCGCTGAAGCGACGGTGGTGCCATACAACAACGGCTGCCCGGTCCCTATACAGCGAAGCTTTATACATGACTGTACGACCTTACGTCTGCGGTCCCATCACTCTCAAATGAATATGTGTCTGCCCGCAGCATCATCACCGTCTCGAAGCCGCCACTTGCTCTTGCCGTAGCGGACTCACTCTTCTCATGGCTCCACATTGGTGAGACGTCTACGGTTGCATTTCGTGTTTTGAGAACGGTCGTCTTACGGGTGGCCGGGTGATTGGAGAATTCATGGCTCTGCTCGCAGCATCGTTAATGTTGCACGCGCTCCTTCTCAGTAGTGCGATGCATCCCATGGTAAAATCGTCTCATGCAAACGTCGAACGAAATTTGCCATGTATCTCTGTACCGGTCGCGGGGTGGCTAATTGTACAATTGCGCTGTCCGCAACCAGAGTGTTATCTGTTATCTCCCTTTTTGTAGCTAACCATTTGCGTCAAAAACACGTGGTCATGGATCCTTTAGCCGCCGATAGCCCGTCGTTCTCTTCTCAATGCGGCTTGGCGCCCGTCGAACTCCGGTTTTTTCACGCATGAAAACTCCTTCCGTACGCAAGTGTGACCGCCTTAACTGTGAATATTTACGAAAATAATTAATGAAGAGACCATGCCTTACTCTAGGCTGTACCGCCGCAATGCGGCTAGCATTCTGTAAGCGTCCCCTGGACTAACACGTGAGGTATTTTTGTAATGTCAGTCTCTTCAAATGAGCCATTGCACAAAATTAAAATAATCGATAGATCATTATTTCTTTTGAATGATATGCTCAGTTTCCGAATGTGGCTATACGAAAGGTACTTACATGCCAGTTTTTACGGTCTACATAATGAAGCGTTACAGTAAGGACTTATAGCAGCACAAATGGGTGTCATTTATATAAAACATTTTTCCGGTTTCAATATTCTATGTTCAGGACAGGGCCCGAACAAACCAGTAACTTTATTTTGTAAACAACTGGCAGTTCTGATTTTCAAAACTGGCTGGAAGTGTTGTCGCCGTCCTTGTGTGCAAAGTGCCGATATGAGCACCAGATTTTCCATAAGATGTGTTAGTTCTTTTGTCAGTCATTTGGGTTTTAAAGAAACGCTTCGATAAAATAACAGATGAAGGCTTCGGCAAAAACCTGAATGGGTGTGTTTATATAGATTTGAAAAGCATTTAGCCAATGGTCGCACTTTAGAACAGGTAAAAGGATTTAAAGCCCAAACACTGTCAAATGGACAAAAAATCTCAAAAGAGATTTTTTATGTTACTAAACATTGTTTTCACTCGACGATACATGTCCTTTGTACAATTTCGCTTATGTCATGCACGCAACAAAAATTCTGAAGGTATTCTTAGATAAGAAGAACCAGTACCTGTGAAATAACAGGCACATCATCAGAGGCAAGCAAGCTGACGCAAGAAAGAATGCATTCAAATCGATGAGCATGAAGTCTTGAATCAATTTAGCACTAAAGTTTTCTTTGCGTAGAGGGAGACTTAGAAGCCTGAATTTTACGTAAGAGGGCGGTTTCCCCCATGTTGCTCTGGTTGTGGCCGTAATCCTGAACAACTTCTACCCCAGCCAATCCTTTTCGCTAAAACCTCTTGGCTGCTTCCTTAAAGAAATGCAAAGTAAAGAACAACAAGCAAGGCGAATATGCTCAGAGCTTCAATTTTCGCCATTGTGAGCCTTTGAAGCTGTAAGCCTAAAATGCTTGTGCGAGGCTATTTTACATTTCACACCATAAAAAATGTGCTCCCTTCATTTGTTCTCGCTCATAAAAACGATGAGCATCTGTTTACAGAAATCGTAAACATTGGTGAATTCTCGCAGCCCAATACAATGTCGTCCCAACTTTCGCTTGTACTTATTGTCGAAGTTCTCTCCTTCTTTCTTCGTCATGCTTGCGTCCTGCGGAGCTGCTTTACGAAAATTTAAATATCGTTGATGTGCATGAACAACAGTAAATTCACGGCGTCCTTGATTCTTCTATTTGAATAAAAAGTCAATTTTATGCCAGGCATCTATGTCACTTTTGTCCCCGGACAGCCCATGTTTTCAAGCTTTTATGGTCATGCCAAGTACCATGTTGCCGCGAACTAGGCATTGGGTATGTTTGTTTATGTTTTGTTTTTAGTGCTCGGCCACGCGCGGCTGTGATATATGTGTTCCAAGCAAAGCGCGTGTTCTATTCTTTACTTTTATGCCGCACGGGTTATCTCATTCTGACACGGAGAGCGTTTCGCACTGACGTTACTAACCCAGGATATTCTTCTTTGATCTACAATGTCCTGGATGAAAATGGACGGTTCCAGAAACACTCGCGCCAAAAGATAAAAGCCTGCAGAGCAGACGCGGTGGCATTCCAATCACCGACGCTCGCTTGCGCACGTCACTTTGCTGACTACTGCTTCGCCGCATGTGTATTTACTGAGTTGTTGGGGGAGCACAAGTTCGCTCGAATAAACTTGTTTTCCTTCAAGACAACTGCGTCGTTTTTGGCTTCGTGACATCTGGTGAGGTGCGGGGTACATGAACCCTAAACCATCTTCGAGGGGACAAGCAAGCCCAAGTCGTGTCAGCCACCGACAGCACGGTATTCAGCCAGAGTTTGGACTGCTTCCGGATAAAGTGAAGAGAGAAGACGCTTTGAAAACCACCATCATCAACGCAAGCACCATGACCAGCGCTTCCAATCCTGCCCTCATACTTCAGCAACCCAGGCAGACCCCATCATTCCATGGATCGCCTGCGGAGGACCCCGAAGTCTGGTTGGAGCAGGACGAATGGGTCAGGCTATTTAACCGATGGGACGACGCAGAGACACTGAGGCAAGTGTTCTTCTACCTTGAGAACTCAGCAGGAATGTGGTTGGAAAACCATGAGAGCTCCCTAGAGTCTTGTAAGGGTTTCAGAAACGACGTTCACCATGGTTGTGCGGAAAGACAGGGTCGAAGTATGGCTGCAGACGCGGACACAACAACCTAACGAAAGCATTATTGTGTTCGTCAAGGAGATGAGGAGGCTTTTCAGGCGTGCTGACCCTTGCACGGCGGAAGAAAAGATATACCGCTTCTTGATGCGCGGTGTGAAGGAGGAACTGTTTGATAGACTTGTCCGCAATCCGGCCAAAACAGTCGCCCAGTTTGTGACCGAAGTCAGCACAATTGGGAAGGCCCTCGAAATGCGTGCTAAGCAGTATGACCGCAACTTTGTTACCGTGGCCAATGCGAACTACGCCGACAGCATGCGGATCCCGGCAGGCAGCCTACGCGAGACTATCCGCGCAGTAGTGAGGGAGGAGCTGCGGAAATTTCTCCCAACGTCGCCGCAACCCCAGGTCGCTTCCCTCACCGACGTCATTAGGGAAGAAGTGCAGCAAGCGCTCGGAACTTCAATGGCGCTAGAAGCACCTCGCGAGCAGCAAGCGATGGCCTACGCGACTGCTGTCCGTCGCCCTCACCAACCTGTGCCCTATCGGCACGAGGCTCCGTACCTTAGTCCCCTGTCGCCTGACCGACCAACTGCGCTGCAACTCCCCGCCACGAGGAAGACCGGCGTGTGGCGAACGCTCGACAATCGTCCGCTGTGCTACCACTGCGGAGAGGCCGACCACATCTACCGCCGCTACCCCTACAAGAGGCTCGTGTTGCGAGGGTTCTCCGCCGACGCACCACGCCCCCTACCCGGCCAGCGCCCATCTGAGATTTAATTATACCTGTCCAACGCCAGCCGTGGACTAGCCCGTTTCAACCATTCGCCATCGCCCTACCACTACCAGTCGCCGAATCGCCGTGGCAATGCTAAGTTCGCACGTGGAAGGTCCCCCCGCCCACGCGGGGAAAACAAAAAGCAGTAACTTCTGGAGGTGAAGTTGCTCTACGGCGATAAACCGGAAACCCTTCAAACGACGCAAGGACGCGCCGAAGACGGTGATTCACTACATGCCCTCATCTCGACTACCCAACCTTGCCCTGACAAGCCTCCCGAACCCGAAGACAGCTACACGGCCCGACGCGTACCCGACAAGGCCGAGACTGCCGCTGAGAAGACAGCAATGACGCACAGTGCCCGACCGTCAACACGCAAAAGCCGAGACGCGATGCCCCGACGACAGCAAAACTGCGCGACGCGTACCCGACACGACCGAGACTGCCGCTGAAAAGGCAACGACAACGACGACGCGCAGTGCCCGGCCTTCAATACGCACAAGCCGAGATGCGACGCCCCGACGCACCCGGACCTCGAGGAAGGCGGCGTCCGACGTGAGGGTGTTCATCGACGGCTTTCATGTAGTCGCCCTTATAGACACGGGAGCCGACTACTCAATAATGAGCGGTCTATTTTCACCTAAGCTGAAACAAATTATGACCAGATGGGACGGTATGCACATAAGCACTGCAGGATCCCATCTCGTGACGCCAAGTGGAACGTGCAGATCGCGCGTCACCACAGACGGCACAACGTACCCAGCGGCGTTCGGCATTTTGCCTAACTGCTCCCGTGACGTAATTCTCGGAATGGACCGTTTGACAGACAATGGTGCAATTTTTCGTCTACAGGGAAAGTCTATAACATTTTCTCCCGATCCCTAGATGACCCCGGAACCGAACCCGAACCCGAACACCGCGCTTCTGTAATGATCGCCGACAAACATGTCACCCTGCCACCCCGCGAAAGCTTGATGATCGGCGTCTACTGTGAAGATGCGAAGATGCGGTTCCTGACGTCGCCGCTGTCGTCAAGAGTGACCAAAGGCTGCTTCGCAGAGACGTTGTCTCGGTTGCGAGAGGCATTGAGCGCTTTAAGCAACGCCAATCCCACGTTTTGGTCACCAATTTCACCGACGAGTACCAGCACTTAAACAAGGGCGCGGCAATTGTGTTCCTCGAAGAAACGCAAGAAGCAAGTCAGGCGATCGCAGTTGCCGAAAATTTTTAACGTGCACCCGAAGATACCTTCAAGCTACGTAATCCTTTTGATGTGAATCCGGCGTTACCGCAAGCAGAGCGGAACAAATTGTTGTATTTGCTGCGCCGCTACAGGGAGTGTTTTTCGTCGAACTCATAACTAGGTCAGACACCTCTAGCGAACCACCGAATAATGACCGAAGATGGAGCCCGACCTACCAGGCAGTCAACCTATCGCGTCTCTTCATACAAGCGTCAAGCCATCCGTACTCAAGTTGAAGACATGCTCAGTGACAACATTATACAGCCATCGAAAAGCCCCTGGGCTGTGCCGGTCATACTGGTGAAGAAAAAAGATGGCACATTAAGGTTTTGCGTTGACTACCGGCGACTGAACAAAATCAACAAAAAGGACGTGTACCACCTGCCACGAATCGATGATGCCCTCGACCACCTTTGCCAAGCGAAGTACTTCTCATCGATAGATCTGAAGACCGCACTACTGGAAAATTAAAGTTGACGAGATAGACCAAGAGAAGACCGCATATATAACGCCGGACGGCCTATACGAGTGCAAGGTGATGCCATTTGGGCTGTGCACGGAGCCAGGAACGTTTCAAAGAGTCATGGACACTATGCTAGCTGGCCTGAAGTGGCAAATCTGTCTCGTATACCTCGACGACGTTGCGGTATTCGCCCGGACGTTCCACGAACACCTTGCAAGGTTGGACTCTGTGCTCGAGGCCATTCGTGCATGGGGGTTAACACTGAAGCCTCAAAAGTGCCGTTTCGCGTACGAGGAACTCACGTTTTTGGGTCACGTCATCAACGCCGTGCGAGTCCTGCCTGACCCGGCAAAAACTTCAGCCATTGCGAACTTCCCAAGGCCGAAAGACAAGAAGGGCGTGCGCAGATTTCTCGGAATGTGCGCATACTACAGGCGCTTGGTTGAAAACGTCGCACGCATTACAGAGCCACTCACACGCTTCACAAAAGATAGCACCCCTTTTAGCTGGGAAAACGAGCAACAAGAAGCATTCTACAAGCTGAAAAAACGCCTGCAAAGCCCGCCCGTTCTCTTACATTTCGACAAAGACACCAAAACGGAAATGCACACGAACGCCAGTGATATAGGCTTGGGTACCGTCCTTGTCCAAAAACAGAGCGGTTGCGAAAACTCGAAGTTGGAGAAAACCTACTCAGCGTCTGAAAAAGAGTCCCTCGCTATTATATGGGCGATTTCAAAATTTCGCCCATACGTGTATGAAAGACCTCTCAAGGTTTTTACAGACCACCATGCTATGTGTAGGCTCGCAAATCTGAAGGACCCCTCTGGGCGTCTTGGGAGGTGGAGCTTGCGCCTGCAAGAGTTCGGCGTTAAATCGTCTATAAATCCCGCAGGAAACACTCCGACGGTGACTGCCTTTCCCGGGCTCCCGTCGAGCCACCACTACAAGTCTCTGATGAAGACAGCCGGTTCTTCGGAGTCGTGACGGAGAGCGACCTAGCCGCCCAGCAGCACGCCCACCCCAACGTACGCGTCATAATCGACTACCTCGAAGGATGCAACGTCATCGTGCCTAGGGCCTTCAAACGCAAGCTACCAGCATTCAGCTGAAAAACTCCATTCTCGTAAAGAATTTCAGCCTCTGCACTAGAACGAATTATCGTCTTGTCATCCCCGAAGACCTTCGTGACGAAATTTCGGAAGCGCGCCTCGATGACCCGTCTTCCGGACATTTCTGCACAGCCCGCACAATTGGAACAATCAGGGCGAAGTGCTACTGGCTCCGTTGTACATCCGGCGTCACCCACAACGTCCGGACCTCCCTTGACTGCCAGCGACGAAAAACGCCACCGACGAGACCCGCCGGACTTCCGCAGCCCATCGCCGTCTCATCGAGGCCCTTCCAACAGATTGGAGTAGACTTTCTGGGCCCGTCCCCTGCATCCCGATCCAGGAACAAATGGATTGTCATAGCGACAGACTACATGCATGACGCGCTACGCAGAGTCCGCCGCTCTTCTGAGAGGGACTGCACAAGAAGACGCAAAGTTCTTCTTAAGCCAAGTTGTGCTGCGACGTGGAGCCCAGTAAGTCCTAATCACGGACCTCGGAACAGACTTTACTGCGGAGCTGATGCAAGGATTATAACACTACAGCAACACGGATCACCGGAAAACAACGGCGTACCACCCCTAAACAAACGGACTAACAGAACATCTGAACGAGACAATCGCAGATATGCTGTCAATGTACGCTGATGTTGAACATAAGACTTGGGACGAAGTGCTCCCATATGTCACGTTTGCGTACAACACGGCTATCCAGAAAACTACGCAGATGACACCATCCGAACTTGCCAACGGAAGACGGCGACTACGATGCTTGACGGCATGCTTCCGCACGTATAAGACGACGACCTCAACGCTGACAAACAAGGATACCTTCAGCGTGCGGAGGAGGCCCGCCAGCTCGCTCAAGTTCGTACAACGTACCAACAGCTGGTAGGTGCCGGCCGCTGCAACCTCCAACGCCTAGACACCGAGTACCACCCAGGGAACCGTGCGTGGGCTTCGACTAAGCTCCGGCGACGCGGACTCCTTGGGATGCTTCTGTGACGGCATTTCAGAACCTACCGGATTCTACGATGTGTTAGCAAACTTGCCTACGGCGTTATCCCCGATGCTGGTTCCTGCACATCAAGACGACGCACGCGGCCAGAAGTCTTCCACGTGGTTCGCCTCAAACCCTACTGGGCAAGATGACGGATTTTTCTTGTGGTTTCTTCGGAATGTCGTTTTATTTTAGCATCGGGTCGATGCACTCTTGGAGGGGGAGTATTGCCGCGCATTAGGCATTACGTATGTTTTAAGTGCGAATGCACTTTATAAACGACCCCAAACCTTCCACCGCCGCCGGCGGCGGCGGCGGCGGCGTCCGCAGTCCTCCTCTCTCTATATAAAAAAAAACAGCATCCGGCGCCAGGTTTCGATCCGAGGACTTTGCGGCCGCAGCGCGACGCTCTACCGACTAAGCCACGGACGCGACGCTGATATCAGTGTTAGTAACGCGCCTTATATCTTTAACGCAGTCCTCATCTGTATATAAAAAAAAAGCAGCGTCCGGCTCCAGGTTTTGATCCGAGGACTTTGCTGCCGCAGCGCGACGCTCTACCGACTAAGCCATGGACGCGACGCTGATGTCAGTGTTAGTAACGCGCCTTATATCTTTAACGCATTCAAACTACGTCGTCAGCGGCGTGCGTTGCCGACTCAGCGGCGTTATAGCGGCTTGATAACTGCGTGGTGTACACATGATACTACAAACCCGATGGAAGAGATGGAAGAGAAGGCGGCGAGGCGGTGGGCTGCGGGGGCTGAGCTCAAGCGCCGCAAGCGGGCCGCCAACCGTGCATTCGCACTTTCACATTCTCCCCCTCGGGGAAATGCGGGGGAATTTTTTTATGTTTCGTTTTCAGTGCCCGGCCGCGCCCGGCTGTGTTTTTTGTGTTCCAAGCGAAGCGCGTGTTCCATGCTTTATTTTTATGCCCCACGGGTTATCTCATTCTGATACGGAGAGCGTTTCGCCCTGATGTCTCTAGCCCAGGATAATCTTCTTTGAACTACATTGTTCTGGACGTAAACCAACGGTTCCAGAAACACTCGCACCGAAAGATAAAAGCCTGCAGAACAGACGCCGTGGCATTCCAATTTCCGACGCTCGCTTGATCACGTCACTTTGCTGACTACTGCTTCGCCGCATGTGTATTGTTTCAGTTGTTAGGGGAGCCCAAGTTCGCTCCAATAAACTTGTTTTCCCTGAAGACAACTGCATCGTTTTTGGCTTCGTTACATCTGGAACAAACCCAATGCCTAGTTCACGGCAACATTGTCTTTTCCCTGCAGCAAAATAAATATTTCAACTTCTAGCCCAGCCGATGATCTTTGTTTTATTGTTTCGCAGCGTACAAAAAGTATTCTTCAGCTTCAAAGCTTTTTATGTTTTCATTGCAAATGAAAAAAAATTTACCAGCGTCACGTATTCCTGTAAAGGGAGCAGTGCTGTTGTTTCCCTACAAAAACCTGAGTCTCCACTTTTCAAGAGCGAGGAACAGACCTATTCTTGCAATGAAGTCATTTAAAACACTTGTATGTACACGTAGGCACTAAGCCCTCCTGTAAGGGGCGACGGAGAGGAAAAAAGTAAACAAAATACTCTTTCTACGCACCACAGTAATTTTTTACAGAAAACGTCCGATCGAAATAATATTAGGCGTTGCTATAGTTTGTTCAAGATTGCCATTTATCAAGCAGAGCTTATGAAGATCTGAAACTTCCGGGTAAAATTTGACTACCAGCAGGTATAAAAGTACGCATTTATGAATAATAATTTTTTTAATTTTTCCAATAATAACCCCATTTTTCAGCACTGAACTATTTTTCTATGATTCAGGTGCGCGTATAGCGCCATAAGCACGTTAAAAAGTTGTTCCTTACACAGTGAGGCTGTGTAGAAACAACACTTGGGCCAAAGTGTGTATGATAGCTAAAATCAATCTCTCTTTAGGGGCGTAGCACATTGGGGGCTCGGGCTGCCGGCGTCTTTTGTCGTCGTCTAATGTCAACGTGTCCTGTGTATCGGCAAATAAAGTTGTCAAACCATAGTCAATAAACAAGTGTATAATAAATAAAACGGGTTCAAGAAAATTAACATGATTTCGACTAACTTGAAATGTAGGAATAATCACTATTTGTTTGCAATATTTAAAAAAAATTGGTAAATTCACTCTCAAACTGGTTTCAAACGCCAGGTTTTCTAGCGTGAAGCATGCTTCTAAGCATGCTCAGGGTGTGGCACGAAGGCAACCTATGGCCACTCTATGTTTCACTTAATTGCCGATATCCGGTTCAACGCAAGAGAGTCCCCCACCGCCTCAGCAAGCGCGTGATTGCTCCTCTCTCCGACGCTTCTACGGCGTCCAATTAGCGCGCGCCGTTGCACGACAGAGAAAATTTTTGTGTACACTTACGAACTGCATGATTTGCCCCTCCCCAGGTTTCACGTTAGTGGGTATGTACCGGAATTTTTCTTCGTGCGTGAACCACTGTATGTCAGCTTGTTTGCGGGTTTAACAGTGTATTATTAACGACAACCGGTACAAAGAACACCATCTGAGGCTATCAGCTTCCAACCAGGCTACTAACGCGTTTTGCATGGTCTCTTGTGCATTTCCCCTTGAAGGGCTGGTGAAGAGCTTTTCAAACAAATTTGTTGGGTGCATTACTTTATGGTTTTCTCGAAGCTAAATTTAAAAAAAAACATGTTTATTATATGTGAAAATACCCCAAAATTGTCTTTTTTTGTCAAAAAAAAAAGACCCCGGCCCGGGGGCATGGTGACAGCCCTGGCTGCCTTTCGCGATTGGCTGGCGGCAGATGACGTCATAATCGGAAGTGACGGCACGGCGGCGACCGCTCGGCCTGAAGAGTTCGTTCTGTTCCCGTTCAGCTACGGACCAGAAAGCCCTCTGGTGAATGAAAGAGTTACACAATATTTCCTTATAAAAGAGAGCCTGAGAGAAGTATAAAAGTAACAAGTTGGCTCGCGGCGGGCTTTAGACAGGGGTTCTCCCCCAACGGCTCATGGCCGGCTTCTGTTTCACGTATGCAGGGAAGTTGTGCAGATTCGCCGCCGCTTTGTGCAGATTCTGGTTCGCCGCTTTGACTACCAGCGCTAGTCACAATTCTTAGCACAAGTTTTCAACACACCATCATCCCCTTCCTCTTAGATGTAACTTAGTTTTTACATTCGGACAGGCGGTAACAAGCTATGTTCCGCGGTCCGCGCTGCGTGCAAGCAGCAGCTAGCGAGCGGTCGGCAGCCGCCTCGCGCGGAAGTGCTGGTGCCGGGTCGATGTGCGGCCGGTCAGCGGAACGTGGCATTGCTGCCCATGCGTAGCTTTAGAATAGGGGAACATAACGTTGGTGTCCCCCTCCCAAAATTAGGCATTCGTCTAAAGCCCCAGACGAGCTTTAGACGAACGCCTCCCCCAACAGCTCTAGCCGGCTTGAGTGGATCGCAGCGGATGTTGGCAACTTTAGGCTTAGCACCGAGGTAGATATTTGGTCGCCACTATCAATACAGTTGCGAACGACTATCCTTAACACAGTTTTTCACCACACTGTCATCCCCTTTCTCGCGTGTGGAACCAGAGTTTCGCGTTGATAGTCATTCTAGCGATCGGTGCTGCGTTCATTCTTGCGCGCAGGTAGCGCCATCCATCGGCCGCTCACCACATCTCGTGCTCGGGCATGTACATTTGTTGCCGTCGACGAGCCTCCGCGACCGGTCGGCGCTTCGCATAGCGATTCAAATTCGATCACCTCTTTCAAATGTACCTTGGATGACAATCCCTAGCACCGTTTTTCAACACACTGTCATCTACTCTCTTGCACGTTTACCTCGCTTTTCGCGACTGCCTTGTTTCTGGGCAGTAGCGAAGAGCGGTTGCTGCCATGGCATGCGAAGTTCGAACTGCATTGTCTACCGTACGGCAATGCACGAACAGCAAGTGTGCAGAGCGCTCCTACACGCAGAAAACGCTTCAAGCTTTCCTGCTTGCTTGATTTCTTAAATCTACCTATTTAAGCTAAGCTGTCGTCATAGCGAACAATGTTGATGGGGAAAAAAGAGAAAGGGTTCTGGAAACCCAGAGCGCGGCGGTCCCACAAATTTTCTAATCTCCTAATAATAGTCGATGAGGAACTTGCGACACCTCTGTAATTGTTGGAGCCCCACGCTTCGCGTATGAAACACACAGCTCCCGACGACACGGCCGGCCCCGACTTCTCGTGAAGGCAATGTAGTAGCCACGGCCGCTCGGGTAGGAAATCACTGGTTTTTAGGAGTCGCTTTAGGGAATCTAAAAAAAAAACAGTAGCATAAGGGTTTTAAAACTCAACGCCAAGCAACTCTGGGCGTTTGAAGTTGAAGTCGCATTTGTGGGAAAAGGGAAAAAAAAAAATTGTTTTGTGAGTTATCCCCGTTGTTGTGACTCGGTACCGTCACGTGGAATCGCACTGTCGCTGTTCAAAATAACTGTATCAAGATTTGAATACGTGTATTCACAAATGGTCGTAGGAGTTTCCCTAAACGCGTCAAAAATCCATCACAACACGTTTTATTACCAAGGGCGCACTCTCTGCACCAAAGAGCTTAACGCAGTAAACATTTTCATCATCATCAACAACAGCCACTTAGGCCGACTGTTAAAACAAGGGCTCTCCCATTGACCCCCAACTGCTCCCTTCCAGGTTTTAGATGCAAAGCATCTCTTAGTCGACCCTCCATCGTTCATCAGCGTCCAACGTCCGCACCTCTCCTCGCTGTCCCCCTCTCCACGCCAGCTGTGATAACGCCGCTCTCCTCTTCGCCGCTGGGCTCGTCTCATGTCGGCCCAAGAAGACACCGGCGACACTTCCTCTCCAGCATCTCATGGTCGGGGCTATGTTACTCCCTTGTTGTGGCGCCGTCCACACCCCCACTGCGCGTGCTCGACTCATCTCGGGCCGGTCCAGAAAGACACCGGTAACACTGCTGCTCCAGGAGCGATTAAAGGGCAAGACACCCCCGGGGCGTTAGCAAGCCGAGCAGCGCAGTGGGGGTGTGGAGGGCCCCCAAAAAACGGAAAGGGAGGGACATAGCCCCGTCGCATCTAATAAAATAACACTATCTTCCTTTAGGGGGACCCCTGAGTAGTATGCGAACAGCCATGGGTCAACCCCAAATTTCCCCAATTTCGTATTTCCCGGGTTAAGTGAAAAGTGTGGTGGGTTTACCAGGGAAAAAAACCAAACTGTAAATATGAAGGTTGCTACGTACCTCAACCTTGTTGTTGCGCCGTCCGCACGCCCACTGCGCATGCACGTCTCTCCTCCATTCCCCTCTCGAATTTGGCGCCGAAAAATACCCTTTTCTTGGCACTCACATTGTATAGTGGAGTTCTCTTTTACCTCGAGAACGCCGCATCACCGGGGAGTACTACCGCGGCTGAGAACGATAGTGACATGGTGCGAAATAGGCCAAAGACGCAGTCGCCGTGCGACCACAAAAGTCGACAAACGTGCTTCTAGTGCGGGGTTGTGTGCAAGGAAGGAAGGAAGAAATAGTATAGGAAAGGCAGGGAGGTTAACCAGAATACTGTCCGGTTGGCTACCCTACTCAGGGGGGAGGGGGGTATGGGAAATGAAAGGGAAAGAAAGGACAGCGGTACAATTACAGGAGAAAAAAGAGAGAAAGAAAAGTAGAAAAAAAACCAAGGCGTGACCAGGCAACTATAAAGGCGGTACAAACACGCACACAACCAGAAAATGCACAAAACTAATACAGTCCACTGATAAAATGGGCGAACTAAGGGCACTGCACTATAGTAATGTCCTTAAAATCGTTGAGACAGGCCCGTGTCTTTCAAAAAGAGCAGTAGGGCTTTTATAGCCTTTTTTGGCCTGTGTCGGACAACGCCTATGGCACAAAATTGTCTGCGCTGTAAAGGGGAGGCCCTCGAGTTGGCGAAGTGTGGTGGAGAGCTGTTTCCTCGGCGTTATGAAGCGGTCACAATGGCACAGAAAGGGGTTCAATCGTCTCGTCGGTGGCGCACGCATCACAAGCAGGGCTGTTGGCCATTCCAATGGGGAGGAGTAAGCACCGGTGAAGGCAACACCTAGCCACAGGCGACAAAAATAAGGTGACGTCCGAGCGTGGCACGTTATTAGGTAGGTGGCGCTGCAAATCTGAGTCGAGCGAGTAAAGACGAGCGTTGGAGAACTCGGGTGTATTCCACTTGGCGAGAGTGACTTCCCCGGGCAATGGACCGCCGCGACCTTGCTGCATCAGTGTGTGATAGAGGGATGCGGGTCAATCTTGCACTTGTGTGGGCGCCATGGGAAACCGCTCTATCCGCCTGTTCGTTCCCAGTAATGCCGCAGTGGCTTGGGGGCCACTGGAAAACGATATCATGTCTATGCCTGACTAATGTGTCATATAAGCACCGGGTTTCAGCCACAACTGCACTTAAACATCCCTGGAATAAAAAAGAAAGCGGACCTTCCACCTAGCGGTCTTCAACAGCTATCCCTACTCCTTCTACATGAGGCATACAGAGACCGGGTCCATGTCTACACGGATGGGTCGGTCACCACGTCCACTTCTGCCGGAGCTGTTATGATACCACAGAAGTCGACCCGAAATTCATTTTAAAACTTTCAAACTCGACGACGTCAACCGCTTCTGAATTGGCAGCTATTCGGGAGGCCCTTCTATTTTATCCAGCGGGAATCGCCAGAAAAATGGGTTGTGCTATGCGACTCGAGGTCCACTCTTCAGTGCATCCAATCTGCCCTCCGCCGCGACCCATACGAACAACTTGTGGTTGTGTGCAAAAACCGACGAATGGCTTTGAGGAAATGTTACCCGCGTACGCTGATTTAGATACGATGGTAGCGTAACAGCTAGTGCGTGTGATGCCGTCTCCCGAGCTGTGTCGGGCTCTCTACTCTATATTCGCCACACGCGGTGGCTAATCGCAAGTGCTCTTCGAACAAATCATCGGTTTTCCCTTCCCCACAGCAAAATGCTCGGCAACAACGTTTCTATTGTTGTCCTTGAACGGGTGACAAAACTTGAAGGGGGGATCGGCTCCACCAGAATGCTTGCATGACTTTGTCTATCACCACAGAGTTACACGCGTATGTAGGCTCCATAGTATATACGACTCTACCTAGTCTTGCAATAATTTCAACCTTGTCTGTCTATACGTAGATCATAGGGAGCAGCACGGAACGCTTTTTAGCTTCTAGGTATTACTTCGCCTTGGGTGAGGCACACTTCAGAATATCGAACAGCTCGCTGGAGTCATGTGCTGTGCATTATGAGTAGGGCTCCGTGCTTTGAGTTTTATTCGAAAAAATCCGATAAACATTCGCCGGTAAAATGTATCCGACAAACTCCGATTTCAACGGCCAAAATGACCAGGTTCTGTTATTTATCGAAAGAGCAATTTGTAAGCGCTCATTCGTACATCTTCTGTTTCGACCGATTTAAAGTTTACCGCGCGTCGACAGTATCTCGAGACGGCACCCACCCCAGCTTTCTTTACGGCACTCCCGCGCACGAAGCGAGAGACGTCAACAGCTCAACTAACGCACGGGCCCCGGGAGCGCGAGACGGCATCTTGATATACGGTCCCCTGGCGACACTAAGGCGCGCCAGATGACAGCGGCGCTAGGGCGCACAGGCAACATCGTATATACTGGCCCCGGGCTTCGCCACCCGCTGCTGCCGCTGCCACCTCTTAAAGATTAATATTACAGCAGCACCTCGTATTGATTGTATGTTATTGGTCTGCCCTCTCTCGCATGCGCGCGTGGGAGAGAACAGTTTCAGTCAGCTACGGCAGTGAGGGTCAAGCGCGGAAAGCCTGCTGGGGAAAGCTTGGCATGCTCACATAACGCATTTCTGTAGCGCGTCAACAGAACTTTCGGGAAAGCAAGATGGGAGGAAAAGTAAAGGAGTAAATTAGTATAGTGATTTGAACAGCCAACGTCTTCTGAAGGAGTCATTGTTTGCAAGCTTTGTCGTGTGACAGTTAGCATTGACAACGGCAAGGGCGCCGTAAGAATTGCGGAGCATTTACAATCACAGCACCACGTCCGTATAAAGAAGCGCCATCCACACCCAGGTGAATCGTTGCTTAACTGTTGGTACTTTGAATTTACGGCTACGTGAGAGTGATTACAGCATGCTTTGTACAGTTTCACGAGGTTTTGTCGTGTACGCCAACTTCTATGCCAGTGTCTAAACAGACTTGCATGGTCGTAGTCCGATTTGTTCACATCGTCTTATTATTCCCATCTCACTCGCCACGGTGAAGTTTGCTGGAAGAATGCATCACTCGGGCCCGCTCAAATAGAGAAGATGCGAATGACATCCCGCCCCACTTCTTCCGTGCAGTCTGTCATGCTGAGATGCCAATGCACCAGGCTGATGGACCTATAGGCACCCTCTTTAGAAGCAAGTGTGCGGTGGCACACACGATGCCAGGTTGTGATCAACTGTATCGAAAATACCTATATGAGGTTAGTGACAAAGACCTTGTGACGATAAGCTCCTTGATGAGATACCAGCCCATTTCCGTCCCCATCGACGAGTCTCCGGAACTTCGTGGACGTCCGGCCGTGGCGGTGCTTCCAACATTCTACAATAACGAGCTTCCTGGACGTAGACCCCTCATCATAGACTTGCGAATACTTCAGCAGTGTAACGCGTGTATCAATTGCCATGTTGATACAAACCAACCTTCAGCAGGTTAGATATACCTTAGGCCACGTAGCTCTATTGTGCTCCTACTCAGCTTCCTACATGCAGAAGCTTCACAAGGACTTGCAGCTCCTCAACCCTCAATTCAAGCACTTCACGTCAAAGATCTGTGCCACCTACTCAATAACCCTCTGAAGTATGGAATCAGGACGAGCTCGTTTAACATAGTTTACAATTTTGCTGGGCCCTTTCCTCCCCTGTTGAAGTCATCGCGGGAGCTGCGCTGTCTGTAGGTTTGGTCTTGTGTGCTTGGCCATCGGCATGACCATCAAGTCACTGAAAACCGTATGTCCGTTGAGGTGGCTCTCTTTTTATGAAGCCTAGAAAGATATTTTGGATAACTAGAGCGCCATTTTGTCTTTCTTGAGAAGCGACGAAGCCAAGAGAACGAAGTGTGAAAGCTCAAGAGTCTTATTTCATCGCCTGAAGCTGTGCACGACTTGCTCGTTAAGATGAGGCTTCTGAATACCAATATGTGTGCCGTGCTCTCAATCATCAAGGAACCTGAGGCAAAGACTACCCTGGTACACCGAGTGTATCCTATACTGGGGGTTCGTTTGCCCGCACTCATCAGTCAATGACGTGATCCAACCGAGGTCTTCGCATCAGATGTCAGAAGTCTGTTGGACCTCTTTGACAAGAATGGCCGCTTAACGACTGTCGCAGACTTTAACGAATATTACACTACTGTCGCCGAGAAGTGGAGACAGACATTTGAGAGTAACATGTGCGATCAAGACCAGTACACGAAAGAATCGTTTTGCTACTGTGTTCCAATTGTGAATCCAAATGTGAAGCATGAACTGCCCTACGCATTCGAAATCTATGCGCCTATTTTTCAATTAGTTCTTCTCGAAACTGACGACATAAGCCAGATCCCGAGCGATTTTGCGAACTGTATACGCAACGATTTGCAGTGGAAGGCCGGGTTTCACAGCTCTACCGCTGAAGATCAACAGGCCGTGGTCCGGATAGCAAGAGAGGCCATTGACTCCCATGCGGTCTGCCGAACCCTTGCAAGAAAGAAAACATAAGACCAGTCTACTTATTTGGGCACAATAAAGCCTTCTCTCTCTCTCTCTCTCTCTCTCTCTCTCTCTCTCTCTCTATCAGTGCTACGAAATATAAAACAGTGTGGAGCCCCTTTCGTTTTGGAGACTTCACAATGTTGAGTGGCCAGTTCTTTGTCGCTGCGCGCTGCGTCTTCTGGCGCTTCTTGTTTCTAGCGCTAACGTTGAAAGGACCTTTTCAAAGCTGAGAGTTGTCAATCGAAAGGAGCGCGCTTTGATCACTGACAGCAACCACGCAATGTATGTTTGCGTGTTTAAAGATAAGCTCTGAGCTAAGGTAGATATACGCCCAAATACAGGTGTTTGTGTTCATGTCTTTCGCTTGTGCGTGTATGTTTTTCTGCAATCAAACCTTCTTGAAAAATAAAATGTGCTTCGTGTGTTGTGATGTTCCAGTATTCAGATATGAATTTATCTAAGATTTTAGAGTTTTGTGAATAAAGCAAAACTCCGAATTTCGGAGAATTGGGGATTTACGAGAACTAAACTCCGGTCAGCGCCGAATTTCCACCAAAAATTTATACTCTGATAAACAACCACCAATTTTCAAGAAAAATAAACACCGAAAACACAGAGTCCTAACTATCGGGTGACAGCACGGACAAGTACCGCCATCTCGTGGAGCCGGAAATAACCAGTGACACGCGTCGACATAGCAACACAGGCGGTTGGCGACGCATGTGCATGGTTGCTAGCATGCGTGTCACGATTGGGAATACAACCAACAGCACAACATCGTCACCTGAACTGTGTTTGAAGGAACCACTAACTGTGCTTTTTGTATTCTCCGCTACTCGCGCTTTTATTGGTATACAAAAAGTCCAGTAACTGATAGCGGTTCGTACATGCAGTAAAAGGGGAATTGGCACTGGCTCCAATGCAAATCGCTGAAAGCTGCCCGTGTCGCCATCAGAATTTCGGTAAAAGTGCAGCTTTCGCGGTTGCTTAGTTGTTGGCTTAGGTTGTAATGTTTTAATCAATATAAAACACGTAACGCGCGTCAATATTGGCAATAAAAGTTAAGATATATAGGAATAGACACCCCGTCGCAGCAATATAATGTGCATTCCTTTCGTTTTTTGTTTGTTTTTGTAGCAGAATGTGCAGGGGAACATTATCGTTTGCGATTTTGACGGGTCAAGCGAGCTGTTACAGAATAACGAACTTCGCAATACCTCACAAAGGTACATTTTAATCGTTCTACTATGATTAGAAAACAATACATTTTCCGAAAGGCATGCAAGTGCGGTGTACATACGAAAAAACAATTTTGAACCGCGGTAAACCACACCAACGCATTTCGCCTTGGAGCGTTGATCAGCAATGATTGGATTGCGGTGCCAATATTTTGTCGTATATATAAAGAATTTCCGGGCTGTTGTGATAATTTATTTTTTTAAAGAAATAATAAACCGAATGAAACTTTTCGTTGTAAGGAATTTCAAAAGTTAAAATTATTCTTGACAGTGGCATAAAACATCAAAATCACTGACCATATCTTTCACGTAAAGCTTCAGTTACAAAAGCAGCCAGAAGAAGGAAAAAATTCGTGTCGTTTTATTGCTACAGCTTTTTTTTTCTTTTTTCTTGTTTAAATAAAAAATCATCGTCGATTTCGCTGTGCTTTACATATTTTTCCGTTCGCTAAAATGATGCTCGCAAAGCCAATTACCAAGCAAAAAAAAACTACTCTTCCTAAAATTCTGCTTTCTATATCCGGTTGCAGCACCAGCTTCTTCGCCTTCAATTTATCTTGTCAAATATACCTGCAATAACTAAACAGCAAAGCGTGTGTTCATGGTATACAGAGAACAATAAGCTAGCCAGCGCGCGAACATTCCTCTAAAGCGAAACTAAAGCATTGGTCCGCTTCAAGCAAAAACATCTCGTGAGCAGCTTTATCAACAAACTAAGGGCAGTTAGAACAATGAAAAATAAACACGCTGCACTACGATAAAAATAGCAGGGAAACAAGGACCGCCGAGGCAGGTGAGTTGTAACGAAAGGCAACTGAACGCGTTCGGAGCATCATTGGAAAACGGTTTGTTTAATAATGCATTTAAACAGATCAGTGCTTACTAGGGCACTGCAGTTATCCGGAGGGGATCAGTTCCTGCATAAAACCGTACTAACCGACACTGATCTCTGAATCTTAACTGACTTATAGAGAACCGCCTCAGGGATCACCCGTCTTTTTTGTGCGGTACAGTGAAAAACGGGTGCGTCGGGGCCATTTTACACCGATGCTGTATATGTCCCACCTTACACTTTTCATTCCGGTGAAACCGCTTTACTCGGTTCGGCTTCTCCGCTCCGCCTTGACGTGGTCGAAGCCTTTTTCACAAATTTTATGCCATAGAGTTTCTTACAATATGCACTAGCGAGGAATCTGGCGCTAGCGTCTGTGCGGCTTACATCAAGGCCGTCTGTGTCATCATGGACCGCCATTATACATAGCACTCGCCTTAGTTTCATTATTGGCGTGGATAGAAATGGTTTTGTGACCGCAAATATAAACAACGTGCCACAAAAAAGCTAAGAAAGGTGTGGAATTATGTAAGCGGACAAAAAACCAGGGCGTTCAAAATATAAAAAATAAAAATCAATGGTTTTTGTTACTGAGTCAGTCGTGATGATTGTGCCCATCTATGTTGCAAACCAAGCAGGCAGTTAATAACGTTAATATTTTTGTGGAGAGATTATCAAAGACTGCTATTATATATTATTACCATTATTTCAAATAATGAGCTGCTTTAAGAGGTAGGGAAAGTTCTTGAGCGTGCCTATGAAACATCGCCCTGACAGTGACCTGGCGCAGAGATCGTCTGCTACAAGAGTGTTAGGTCTCCTACAACTTTCAAAGCGGCAGTTTACCGACTCGGCGACTATAGCCTCGCGCTGTTGCTATACGTATTGTCACCATAAAAAAGAACCTGGAAGCGGGCTTTCTACAACAAGTAAGGCGTTATTTCTAACTAACGTACCTAGCTACACTATGGCTATGCACTTACAAAAATATGCAGAGGGGATCGCTCGCCGGTACTAGTCTTAGAGGCAAATACACCAACCAAGGGCGTTTATTCAAAGCGGTCCCAACGTTTCGGAGCCAACTCGGCTCCTTCATCAGGGGTGACTATGTACGACAAGAAGCAGCGGTTATATAAGTGTCGTCTTCTGTTTCCCTGGCCGTCGCAACCGCCACAAGTGCTCTCGAGAACGACGACAGCCTGAGCTCCAGGACCTGCCTCAGCGTCAGCGAGATAACGCAGCTTCTACAGTTCTGCCTGCAAAGCACATATTTCTGCTACAAGCAGGAATATTTCGGGCAAGTAAGTGGAACTGCGATGGGGGCAGCTATTTCCGTGATCACAGCCAACCTTGTAATGGAAAAAATTGAAAGGACCGCTCTGGAAAATTTTCCCGAAAAGCCCAAGGTGTTTCTCCGGTACGTGGACGACTGCTTTTGGGTCATCAAAGAATAAACAGCAGACAACTTCCTGTCGCAGCTAAATTCGATTGAACCAGCCATCCAATTCACCATGGAAAAAGAAACGAACAGCACCTTACCATTCCTCGACGTTTTCATAAAAAGACAGCCAGACGGACTAAATTTCACAGTATACAGGAAACCCACCCACACCGGCCGCTACCTGCAATTCGATTCCTGCCACCCAAATTCCCACAAATCTTCTGTGGTATCAGCTCTCTTACTTAGAGCCAGAACTATATGCTCAACAGAAGAGGACCGGAAGAAAGAAGAAAGAGCCGTAATCGCCGACCTGAAGAAAAATGGATACACGAGCAACTTCATACGACGCGTCAAACGCCGTCTCCCCCAGCCGGGCTGCAACCAAGGAAATTCCTCTGCACTGACGCGCCGCCGGTCAACAACCCCTCTCCTGTCTCCGCCGTCTGCCCCCCCACCCCTTCCGCACGCCGACCCACCCGTATTTCCGTCCCCTATGTTAAAGGAACGAGTGAAACATTATCCCGCATTCTTCGCAAGGAAGTCATTGTCATCTCTCACAAGCCAATGTCAACTCTTGGACGGCTCATACCTCGACCTAAAGAGCGGCCGTCAAAAGAAAAGTCACAAGGGGTCGTCTACAAAATTGCTTGCGCGCAATGCCCCGCTAGTTATGTTGGGGAGGCCATGAAAAGAATCCAGCAAGAAAAAAGAAAAAGAAGACACCTATATAACCGCTGCTTCTTGTCGTACATAGTCACCCCTGATGAAGGAGCCGAGTTGGCTCCGAAACGTTGGGACCGCTTTGAATAAACGCCCTTAGTTGGTGTATTTTCCTCTTAAGTTTAACCCAACCAGACAGAGTTCTGTCGAAGATGTTCACATTCTAGTCTTAACACTTGCTTACGATGAAGCGCAGCTCTTCCAACAAGAACTAATGAAGCAAATTTAATTTACAACGAATTCATTGTCTTGCATGAGTTCCTCGTCAACATAGTTTGTTTTCCAGAGTCGAGTGGCCAACACATTTCACTATTCAAAATCAGCAAGCAGCCTCTGATGACCAAGAAAAAACAGCGAAATATTTGAGTTTTTTATTTAACTACAAGCTTATATTTCTATCAGCCCCCTCCTGTTTTCCCTTTTTACTAAATGTTAAGCCCAACTTTCTAATATTTTTTGTTTGGCTTTCTCAATACATTTAATAAATCCAGGTTCCCGCTCGGTGATGCGTACCTTCTGCACAAGTGGGTCTGTGCTATGGGGCAAAAAACTTTGCGCCCAAAAGCCACCACACTCTTTGCTCAGCCCACTTTGAGCCCACAATGTTTTCAGGTGGCCTGCAACGGCGCAGGCTAAGTGACGACGGCGTGCCATCACTGTATGAGGTCCCCTTCCAGAAAGCCAAGGTGTGCGTGCCTACACGCTCACTTTATGCATACAAGCAGGCACACAGAAAGACACACAACCAAGATAAACTGCTATATTACAACATTAGAAAGTCATGGCTGCATGGCATTGTCAGGATCACACATGCTGTGTATGGAAACAAAAAAAGGTTAAAGGAAATGAAAACAGTAAAGGGAAAACACGATTAAAGAATATGTAAAGTCTGCAGCTGCAAATCATGTACTATTCACACGCAACATGTGGCATTTTCAAACTCACAACTGTTTTCGGTTAGGTTCAGGAATGTAGGCCTTATTACAATTCTTTGCCATCTGAGGAAGCTAGAATCTGTCTCGTCAAATTTTACGTGAAATCTGGCCTCTTGGAGATGCAATAAGCTGCAACCAACCGCAATTTTTCTTTTTTGCTTCTGTGCTGTCAATAGTGCCTCCCTTCAACAGCGTTTTCACACTTGCTCCAAAAGTAATATTTTTCTATCAACATGTATCTTAGAGTGCTATAGAGCATTTATAAACGTAGAAGGTTTTGGTGAAGCACAGATCACCACTTTGAACTTTTTTGGGAACTAACAGTGCATGCCAAATAGCGCCACATTTGGAGCACATAAACAAATTTTTATATAATTTAGCCGACAGTCTGGCGTGGTTTTTACAGAAGGTCACGCATGGTTGCAATCAAAAATGCACCCACGCCCTACTCCTTACAGCCCTTGTTGCAAGCAACTAGAAGGCCTGCCGGTACATCTCTGGACTGCTCATCAGGTCCTGCTTGCAATGCAGCTCAATGTATCTTCAGCACTCAGCAGGGAGAGGTGCGCAAAACATGAGACAAGGTTGCCACAAGAGCAGCATGTCTAACACACGCAACATGTTTTGATGCCGGCAATAGACACAGGCACACCAGCAGGCACACAGGCACAACGGCAAGATGGAGCGCCATCACCAAGTAGCGTGCTGCATGGCAAGAGGGCATACACTACACCTACAGCTCTCCGCAACAGCCCGAAGATCGAGTACAGCAACTAACTGAAAGTTTGAACGCTGCCAGAAATAATTAGGTTGCTGCGGGAGCGAGCAAGGCGGTACAGCGAGAAAAATCAAACCCAGGAAGCTGTCATTGCTGACCTGAAGGAGCGGCACTTGCTGTCGGAGGAAGCGGAAGCGAAACTAGAATCGTTTGGAAGCCTCCAACAAGAGCTTCTCAACAGCTGGAGGAAGAATGCCGCACAGCAACCACAAGGGAGACGTTACAGTGACGAAATGAACACGCTTGCCTCCATAATCTATTGCTATTCCCCGCGTGCAAATGAATATCTGTGCACGCTGTTCGCCATGACTAGCGTAAGAACAATAAGGCAGTAGCTCCAGGTTGACGGTGGCTGGCCGGGCTTCACCCTCGAGGTGCTGCAAAACATGAAAGAGGCGCATGAAAACGACTCCCCCCGTGAGCGCCTTTGCTCAATCTTGCTGGACGGGATGAGCATCCGGAAAGCCTGTGACCTGGGCCTTTCCACAGGGCGTCTCATTGGCTACGTCGACCTGGAGAACAGCCAGCAACCAGGTGACGCAGATGACGTGCCACTTGCGGCAGATGCCCTCGTCTTCATGGTTGTTCGACTTGCGGCACCATGGAAATGCCCTTTGGGTACACAAAATTTCATCGCTACATTGTTAGGTGTGCCACTTGCAATGTGCTCGTGCTGAAACATGGGGAATACCTGAGCCGCGGGTTCGTCCTAGTGAACTGAAGTTTCCTGCATAATATGTGTGGTTTCACATCTTTGTGCAAAATATCTTGCAGCTGTCAGTAATCTTCTTTAGCCAGCCCTTGTCTACACAACTACTAACAGATAACTAGGCCCATTTCAACTGAGTAGAGAGAAAGAGAGAAATATGTGTTTTTCGAAACAAGTGATTGAAATTTGGCTACGGGCGGATGCCTCAATCCAGTGCCCTTGTCTGTTCCGATCCTCTCCAGGCTCGAAGAACCAAGTCCCTAAGGACTGTGGAACCTCATAAGCAGCCAAAGTTTGAGTAAGCCTCAGTGGGAAAGCCCATGTGCTGTTGAAACAACTGTGAGATTTTGGCATTAGTGTTCATCATTTTCCACTTCCATTAAAACTGCACACTTTACTGCCCATTAATTTAAATGCACAACAGACTTTTTTATCTCTGGTGGGCCTGATGCCAGTTCTCTTTTTTCAGTTTGTACGCAGTTTGTATACTTCTCCAGTTTTTTTTATCTCACAAAGCAATAACTAATGAAAACCTCTAATTTCAAACAATACAATCATAGGCAATCGGTGCATGCTCTGAAGCCCACGACATGTCAGTAATGTTGTTCAACCCAAAAAACGCAGAGGAAAAACGTGCAGCAGACCACACTTGCATAAAATTCACTATGATATACATTAGCTAGGGATGGCACAAAAGTAATGAGACTGGTAATACTCAGGAATAAAAATCATCATAGGGAAGTTGGATAAGCTGCTTAAATGACAGATCTTGTATAATAAGCACAAAAATGGCATGTATTTTGTTACTGTGTGGGTCATCGAGTAGAAATACTTAGTCCGTATCCTTGAGCTGCAAGAAAAGGAGGGACTGCGCGCTGCCAACAAGTTCACCAGAGCTCACGTTCAGTACTACCGGCAGGTAGGCTATCTTTACACCACAGCGTGAATGCAACTGGAGCAGGTATAGCAAATCTGTTTTTGCGACATACCTCCACACAATGGTAGCAGAGGGAAGATTTGAAACACGGGCACACCAATGCTACTGCTGCTAAGGAATGGGTAAGTGGTGAAGAATACAGCTTCAGCTTAATGACTCACAGATGCAGGGAACAAAAAACCTGGAATAATATTTGCAGCATATGCCCATTAAAGGACTAGTGCAGAGTGCATGTTGTGGTTGGAAGTATTCTTCTTATAAAATATTACACATGCACTATACCAGGAAACAACATCGTTCCTATAAACGTTATTTCAGCCAATTTTACCGGCAGTGCACGGAGCAAAAACTACTGCACCTGTATAATAAAAGTTCCAGCAAGAAGTGGCACTACAGGTTCACAGTTTTACCCTATCAACTCAAGGTTTCACAAAACGTGACCGCACCCACCTAAATGAAGGTCCGTGCTCCTTTCTACCACAACTACAAATCTGAAGAGCTCTAAGACCAGCAATACCAGTGCCCTTTTCAGCAAAACTTTTCGGTAATATGCATTAGCGCAGCTGCCAAACTGGGACCCTCGAAAATCGGAGATTGGCCGAAGGAGGGGGGTCTTTTTTGAGCACATACCAACCTGCCTAGCCTACGATGAATAAGCTTGGAATTCAAGGCCACAATTATGCTGCAAACTAGGCATATTTATGCGAGGTTTGTAGGAGCAGGGTACCCTGGAAACTGCCCAACTAATTGGCGTACTCATGGTGCTGCATCGACTTCACTGTGGTGCAATTCACTTCCTTCAAATACTTATAACAGTATGCTTGCTCATGGCACGGTCACAGTGAAATGCAGTTTTATATAGATTTTTCTGCCATGTGCTACGCTTAGGGCGCACGCACAAGTTGCAGAAAATCTGAAGTGCTCGCTTGTTCATCCAGTGCAAACAGTGCCAAGAAGACAAACATAGAAAGAGGGGCATACAGGACGTGAGCGTCAGGTGTCCCCATTTTTGTGCATGCATTGTCTTAGCATGCTAACAGACGCAGTTGCAGAGTTTTGTCACCAAAGTTTCATGCAGAGGAATTCTGTGTACACTAACTGGGGGCAACACAACAAGGGGACACCAAGCTCAGCACAAAGTAACAATCAATTGGCTGTTACTGCAGTCTGGTTTTTATGTATTCTTCATATGCTGTACCAATTTAATTTTAGTGCGCACAAAATTCAAACAAACTTGTGCGTCCTTCCACTTTAATGCAGTGAACATGCGATATTATTAGGTGTGAACAGGCTGTGTCATACAGATAATCACCGTTTCTCCAAGCTGATTCATCCAGGCAGCGGATAAAATTTTCCTGTAGTTTGTGCTCATGCAAACCACAGCCTGTGTGCACTAAGTCCAAATTTAAATTCTAAAATGTGATACCGCTCAGCGAATTTCAGGTTTCACATGCGATAAGCCCATGCATTTTGCATTAATTATTAATAAATGAGATAAGTTCTTAACTTCAATGAACCTGCCGAGATTATTGATGTTTTTGTTCTTTTCTAGAAACGAACTGAAGTCAAAAGTAGCCCCACAAGTCCATAAAAGGGGGAATGAACAATCTGTGTAACAAATCTGGTGTATATTTTGTACTGAGCTGTGTGCAAGTGTGCCATGCGCCTTAAACCTCAATAGGCTGATTTATGCTGTTCTTTCGCAGGTAAAGAAAGTGACGTCGGCCGCACAAACCTTCAGCAGCTCTGTGAGCTAAGCCCTGGTTTTTCCATCGGAACTTTGTCTACCGTAGTTTGACGGCTGCAGTGGCACAGCGCAGTTTCTTGTCGCTATTGACCGGTATGAACACCACCACTGTCTTCAAACTGTCCCTTAAAGTGCAACAATTATGTGACCTTTCAACATTTCATATATCAATACACTTGAATCAATACAGTTAACCCTACTCCGGAAGAGCTGAAACTTATGGTTAATTTGCACTTAATACAAAGAACACCATCTGAGGCTATCAGCTTCCAACCAGGCTACTAACGCGTTTTGCATGGTCTCTTGTGCATTTCCCCTTAAAGAGCTGTTGAAGAGCTTTTCAAATAAGTTTTGTTGGGTGCATTACTTTATGGTTTTCTTGAAGCTAAATTTAAAAAAAACATGTTTATTATGTGTGAAAATACCCTCAAATTGTCTTTTTTTGTCAAAAAATGACCCCGGCCGGGGGCACGGTGAGAGCCCTGGCTGCCTTTCGCGATTGGCTGGCGGCAGATGACGTCACAATCGGAAGTGACGGCACGGCGGTGACCACTCGGCCTGAAGAGTTCGTTCTGTTCCCGTTCAGCTACGGACCAGAAAGCCCTCTGGTGAATGAAAGATACACACAATATTTCCTTATAATAGGAGAGCCTGAGAGAAGTATAAAAGTAACAAGTTGGCTCGCGGCGGGCTTTAGACAGGGGTTCTCTCCCAACGGCTCATGGCCGGCTTCTGTTTCACGTATGCAGGGAAGTTGTGCAGATATTGGTTCGCCGCTTTGACTACCAGCGCTAGTCACAATTCTTAGCACAAGTTTTCAACACCCCATCATCCCCTTCCTCGCATGTGTAACTTAGTTTTTACATTCGGACAGGCGGTAACAAGCTATGTTCCGCGGTCCGCGCTGCGTGCAAGCAGCAGCTAGCGAGTGGTCGGTATCCGCCTTGCGCGAAGTGCTGGTGTCGGGTCGCTGTGCGGCCGGTCAGCGGAACGTGGCATTGCTGCCCATGTGTAGTTTTAGAATAGGGGAACGTAACGTTGGTGTCCCCCTCCCAAAATTAGGCATTCGTCTAATGCCCCAGACGAGCTTTAGACGAACGCCTCCCCCAACAGTTCTAGCCGGCTTGTGTGGATCGCAGCGGATGTTGGGAACTTTAGGCTTAGCACCGAGGTTGATATGTGGTCGCCACTATCAGTACAGTTGCGAACGACTATCCTTAACACAGTTCTTCACCACACTGTCATCCCCTTTCTCGCGTGTGGAACCATAGTTTCGCGTTGATAGTCATTCTAGCGATCGGTGCTGCGTTCATTCTTGCGCGCAGGTAGCGCAAGAATGTGGTAGCGCTCACCACATCTCGTGCTCGGGCAGGTACATTTGTTGCCGTCGACGAGCCTCCGCGACCGGTCGGCGCTTCGCATAGCGATTCAAATTCGATCACCTCTTTCAAAAATTACCTTGGATTACAATCCCTAGCACCGTTTTTCAGCACACTGTCATCTACTCCTCTTGCACGTTTACCTCGCTTTTCGCGACTCCCTTGTTTCTGGGCAGTAGCGAAGAGCGGTTGCTGCCATGGCATGCGAAGTTGGAACTGCATTATCCGCCGTACGGGAATGCCCAAACAGCAAGTGTGCAGAGCGCTCCTACACCCAGAAAACGCTTCAAGCTTTCCTGCTTGCTTGATTTCTTAAATCTACCTACTTAGCTAAGCTGTCGTCATAGCGAACAATGTTGATCGGGAAAACGAACAAGTTCAGGAAACCCAGAGCGCGGCGGTCCCACAAATTTTCTAATCGCCTAATAATAGTCGATGAAGAACTTGCGACACCTCTGTAATTGTTGGAGCCCGACGCTTCGCGTATGAAACACACAGCTCCAGACGACACGGCCGGCCCCGACTTCTCGTGAAGGCAATGTAGTAGCCACGGCCGCTCGGGTAGGAAATCACTGGTATTTAGGAGTCGCTTTAGGGAATCTCTAAAACAAACAGTAGCATAACGGTTAAAACTCAACGCCGAAGCAACTCTGGGCAATAAAGATAAATAAAGGGCAGATTACACGCCCGCCTAATTCGGAAATTTACCCACAAAATGAGGACACAGCGAAGCGGCGGTGCACGCCGCTGGCCATGTTCCGAATATGACGACACTTCCGGTCGCTGCCTCTCGGTTTCTCGCTCTTCCAGCGATACGGGAGAGAGCGGTCAACTTTACCGACGAATACCTCTGTCCTCCTCAATTACTCCTCAAATTAAAGCCAGATTTGAGGAGGGACCGTAACAAGATAGTACGAAAGAAACCGTTTATTGAGCTAACAGTAAGGCGTAAAGTAGAAGAATTCAGTTCGCGCGGCAGAACCGATACTCAGCTCTTACCGAGGAAGCCGAGCTTACGAAACAGGAAGCCAGCGACAACCTTACACGCATTATCACGGAGTGAGGCTAGACAGGATACTGGTAAACTTTCCCAGGAGACGAAAGATCTAATTAGAAAGCAGCAAACCATGACAATCTCTACCCCAGCTGACAGAATAGAACTAGCAGAGCTTTCGAAGTTAATCAATAGCCGTAAGACAGCTGACATACGGAAGTATAATATGGAGAGGATCGAATACGCTGTAAAGAACCGAGGTAGACTAAAAGCAGTGAAAAGCGTCTTGGCATGGGGAAAAATCAGATGTATGCACTTAAAGATAACCTAGGCGATGTCATCACAAATAAGGATAAATAGTCACAGTGGCCGACGAGCTCTCTAGAGATCTGTACAGTAGCCGGAACATCCAGGATAATGCCGAACGAGAAAGTAGTTAGGGAGAGATAGGCATCCCACCAGTAACGACCGAAGAAGTAAGGAAGGCTTTGAAAGAAATGAAAGGGGGAAAGCACCTGGTGAGGATCAAATAACAGCAGACGTCTTGAAGGATGCAGGAGAAATTGTACTTGAAAAACTGGTGAACCTGGTAACGCAAAGCCTAATTACCGCGAGTGCACAGGAGTCTTGGAAGAACACGAACATCATTCTAATTCATACGAAAGGTGACATGAATGGCTTGAAACATTACAGGCCGATCAGCTTACTGTCAGTCGTCTACAAGGTACATGTCAAGGTAATCGCTAACAGAATTTCTGCCTCCATAAAAAGACGAGAATAAAAAACGAGCAGCGCGTGCTTCGTGCGCCAGCACTGCACTGCAGTTCGATTCCGAAAGCCTGCCACGCTGGTACTTTCTCTCTTGCGCTGCGCTGCGACCCCGCGGTACCCGACAGTGGTGACTCGGAACTACGAACTAAGACATGACCGACCCCAGCATACTCGCACCCTCGGGCCCTCTCTTGCCTGACGTTTCCTTGCGGCCGCCGGACGTCAGAGTCATACAGCTCCGTCTACCCACCTTCGTGCGCAAGAACCCACACGTTTTGTTCGCCCAGGTCGAAGCCGTCTTCGATCTGCACTGCGTCACCTCGGAGACTACTCGGTTTCGCCACTTGCTTTGCAACCTGCCGCCTGAAGTGGCTGATGAAGTGGCAGACGTCTTCGGTTCACCTTTGAACGATGCTCCGTACCAGCGTCTCAAGCAGAGTATTCCAGACCGAACCACGGCGTCCGAAAGCGCGCGCCTCCTTTACCGGCTCACCCACGAAGAAGAACTTGGAGATCGCCGCCCTTCCCAGCTGCTCAACACCATGCGACAGCTCGGAGGCGCGAGCAACGTGGACTCGAACGGTGCACTTTTAAAAGAGCTCTTTCTGCAGCGCTTGCAACAGCCCACTCGCATCGTTTTAGTTGCTGCAGGGGACTTGACCCTCGACCGCGCCGCCGATCTTGCTGATAGAGTTCACGATGCGACTTCTCCCTCAGTCGCCCCCCTCGCTTCGACAGCAGAGTCATCGGCCGTGTCCCGCTTATAGACTCGGATCGATCAACTGACCGCCTCCATTAAAGCACTTCGGACGTTCTCTGAAACGCCAATGCGGCTCCTCCCCACGTCCTAGCCGTCGTTCGTCTTCCCCGGGTGGTTCTTGCTCGCGAAGCCCTCGAAGCTCATCTATCTGCTGGTACCATCGCACTGTCCAGCACCGCGCCCGTCACTGCCCTTCCCCATGCAGCTGGTCGGGAAATGCGACGCGAGATCACTGATGGCAGCATGTGACCTCGCCTTACAACCTGGCCGCCTTTTCCTGGTCACAGATCGCATTTCTGGTTTGCGCTTCCTTGTAGACACGGGCCTTGTAGAGGGTAGCAGCGATGGCGTAGAGGAAGAACACCCGCCTCGCGTGCTGAAGGACCGTGGTTCGAATCCCGGTGCCGGACAATTCCCACCGGATTAAAAAAAAATCCGTGTATTGATGGAATTGCCCAAAGGGGCTTGGGGCGCGGCCTGACCCCGGCGACCATTGCCGGTAATGCACTCCCTCACCAGAGCAGGATTGGCCACCCTGGTGCAGTAACGGCCACAACCTCCCATGAATACGCCAATTAACCCTCGGCCCTCAGTCCCCAGCGGCCGCGAAGCAACTGACCACGGCGGCGGTCAGACCTGTGACGCAGCAGAGGGTGCTAAGAATCCCTGAATCCGGACAGGCCGCCAATGGAATCTGAACCTGGCAACGTTTAACGCGCGAACCTTATCTAGCGAAGCAAGTCTCGAGGTGATGTTCGAGGAATTAGAGGGCATTAAATGGGATGTAATAGGGCTTAACGAGGTTAGGAGGGCAGGCGAAGCCTTTACGGTGCTGAAAAATGAACACGTCCTATGTTACCGTGGTCTAGAGGACAGAAGAGAACTGGGAGTGGGATTTCTAGTCAATAAAAGCATAGCTGGCAACATAGAAGAATACTATAGCATTAACGAAAGGGCAGCAGGTCTTGTAATTAGGCTCAATAAGAGGTACAAGCTCAAGGTGGTACAGGGCTACGCGCCCACATCCAGCCACGACGACCAAGTAGTGGAACGCCTCTATGAAGATGTGGAATCAGCAATGGCTAAAGTAAAAACACAGTATACCGTAATTATGGGGGACTTCAATGCTAAAGTAGGCAAAAATCAGGCTGGAGACAAGGCCGTTGGCAACCATGGTCTGGGATGTAGAAAAAACGGGGGAGGACCTACTAGTTGAGTTTGCAGAACGGAATAACCTACGCATGATGAATATCTTCTTCTGTAAACGGGAGAGTCGGAAGTGGACCTGGAGGAGCCCGAATGGGGAGCACAAAAATAAAATAGACTTCGTATTATGCGATAACCCTGGCGTCGTGCAGGATGTGGAAGTGCTCGGAAGGGTAAGGTGTAGTGACCACCGTATGGTAAGATCTCGAATTAGGCTAGATTTGAGGAGGGACCGCAACAAGCTAGTACGAAAGAAACCGATAAATTAGCTAACAGTAAGACGTAAAGTAGAAGAATTCAGGATCGCGCTGCAGAACCGATATTCCGCCCTTAACGAGGAAGCCGAGCCTACGACACAGGAAGCCAGTGACAACCTCACACGGATTATCACGAAGTGTGCAATAGAAGTCGGGGGCACTATAGCTAAACAGGATACTGGTGAACTTTCACAGGAGACGAAAGATCTAATCAGGAAACCGCAAACCATGAGAATCTCCACCGCAGCTGACAAAATAGAACTAGCCGAGCTCTCGAAGTTAATCAATAAACGTAAGACAGCTGACATACGGAAGTATAATATGGAGAGGATCGAATACGCTGTAAAGAACGGAGGTAGCCTGAAAGCAGTGAAGAGACGTCTTGGCGTGGGGAAAAATCAGATATATGCACTTAAGGATAAGCAAGGCAATCTCATCGCAAATAGGGATAAAATTGTCACAGTGGCTGAGGAGATCTATAGGGATCTGTACAGTAACCGGGAAATACAGGATAATGCCGAACGAGGCAGTAGCTCAGAGGAGATAGACATCCCACCAGTAACGATCGAAGAAGTAAGGAAGGCTTTGAAAGAAATGAAATGGGGCAAAGCACCTGGTGAGGATCAGATAACAGCAGACCTCTTGAAGGAGGCGGAGAAATTGCACTTGAAAAACTGGCAAACCTGTATACGCAATGCCTAATGACCGCAACGGTACCGGAATCTTGGAAGAACGCGAACATCATCCTAATCCATAAAAAAAGTGACATGAAGGACTTGAAAAATTACAGGCCAATCAGTTTACTGTCAGTCGTCTACAAGGTATTTACCAAGGTAATCGCTAACCGAATCTCTGCAACCTTAGATTTCAGTCAACCTAAAGAACAAGCAGGGTTCCGTAAAGTTTATTCAACAAGGGAACCATATTCACACGATCAATCAGGTGATAGAGAAGTGCGCTGAGTATACTGAACCCCTATATATAGCCTTCATAGATTATGAGAAAGCATTTGACTCGGTCGAAAACCTAGCAGTCATTCAGGCATTACGGAACCAGGGGGTAGAAGAGCATTATGTAAGAATACTAGAGGATATCTACAATGGGTCTACAGCTACCATCATCCTCCATAGGGAGAGCAGTAAAATACCTATAAGGAAGGGTGTCAGACAAGGAGACACAATCTCTCCAATGTTATTCACAGCATGCTTACAAGAAGTATTCAGAACGTTGGATTGGGAACAGGTGGGAGTAAGGGTTAATGGAGAATACCTCAGTAACCTCAGATTTGCTGATGACGTTGCCTTGCTAAGTAACTCGGGGTACGAATTGCAAAGCATGCTTTCCACACTGGGCCAACAGAGTAGAACCGTCTGCCTGAAACTTAATATGCAGAAAACTAAAGTAATGATCAATAACCTCGGGACAGCACAGCAGTTTGAGATAGGTGGCGAGGCAGTGGAAGTGGTAAACGAATATATCTACTTAGGCCAAGTTGTGACCCCAGATCCCAACCATGAGGCAGAGATAATTAGAAGGATTAGAATGGGGTGGGGTGCATATGGGAGACATTCTCAGATAATGAATAGCAGCCTGCCATTTTCGCTGAAGAAGAAAGTGTATGACAGCTGCATCTTACCGGTACTCACCTACGGGGCAGAAACTTGGAGGCTAACTAAAAGGGTTCAACTTAAATTGAGAACGACTCAACGGGCAATGGAGCGGAAAATGATAGGTGTAACATTAAGGGACAAGAAGACAGCGGAGTGGGTCAGGGAACAAACTGGTGTTAAAGACATATTAGTAGAAATTAAGAAGAAGAAATGGACGTGGGCAGGGCACGTAATGCGAAGGCAAGATAACCGCTGGTCATTAAGGGTAACAGAGGGATCCCTAGAGAAGGCAAGCGTTGCAGGGGGCGGCAGAAAGTTAGATGGGCAGATGAGATCAAGAAGTTTGCGGGGATAAATTGGTCACAGTTGGCACAGGACCGAGGTAATTGGAGAATATTGGGAGGGCCTTTGCCCTGCAGTGGGCATAGATAGGCTGGTGATGATGATGATGATGATGATGTAGACACGGGTTCTGAGGTCAGTGTATTACCAGCCACCAAGGATGAGCGTACTTCTAAGTCACCTGGGCCCACTCTTCGTGCAGCAAACTCTACCTCTATCGCCACGTATGGTCTGCGGTCCCTCACCCTCGACCTTGGTTTGCGGCGTCCTTCCGGTGGGTCTTCGTAGTAGCCTACGTAATCACCCCATCCTCGGCTCTTTTTTTCCTACCCATTTGACCTAGACGTCAGCATGCGCCACCATCGCCTGATTGACAGCAAGACGCGCCTTTCCATCCTGGGCGTACTGTCTACTGTCGCTCCAACAGGCATCCGCACGCTGCTTCCTCATGCCCGTACGAAAGGAACCCTTTGGAAGACTTCCCTGAGGTTACGAGACCCTGCAACTTAAAGCAGCCGCCCAAGCACAGCGTTACCCACCACATCGTCACGCGTGGTCCACCAGTCGCAGCTCGGCCGCGCCGCCTCTTCGGTGAGCGTCTGGCGACTGCTAAACGTGAATTCGAGCACATGCTGGAACTCGGTATTATCCGCCCATCGTCCAGCAACCACGCGTCTCCACTGCATATGGTTCCTAAGAAAAGTGAAGACTGGCGCCCGTGCGGCGATTACTGGGAGCTCAACGCTCAGACTGTCCACGACAGCTATCCCCTACCCCACATCCAGGATTTCACAAGCCACTTGGAAGGGTGCACTATCTTTAGCAAAGTGGACCTTGTCAAAGCTATCACCAAATCCCCGTCGAGCCGGGCCGATATCCCGAAGACGGCCATCACTACACCCTTCGGCTTGTTTAGTATGTGCGCATGCCCGTTGTGCTACGCAGCGCAGCCCAAACATTTCAAATGTTCATTGCCGAGGTGACGCACGGCCTTCCGGCTGTATTTGCGTGCATCGACGACATCCTAGTCGCGAGTCCTACTCCACAATTTCACGCGCGTCACCTCCGAGAACTCTTTGAACGCCTTCAACAATTTGGCCTTGTTGTCAACGCCAAAAATTCGTCTTCGGGACGTCCGAGCTCAAGTTCCTGGGCCATCACACCTCGGCGCAGAGAATTCGTCCTTTACCCTCTCACGTTCAAGCCGTAAAGGACTTCCTCGAACCTACCAGCCTCTGCCATCTTCGTGAGTTCCTGGGCCTGGTGAATTTCTCGCGACGCTTCATACCCCAGTGTGCCGAGCTTCTGCATCCACTGACTCAGCTTCTTCGGACAACCAAGAGCTCCTCATCCGCAATTTCCTGGTCTCCCGAAGCCAAGCCGCTTTCAACGCTGCTAAACAAGCCGTCGCCGATTCGTTGCTTCTCATCCACGCGAGAACCGACGTCCCCACTCGCATCATGGTGGATGCTTCCAGCGTTGCAATCGGCGCTGTTCTCCAGCAGAGAATCGACTCCGAGTGGCCCCGGCTGGGTTTCTTCTCTGGGAAGCTCCACCCTGCCCAGACGCGCTACAGCGTTTTGGTCGTGAGCTGCTCGTCGTTCACGCCACCACCCAGCACTTCCGACCCTTTTTGGATGACCAGTCCTTTCAGGTTCTTACGGACCATGGGGCCTCTGGCGTACGTTTTTTGTACGAACTCCTCCAAGTACTTTGCACGGGAACTCCTTTAGCTCCCCTTATATTTCGGAATTCACGAGGGAAATTTTGGCACATCAAAGGTACCGACAACGAGGCTGCTGATGCGCTTTCACGCTTACCTCCATCGGCAGTGCTGCATCTGCTGTGGACTGGGAACGCCTAGCTCAGGCGCAGATTAAAGGACCCGAGCTGCAAGCACTGCGGGGCCACCCGGGTTCCCTCCGTTTAAACTTGTGCCTCATCCGTTCGCGGCTGGCTACTGTTGTGTGACATGTCAGCGGCGGAGCCTCGACCCTTCGTTCCGACTGCCTTTCGTCGTGCTGTTTTTCACTCGCTCCACGACATCTGCCACCCCAGCATCCGAGCCACGCAGCGCCTCATTACAAAAGCGGTACGTCTGGCCGAGCATCAACACTGATGTCCGCCAGTGGGCCCGTTCGTGCCTCGCTTGTCAGACAGCCAAGGTGACCCGCCACACGAAGACCCCAACGCAGCCTTTTTTGCCACCTAGCTGTCGCTTTGACCACGTGCATCTTGATTTGGTCCGGGCCATTTCCTCCCTCCCGTGACTGCCGGTACATGCTCACAATGATTGACCGCTTCACCCGTTGGGCCCCAAAACCGTACCAATTCCGGACATCCCGGCAGAAACGGTCGCAAAAGCCCTTTGTTTCGACATGGGTTTGCCGTTTCGGCTGCCCCGGCATTGTTACCACGGATCGAGGCAGGCAGTTTGAATGTACTCTGTTCACTTCCCTCAGCCGCGTGCTTGGCACTAAACACTGCCGCACCACGGCATACCATCCCTGTGCCAACGGCATCGTTGAGCAGCTCCATCGCCAGCTAAAAACTCTCACTGCGCGCCTCGATAGAGAGCACTGGGTTGATCGCCCTTTCCCGTAGTGCTTTTGACCTGCGTGTCGTCCTTCGTCGCGACCTCGGGTGTTCAACTGCTGAACTTGTCTACGGCGCACCCCTGCGGCTTCCTGGTGATTTGTTCGTCCCTACGGCCCCCTCGCCCCAGCCGCTTCAGTACCTCCAATGCCTGCAGTACTGCATGCAGCACCTGCGACCGGTCCCACCACGGTATTCTGACCACCGCAACTTTGTGCATCCCGACCTGGCGTCTTCGACACACGTTTTCCTCAGGCGGGACGCTGTAAACGCGCCTCTTACCCCTCCTACGATGGGCCGTACCGTGTCCTTGACAAGATCCAGAAGTCCGCCACCATTTTCTTGAATGGCCGCGAAGAAGTCGTCTCGTTCGACCGCCTCAAACCGGCCTACCTCGAGACGCCACCCAACAAACTCCGCGCAGACATCGCAGGCCTAAACACTCCACTGCTCGCCCCCAAACCCAACGCCCGCCTGCCTCGCCGTCGCGTCACGTTCGACATTCCGTCTGGGCAGAGGGCCCTGTAGCGCCCTCTGGTTGGCGCTCTTAGCCGGCGCCAAGGCGCCGGCTATGAAATACAAAAATAACGAAACGAGCGGCACGTGCTTGGTGCGCCAGCACTGCACGGGCAGTTCGATTCCGAAAGCTTGCCCGCTGGTACTTCCTCTCTTGCGCTGTGCTGCGACCCCGCGGTACCCGACAAGAGGAACCACGCCACCTCCTCGAGCTAGAGCACGTGAAAGTGTACTCATTGCTGTTGCTTCTTCTAGTTTAAGTGTGCGACGTTCCGTTTGTCCGTTTATGGAAGAAAACAACCTGTTCGCATCATCCAGGATTGCAGCCGACTGCTTCATCTTCGGCGCTTTAGCAGCAACGATTGAGTAAAATGTGTTGCCGCAGCGAAGAAGCAAATTGGCTGGAATCGTGAACTTAAACCGTCGTGATGGCCGTCAAGGTTGCGTACAGCTTCGCTACCTTCACGTCTTACGGATTAGTCTGAGCTTCCTGCATATTGTTACGAGAAGACGATGACAAGTGGTGCGGTGGGTGAGCTCTCGGGGGGAGGAGGCATCTTTCGTCGACGAATGTGATCCCACTCCAAAGCTCCTTAGTGGCCTGGAGCTGCAATGGTGATAGGCACAGGGAGGGCAGTCCGCAACCTCCCCCAAAACGATGTTACGTGGCACATGTGAATAAGCAATCTATATACAGATAATTACAGTTGAATGCCAAGAGTCCAAAGCCAAGAAATGTAATGCAGCTCGTGCCAGTCTAGTTCTGGGCGATCCCTTCATCGTCACCTAGGCTTGCCGTGCGCGCCCAGTGATGAGGCACGTACCCATAGATGAAGTGTACAATGAAATGGCCACCAGGTGATCCAGTCTAATCTTATGTGAATTGTACCGGTAGTTACGTAGCATGACCCCCTCCGGCGGTTTAAGCACCATCTGTGTGAGCATTTGCAAATTAGGCTCAGGGAGTAGGTGGGACCGTTGAGAAATACGGCTTGAGGTGGCCGACGTGGACTATTTGAGCTTCGGGGTCCAGTTACGGGGAGGAGGAAGCAACGGGAACGATTTCTTAGGTGACTGGTGTCACCATGCGCTTGATGCGACAGGGGCCGTTGTAGCGACGCAGCAGTTTTTCGGAGAGTCCAATTCGGCAGCATGGGGTACTGACAAGGACCAAAGAGCAGGACGTAAAGCGGGCGGTGCGAGGTTGCTGGTCATGGCGGTGCTTCTGTGAGGACTCGGAAGCCGAGAGCTTGGCACGGGCAACCTCGCGGGCCACATCAGCGTGAGCGACAGCATCGCGAGCATATTCTGTAGCCACAGCTGCCACATCATTAAGGAGGGTATCTAATGGAAGAGTGGGCTCAAGGCCATAAAGAAGAAAGAATGGAAAATACCTAGCGGTGTAATGTTGGGCTGAGTTATACGCGCACGTAACGTATGGCAAAATGATGTTCAAATCCAGATGATCTGCGGAAACGTACATTGCGAGCATGTCGGTGATGGTCTTGTTCAATCTTTTAGTCAATCCATTAGCCTGGGGATGGTAGGCTGTGGTTTGTTTGGGCTTTGTGCGACTTCAGCGGAGGAGGTCGTCAACAACCCGAGACAGGAAGTTTCCGGCCACGGTGGGTGAGGAGCGGACAGAGAGAACCGTGGTATAGGATAACGTTGTGAAGCAGGAAATTAGCAATGTCTGTGGCAGAACTGGTGGGAAGAGAACGCGTAATAGCGTAGCGGGGTGTGTAATCAGTCGCGACAGCAATCCAGTGATTTCCTGAACCGCACAGAAGACAAGGACCGAGTAGGTTCAAACGCACATGAAAGGAAGTTTCGGGAGAAATCTCTATTGGTGGGAGTGGTCCACCTGGTCACAAGGAAAGGGTTTTCCGGAGCTGGCACAGGTCACACGTCCTGGCGTAGCGGCAGACGGATCGGTAGAGTCCAGGCCAATGAAACCGCTTACGCACACGGTCGTACGTTGAAGCGACGCCAAGGTGGCCAGCCATCGCCTCGTCGTGCAGCTCGTAGAGGATGTCAGGCCGGAGGTTCTCAGGAACAACAAAAAGCTTTGCAGGGCCATCTGCGCGAAAGTTCCGGCGGAATAGCATGCCGTCACCGAGCAAAAATGCATTCAATGCAGGGTCTGATGGCATGGTGGTGAGACGGTCAATGACTGACTGCAATGTTTGGTCGGGGCGCTGGTTTTCGGCGATGTTGAAAAAGTCAGATAGTGCAAGGACGCAAGACTCGATGTTGTGGTCAGCTGTGTCAGGTTGGTCGACTGGTTGACGCGACAGGCAGCGGCGTCGCTGTGGACCCTGCAAGGCTTGTAGGCCACGAAGTAGTCATAGTCCTGAAGGCGCAAAGCTCAGTGACTAAGACCGTCTGTATGATATTTCAAGGAAGCCAGCCAGCATAAAGCATGGCGGTCAGTAACCGCGGAAAAAGGCCGTTCGTATATTGGCGAAATTCGCTCACGGCCCATACTAGAGCCAGACATTCGCATTCGGTGATTGAAGATTTTCGCTCGGAAGGTGATAGAAGGCGACTGGCGTACGCTATCACTCGTTTAAAGCCGGCGTGTTTATGAACACCTATGCCATGACCACTCGCGTCTTTGTGGACTTTGGTCGAAGTGGAACCGTCAAAGTGCGCCAGAATAGGTAGAATCACGAACCTCTTGGAATCGTGGAATCGTGAAGTGAAGTTCTTGACGAAGCGGCGAAAGTAGGAGCAGAGCCCCACAAAGCTGCTAACGTCTTTCGCAGATCGAGGAACCGGGAAGTATTTTACTGAGTGATTTGGTCGGGGTCATTTGAACTCCTGTAGCATCGACGAGGTGCCCAAGGATCTTTATTTGACGGCAGCCGAAGTAGTGCCCTATTGACGAATGGAGCTGTAGTCCAGCTTTGCTAAAAACTGCGAGGACGTCAGAGAGGTGATGTAGGTGGGTTTCGCGTCCAGATAGCATAAGCATGCCGCCCATTTAAATTAATGGAGAAGCGAGTCCATCATTCTTTCAAATGTTGCTGGCGCATTGCGGAGACCAAATGACATGACCTTAAATTCGTACAGTCCGTCTGGTGTTACAAAAGCGGTCTTTTTGCGGCCCATGGCGTCAAGTGCAGTTTGCCAGTATCCGTATATAAGTTCAATGGGTGAGAAATACGACACGCCAGGCATGTAATCGAGGGAGTCGTCAATGCGAGGAAGTGGGTAAACGTCTCTTTTGGTTATTTTGTTTAAATGCCTGTAATCGACATAGAATCGCCATGAGCCGTGTTTCATTTAACCAACACGACTAGTGATGCCTACGGAATCGAAGATGGCTCAATAACATCTTTTTCAACATCTTCTCTACTTCCTGCTGAATGACGGTACGTTCGGCGGAGGACGCACGATATAGACGGCAGCGGATAGGGATCGCATCACCAGTGTTAATGCGATGTTTCACACTAGACCTTTGTCCCAAGGACGGTTGTGCAAGTCGAAAATGTCTTCATAGGACGCTAAAAGACACCGGAGCTCATGGGCTTGCGTAGGTGGAAGTTCCGATACTATCATCTTAATAAAATCACTGGTAGTCCGCGAAATGTCCCATTGAGAGTCACGTTGACCGTCAGAGGCGTCAGTGGTCACAGCGGAAACTCGCATTCACCGAAGGGCATAAGTGTAGCCAGCGACATTCCCCGGGGAAGAACTTGGGTGGAGAAACCGGAGTTAACAAACGGGAGGCCTATTTCTTTCGTCGCGACCGTCACAACTCTATAAGGAATGGCCACGTTACGTTCGAGGAGTACATTGGTCACAGGCGAGACCAGGTAATCATCGTCTGGGACTGGCGGGCGCGGCGATAAAGGCACGTAAGTCATGGTATCCGGTGCTAATCGAGCATGGTCGGCCCTGCACAGCCAGTAAATAGGCTTGGTGTCATCAAGGGGCAAGCTGGACAGCTCAAGACCTAAAACCCCAGCGGCGCAGCCAATGAGGGCGGCGTGGTCAGTCAGAAAGCTGGTCCGATTATAATGTCGTAAGGGCATGTGTCCAAAATGGTGAACACGACCGAGATGTCACGTGCGGCAACTACGATGCCGGCGGTGCCCATCCCGGGTATTGTGGCCGTTCCTCCGTTGGCGACTCGTACGGTACCGCATACAGCAGGTGTCAAACTTTTCGAATAGTGGGGCGATGTTTCGAACTCATCCCCGAAATATTGGCGCCTGTGTCGACTAAACCGCTAACACGAACACCGTCAACGTGAACGCCTATCAATTTGCGTTTCGTAATCGTATTCAACAGAGGAGACGTAGTCAACTGTTACGAGAAGACGATGAAAAGTACAATGCAGCATGGCTTTGTCATCCAAGCCTCCGACGACGAAGAAGCTATTTGGGCGCGCGGAGCTTGGCCACCATGTAAATAAGGTGTAAATACATTGTTCGACTGCCTCATCGTTCATATTGTCTGTCCTGCCGCCACGTAACATTATTGTCAGCACAGACGTCATTGTTGCTTCATACCTGCTACTGGGATGGTCAATCCCACCTAGCAATTCATCATCAGCGTGTCACATGCGAGCACCACACCATCTTCGTCATCTCCCATCGACGGGCTTTTATCATAATCGTTTTTTGGAACGGCTTCCCGGCGAGGCCTGAGGCTTGCAATATTTTTTTTAAAGTTTGAGAGCACTTCGTGGCTCAACCTCGTCACAGTACAGCCTCGGAATGGCTCCGTCCTCTAGGAACGCTTCCGATGAAGCTCCACTATGCCCTCGCCACACCACAGCCAAGAGCAAACTTCAGCTACTACCCAGCGCCCGCAGCAGAGGAGTTGCAAACATGGTCTGTGCGCGCTTTGCCGCCGTATATGGTATTCTTCTCGCCAACCAGGACGGCGCCTACCGCTGTCAACAGCCTAGCCCCTCAGAACCGCAGTTCTAGCTCGAACGCCTCATCTTCAGTGAAACAACTGGCCAAGTCCACCGACAACAACCGGCCTCGTCCGCTACTCTCGCCCCACAACAAGTCACCAGTGAACCAGTTAGTACCCACCCGGTTACCTCACTTCCACCTTGGTTGACACTTCCGCCTTCTACACCCACTGCAGTCCCGGCTTGGATAGCACCCCAAGGCTTGTGCCCCGCAATGCTGCCCCTTCAATGCCGGGCTACACGGCAGGTACAGTGGGCCACCGCCGCGATGCACATCCACACACCCGCGATCTGCCATCGCGACCTTGCGTCACTCGTCTTGCTGAAGGCACAGGAGCAGTGTAACTATTCTGGGCAAGGTGTCCTCAGCAGGAATAAGATTATGGATACAACTGTCGTGCCTCCCAGTGACATGCTCGACAACCAGGAAGCAATTGGGCTGGTTGTCTCTGTACGAGCAAAGCTGGACATCCCCGCCCTACCTGCGTTCGAGAGTTTAACTAGTCGAGTGAGTCAGATCTTTGGAGGCTACAGTGATCGTTAAGGCCTGTGAGGAAAGTGCAGTCATCGTGCACTTTCTCCTGTTGCTCCGCTTACGGACGCAGCTTCTTCTGCTCCGACACGCCGTGCACTTTGCGGCCTATTTGTTGTGCCGCCTCTACCAAAACTATTCACGACAGTGCTGCCTAGTGACGTAACAAGTAATATACTTCGGGTGTTGTTATACGACCCTCAAAAAATTTTAAAAAAGAAAAACAAAAACAGACATTTCCAGACACCGCAATACTTTAGTCTCCATGCATAAATTTCGGGGGGGTTCTGACCCCAAAGCTCACCCCCCTTCCCTGGCTACGCCCGTGGTGCGGCCATCCCAAGCTAAAAGGAGAGACCTTTTCGCCCACCATCATCGACAACCCGAAGTGCGCTAGATATTCAGCATCCGTAAGCGTGTTTCGTGTTTCTTTATATGTGCTAAGACCCGTCTTTGTAAGAAACCATACCGAGGTCCAATGTCACTTAGCCAGACTCGGGGCCTTAGACGGCACCGGTTGCCGTGGTCCATGCAGCCACAGAGGTGTACATCTGACGGAGGGGCCCAAACTTTGTGCACAATCTCCACCAAGTGTCTTCACACCCTCTGTAGGCCAGACAATTCCTTTAAACTTCATGCTAAACTCTATGTGCTCTGGAAGTTCCCAGCATCTTCCAGGCCGCGCTACGTCTTCTGCTGCCCGTGATCATTGCGCCACCTTCAGCCAAGACCACCCAACGGCATATATTCACTGGACGCTCTCACGGGACTGATCACGGCAACCTAAGCACCTTAAACATGGACCGACCCGGGTAATTACCTCCTCGTATCTGTACATACCTGAACATAGTCCCTTTGGCACACTATGCATGGGACATGTTTTGCATTGATTTTAACGCACGCCGCGCTAGAGGTTGCCCTGTAGTGTCGTGAACATCATCTACCGCCAGCGCCAGTATCAACATCGCGAACGGCTCCCTACAACCATCATCAGCGGTGCGTGACCTGCAGCGTCAGCAGTACGAAGCGTCAACAGACAAGAAATACGAATTCGTGCCTGGGTAGTAGCATGTCATCGGCGCTCTCTAGTTCAGGCCGGGCTTACTCCTCATAAATGTGGAAGCCACACCGCATGCCAACTCTATGGCTCTTTATACACTATCTCAATAGTCCATTGTAAGGGTCTTAGTCATAACTTTATCAAAAACTAATGCCTATGTTGAAGTAGTTTATAAAACATTTATTGATACAGCCAGTAGTACTAAGAGTGCGTCACTTGAAATATGAAATAAACTCTGTGGTATGTAGCACCGGCAATCAACAACTCGGAATAGCATGCCAAGTAAGGGAAGGACGGGGAGCAAGCACCAACCAGGACAACTTCACAGAGCATTCCAGACCAAAGATTGATGAATGACAGCGTTTGGAGACAGATGGTGAACCACGCAAGAAACACAATGTGAGGGCGTGATATGCGCATCCAGCGTATTGTTTGTGCCCTGAATGTAAAGTTAGTACAATGTAAATAACCCTCTTAAGATAGTGCAGCCAAACACTGCATATGACTAAATAAACTTTTAAGCATACGCCAGTGTAGTTGAAAATCTCCCGTGGCGGTTCGGCTTGAAGGCACGCCTTAACACGTTTTTGCCAAAGTACCAATGAGTGATTCTTAATATTTAGTCTACTTAACCCACATATTCAAGTCATGAGAAGTAAGAGCTTCAGGACAAAATCACTATGTAGCAGCTTGCAACTTTGGTGGAGACCACGTACTCAGTCTCGTCTACGCGAGCCAAGACATATACTTTCCACTGAATCACGCCACAGAATACCTCATGCTTGAAATGCAAGTGAAGAGTAATAAATTTTAGTTAGACCGAACCCCACATCTAAACGCTTTTCATAAAATCCGTACTTGCTCTTGAGGTACGCTGCAAAAGTTTATGAGTATCACGGAAGTTTTCAGCGGGCATGCTGTCGGGGATTTTCGTAAAGTGCGAGCAGTCAGCGCAGGAGAGAGCCACACCAGGTGAGCAGTTCTTTTTCTTTTTTTAACACACGTGAACAAGGCGCCGACAAGCAGTTACCACCCAAAGCACCCTTCCGCTTCTGCGTGAATTGGCTTTTACGGGCGGTGGGCCTACTACCAAGCGTCACTATTTCTAGGGGTGCGCCAAAAAGATAGGGTTGCAAGCTCTGTAGAGCAAAACAAACACACCGACTGCAAAGATCACTGCAAATGAAGAGGTGGCCGTATGATACGCGTCTTTCTATGACATGAACGAGGGGAACAGCGCAAATTTGACAGACACGAGAAGAAGGAGACGTGTCTGGCAAATTTCTGCTGTTCCCCTCCTTCAAGTCATGAACCAACATGCCCAAGCCTCAGTCCCTGCAAGTTTCTATGACAGGAGTCGAGAAAATCCGACAGATCCTTGAATCCAAAAACAGACAAAGAGAAATTTACATTTCAGCAGGCGAGGTACAGTACAGCTACAAGAACACAAACTTGGGCGAGAAGTAACTCAACTTAGCACAAATACGAGAGGTTTGAACGTAACATAAATAGAAACTACAAGGATCGTCAAAGAATCGAACGTTACAAAGTATACACATTAACGTAAACAGAAGCAGTTTGACGCATATGAAATACTGGAAGGCCCGGCGATATTCACCGGCCGGTCCAAAGATGCACCGGTGCCCCGAGGGTAAAGCGGCTACACACTAAGGATTGCTTTGCGTAGGTCAAGTTTTCTGATGGCAAACATGGCAATTCATGGACCTGGGAGCACATTGCAGTCATAAAAAGTGTTGTCGGTATTAAAAATGCATGAAAAAATCACCCCGACATCATTATTGTCCAACGACACTGCTTGGTCGTGGAAGAAAATAACAACAAACCAGACGTCAGCCGCAGTCGTGTGGCCAATGGTCTTTTTTCCGCCTTCTCAAGTCATTTGCCGCTGAACATAGTAAACATCATGCTCGCCTCCGCGAAAAGGCTCGAAGTATCACGTGGTGGAAACGCGGTGAGGGTTTATTTCGTTATTTACTTAATGGCGACATGGCGAGTGGGCACTTTGTCACCAATGAATGCGCTGCTTGTTTTTGTTGCGTGGGCGACTGAATGTGTGATAGTGCCAGGAATTAGAAAGCCTCTCAGAAATTATAAAGGAAATCCGATGTAAATCAAGTTAGGAAGATGCACAATAATATTGGTTGCAGTACACGTGAGTTGGTGACCCCAAACAACACGCCAAACTCGCCGGTTCCTCCGTACTGTGTTCTCCCAGGCTTTCAATGTGACACACGGAAGAAGTCTCACCAAGAGTGTGTATTGGTGGAAAAAATTCGCTGCCTGATATCAAAGCGTCGTAGCATGAACTGTGCCAATAAAAGTAAAGTCAGCCGTACGTTCCCTATCGCTCGCAAGCTGTACAGCTGGATCTCTTCAGTGTTCCACATTACCATGCTTTATGACGGGAAATCGGTCAGCCGCTAACCGCACAACAGTTTTACTCCTTTGCAGCAGCATAGTCCACCGTCACAAATACTAATCTATCCTGTCTCCAACCCATCCTCTTCGATCTTGCGTCTGTCGTACCCGATAGTACTGGTGTCGATGGGTCCATCTCTCAACACTTCCCCAAAGGGCTTCGTGCCTCCTTTATAATAAAACATATTCATTCATTCATTGATTCAATCCCCCTTTTCCGCCTATTTGTTCAGCGCTTCTAAGTACAAGACCAACACCAAACATCAACACCACAAAAAACGGGTTTGATCCATTAGTGCTGGGTCTCTTCATAATACATCGCGGCTATATTTCTGTCTTGTGCGCAGTCTTCTGCGCACAAAAATCTGGAGCAAAATTTCCAGCCTACTCGGTATATTAGCAGGCCTTTTCTGAAAATTGTTGGTGACTCTGAAGCCGGTGGCTAACTGAAAGTAGTTCTACTTCACGAAATGATCGTAACGTTTAGAACGCGCCTTTGATCTCCTTGACAGTAAGCGTTCTAATTACGTATTCTTTGTGCTCCTTCCTCGTATTGTTGTTTGTGAAACTGGTTGTGTTCTGGTTGCGATAATATTACTGGTGCGTTGCGACGTAGAGAAAAACTCCGCACCCCATGACGGCACGGATGATTAAACCACGTGATGTGATTAGCTAATGACCATTATTAAGTCAAATAATTATCATGTCGATTCCCGCCATGACGAGTTAAAAAATTATTAGACTAGATAAAGTCAACCCAAACCAAGTCAGAAAAAACTGTCTCTGACAATAACTCTCAACTGGCAGCGGTTTAAGCTAGGGTAAATTTACTGGTCCAAAACCAAGAGGAGCAACACAAAATTGTCAAGGACTCTATTCGAGTGGAAAAGGCCGAGCTGCGTTGTGGTCTAGATAGATTTGAGGACATATCTCGAAAGGACGACCTAATAATTTACGGTTTTGAGGACACAGCTGAGGAATCTTAGGCTCAGTCTGAAGAAAAAGTTGGCGCACTAACATCTGCGTCTCTTGAAACAGTTATACCCCACGAATCCATTTCTATAGCCCGCATATTAGAGTCCTACGTGCCCAACAAATGCCGGCGTGTAACATTGAAGTTTTTCTCTCTCAGAACTAGCGATGCCATTGTCCCAAATAAATTTAAACTTAAAGGCACAGAAAAGGCATTGCTGAAGATTTCGGCAAAGCTACTCGTAATTCGAGGAAAACGCTAGTTGATTACGGCAAAGCAAGTGGAAAAAGACGACTGTACGCTACAGCAAACTATTGGTTAACAAAAAATGCTTTGTTAACTGCGCACGAACAGATAGCATTAACGAAGTAGCCGATAGCTCCAAATTTCGAAAACCTGGCTGAACTTTCCAGAAGTCACCCCCTGCCTCCCGTCTTAACGCCACCAGCTCGCAGTAGCAATCCCAGTCTAGACACAAACCACAAACCTTGTGCCAAGAATAATATTTCTTTCCGTTTTACGAATATCCGTACTTTAATCAAGAAGCGCGCACATTTATTTTCGATTATTGACGGCTGCAACACCGATATCATTGCACAGAGCGAAACGTGGCTATCCAGTAAAATTTGAAATTTCAAAATTTTTCACTGTGCTAAGGAATTAAATTCTACCGATCTTACCGTAAATCAAGAACGGGTGTGGTGCCTTGAATGATGTCTCGCATGAAATACAATCCATGTTATACCCATTATTCGCCCCCTGGAACTTGTGCGCTCGTATTTTAGAGTGTTAGACTTGATTATCATGGCGCCCAATTCTCCCGCTACATTTTGTGATTTCTTACACGATGCCCTGAACAACCTTAGTAAGCTATCCAGCTTTCCCGATTTTTCTTCTTGGCGATTTCAAAATTGCTGGTACATTTTTCGGTTCCGACCAAGCCCTATCTGTTTCGCACTCATCCCAAAGTGCTGCATTTATTACCATTTGTAACGACTTCAATCTAACCCAGATAGTGCAATATCCAATGCATCTTCAGCTTCTTCTAATCTCTTAGATTTTATTCTAACCACCGCGCCTGCTAGCATATCGTCACTCGAACAACTGCCCAGACTGAGCGGCCACTGCATCCTGCATTTTTCAACTTTAAGCTTTCCCGTCATGCGCATCGTACTTAGGTCAAACGCGATTACAAAAAGGATGATTTTGAGTTCTTTATTAATAAGCTTGCACTTATCACATATTTCACGGTTTTTGTCTATGGTCAGTCAATGAAAACTGGACCCTATTTATAATAAGGTAATATCGCTTATAGATAGATTTGTCCCCCTCCGTACCATCCCTTGTGCCTATCGCCCCCCGGGGTTTACGTCCGCCTTAAATAGGCTTCACAATAAAAAATAGGTTGCACAATAAGGCGATGACAGCTAACTGCGAACGGTGGTCGCTTTACTACAGAGCGGGTTCGAAATATAAAAAAGCCTTGATACAAGACAAACACCTATTTTTCTCCACAACGCCCCATTTGATGCTTCAAGCAAACCCGCGTACAGTTTGGTAGAAAATAAATAGAACTAAAGAAAAAATTAGCAATGGCTTAGCTCGGCTTTGGCAGGATATACGTCGAGTGCGCTAAGCTTCAGTTAGTTATTCGTAGGTTTCCTGGTTGTCTAGTATTAGCTGATTAGCATGCTTACTGCTCCTAAAACGACTTCCAATCCAATTGAATCCAATCCAGTCAAGTCTAGTCAAGTCAAGTCCAGTCCAGTCCAGTGCAGTCTATTCTAATTCAATCCAATACAATCCAGTCCGCCCAGTCCAGTCCAGTCCAGTCACTGCTCCTCCCTCGTCGCGCATGCGCCACCCGGCTCGCCAGGAGCCACGCGAAACGGCTATCAAGCAGCTCCGGCGCACCGTCAGACTTGGGTACTGCGGAACGGAGGCGCACTACTGGGCACGCGCCAGCGCCAGTGCGGCTGCCGCGGCTATGGCAGACTCCTCTGGAATGCGTCACTCCTTTGGAATGCGCAGACCGGCAGATGTCCAGACCTAATTCTCGGCACACCCGTACTCCAATTGGATTGAATCCAATCCAATCCCATCTAAGCCAAGCCAATTCAATCTAATTCTCCTTGCGTGTGCGCAGCACGGAGCTTCGAGATCCACGCGAAACTGCTCAACCTCGGCCATTGGCTTACGCTAAAAAAGCGATTACTATTTGCGATGACCAAAGGGGTGTTATGCCGGCAAATAAATGCTATATAGAATTGCAAAATGTTTTTCTGTAGCATTTTTCCAAAGATGTCGCCTGTAGTACACCAACTATTAACGATAGTGTATGCTTTCTCCGTAGTAACCCGCTCTTTGTCGATAGTGAAGGCATAGTAAAGCTCATTCAAAACTTGAAATCGTTTTCATGACCTGGTATCGATGGGATTACACCGCAGTTTTGAAACATACCGCAACCTATTCCTCAAAATTATTGCCGAAAATTTTCATTCAGTCTCTGGAATGTTCGATGCTACCGCGTAATTGGAAGGCGGGGAGAGAGGCTCCAGTAGTCCAAGAAAGGGAACTCCACACAACCAACCCACTACCGGCCAATCACTCTAACTAGCATCCCTTGCAAACGTTTAGAGCATGCAATTTATCCCAATGTTATTACATTTCTTGAATCAAATGGCTTCTTCAATAAACATCAGCATATCGCTTTGGGAACCGTAACTCCTGTGAAACCGTACACTACTGTTTACAAATAACCTATTTTCTGTGACGGACAGCGCATCTTTCCTTTACTCTCTCTTTCTCGATCTCCAAAAAGCCTTTGGAACCGCTTCACACCGTCGTCTAATATTAATTTTATCCAAACCTAATAATAATTTTACTGATACAGATTGAAAACTTCTTCCTTAATTGAACCCAGTGAGCTTCTATTCGACTACACACTACAACTAACCTGCAGGCCCTGTAGCTTCCGGTGTACCCCAAGGCTCTGCGTCAGGTCCATTCTTTTCCTTATATAATTTAACGATCTTCCTAACAGCATCACTTCTTCAATCCGATTATTCGCAGACGATTGTGCAATTTACCTATAAGTACATAATCTTAATGACTGCTCAACACTTAAAACGGACCTAAAAAGCGTTTTTTTTTTGCTGTAAAGATTGTTAGACACCGAATGTGCGTAAATGCAAAGCTATGATAATTACACCTAACCGCCACAACAGCCTTCCTAACCTCTACCTGCTATACAATAGCTATCTTGACGTTGGTAATACGTACAAATACAAATGCAAACGGATGTAGATTACGTCAACAGTAACGCTAACCGCATGCTTGGCTTCCTGCGCCGTGAGTTTCCTCTTGCCCGTATTTCTTTAATAGTGTTATACAACATCCTTGTCAAAATTAAACTAGAATATGCTTCTTCTATTGGGGATCCCCATTTATTATTGCTTTCCAACAGCGTTTAAGCTATTCAGAACCGTGCTGCCCGATTTGTGTCCAACCACTCTTGGAGATTCAGTGTATCCTGAAATAAAATGCGTTTACTACTTCCTGACCATTGAGTAAAAAGAAAACTTCCCGGTTGCGCCTTTCTGCCAAAATTTATTTTACTAACCCTGACATCAAGCGCGACCTTATCGCAGTTCCTTCATAGGTCTCCTCACGTATTAACCATAAATAAATAAATAAAAAAGCAAACAACTAAATAAAATATAAATAAAAAAATATAATTAATAATTAATATTTATTAATATTTTCTTCAAATATTAGCAGCTCACAAGCGTAAAACACTATTAAACTTCGGAAGAAAGGATTTTCGGGCGACTCATGTTTATCACACGGTTTATTTTTGTTGGAATTGGCTGGGCATGTGTTTTATATTTTTACCGCTCCGCAGTATTTCCTCCCGTTGAACCATACGGAATCGCCTTGACGTAATAGCAATGAGCGTCCTTCGGAGGGGAGTAGTGGTCTCGGCGGCATCGACGGGTAAATGGGTCTCGGCAGAAGGCAGGACCACAAAAGCAGCGGGTAGCGCAATCTGTTGTGCAGGCTCTCCTCCAGGGCTGTCCACATTGACGCTCGCCACAACTACTGCTTACGCAATGTCTTAAAACCTCGTGATGGGGGCATCCTGGAACAACGCAAAACAAATATTTTCAGTGCTGATGTTTAAAATTGAGACAAACGTTTAGACAATATGCATCAACTTAGGGCGAAATGCGTTTTAGAAAGAAACGCCAAATTTCCAGCAGTTATGCATAAAATTCTTGATAAGGCAATTAAGGCGTTACAGCCAAAAAGAGCATAAAGCCAAAATGTTTATTGTGAGCGACATCAGAGTTCGAAGGATCGAAAGGATCAAAAATCAGAGTTGTATTTCGACATCGGGAGAAACTCCTACATATATATCCGTTAATCGATAACTCACGCAGTAACACGTTGCAAAATTTTCTTGTTTTCGCTAAACACCTTCATTTATTTGCGTTCATTTGTCTTCAATATAAATGATATTACGTTGTTTATAAGTACCACTACTTGCGCTATAGTTTTGAGAGAAAAAATAATGCTTAGCAGCGTTCTTTTACGAACGCGAAGTGCTTGAGGCAAAAAATACGAAGACAAGATGTATGGCCCACTTGACCTGTTTTGAAATAAGCCGGGAAAGGTCGATCTGACCGGTTTGAGTTTTCTACGGATTTCACACTTAGGGTAAACGAAAATCTGGTCATGCTAAATATGAAAAAAGTCGTTGTTCTAACTGCCATTGCCTGCAACTGAATAATGCTGCTTATCTTTTTCACAGGTTCTATATCAGCCAAGACGACTCTGATAATAATTGTCTGGACCTTAGCCACTTCAGCCTCTCCACAACTTAATACTACAGTGTGCGCAGTAGGTGTTGGTTGTAACCGAAGGGAAGTTTTATTTCGGCCTGGATACAAGTCAAGCACCTCCTATATTCATTTTGAATTTTTTGTCATTGAATCAACACCGACAAGTAACACTCTAGATAAGGTTGTGTCACGGGCGTAGGGCCAGCTACCATCGACCAAATTGTTCAGTTTACACTCGTATACGTGAGTCGGTATGTAGAGTCTAACGTGGTGAAGGCAGCAATAGGAAAAATCGTTTCGAATGTTTTTTCTTTTTGCGCCTTTAAGACTGCAATCTGTGACTATAGTTGCAGAGGATCTGTTTTTTTGATGCAATATCCACACTACTAAACATATACCAATGATTTACACGCCTAATGAAGGCCGGAAGGAACGTACAGAATTCAGGACTGATTGCGTATATTTACCGCTTGAAAAAATTTTTCACAAAGCAAACTTTACGTCGCACCGGCCACAGCGCCGGGAACGCACAAGTGCGAGGTAATTAAAAATACAATGGTGGCAAAATACCATGATATGGCCCTTTCGGGTACAAACACTATCAGCCTAAATAAGCCCTTCCATTAGGAAAAATGCCTAAATGCGTCCGCATCATATGCAGTCTGAAAAGTAAAATTTAAACCTGGTACGAGGGAGTTCTTCAAAGTGACATAAAGAATTGACTACTTCTTACAGCTGACAAAACCATTTGTTCTGATTTCTGAAAAAAATAAAGAAACGTAAAAACACAGAAAGAGGGCGCCGTCACGCATTCTATTCGCACCGTAACGTCTGAGCACGCACTACGCATGATGCTTATTTTGGGCATATGATCTCCTACATTAAATTGATTACGTCATTCAACGCACCGATGCTAGAGAGGCGATTAGGCGAACCGAAGGGGACGGCTGCGGATTCACGTTGTGCCGAAATCTCAAACACATGGCCGTTTTACTCGCCGCGGCCGGGAATTGAACCCGCGTATTTGGGCTCAGCGGCACTTACCCGCTGAGCAACCGCGGTGGGTATACGATCTCTTGCAAACACAATTTTTGCGTGGCTGTTCTGCTACATAGCACTATAATAATTTAGACAACGCCGACTGATCCACTTCAAGGAGAGTTCAACTAATATAGTTTCATTTTGTTTGTATACGCAAAAAACAGCCCTCCTATAATATTTTAAAGACATAAAAATTGTAACTGCTGTAGAGTTCTTTTATTTTTGGAAAATCGGTTATTATTATTCAAACACACCCTTGCTTGAAATTTTCTCTTTCCGATGCTTGCTTTTGAATATCTATTATTTTTATAATTTTCCAAAAGAAATACAGATTGCTGGCGTTTTTCATGCTGTATGGTAACCGTTTTTTAAATAAAAAACACAATTTTCAGCCCATACCAATATCACTTTTAGAGCCCTTTTCAGAACCAAAGGGATACAATGATCCCTCCATTCAAAATATAGGCTAATTTGTGCCCGGTACCTTATGAAAAGGTGGCAACACATTCCCAAGCTTGGCCACGAAGGCAACTTGGAAAACTAGAGCATGACCAGTCGTAGAAGCTCAGGATATGATACACCAGCACTGACTTAGAGCAACGCAGTAGATGGATTTTTATAGTGCGCGTGTAGTAAATACATCTCGGCCCCAAACTACAATATCAGTGACGTCCTTAAAAGCATTCAAAATCATACCACCTTTTAAGCGAGAATATTTCCCCTTCAGGTACGCTTCAGTCAGCGGCAAAACGCGATGTGCGCCGCACCATTTATTTCGTATAAAAAGAATTCCGTGTGTTTTGACAGCCTTCAAAATGTTGGTTTTCATACATTCGCAACCGCTGCAGTCTTCTCGCATAATAACGTACCGCGCATCATTATAAAAACGCCTTGGGGCGTGTTATCGCTTTAGGGACAGTATAAAAGTGAACGATAAGATCGTAAATGATGCACCTTTCAGTAAGCTAAAAGTAGGCTTTTCCCACAGGGTGACGGTACATGTGCCCCTGTAGTTTACATAGTCGAACGTTATGTGGTGTTTTTTAAAGCGCAGCTCTTAAGCGCCCGCCCCTGTGAATACATGTCGTAACTTAGCAATCGCCTCATTCTACCCAAGAGAACGAACAGGCCACCGAAGATAGAGCAGCAAAAAAGCGGAGAATGAAAGTATGGGAAGTGTTAGGGGGAGGGCTGTATGCCGAGGCCGCTCGGGTCATGCTCAGCGGCGGCGGCGCGCTATGAGATGACCACATAGTAGCGCGCGCGCTGTCTCTCGTTCCCATATGACGCAAGCACTGCCCTTTGCGCAGTAGCTATGTGCCCTCTCCGAGAAGACCGATGTTCGCCCTGCTCTCTGCTTTGGCATTGAAGAGTATCACCATCGCCAGCAATATTTTTCGACGTCCGGTTGCATTGGTTTTTTTTAATTATGGATGAGATGACTGCATGAGTGTGTCGCTCGCCAAGCGTACCCACAAGTTTCTGTTCCGGAATACACAGCCGGCGACCCGCAAATGCTTGCAGTCAACAAATAAACTTTCGATTTCGTTAACCATATTTAACTTTCGTGTTTAACGTCGCGACAGAGGAGTGAACCACAGTCTTTTTAGGATTATGTTTCCCGTATACCGAAAAACTCTGCTTTGAGAAAGCCGCCAATTTCTATAACTCTTATGAACAAAAATTTTGTAAAACAAATAGTGACCTCACGCTGAACCGGCTGAACACTGATTGTTCCGCCTTTCCTTTACGTTTTCAGGTGAAATAAGAAACGACTTGTCTGCTTGAAATGCCTGCCCAATATTCAGCGCACGTTCACTCACCCAAACCAGCAAGCAAATAACCAAAACGCTGGTGGGGTGTAAACAAGAAAAAAAGACAATTGAGGTCCAAGAAAAATAAGTGCAGGTTCTCCAAACGAAGTCTATGTTCATCAAGCTATAAAGAGAGGATGATTTTTCGCCCCAGGTTGTACTAACAAAGAAGTCTCCTGATGTCACGAGACGCCCAGGAATTACACGATACGTAAGTGGAATTTCCCCTTCCTCCTACAAAGACAAAAGTGTGTATGGCACGCAGCCTGGCTAAAACGGTCATGGTCATTTGTACATAGATACCATCTTGTTGCAAAATGCCTGATAAGGAGCCATGACAAAATACACTTGTTTTTCAGCCTTTCCCTAAGAATGTCACAAACTTGTACAATTATGACTGCTCGCCTTTATGCCCGCTGAACAATAACGGGTGAAAGAAAAAATATGCCCCCCCACGTTCACTCACCCAACACAGCAAGAAAATTAACAAAACGCTGGTAGGGTTGTAAACATGATATGTTCGTGACAACGTTCAGAGTCTCACCCAATCTGGGAAAGAAAAAATGAATTAACAAAACGCTGGTAGGCGTTCTAAATGCCTATGTGCATCTAGAAAGATGATGAGCCCCATGTTGACAACAAATGATCCTTAAACGAGTACGACCAGGAATCACACAATACGTAGTTCCAATTTCCGCTTTTCATGAAGCAAACGTCTCATTAGCCCCATGTTTTATGACACGCAGCTGGCAAAATCACACAATACGTAGTTTCCAATTTCCGCTTTCTCCGTTAAAAAAACAAAGGTGTGTAGAGATGACCTTCTTGTTGTAAAAACACTGAGGCTGAAATCCCTTGACTAGTCTTCAATTAAACGAAGTTTTATTTTTCTCATTCGACCATCTCGTGCCATCTTACGTGCCGACACGTAACATTCATTCCCAGATTAGCCTAAAAAGAAACCATCCTAAGTTATGACATTTTTACTAAGAGCAGCTATTTTAAACGAGTCATCGCGTGTAACTGAGAAAAATGATGTGGCCACGGTAACTTTAATGAATATTCAGCCAGTCTTCAAATACTATGCTGAGAAAAAATGCAATCTGCGGCCAATCGGCTATGTAACGGAACGCCGACAACTAGAAGTTATAGTAGCGCTTACATTATTTCTTCCGTAGAACTATTTCTAACAATTTTTACTGATCTCGTCGGGGAGACGCGCGCATGGCACCATAACAATATTTTTTTCAACAACTTAACTTTCTGGTTTCAGAATTGTTATTCGGCATGGGGCCCGGTACTGCTTTGTCAATGAATGGGAGAACTCACACCACAGGTACTATTGCTTGTGTTATTTAGAAGTGATTGACGACACTGCAGAGCGTAAAAATATCTATTTTAAAATTTCGCATTATCCTGAACGGTACCAATTAGCGAATATGGAACAGTCCTATACCAATGAGGTTACAAAGAGGCAGAAAGATTGAAATATAAAAACATACTTCACATTTTTAACAAACCAGGTAAAGTGTTGTTTATGGGATCTCAAAAATTCATCATTTCGAAACATAAATGTAACTCCTCATAATTTAACTCCTCGAAATGTAACTCCTCGAAACTCCTCGTCTGCCACGCTCGAATGTATTCCTGGTCCAATGGAACATGAACAAGTATAACGAACACAACTGCAGAGGCAAGCAAGCTGAAGCGAGAAAAAATTCATATCAAGGTTCTTGACCTTGACATACTCATTCTACTGAAGGAATTTCAAAATTTCCGCCCCTAAAGTACAAGCAATAAGCCTCAATATACGTACGCCGGTGGTGTGGACGATTCGGATATCCACCCCATAAGCCTGGTTCTGGCCGCGGCCGTCCGTTTCCATAACCCACGCTAATCGCATTTCCTGTAGGCTGTTGACCGCTCCCAATGCAGAAAAAAGTGCATAGAACCACAAGGAAAGCGATTATGCTCATGGCTTCAATTTTCCCCATGATTTGTGTTGGAAAGCCCGCTACTAAGAGCAGATGGCGAGTTTAATTTATAGGTCATCCCAGAGACGCCTCCATATTTTTATGCTTAACTTGTTGACGTTTATAAAACTGATGAGCCATTGTTAACACAAACGGCAAACGTTGCAGTATTTTCCAGGACACATATAGTTCGTTTCTTCACTAACTGTGTGCTCGACCGGACTCATTTCTAAAATACAATGGCGCGCTTTCTTGCTCAATCACTAAGAACTGCAGGCTTTTCGATTGTATTATTATGATAAAGCAACAACCTGTCTTCCTAAGCAAGACGTTAAAAAGTCTTAGGTGCCGGCGAAAATAGTCGCACTAAAGCGGGTAAACGCTTCCACTGCTAGTGTAGGCACTGAAAACAATATAAAAATAGTGTTGAGCTTCAAGACGTAGGCTGATATTTATCGCTATTGTCCTCTTTTTGTGTGATAAGCCTTTTATGCAAAGGCGACGCTTCCCTTTCTGTTGCCTGCATAAACATTCTGTTACACATTTTCAAGCGCCCAGAGCAACATTTTAACAGCAGAGCAGTTTTAAGCATTTATTTCCGCCGTCGAGCGTTACCAGAGAACTCTGCCAAGCCGAGTGAATTAGCGTGCGCCCATCGTCCGGGACTGTCTCAACTTCCCGGAAAAATCCACGCAAGGAATACTGCCGCCCGCCTTTGAGGAGATGAAGCGGTACGAAGACCAAGACCACCAAATCCAGGCCATCCGGCGCGTCATCGTAGCGCTGACCATGAAGAGCCCGAGCGTCCCGTTGACGGGAAGCGAGGCTCGAACCTGGCGGCCACGGCGAGGGCGACTGCGCCCAAGTCTGAAGTCTTAGGGTAAGGCTTTAACCGCTGGCCTAATAAACATTTCTCCAATCCAATCCTCATGAGGAACGCCTGGCATCGTCCAGGCTTGTGAGTGGGCTTCCACCACGTGAGGAGCTCGCAAAAATACCAAGAACTACAGAGCACACGTAGGCCTGCCCTCCTGAAAAGCACCCGGCGTCGGCCACCTTGACTTTCGAGAACACTCTGGCCAGCGTTCGTGGCGTGATCTCCTGCGCGCTCTTCTTCTTATCAGTTCACATGTGTTCGCGCCGGAATTTGGCAGCACAGACGAAGAGTTCGCGCTACAGAAGCCGAGTTCACGAAGCTAATCGCCACGTGTTCTTGCACGTCCTTAGGCGGTCCAGTTTCGTAGAGATTAAAAAGTCTAGGCAAAACGATCCACGCGTGCTATTCTTGTGCACCTTTCAGCTGCAAGTTTGGAAATGCGTGCGAGATGCAACAGCCGGGTGTACGACGAAGAGGGAGAAGCTGCCCGCTCTGCTGTTTTTCCAGTTTCGCGCCCCCATTGAAAATTGTGCCATTTTTTTTGCAAGAAACCGACATAAACTATCTTCTTTTTTTGTGAATACGGAATGGAAAAGTCCTGATGAAGAAGAGTGAGGGGTCATAGACCCTAACAATACAAAGCGAACTTGATTTGTTGAAACTAAGTTAGGAATGTTCAGTGTAGTTGACTGCTTTTAAGAATAGGCACCGGACACAGAAGTTTGCGCGCGACTGTAGCGCCACCTCTTGGCGCCTCTTAGCAACTCTGGGTCGGTGGATGTCGCGACCGGCCGTTCAGCGCACGTAAAAATACGCGCGCTGCGTGCGGTTCGACGTTGTGTGGCGGAAGTTTTTTTGAGAAAAATAGTTAAAATGTCAAGTTGCAGGGTCCGAAAGGATTAAAATGCTGCAGGAAAGAATTAGTGGCAGCGGCGTTACTGCTGCGTGAAGGACTGCAACAATCGCGAAATGAAGCCTGCCATCGTTCTGTACAGGTTTCTCGGGCAGCCGTGGAGAATAAGCGTCGCAAGAAATTGATTTTAGCGGTAAGAAAGCCAGGACATTTTTTGACAGTAGAACGAGTAAAATTATGAGTGCAATGACTGTTTACGCACAGCGCAGACACGAAGGGTCGTAAAACTAAAACGTTTGCTTTCAGAGTTCCATACACATCGCGCACTGCGATGAATCGCATGCCGTCTTAGTATTAGCATAACACAAGGTATTACGGCTGCCGCCACTATTGTTTTATCAGCAGTAACCTTTTTTTAGTGAAATTCGCGTCCCCGAATGGATGCCAAAAGGCAGCACAAGAATATGCATTCACAGCACTTCGCGGGTGATGCCAAAAGCAATGTTAGGACGGTCAATGCGCTTCCCGCTTACTGCCCTACTTTGTTCCCCGAAGTCTACAGAGTTCGGCCACGCATTCCAAACTAGAGCGTGGCCAGCTATCAAAGGCAAGGCTGCATTCACTCGCGCTGACTTCTTTAATGCGCTTTGCGTACCCTGAAAGTTGTCATTATTATTGTTTAAGCACAGGATCGGGAGGAGGAGGGGAGAATTCTGAACGGCCTGAACAAACTGTATCACAAATAGCCGCTAAGACAACTCTAACATTACTCACAAGATAGAAGCCGAAACTAAACGGAATCTACGTAAAGACAACCGCAGCTTCGAATCAGATTTTCAAATGTGTGGAACTGCGTTTGCTTTGTCATCAGTTAATAACGTTTGGAATCCGTTGTTAATTAGTGACAACACCAACCGAGCTGAAGAAGGGCAACCGAAAAAGTAACTGTAGTGTGGTTGCGCGAACAGAGGAAACAACACAAACACGCTTCTGTTGTGGAGCGCCGTTGTATACACTGGGGTCAGTTTATTAGGCTGTGATACGATAAAAAAATAATACTGACCTGAATTGGCGCAGTAAATAAGCTTCCCTTGCTGCGAAAGGGACTTCGCAATGATGTCTGTCCCATCAATTTCTTTCACGGCGTACACGCGCGCGGGAACGTACAATCTTTGAAACGTCTCGCGCACGCCAGGCCGACAGTAGTAGTTCAGCCCCGTAATTGTCCGGAAATCGCACAGAAGCACTTGAGACACGGGGAAACTATTTGCCAGAACAGTTTTCAAGGTCGAGACACCTTTCAAAAACAATTGCAGAGTCGCAAAAACAAACCGGGAGGTGCCGAATATACGAACGCGCGGCCGCCATCTGCCTCTCACCGACCCAGAGTTAGCTCAAGCTTCCGCGGGGCGGCGCTGGGTGTACTTATTCGTCGCGCCCTCTGCGCAGTCACCGGTCCCTATGGACAGAAGATACGCTGGACTCAAGCGACACGTTCAACAGACCGTTGCTATACTGCATATAATGTTCGAAGTCTAAGCAAACACTTGGATTTGCTGATTGCTCATTTATTGGATACACGTACTTACTTGGATGCATTGTTAATAACTGAGACTCACCTCAGATTGTGTGAATGTACTACGTATACGCTACAGGGCTTCCACCAATTCCCTTCATGTCGCACCGGCGGAAATGGAGGGGGTATTTATAAAAGGAACATTGCAGAAAGAAACAATCAGTTGTGAGTTTAAAACTGCTGAGGTTCGTACATTCACTATAAGAAAACTTGAGGCTAGTTTTGTTATTGTCGCTGGTTATAGGCCTACGAATTCAGATCTACGCTCACTTTTTGAGAAATTTTAAGAAATTCCACGGAAACCTGATTATAGCGGGCGATTTTAACAGTGCCATTAGTGGTCCGCAGAAAATGGAAACCGCAGGCTACTTGTATTTGCTGGCTGGTTTTGGCATAGAAAACCTTAAATACAAGTTCACTGGGGAAGAAATCTCGGCTTCACGACTAACTCAGTAATATATTGTCCACATAGCTTCAGGGTGTTCCAAGTTTGAAACTTTAGCCACTTTAGACCGTAAAAAAGGAGCTGACCAATATTTTACGGCCTTGTGTGTCTTATCAACACAGTCTGTGGGTACTGATTCAGCTCGCTGTATTGACTATATTGATAACAAAAGAACAGACGTTTTAATACAAAAACATGACTGGTCCCTTCTTTCAGTTACGGACTATGTAGTGGCTTATGTTGAGCTGATAAGTCAGTATAACAGGCTACTCTCACAGGGAAAAAAAGGTTAAACCAAGAAGTTGTAATCCGTAAAAAATGTATTACAATGCCTACACTGGGATTGGCACACTAGAAAAAAAAGGATATACTCGTACAGCAAGATTATCAAATAATTCGTAATAAGCTGACGGCCCGATTACGACTAAGCAAAAAGCAATATTTTGCGGCAGAGTTTGGTAAGTGCAGAAACAAGATGAGAAAGACGTGGGGTCTTTTAAATTATCTTATGGATGAACGAAGGCAAAAAATTTAAACGACAGTCTAATTAATACTTTTGTTTCGGAACACCCATTGACTATCGCCAACTCGTTTAAAGAATCTTTTGAAGCTTCTTTGGAGAGGTTGAAGGAAACGTCTCGTGTGGTGTGGGGTTTGTCATGTATCGGCGCTACCCATTTTAATTATGCCCACCTGCCGTCAATGCACATGAGGTATGGAAGATTATTCGTACACTTTCCCTTGATCAACCACCAAGTTAAGAAATATTCAAACTACGAGACCTGAAATATAATTATTGTAATCGTAAGGACGTACTTGAGTTTATTTTAAACGTTTGCTTCGAAACTGCTGTAATTTCGTATGATACGACGATATCGGTGATTAGGCCCATTCATAAAGGTGGCAGTAAGGCAAATAAGAGTAATTACAGACCTATTTCGAGCCTTATAATGACAAAACTCGTACATAAAAGCATGATGTCTTTCAATGATATATTATCTATATTAGGTGCAACGCCTCACGGCTTCAGGACTAGACTTAGCGCAATTGATCCGTTAGAAGAATGTAGGGACTATATAAACAAGCATATAGACCAATACGAAATTGTACTTGGGCTTCTTTTAGATTTAAGTAAAGCGTTTGATACTATCGACCAAAACATAATGCTACACAAACTAGAGAATATTGGTTTCCGTGGGCCTTACCAAAAACTTTTCAGCAGTTATTGCACTGATCGCGTTCAAGTAGTGCGTGTTCAAAATGTACATAGTGCCTTTATGCACATTAAGTTCGGCGTGCCACAAAGATCCGTTCTCGCACCTCGTACGTACCACAAGTGTCCCATCTCGCACCTCGGTTATTTAACAACTATTTGCAAACATTCAATTGAACGTCCAACTCCTTCAGTACGCAAATGACACGGCACTTGTCCTGTCAAGGGAATGTTACCATGAGGCTAAAGAGCTACTTCAAAATGATGTAACCAAAGCAGTACCATGGCTGAAAAAAATCAAATATTTTTAAACAAGAACAAAAGCACGTTAATTTTCTTTAGAACCCCGCATTAGACACAACCACTAACGGGTCTATTGTGTTGCATTCCGAATATTGTAACAACTATTCGGGTGTACCACTACAGCTTTCACCAACAGTGAAATACCTGGATCTCCATTTTGACAACCATATGTCCTGAGCTGTTCATGATGAATACGTATTTAAACGCCAGAGAACAGTGTCCACCCAGTTATATCGACTAAAATTGAATTCGCCCTGAAGCTGCGCCGGCTGCTTTTTAAGGTCTTCGGGCAGTCTATTCTGGGATACGGAATTTCAGTTTATGCTTCCTGCACACAAACCAGAATACAGAAAGTAGACAAGTTAATGGATCGAATATCTAATACCATACAATACGGTATTGGGCTTGAAACATTGAACAAAGGGATAACATACATTGCAGGCGTGGATTCTTTTATGGATCTATATAACCAAGTTGTACGTTTGCGATACTTCGTTTATACGCGGTTTTAAAAAGTACTAAGAAAGCATAAAGTGCTAAGCAAAACACACCATTACGAATTGTCTAGAATATATACAACCTATGGTGAGCGGTTTTGAGAATACCACGTTTTTTTATTTTAATCAGTTGCCTGAGGACATAGAAAAGTTGTGCGCAATTTACAAACCGAAATCTCAAATTAAACATGGTAAATTATGTAAAGTAAGGGAGTGTCCCTTACATTGTGTTACCTGGTAGAAGCAGTGTGATTTATTTTAAACAGCTCCTCTGTCCATTCATTTGGTTCATTAGTTTCTATAAAATTCCTGCCTCAATCTGATATAGTTCGTAATTGTATCACCAGGTGTGTAAACTTCAAAAAGTAGAGATTTTCTGAACCTTCATGAGTGCGAATGCGCATTATTTCATTTTTGTTGTGTATATGGTGTTTCTTTTTTTGTCTTTCGCAAAAGATTTGCCTCTAGTATTATGACCCCTGAGTGAGCATCCTGAGTCTGCCGTAACCCGCCCACAAGTGATTTGCGCTTCTGCAGGCACGAAATGTAGAGTGAAGTTTGTAGCGAAATAAAGTTGTATGTATGTATGTATGCGTGTATGTAACATTCCTATTCCGTTTGACTGAAAAAAAAGCAAACTGCAGTAAAGTATTTTGCTTATGCCCTGATCGCACTTGAAGTAAATCTTAAGTCATCGACTACATTTTTAATGACAACTCCCGGCTAATAGGATTGCCACTTCTCCAAGTTTGTTAAAGTGTTGAATTTACCATTTACTTCGTGGAATTATTTCATTGTGGATAGGGACTGCGAAACAAATTTTTCTTGAACTTTGGGTAATTAGACGTAGTTGTATAGATTCCGGGGTAGATAGTTATATTTACGTTTCTATTAGGAGGCCCCATCGACAAAACCTGTAGATGGAGTGGTGCATCAGTTCTCGTAATTTTTCTTTTCTTATTGCGTGTGCTTGAAGCTGTCTTGAGTGACTAGAAAAAACGCTTGAAATTAGGTGAGTTGAAGTTTTAAACGATTGCAGGGTAACAACAAAAATGACCAAACATTAAGAATTCAAATCTGTAACATGACGGACGCTTACAAATTAGGCTTTTTACATAACCTTCAAGAGCTCAACACCGCCCGCACACACAGGCCGAATACACTAACACCTGAAGTAACTATATTACGGCTAGTGAATCTGTGCTATTAAGAAAGCATTTACAAATATAACTTAACTCAAAATTGAACAAGAAAAGAGACCCATACAGAATTCATTCAGTTAAGCGGCCATCATCCAGAAAGCGGGTTTCAATGAGTTACGGCCCAGGACGCAACGAACAAGATTCTACGCTTATAAGGTTGATGTTAAGGTATGGTAGGTTAAGACAGCGTGAAAGCATGCATCGACCCGTAAAAATTATTCCGCCACAAAACCATGAAAAAACGTTTGGACGACATTGCGATAAACAGAAGAACATAATACAAGTATTATATATAACCACGGTTTTATCAATAGAAGAATTCTCTTCGTACCCCTACCGCACACAGAGCTAAGAATTGAGTGAGTGCAACAATTTTGCCGCGTCCTGGTGTGTCTGCTAGCGTTTTGAGGCAGAGGTCCCGGATAGAGCTGACGTATTCACATTTTAGACTAAAATGTTTCGTCTAATTCCTTTATGAATACAGGTGAAATGAACATAACCTCTCATTCACCCACCTGTGATCATTTTTGTAAACCGTATAATTAACCTATTCCGTTGGAAGCGCACCTGTACAGACGCCTGGGCATAGAGGTATCTGTGGCACACTTAACACTGAGCTGGTGTGCTATTACAGAACGCCCACGATTGAGCAAAACTCTGGAGACACGACCTCTAGTGACACCCGCGAAAAATGATGGTAACAGTTTGCGGCTGAGTGAAAATACGTTAAAAATGCAATTCGTGCTATATGCTGATTATTTATGTGACGTAAATAGTCCACGGCAGCGCACTCCAAGAAGGCATGGCTGGCCGTGGCGGCATATTTCAGTGCGTTCTCTCGCTCCACTGCTGCAATGCTGGCTACTGGGAGCAACCAAATTTATCACTGCGCTTTAATTTTTCATACAATATTTCACGACAAACTTCATTTTTTACACGTTGACATGAGCTTTTGGCTTTAAATTTTTCGTCCTAAGAAACAGTTCCTGCCGTCAGTGCCAGACAATGAAATCACGTGACTATGGCAGACCAGCAAAAAAACGAGGCGGCTGATGCAACCACGCGGTTCAAAATAATTTCTGCCTGATATTACGTTCTAAAGTCGTTCTATTCGGTTGTCTATACAAAATTTTCTCGGGGAACTAAAGTCTTCATACGTGCTTTGGATGCAACAGCCTGGCGATACCTAATAACTTCTTCAGGGATACATTGCACTTGCCTGATTTTCGTCGATTTTGTTTCCTTGTCTTTTCCACGAATTACTTCGACCGGGTTTTTTTCTGCTATACCATGTTTGCCTCAGTTTCTTCTCTTTCATTTCTTCGTGAATAACGTGACAAAGAAGACTGGCCCACGCCGTAGCCTCCCTAGAATTGGGGATATTCGCGGCTCATGTGCACCAGTCCAAATCACGTACCCTCACGTTAAGGCGGGACGAGTCACGCACTGTTCTACAGATTTTACTTTTACAATTCCTAGCTCTTTTTTAGTTTTGCAATCCAAGCACATTGTCTCCTCAAATCTCAAAATTGCGGGCTAATCCCCCAAGTGGGCACGGGCTAGGAAAAGATAGCAATGACAAAAACTTTTCATATTTGTTTCATTTCGTTTTGCTCTTCGCCGTCCTTTTGCTGCGAAACTCTCTAGAGTCGTTTTTTTATTGAGTTCCAGCCCCTCACTCCCCAATCTTCCTTCGCCTCCACTTCGCTCCCACTAACCCTCTGTCTCGTACCGTCTCGGCGCGGAGTAAAGAATGGACGCGGAGACATGCGAGGAGGAAGGTCAATTTTTATCAAAGAGAAAAGCTCTCAAAGCAAACAGGACCACTCAAAATCCCACAAAACAAACGAACTAGTAACAAAACTACTAACAAAAGGCAGCTTAAAAACCCAATAAAAATTAAAGTTCCACTAATAAACCTGATATAACACCATTTTACCCACAATGTTCTGCTTTGTTCTGGCGGGGTCATTCTGACGTGCCTTTAGCATAAGGCGGGCTTACCGATGTTCGGCGTAGACGATCCACTGATGCTGTACCTTCGTGAGGTCGGAGATTGCTTGCTAATTCTGCCGTAGCCGTGCACACAGGAGGCAGCGCCTGGTCCCGGAAGAGTTGCAATCGTGGGGGCCGTCAACCCGTGATTCGACGATGCAGTTACGCTCTCCGTAGGCTCACGACCGTCACCGCTGGAACCACCCAGGAGACTGGAACCAATGCACCGTAGATGCACTCCCGCTCAGGCTTGGGTTGCGACGTCAATGGCACGGCAGCGTCACCTCTGGCTTCCGCCTTGCGGACCTTCCTGTCTCCTCTGGGCGATCCTTCTTCTTTGCCTGCTACATCTCCCTTGTGCCTCTCACTTCAATCCCCTCCCAGCTCCATCGCGGCACTCACGGAGTGGTTTTCTTCAATGTCAAGTCTTCTCGTTCTCCTAGGGGGTTTCGGAGCATCCCCTCAAAGCGGAGTGATCTAGACTCGTAACACCCTTCGTCTGGCATCACGATGTTACGTTAGGTCTCAACTCTGCCGTTCACTCGCTTTGCATACTCTGCTTCCTGACAGACGACTACGACACCATACAAAGCCCGTCGAAATGTGCCAAGATTGTCTGCTATAATAGACACGCGCCGTTGATTGTATTTACTTAAAGGGGCCCTGAAAGGCATTTTGAGCACACTAAATGAACTAGCGCAACCGTTAGATTTGGTCTTCAACGTCCTCTGTGCCAAGTATTACTCTTTTACGCGCAGCGGAAAGCTCACACTTTTGTTGCAAAGTTCGTCGTTTTTTTCTCACCCTTTCCTTTGTGTTTTTGGACGCCGCCATCTTCACATGTCTACATCATCGATTCCCAGATGTTCTTCATGAGCTAGACATCCTGCTATTAGGCGGCTTTTTCACGCACTTCCGGCAAAGAGATGAGTCGTCTGCTCAGCGTCGGCTCGCCGGCTGATCTGCCAGCGGAGTGCCGGAGTGCTTGGGCATTTTACGACAAACGAAACAAGTGTAAAACAAACGCTTAACCGTTTGTATGGAATGCAACACGGCCATAACACGACATGGATATTCTCTTACCTGAGTACGTTCCATTAAGAAAGCGTTGAAGCCCCGTGGCACTTTTTTCGTGCAATCGCAGAGAACGCCCAGAGCCGAATGCCCGGGTTTTGCGCATACATTTTATTCATCTTCAAACAATCCAGAGATGCGTTTCTAACGAACACAACGTCACAACATGCGTTGAAAGTCTGAACCACGATTGACAGAGAATGGGTTGCCTCCTGCCCGTCGTAAGTTCGGTACTCACCTCGCGCGCGGTTTACGGGGACGAACAGCAAGTCACTTAACTCTGGCGCACAAGCCGATGGCTTTTAGCCACGCACACTGCACATACCCCATGCGAGGTTGAGTCTTACGTCGCTGGAGAAAGATAATCCAGACCATGGGAAGCACTATCCACCCGCAGAAGCACAACGTCGCATTTCATCACGAAACAAAGGCGTCCACAACACACACACCATCGCCTCCTGTAATGCCAAACGCATCTCACACTTCCCAATGGGAGTGAGTGGTACGCCTGCAGTGCCCACATGTCGCGAGGTGGGGCCCCGAGCTGAACCGGGATCACGCAACCGTAACTGACTTCTGGGGCGGTTTGTGCCTTGTTGCCAAGGCAACCGATGTTTGAGATTGTCAAAGAAATGGCGCCGGCTCCAGCACTAGACAGCTCAGAGCCGCGCCGGAGCATGTTTTGCCAACGTTGCCGCTCTCCACCACGCGTCGCCCCAAGCTGAACTGGTCACATGATTGAAGCGTTTTGTGCACGGTTCTGTATCGGTTTAATATGACTTTTTCACATGCCGCCGGCATGAATTACCACCGCCGCAAAATAAGATCCGGCACCAGCGTGGCCACATCTGATACGGCGCTTTTTGGATAAACAGTGCGCGGTGCATCAAGGGAACGAGCGCACGACCCTCCCCGTGCGGCTGCGAGTTCGCCGCCGATAAAAAGTCATGTGCCGCCAGCAACCTACACCGCGAAAGGCAAGGCCAGGCCGCCGCATACATGCGGCCAGATTTTTTTCGTTCGCTTTTCTTTCCAGCCTTGAGCGGAGCGCAGGATTCATGGTGTCAACAAAGCTTGCCCGTAGCAGACGACAGCCTGAGCAGCGCAATAGCGGAAGTACGTCATCACCGCTGCGCACAACATGAGCGCAGCATCATGGGAGGCAGGCTCGCCGCCGTAGGCTCAGATAGCGCGCCGAATACCGCGCAGGGCGGAGCAAGCGCATCGACGTGCTCGCAAGGAGGAGGAAAGCGCGGAGCGACGATAATGCGCACGGTTTTTTGATTTACAGGATTTCGATAATCAGCTAATACTCATCGCTTTTCAACAGTAAAATTCCTTGCGGGAGGAGTTTGCAAATAATGGTTTTATTTGGTACATGTACATCCATGCATCGGCGGAAGGTATTTCAGGACCCCTTTAAGACAATCATCGCAGTGCCGTTTCACAAGAAGGGTGCAAGACGCAACTCCTCAAGCGAAACTGTCTGCCACGCTGACGTTCAGTGAAATCCAAGGTCATGCAACGCGTCGTTCAAAACAGGTTTCCAAACAGACGATAACTGAAACGAAGGCTCGGGCTGCAGACGGATAGACACAGTGAAGCTTGATAAAGTCATGTCCTGCGAACCAATAAAAAAGGGCGAGGACCGGAAAACCCGTCTTTAGTGATCTTATTGCATGCTTGCGTACACCGGCTGACTGTTGAAGGATGTTGACTGGACTGTTGAATGGGGCTGTCGCTACCAACGCTTTCGTGGAAGCTGCTAGTCACGTTAAACATCCGCGCTCCCTGCAGTTGCTACATGGCCGTCAAGGAGCGAAAGCAGATTCAACGCCGTAGCAAGTGTGGGTCTGTTGCCAGATGACTGCAGAGCCAATGCACAGTACTTTTTGAGTGACGAAAACAAGCTCGAAATTCCTCCTCCGCTACAGCAAAGAATCTGTAGGGCTATAAATATGTCTGCTACGGGAACCATGACTGCAGGTGCTGCGGTAACCAGGCCACAGCATCTGCAGTCACGAACGTCGCGAGTTTAACACGGCCGTGAGAAACAATTCACAAGTTTCTACCGAGTTCCTGTGTCAATCAAGCCCACCGAGCCCATTCGTGGGCGCTGCGGGGCGACCGAAGCCCCACCCAAGCATGGCGTACACTTTGCCAAAGGCGTTGTGTCATAGCCATGAAGTCGTCTTCATTCGATGCACATTAAGAGCAACAAGGACTTAGCATAAAACAAAAACTAAGTCCCCAGGACACCGTGAGCCATTGATGCCACAGCCGCAGGGATTTTTAGTCCGAGCTGGAGTTTAGTCTAATCTGAGCCGGTAGAAGTGGCCAAGACGACAAGGTTTTTCTACGGGGGCATTCTTCATACACTTGAACACACAGACGATGACCGATCACCTGACTTCAACGTCAAAAACGCTATTGTCAATGCTTAAACACGCCCATGGCTTCAATTCTTTGTAATGCTCTACCAACAGGCCCTAACCAGCACCCTCGTGGGGCAATCTTGAGCGAACCCGGCAAATCCCGGCAAATCCTCGTCCATCTGCTCGCCTCCGCGAATCATCTCACCTGTGCAGGACGGAATGCTGTTGGTGGACTGCGTTTTCATAGGACAATAGTCTTTTGCCGCTCCTGCCACGTAAACGCCTCTCTTCTGAACACTGGCCATGCACGCTCTATTCTCCCTTTCACTCCTCCGACGATAACCACGATAGTGGTTTGCGGTCGATTCAAATTTTCTGCGTTAGGCTGTCCGCGTGCCATCTGTTTAAGCGTTTTCGTCACTGATGGACTCGTGTATTTCTTTGGTAAATTATTGTATTCAACGCTCCTATATTTTTGTCACAAATATGTAGCCCACAACTATTTTCAACTAAACGAGGTCTGCCTATGTATGTTTTGCCTGAAATACGCCTAACGGTTCATTTTACATCAACAATTTTGAAAGGTGCGAGGCATGGTACCAGATTCATTGGCTTCAAAACGTTTTGCATACAACTTTTTTAAGAAGTCGTAAATTTTCTGGCCGGGTGGCTGAATCAAAGGACAGAGAGATAGGCAAACGTAGAGCAAAACCAAATATTTCAGCACAGGTGACTCATAACAGAATATTGCCTTAAGAAAACGCGCGAAAGTTCATGTAATTGGCCCCTTGCGATATGGTGCCTTTCGAGATTTTTCAAGCCCCCGATAATTAACCCGAGTTGTAGCAATAACTGAGTTTGACTTCTTAATTTTTTATTACTGCCACATTTATTTTTTCTTAAGTCTTTTTTATGCAGGTCAGCATTGTATTTACATAGTTCCCCCATATTGATTTGCTAAAGTACCTTGTACTTTTTTTACAGCAAAGCTGTATATTGCCGCGAACCATGCATTGGGTTTGTTTATTTGTGTTTTGCTTTTGCCGCCCGGTTGCGCCGGCCTGTGTTATCGCTGTTGTCTCTGTGCCAAGGGAGTAACGTATACCATTCTTTTTTACTGTGCCAAATCTGTTATCTCTTCTGATAGGGAGAGTGTTCCGAGCGAATGTGAACAGCCTAGAATAATTTTCGTCTTCGCTGATTTACAGTGTTCTCAATACAATTTGACTATTCCAGAAACCCTCGCGCCGAGTGATAAATTCCCGCAGAGCAGATGCCGCAGCGTTGTAATCGCCGACACCAGTCTACGCACGTCACTTTGTTGACTGCTGTTTCGCCGTCTGTGTATTCTTTGAGTTGTTAGTGGAGCACAAGTTTACTCCAATAAACTTGTTTTCTTTTTTCTTCCAGACTACTGTGTCGTCTCTGGCTTCGTGCCAATATATCTAACCGCCCAATTCTCATTCCGGTGAAGCCGCTTTTCTCGACACTGCTTCTCCGCTCCTTCCCGCCAACACGGAGGCCTTTTTTCGAGTTTTACACCCTCGCCACAACCGATGCCTCTTTCACAATTTACATAATCGGCTGATAACAATGCTAGCGCCGTTGTTAGCAGCTGCACGTTTAACTCGCAATGGGACAAGCACCTGTTGTCCTGTAGGAGGACGTACAATGGGAATGGAAGATTAAAGAAACGTCGACATTCACAAAAGCGCGAATGGGGCGAAAGCAACTAAAACCCGCTGCCCGAGAACGTGAAGCCGCCGCCGTTGCCGCCTCAAGTTCCACGTCGTCGGTATAATCAGAATACACCCGCCGCGGTGGCTCAGGGATGCACAACAACTTCCGTGTGTACGATGGGACCGTCAAAATTAATCCGAGATCGCCTGCGTTGCGTGTTAAAACCCTACAATCAAATCAAATCAACTCACGCAGGGACCGCAATGACGCAATCACAGTAGTATCCGACTTACAAGCAGCTTTAGCAAAGGCCGAATATCAACAATCGCCCATTAAATACTCAACAAACATTCGCCCAGTCAGCTCCCCACAACTTCAGTAATCTGGACACCAGGAAACGCCGGCCTTGACGGGAACGAACGAGCGCATGCATCAGCCCGAGCTATGATTATCCGGGCCCCGCCACCTCAGGAGATCAGTCCACAGTTCTAGCGCTAATTCCTTTGGCATATCATGATATTTTGCAACATCATTTGCTTTTAAGTCGCAGCTCTCTTCTTCCGCCGCACAAACACCTAATCAAAGAGGAGACAGTAGAATGGCGCCTGCTGCAGACGAACACGTACCCAACATCTCAGCCTCCTCCACTCGATGTACCCTGCTGTCCATCCGTCAAATCAATGCCCACTATGCGGGCGAGAAAAGCTACTCTTTACCACGTCACATGGGCCTGTCCCGAAACTAAGACCGTGCCCGTGAATGAATTACAATTCATCGACTGAACTGTGGAAGCCGTGTTGTCCAGCTCGACCCTGGAAGATCAGCGCAGACTGGTCGAGAGGCGATAGCCAAAGCTACAGGGGCTCTGGAATGAGAGCTCCTCTCACTTGGGAAGACGAAGATCTATTTTTTGCCACCAATAAAGTTTTCCCTCCTCCACCTCTAATTTATTGATTAGCTTGAAGGGCATCCGGAGCACCCGCTTTCGCCGGTGTCTTTCGGGTCTGAGCACGCGCACATCACCTGTCGCCAGTTTATGCGTGCCACAGGGTGGAAGAAAGAAGGAGAGGAAAGAGTCCACATGCAGGTAGGCTTTGCGATAGGACTTTTGTTGGGGCTATTTGATTCCATTTCATTTCATTTCATTTCATTATTAAAGCCTTAAGAGCCCGAAGGCATTATATAAGGCGGGGGCCAACAATATGTGAGGGACTCTTCATCACACAAATGGCCGAAAACGAAAAGGAAGAAAAGACGAAGAAAAGGAACACAAAACATCGCTCAGAAAGGAACAAGTAAGCAGAAAATATTCAAAATCATAGACTACAAATAAAATAGCATATACATAAGTAATAAGAATCAGAATGCATGGGTCACTAAAAGTTTGTTACAAACATGGTTCAACTAGCAAGTCATTTAAAAAAACCATTTAGGTGAAATGCACTGCTAGTTTCTCGCGAAAAGTCGTGCGATCAGCGGACGAAACAATACTGTCGGGCAGGGTATTCCACAGGGTTATTGCATGAGGGAAAAAGAATCTTTCATCGATGATGTGCGGCACTGAATGTGTGCGATTGGTTTGCTATGGTTGAGGCGCGGCGAGATTCTGGGCGGGGTTGAAGTCGAGGGTGCTGGCTAGTGGGTGATAGTAGAACGAGTGAAGCAAGCAGAGACGCGAGATGATTCGACGTGATTGGAGACATGGAAGGTCAAGTGTGCGTTTGAGTTCAGTGATGCTAGATTTACGCGAGTAGTTTGACATGATGAAGCGAGCCGCGCGATTCTGGATGGATTCTAGTTCGTAGGTGAGATATGCTTGTTAGGGGTGCCAGATAGATGAAGCGTATTCCAATTTAGGCCGAACGTATGTCTGATATGCAAGTTTTTTAATAGCTGGTGATGCAGATCTGAGATTGCGGCGCAAAAAGACAAGTGTGCGTGAGGCGTGTGCGCATATTGTTTCAATGTGAGTGACCCATGATAATGACGATGTCAAGTGAACGCCTAGATACTTATAGCAGTCTGTTCGAGTTATTTCATTTGAACTGATATGGTATGCGTGATTTGTGATGCTGCGTTTACGAGAAAAGGACATGGATTGGCACTTATTAAGATTAAGAGGCATGAGCCATTTTGCACACCATGCAACGATAGTGTGAATGTCTTCCTGAAGATCAGTGGAATCGCTAGGGTTACGAATGGCATTGTAGACGACGCAGTCATCCGCAAAAAGACGGAGTCTGGTTTTTGTGTTGGATGGCAGGTCGTTGACGTAGATTAAAAATAATGGGGGGATAAGCCTGCTCCCTGGGGTGACACCGGATGTAACACTAGAAATTTGCGAATCATGGGAGTTAGCAGTTGTGTATTGTACGCGTCCTTTTAAGAAATCTTCTATCCAAGTAATCAGTGTCGGGAGGATTCCAAGAGTAGATAATTTTGCAAGCAAATGATTGTGTGGGACACGGTCGAAGGCCTTCGAGAAGTCGAGGAAGATCACGTGAATTTGTAGATGATCGTCCATATGTTGCAAGATATCGTCGGTGAATTATCAGAGCTGAGTTTCGCATGATAATATTTTCTAAAACCATGCTGGTGCGCATAAAAGAAGTTAATTGATTCGAGATAGTTCATTAAATTGGTTGCTATAATGTGTTCTAGCAGTTTGGATAGGATGCTGGTTAGTAAAATCGGACGCTAATTAGTTGCTTTGATCGGTCTCCAGACTTATGAATGGGAATGATTTGTGTTTTTTCCAACTAGTGGGGAACCTCTCAGTGCTTAGCGATTGTTGGAATAGCAAGGTTAGTATTGCGCTTGACAGGGAATGTGTTTTTAAGTAGTTTGCTGCTGATTTGATCGCAACCGGCCGAGGACGATAATTTGAAACAGTTTATTATTAGCTATCCCATCAACTTAATCTGGATATCAGGCATTGTGGTAGGCGAGTGGTGTGGTAATTGGGTAAAATTAAAGCTTTCAGCAGGTGAAAACACTGACGTAAAGAAGTCGTTAAGGGCTGTAGCACATTTCCAGTTTCGATTAATTCGTTGTCTGCGTTTGATAGCTGAAGCTGCGTTTGACGATCTGGCGGGGAGATAATTTGAAAGAATTTACGAGGGTTAGAGTGCAGATTGATAAGAGGTCAGTTGAGAAGAATTTGTCTTTGGAAGCTTTCAGTTCTTTAAATATATTTATATCAATAAATTTGTACTGATCCCAAACCATGGGGTTATTAAGGAGCTTTGCTTTCGATAAAGGCGTTTTTTTTGTTAAGTAGGCGTTTTAGACGCTGCGTAAACCACTGGTTATTTTTGTCAGTATTTACAAGGATAGTGGGAATATGTCTGTTTTTGAAGTTTAGCATTATGTTTTTATATAATTCCCAATTTGTGTGAATAAGCGTCCAAATCGTGTGTAGAAGAGTGCAAGTTCACGGTTAAATGCGTCGAAGTTAGCTTTCTTGTAATCGTGATTGATTTTGCGTCGGGGCGTTCTATTTTATAGGCAATGAAATGCTGATATGAAGTAGACTGCGGTCGCTGAGGCCAGGGAGCAAGTCACATTTTTTATGTTTTCAGGGCTAGATGTTAATAAGAGATCAGGGGTGTCGCCCCTTGTAGCGCACTTTACGGTTTGGTGCAGATTAAAGTCCAGAGTAAATTCAAGAAACTGCTTCGGTTCGTTATATGGTGATTTCTTGGGTACTGAAAGTAGCGGCCAATTTATGCTGGGATGATCAAAATCTCCGAAAAGGAATTTTGGTGCCTCGGGTATATCTTTTTTTTTTTTGTAGGGAAATACGTAAGTTATCGCAAATGGAGGGGCTACTATCTGGTGGACGGTAACAGATTCCAAACACTATTTTGCCAATTGTACTGTGCACGCATACCCATGTTAGTTTAATGTCATCATGAGTGATTAGTGACGATAGTAAGCTGTCTCTAACGGCAATCAGTACTCCTCCGCCTCGTCTGTCATGTCTGTCACGTCGATATATTGTTAAACTGGGGTTGGATGGAAAAAATCACGCCATATCCACGGAATGAATGATGATAAGTGGGGCGAAGCTCGAGAGGGGGAGATCATCGGTAACCGTAACTCTCCCGTGAAAGTTCGCCCATTACATCATTAAGAAAGACGTAAGACTGTGTGCGTACAATGACAAATCAACTTTTATTTTGGGAGTCAATCCTCCCAGGCCCAGACCTGGTGAAAGACCCCGCGCCATCGAGGACTACCCCTCACCTCCACCACAATTTGTCACATAGGATGGGACACAACGGTAAAGAAGAACTTTTATTTAGGGCGAACTTGTGCCCGAACAAGACGAGAGGAAACGAGCAAAGGTCCTTGCGTCTCGTTCCATCTCCGAGAACGACTGCCTGCGTTCGTGGCGTGATCTTGCGTGATCTCCCCCTCGCAGTGAACGTGCGCTCGCGCCTCCGTTGGCGAACACGGACAAGCTCGCGCTCCCGGTGCCGAGTTTGCACTGCCGGTTGCAGCCGGTTTTTGCGCGTGCAACGCGGCCCACTTTGCGACATCTCCGAAAGCATGCGGCGGTCACGTACCACGAGACACAAGAGATGGACAGACCCATGGCTTTAGGAGCTTCGCCCCTAAAACTTCACAGTCCCTGACGTCCTTGTTAAGCCACGTTCGGTTAACAAGACGATATCGGCTGCGGTATCGTCTATGAAGCTTTCGAGTTCGTCACGTTTTGGGATTATACTGTGGATGTTGGTGAAAAGCACACTATGTTAAGGAATGAGTTAGGTCGGTTTTTGGAGGAAGAGAGGGTAGCATTTTTCTGTTCGTCACTGGGGTGGCTCAGATAAGGTATCTCTAGGGCTGTTAGTGTATTGCTGTTTGGTGCTGTGGGGTGTTCAATAACGCTGTCGGATGCAGCGTCGTAAGAGTAACATCTGCTACCTACGTGTAGTTTGTCCAGGCTAAGCTTGAACGCGCATTTTTGGGGCTTTATAAATTTTAACAATTTAGAGCGTGCAAAGCGCGTACTCGGGGCAAAGTCTTCTCTTATTGCAAAACACATATCTTTCAGTTTATTTCCGCAAGCCAATACGTTTTCTTCGTCTTGAAGTGAGCAGTTTTACTATTATAGGGCGTTTTTTTGTTGCAGAAAATTTTCCAAGGCTGTGGTGCACACTTATATCGCTAGCACTTAGGGTTACTTCAAGAGTATTTTTGCACAAGTCTCGAATTTTTGTTCTCTGAATCGCTCCAAGGTTCTTATCGGAATCATCAATGCCAAAGAAATAAGGTTGTCTCTCCGCATACGGTTGTTGGTGTCAATATTCGCGGCTTTTACGGTAGTGATGGCATGCTCCAATCGGTCGAAGTGTTTGCAGCAGTCGAGGTGGCTTGTTTTGTGGGCTTGTATCTAATGTGTTGGAGCGGCTAAGAATCTCAGATATAAGGTTTTCTTGGGCAGTCTGTGCTGATTTAATTTGTTCAAATCTATGCGAATTGCGGCTTGAACACTCTGTATTCGTTTTTGATAGCGTCAAGGATAGGTAAAAGTTCAGCACTAGGGGAGGGTCCGGGGTTAACCAAAACATCACCCGATAATAACAAAATTTTGCACAGCAAATGGAGGACAACAGCATCGCGACACAACGGCATCACTCCGCGACACTTCAAGTCGTAGGGGCACGACACCGCCACTATACATCTGTCATCACTTCTGAATTCTTTTGAGCAGGTGAGCTAACAAACCTGGAATTGTAGAAGCACTGTGAGCATCGTAGATGTGGCGGTGCTGTGCCCCGAGCAGTCGGCGATTCCTGGGTGTTTATCTAGCGCTCGATCCGGTCCCGTGGTTGCTGACGTCGGAGAGGGCAAGGTTGCCAGGCGGTGTGTCAGGCTCGTGCTAAAAGCGGGTGGCGGGTGACATTTAACTTGGAAGGGGGATGTGCGGCGGGCGGAGAACTTTCTTCGTGCAGGTAGGTGGTTCCGGAGGGACTTTGGGCGGTGACGTAAGGGCAAACGGCTCCAGGCACCAGGCACGTCAGCACCTGGAATCGTAGAAGCCCTGTGAGCATCGTAGATGTGGCGGTGCTGTGCCCCGAGCAGTCGGCAATTCCTGGCTGTTTATGTAGCGCTCGATACGGTCCCGTGGTTGCTGACGTCGGAGAGGGCCAAGGTTTCCAGGCGGTGTGCCAGGCTCGTGTAAAAGCGGGTGGCGGGTGACATTTAACTTGGAAGGGGATGTGCGGCGGGCGGAGAACTTTCTTTGTGCAGGTAGGTGGTTCCGGAGGGACTTTGGGCGGTGACGTAAGGGCAAACGGCTCCAGGCACCAGGCACGTCAGCACCTGGAATTGTAGAAGCACTGTGAGCATCGTAGATGTGGCGGTGTTGTGCCCCGAGCAGTCGACGATTCCTGGCTGTTTATGTAGCGCTCGATCCGGTCCCGTGGTTGCTGACGTCGGAGAGGGCCAAGGTTGCTAGGCGGTGTGCCAGGCTCGTGCTAAAAGCGGTTGGCGGGTGACATTTAACTTGGAAGGGGGATGTGCGGCGGGCGGAGAACTTTCTTCGTGCAGGTAGGAGGTTCCGGAGGGACTTTGGGCGGTGACGTAAGGGCAAAGGGCTCCAGGCACCAGGCCGTCAGCACCTTGAATTGTAGAAGCACTGTGAGCATCGTAGATGTGGCGGTGCTGTGCCCCCACAAAACATTTTGTGGTGCTGCGTGTGCAGGAACCTTTATCCAATGAAGTTTAGGGGGTTGCCACAGAACATCGTGGCGGCTACAAAGAGAAATGAAAGCAGGCTAAAAAAGTACTCCAGTAACATAAACTCAATGGATTCGATAGTTGGGAATAAAAATGCTTGTTTTTATTTTCTCAGTTTAAATTACGGAGCCTTTTGTGATTGCAAGTAGCATAATAATACGGTTACTAGTTTTTCTGCCTCAGTCCTGCGCCTAAAAACAGATCGAGAACCGCATCAGAGAATAAAGGTAACAAACACAACTGTTAGACAAATATAAAAGTAATGCATCGTTAGTAAGAGGACGAGAAAACACAAGTTAACAAACAGCGCTCTAACTGAAGCCTATTACACTCCTCTAACGCAGATAACATCTCGTTTTTTAATCCTACTCTCAAGCTCAAAACATGAAGCTAGCGCTTTGTGGACTGCACTAGTAAAAAAGCGTCCAGACGCGCGTTCGTTCTTAGTAGGAGGGGACGGAGAAGGAGAAGGAGGAACGTGTAGGGTAAGCTCAGCAGTGGGCAAGTCAACACCTCCTTGGCATCCTCTTCATCGGTCATTCTTTCGTGTCTTCGTCGGCTTTTAGCACAGTAGCTAAACGTTCCCCTTCTACCCCCTGTCATGTTCCCCTCACTTCGTATGCTAGCGCTGTCCGCCATGTCCTTCCAAACCCGCCGCACCTGCATGTACAGCCCGCACGGCGGCAGCGCAGCGCGCTGTGCCTTCGCAGTAGCGTGGTGTCTTAATCGGATTTGCAGTGGAGAATACAGCGGTTAACAAATAATTTAAGCCACAACACAAATAAAGAAATCAAGCGCTGAATAGATACACAGTGACAATTGTTAGCGCTTGCATCCTGAACACTCGCTTACCCTGATGGGGCAACAGGACCTCGGTGTCGCCACGACTCAAGATTGTGAGCAATCTTGAATCGTGGCATTCAATCGCAACTGTTCTAAAGCCACTGGATGTTGCATAAGTTACTAATCTTTAGATGAACACTGTGTAATGCGTCATTCCCAAATCTGGGTAAAGTGAGATCGACGGATTCCGTTTCATCCGTTTATGGGCCCTTTTTCAGCCCTCCTTTTTTTTCGAGTTTGCATTCTAAAAAATTTCCGGTTTCTAGACTCTTCATAAAGGTGGGCACAGTGCGTGCTGTCGTATGTATGAATTCAGCCTTGAGAAGTTACTAAAGCTGAGTTATTGTTTACTTTTTTGGTCATGTTTCTTTGTGTTGTACCACACCAACTCCTTCTAGGGCCCTTCTTGGCCTGCAGTATTTTCTAAATAATTACATCAACACTTTATATACCTTAATGTGCAGTCCAGCGATATTGAAAATAACACCGTCGCAATTATTCGCACAATTTTCCCATTTCTCGATTTAAAAAATAATAAGAAATTAATTTTTAACATTTTATTTTTATCGCACAGTGCGTATGGCCTATTTGGTCGTATGGCCTATACAGCCAAACTGGTAATTTCTGTGATCGATGACACTTTTATTTTTTCATTCGTTTATTTCGTTATTTATACTGTCAACTTTCACTTGAGGGTCCTAAAGAGAAGGGGAAGGAAAGTTAGAGACAACAAACACAGGCATCGCACTTTCAGCTAGTTCAAACAAAAGCGCACTCAGATTAAATTACATTACTGGCAGTTCGGCAAAGCTTGTCCTGTTCTTCGCTCTTTTTGTCGTTTCATGATCTATGAACAAACTTACGAATTGATTGATTGTAGGGTTTAACGCACCGACGCAACGCAGGCGATGAGGCGCGCCGTAGTGGAGGGCTGCGGATTAATTTTGACCACCTGGGATCTTTAACGTGCAGCGAAATCTCGTACACACGGGCGTTTTTGCTTTTCGCCTCCATGAAAAAAGTGGCCGCCGCGGCCGGGAATCGAACCCGCGACCTCGTGCTCAGCAGCGCAACGCCTTAGCCACTGAGCCATCGTGGCGGGTAAACTTACGAATCAAGCACCACTATACCAGTATGGTTGTGAATCTGTCAAACTAATTATGGTACGCATTGATGTGTAAGGCATATGACCTTTACGTGTGCACGTTCTATGTCATTGGATATAGAAATATAAATTGATACAGGTGCGGTGTTCCATTACAAAAAATCAGGAGTTTGTTGCGCCGAAGCTTCTACGAAATGCTATCGGGCACAACGTAGTTGTGAGGCGACGTGTTATATTTAGACTATCCGGGGCTTTTCATTGTGACCCGAAACCTCGAGTTTGTTACTTTGTGTTTTCTTCCTCACTTCAACAGCTCAACCTCAAGCTTAAATAGCGCTGCTTTTAACAAGGCTTTTTTTGCTGTCAATTCGCACTACAGTCCTCCGCCTTCCCAACCCGAAGCTCAACATATACTGAAAAATTTACTGGGGTGCGCAATTCGCGAAGCTGTGAAGCTGTTCTCTGACAAGAAAAAATAGCGAAGCTTGAACAATCGAAGCAAGGCCAGAGAAACACCCGAGCTGGCGGCCCCCCTCCCTTAATCGGTGACCCGGCTGTTGCACCTCACATTGATTTCCGAATTCGCCGGCGATAGTTCTCCACGTCTGGCCGGCCCAGACCGTTTTGTCCGCAGGCTTTCGCGTCTCTCCCAAAGTGTGCCGCCTTAGTAAGCTCTAAAACCGGTGGCAACCGGCTTCACAAACTCGCCGTCTGTAGCGAGAGATTTTATGTGCTTCCCTCTTCAGGCGCGAACGCCCGTGAACTGGCGCGGAGCAGAGCAAGCAGGAGATCACGCCGCGAACTCTCGACAGCGTTCTCGAAGGTAAAGCAGGACGATGCCGGGGGCTCCTCACGAGGTGCATGCTCACGTGCGCTCGGTATTGTTCTTGGAATTTTTGCGAGCTCCTCATGTGGCACAGAAAAGCGCAAAAGCATGCACGACGCCGACCACTGACATGGCGCACGCTCACGTGCCCTCGGTATTTTCGCAGCAAAGCTGTTCAGCAAATTGCTATTAGATGCGAAGCATCTCATGCTTGGGGCTGCGTCCCTCCCTCCCTTGTTGTCGTTGTTGTCCACCGTCCACACTCTACTGCGCATGCGCGTTCCTTCAGCCCCGTCAGCGTTTGTCCTGATGTTAGCGCAGTCCACTATAAAAATAAATAGATATGCGGCGCGCGGTTTCGATTCCACGACTCTCTTGCCGCAACGGGAGGTACGTGGCGCTCTTCCCACTGCTCTACAAACCGAAACGGGAGCATTTGCTATGAACGCGCCTCAAGTTCTTCACTCATTCAAACTACGTCAATAAGCTACTGATACAACGAAGGCACGTGAAGCTGAACGTCAACGGAAACAACGAACGGAAAACTTTAGAGGAGGTGTTGAATTTCCCGTGGGAATGCTGTGGCGGGAAGCGCCACGCGCCTTGGAGCTCAACCAGAGAAGAGGACGAAGAGGGCGGGCAGCGGGGTAGGAGCGTGAGCACGCAATAAAGAAAGACAAGAACCAGGAGGTGTTAGATCAGGTAACGTGGGTGTCGGTCTCTTCGCTGCCTCTACATTTCTCTGCATTTCTCTGTCTCTACATTACCATTCGTGCTCCGATAAATGAAACAACATAACAGCAACACAATGAAACCAACACAGAAACCCCAAGATGCTTCCCATCCTCCTCATGGTTCCTCACGGGAAGATGGTGTAATTTTGTTTTGTGTCCGCAGTTAAAAATACTGTTACGTGGTGGCAGGACAAAGGACGTGAACCATGAGATGGGCGAACAATGTATTCTCACTATTTACAAGACGTCAGCTATGAGACCGAACCGGCGCTGGCGGCGCACCTGCCCTACTTCTTCTTCCTTGTTCTCATCCTCGTCGTCGTCTTGTAACATTACCCCGCCGTCGAGGAGACCGTCCCGGTCGAGGCCTTAGTAGATGAGCGAGTGTAGTGAGTACGAACGATGAAATTTTAATACACAGTGAATACGTCCTTGCCACCACGGTGAGGATGGAGAGCTTGGTGAACACTGGCACAAGAACACCATGCCCGCCGACGACATGAAGCAATGTCCAAAGCCCTTGAGAAGACGCGCCGGTTAACGGAGCAGGGGGATGACATCGTCGTCTTGTCTGGTCGCGGCTTCTCACGTCTCGGCTGATTTCGGCTCGTCATAGGCTGGGGCACGGGCTGGGGAACAGATGCCGTGATGGCTCACCGGGGCTGGGGCATGCCGACGCGTTCCAAGAGCCTGGAGAAGATCGCTTCAGGAGTCAAGACGGCGAGATGCTGTGAGCCAGGATGAAGGTGAGTACCCCGCACACTCCACCAAATATGTTACGTGGTGGCAGGACAAAGGACGTGAACCATGAGATGGGCGAACAATGTATTCTCACTATTTACAAAACGTCAGCCATGAGACCGAACCGGCGCTGGCTGCGCACCTGCCCTACTTCTTCTTCTTGCTCTCATCCTCGTCGTCGTCTTGTAACAATACCAAAAAAATGCGAGCGCACGTTAGCGCGTGCTTCGTCGCGACCACCCAGCGCCCTTAGCGCTCGTCTGTCAAGCGAAGCATACCCATTTAGGGAGATTGGCCAAGATTGGCAAGAAAATAACATCCAGCGTTAATCGTTGCAACACCTTCTCAGGTCGACTCCAGCGTTCGTCGTAATTGCGGCAACACTTGCTCGGAACGAACGAGAAAGACACGTCATGACGTACGCACCTCCAGGGTGATGTTCAATGGTTATCACTTACAGAAAAAAGAAGGAAGCTCACTCTATAGCAACAAATGATGGAGTAAACGTCGTTTAGGCAGCGAAGAAGAAGCACATCGGCTGCAATTATGGGCCTCAACGATCGGTTAGGTAGTGGAGGTTGTGTAGAGTTTCGGTACCTTCAAGTCTTATGCGCTAGTTTAGGCTTCCTGCATTTTTTTGTATTTTCTTTCGGACGCCACGGGAACAAGCTCAACATCTATGCTGTTAAAACAGGAAACAATGTAAACATAAAAAAATATCACGCGATTATTGTATTGAACCTAAGCCTTTTCGCTCTTGCTGGATGAACGTCCTTTAGTAGAAGAGCTGGGAAAATCCACCTGTAAAAATTTAATGCAAAGGATCATCTATACTTAGCGAAAGGCTGACTCAAACATTCTGGAGTTTCCTTACAAAATAATAATAATAATAATAATAGTAATAATAATACATATTAATAATAATAATATATTATTATTAATAACAACAATAATATTACTTTTATTACACACGGCCGAAAATTATACAAAGGCACAGTCCGGCCAGAGCCATAGTAGGCTTGAACGGCAGCGCCTGGCAGGCAGCGGAAGTCTGCCCACATAGCCTAACATGAAAGTGTAACAGAATCATCTATTCAAGATGGTACAATATTGCCGCGAGTGAGAAAAAAAGCAGGGTAAACTGCAAAACCAACAATAGCTACACTCTGCCACAGCTTGACGGGAAACATTTCAAACATGCCAACAAAGGTGGGTAACACGGGCAAGCAGAGTCAGGCAACTTCAATGTAAAATACACGTAGTCGATTTTTCAGTTTACAACGAATTTTCACTTCAAATACACTGGGTGACGATTTATTTAAGGGCGATGGAACATAGTAGCACCGCATTCTTTGATTATACCTTCTAAGACACCGTGGTAACCGATACAGATCTCTTGGTCTAAGGCTACGCATAGGAATGTATTCTTCTTTGTAGTTACTCATCCAAAAATGCTTTAACACTATTGTTTTCATTATCAGCATAGTAAAATTGGACAATTGTAACATTGTGAAAACATTTGAACTTCCAGGGAGGCATATAATAAAAGCAACAATTTCGAGCTGCGCTTAGAATGAAATTCAGCCTCTGCTGCCATCGAGCTGTGCAGTGTCCATACAATGTACTACCGAAACAAAGAACACTGTAGCCGAACGGTTGCAAAATATTCTTCCGCACTGATAACGGGATAAAGTAACGCAAGTTGTACATAATGCACGAACGCGCGCACAGCTTTTTACTGACGTATGCTAGATGAGAATTCCAGGTCAGGTCATTGCCAAAGATTAGTTCGAGATATTTTACACACGAAGCATACTTCACTGGCTTGCACGTACAAGAATAACATGACGACGTGTGAAAACTTAACGAGTAATCAGGCACTACATATTTTAGCGAATTGTGGAAGCACAGAAGCGGCGTTTTAACAGTATTAACCATCATTAAATTAGCATCAAACCAGTCCATTGCATGAGTTGCAGCAGTCTGCAACGATGCAATTGCCTGGTGAACATGGGATACGGTGGAAAATATGAAAGTGTCATCAGCGTATTGAAACAGCGGAGTGGAAACAGCATTACAAACATAATTAACAAAAATATTCAAGAGCAATGGGCCTAGTATCGAACCTCGAGGTGCTCCAGATTTTATTGGAAAAAAGATGCTACCAGGCTCTCCTAGCGAGACACATTGACGCCGGCCATGGAACAAATTTTAAACCAAAACAAGCAATTTCAAAATATTGCTATTTTGAAAACAAAGCAGTTGCGTTTAACACGGTTATCACATGTACACACGCGCACGAGATGGGTTGCGTCCGTACAGCAGCTGTCGGCTGTTGCAGTAATACGTTAAGTAGGCTGCCACCCTCTTTTTCTATTGGTAGGATATCCCACACATCAAGCTTTCCTTCGTTCAAGCTTGCCGAACAGCGCAGCTAAAGAAGCCTAGCACCCGCCGCGGTGGCTCAGTGGCTAAGGCGTTGCGCTGCTGAGCACGAGGTCGCGGGTTCGATTCCCGGCCGCGGCGGCCGCTTTTCAGATGGAGGCGAAAGCAAAAACGCCCGTGTGTACGAGATTTCGGCGCACGATAAAGATCCCCAGGTGGTCAAAATTAATCCGGAGCCCTCCACTACAGCGCGCCTCATCGCCTGCGCTGCGTCGGCGCGTTAAACCCTACAATCAATCAATCAAGAAGCCTAGCCTTTGCGTGACTGTGTCGCGCAGTAAATGTACAACGAACCGCTATCTCGTAAGTGTCGTTCACTGGGGTGATGGAGACAATACGCGAATTAATAATGTATGCACCTGTACAATGCCGCAAAATCACAGCGACTGTTAAAATTCAGCGAGTACGACTGGCCCACACAAGGAGATCTGCAGCAGCTCTGTACAACAGCCTGTTTCATCGTGGCGCACCGGGAAAGAAAACGCAGGGTGAAACCGAAAACATCTTCGCGGCAGCCAATGCAGCTCGCGTCGGCACGTAAATCGTTCTTGCTACTAGGCTGAAGACAGATAACGGGATTCTACGTCAATGAAAAGTGAGGGGTGCGGAGAAAGGCGGAAGAGTAACAAAAAGAAAAGGTGCGTGCCACCAGAATAAAATTTGGTCATGCCTTTCACTAAAAACTCTTTGTCACATCTACGTAAAGTGCGATATCGCTGGTCATCCAACTTCACAGATTAAAATAGCTCCCATTTTTTCTATCTTCCTTGTATGATTGCAAAGTGCGGCCGTTCAACGAGTGCACTCCTCCGTAGCGCTTTGCGAAACGTCAGGCAACATTGTATACGGAAAATATACTTCGGTTTCTCCATCTCCCAGCACAGCGTTAGTAAGCGGGATTCACACGATGGACGATGAGGGCGCTGCAGCAGGACGGATGGGTCACATTGCGAAACTTCATCGGCTGATGCAGCTCTACGGCGCCCACACACGTACGGAGAAGCTAGCAGAAAACACTTCGGATTGAGCAAAGTGATTCTACACGCCGCTACTTCGCCCCAGGCCATCGGGCGGCGACGACGATACCGCCGCAGAGACAATCCCTCGTCCTTACTGTAAAGCGATTGTGATCTCGCTGGTCCTGCCAAAATCCGCGCGAAAAAAAATTGAGCGACTTTTGTTACCTGAACCGCACGTGCGCCATCCGCACTAAGGGGCGGAGCTTAAAACTGGTCAACTGAACTCTGTCTTCGTGCTCGCAAGCTATCTTTCTGTATGTAAATGGCTTTAAGAGACCAAAAAATATTTTCACTGAGGAGGAACACCGAATTATCAACCAAACAGCCCTGCAGATAAACGCAATCCCACTCAACATTTTTGCTTGTAGTTATAGGCTGTTTTATATATTTTTATAGAGAGTATACCTTTTTGTTTCTTTGCTAAGACTTGCCGAATGCTCTGTAGTTACCACCAACCGTAGAAAGAATGCTCCCGGACAATTTGGAGGTCATCGAAACGAAGGAAACCGTCATATTTTGTTTCGTGGAACTGTACAGAAAATACAACAGTACAACAAAAAATTAAGCAACAATCCAAACTACCTACTAGAATGTAGTTTAAGTTTTTCGCAAGAACATGACAACTCCTACAAAGGGGAATCACCCATGTAAACGCCGATATTGAAAAAGAAAACACTTAGAACAAGAGGCCGCCTCACGACCTGCCAACACAATACATAAGAGTCACACCATTGTTATTTAGTTTACTTTGCGCGGAGCCTACCGAAAATGAAAAGAAATAAAATTCGTGAGAGAAAAGCCTTCCCGTCTTAAAAATGGAGTTGACCAACTTTTAGAAGCTGCAGTGAGTGCAAGCCGCGAGCATTACTGCAAAATCTGTTAGAGAAGTATGAACCCAAAACTGGTGCGATCGCGACACGGTAAAAAAAAGACGGAAAAAATGGTATCGCTACCCATGCATTGATTCACTTCTTGAACCTCTGTAATCATATATACTGTTTTTTTATTATAATTTCACGGAGTTCGTTTCTGCTGACCCGAGCAAGCACACGCTCTAGTAGGAGTGTTTATTAGCTTGCAGACGCAACGGGGATTAACCAGAACGAATATGCGGCATTTTCTACAGGCTAGCACATGTGACATTCACACACCTAACCACGAACGCGCAAATGCGCACTGAGCAACCCCTTAATAAGCAGCTGATGAATTCAATCCCTGCCATCCGTAATCAATTTTATTTGTTTGATCGCTCAATCAATGCGATTCTAGAATGATCGACCCCATGAAGTTTGTGCGCACACTTTTCGCTCTGTTATATTTTTTTGAAGCTAGTACAGTGTTTCGTACCCATGTCAGCGCATACCCTTATTGGTGTCTTTGTCAACGCTTTCTAAGCAGGCATTTATGCCGAGACTTATGCGTACGCTAGAACAATCAAGATTTAAATCAACCGGCTTATTGAGACCAATCGACACAACTGCGCTGATTGCGGACCTATATCGACACTGAATGAAATCTTCCCACAGTATTAGAGCTATGTTTTTGACTATAGGCGTTGCATGCCTTCCTCTGCGCAGCCTTGCGGTACGGCCCCCTCCACCAACTGTTGATGAAGATAAGATAAAAATAAAATCAAGCCATCACAGCTGGCCGTGTCGTCATATTTCAGTGGCTTCCAGGTCATTGCGGAGTCATCGGTAAGGTATTGGCGGATGAAGCTCCCCGTACAGGCCACAAGAGGGACCGCAACATCGTGTTTTCACTTTCAAGGACTGATGCCGCGAGGACATTTCGCTCCTTTGCATGCAGGACTACCATGTAGCGATGGAACACACCGGAATTTTTGTATCCCCGTCTGTACATTCAAGATCTTCTTCTTGAACGCCGTCTTCCGTATGAGCTGTCTCGACCCCAGTCGACTTTACTTTGTAGACAGGTTGGAAGGGCTTTCACGAAAGCCTATTCCTTTCGTATCGTGATGGGCAGCAGCGCCCACAGTGGCGCCTGTGGGGCGGAAGAGACTATAGAGGATATGCTGCGTCTCTGCCCCGAATACTTGTCGGAGGAAAGAGTCACCGCGGTCAGCCGATTGGACAATCGATTATTTACAGTAGAGACTATCCTAAGTCATCGGTCTCTCCCATTGACTTTACAGAAGGCGACGAAAGCCATTTTTCGTTTCCACGGCGACAAGAACTTGCATGAACGACTGCAATGCCCGAAACGGGACTAGAGCGCGCGCCTTCCCACTCCTACATCTTCCTATTCTCCCACACTTTCTTTTATTACCACTGGGCTTTACACCTGGTTAACCACCCGGCCTCTCCATCCTTTCTTCTTCCTTCTCTCCTCCACGTGTGGGCTTTCAGAACGCCTCCAGTTATTGTAATCTCCCTTTGCTTCGCGTGCTGTATTTTCGCCTGAAAATTAGATGCCGAGGGGTGTAGTTCTCATGTGCCCGCTACAGGGATTAAGGTTACAGGCTTCAATTGCTCAGATTTTGCGGATGTCAAAAGATACATTTCCCAGTGTTTTGAATTTTCCTCCTTAACATAACTAGCAAAAAGGATTTACGGTAAATGTTATATTATCGCGTGGACAACGTGGAAGGAACAGCCAGACTGGCGAGGCCTACCAGACACAGGATTTTCTCATTTTACGGAGCGTCCGTGCCAGACACGGACAAAGAATTTCTTTCAGAGTGAGCTGGGCCGCTTTAGCGCTCTAAGTTATCCCAACCACGGACAGGTGCTCTATCCTAGTAAGAATATTTGCGGATGCGGTTAAGCTGACTGCTTTTGGTAAAATGAGCAGGAAGGAGGATACCAACGCCATCCTTTACCCACAACAACACTTTGTTTAATTGGGTGCTATTCTTCTCCACTGCTTTTTTCAGCATGCTTCCGATGTACTTTTCTCCGCTTTCCTCCTCACGTATTAACGCCTGTTTGGTCGGCTGCGCCCTTCCGCCTCCTTCAAAAGCGGTGTACCGGCGTGTACGTCCGCTTCTCGCTACTTCAGCGTTTAATCTCGCAGTAGGAAACACGTCGGTCATTTCATTATACACGATAGTCTTTCTGGGCAACTTGAACGCAGAAATTTTGGTGTCTATCAGTCTCTCCGCCTGTTCCTTCATGTCGAGCGATACCTTTACATACGCACAGTCAATTCTAAACATCTAAGCCCGGTCGCAGTGTTCATATATGTCAACATTGTTGAGCCGGAATAACAAGGTACGCATTTGTGCGGCAACATATGAATACATAGGTTGCATTTGCAGTGTTCCTTTATTAAAAATACATAGATGCTTGAATTAATCAAGAATAAGCCCATAAAAATATAAACGTAGTCGCCGGTAGAGCAACTGGGGCATTCTAAGAAGTCAAACGACAACAGTAATAAAAGGTTCCAGTAGTCGGCGCGCGGAACGCCCGTGGAGTAGGGTGCCTCCATTCACGCCCGCCCCGCCGTACTGCGGCGCTGGGCTGGAGGCTCCCACCGTAGGTCCTTCCTTTGTGTTTCCTGTTTTTCTTTTGATTCTTCTATCTTTTCTTGAGCCTTCTCCTAGCATCCCACTGGTGAACTAAATAGTTGTCTATGTGTGGGTCAATACAGTTCTCTGTATAATTTGTGGAGTTATTGTGCTTATTTGTAATGTTGTCACACCAGATGCTAATATCCTTAATTTTCGTTTTGTTTTCTTAGATTTGCATGGAGTCTATGTATTTTTTTCCAGTCGGTTAGTGTTGCCACACCTAGTGGTTTCCGAAATTTGGTGGCGCGGACCGTAATACTTAAGATGCTGTGATCGCCTCCGAGTGTTTATTGAGTGTTAGTCCAAATGATGTCATCTCCTTTTCTTTCGGGAATGTCAAGTCGGGCATGTGTCTCTAGTGTGTTCATTCTCCCGGCAGTGGTTGAATTGGTTCGGTCATTTATGTAGATCAGTCCCATCTGTTCAATTGCCCTGAGAAATCCCTCTCCTTTCTTACTGTTTCGCTGGGTAACCCATTCCTTGTGCGGAGCATTGAAATCTCCTTGGATTGATTATTGTTGTTTGTAGCGATTTTGCTAGATTCTCAGAGTACATCCTCGAAGCATTCGTTCTCTTTTGATGGAGAGCTGTACAACATTTAAGACAAAGATGCTCTTTTTTCCCCCCTTTCGTTTTGGTACACACTTCTATAAGCGTTGGTGATGGTTGTACTGTATGCCGTGTGTAGAGAATTGTGGTGATGTCCTTTCAACGTAGGGTCGCTACTCTAAGGGGAGACGTGCTATTATCGCTGTGTAGCCCTTTAATTGGTTTTGTTTCCTCCTTCCTTGTAAGCATATGATGTCTGGGTTTACTAAGGACGCTTCGATGTATTGCTCTAGACTGGGTTTTTTTTTCTTGTGATACGGCAGTTGTCCACTGCCAGATTTCGAAGTTTTCATTTCCTTTGATTTCTATGGATCTTCATCTTCGCTCTCGTCTCCTTCGGTGATCGGAGCTTTCCATATCCGCTTCCTCACACTTGTTACTTTTCTGCTTTGGGGTTGGGTGGCATTTTAATTTTCTTTTTCCCTTCCCGCTCTTGCGAAGGGACGTGCTTATTTAACTTTGTATCTGATGTAATCTGTTGTAGAAGGCTTCCTGCATTTTAGAGAGGAAGAGGCCTGTTCCACTGGGGTCTTGCAGCAAGGTTAGCGGTACTGCTCGTGATGGGATAGGAGCTGGCGAAGTTTGTGGAGTCAAAGGATTTGGAGTCGTTCCTTGTATTCGACCTCAAAAAATGCATTCCTCTGATCTCGTTTTCTCTTAGTTGTTTTTAAGTTGTGCTATTTCAGTGTTCTGTTTCGCTATTTGTGCTCGTAGTTCCTCTATATGAGGTCCTGCTTAGTTTGGCGTGTTTCTGTTTTGTTGTTTGTGTTTGTGATGGGGCAGCAAACTTAGACCAGCTCACCTTGGCTGACGTTTCTTGGGTCCGCTCCTCCTGCCCTGGTACTCTCCTCCTGAGCTTCCCCTTTCTTCTCACAATAAAAGTTCTACTACTTCTACTACCAGCGTAGATCAGTGGAACGCGGCAAATTCAAATTGGCTTGAGCAAAATGCTTGCCTGTTTATCTTGAGAATAGTGCGGCGGAATAGTAACAGCATGAGATGGAAGCGAGAAAGAGAAGGTACGCATTTATTGGCAGGGGCACAAAACGACTATAGTCTTTCGACGATAATTCCAACGAAGTGAGCAGATACGTGGCCAACTTTTTAACACGAAAGTGTTTTATGCCGGAATACACCAAGATTAATTGACGTCAGTAGTCTTCACCCGAAATGACATCAACAGAAAAAGTGCATTGGACGGGGTTGCGCCAGGTTTCTGGCCCACAAACTGTCTCGCCCAAACGGGAGATGCGAAGCACTCTGCCAACTGCGCTATGAAGTGAATAGGTCTACAAAACGCGTCTTATGTTTCTTTTCTATGACCTTCTTCATTCAGATGGTGCTGCCGCCTAGGAGAGGCGAAGCGAAGTAGTGCATCATTGCGCGATTGAGCGCCGACAGTTGACGCCTTGATGCCAGCGCCGTTAGGCGCCCTCGTGACTGCTTTGGTGCAACAAGAAACACGCCAGAGCGAAGCGGAACGCGTTAACGCATTCACAGTCCAAGGTACGAACTCTACCTCACGCGTTCCATAAGTTGAGCTCGTCGCAACCCAACCGTCTGCCGTACACGCCGCGCAACAGTATCGAAGTGGTCGCACTTTGCCGAAGCGACTCGCCAGCAGGACGTAGCTCGTCAAGCAACCCACGAGAGAGCGGCCGACCTGAAAATCATTCTCAGTTCGCTGCAATAGTCCTTGTGGTCACCAAACGATTCGCTGAGAAGCCTTTCTGTTTCGTTCGCACGTTTTGCAAGCACCTGGGGTTTCAATCGGATTTGCGCCGATTGTCTAAGAATAATGTCTAAGAGTTCATAACCCCAAATTACTGCACAGATATTCTAGGGCAGTCTTCACACCGCGGGTTAGTGGCGTTGACTCTCCCCATGCAGTAAGTAGTAGGTGTTCGTTTCTCTGGGTGTGTCTAAACGGAAATGCAGTGCTTCATTCGATTCATATTGAAGGTTCGTCATTATGGATCACTGACCCCGCCAAACAGTGCATACAGCGGCATTTGGACGTTATTAATTTGGCATTATCAAACGATATGTCCGACACTGCCATACAGCGATCAATCTATATCGTATCACCAACAAACCCACTGCGCGCATCGTTACTAAGTGATAAAATTTACAGCTCCATTGTTAACCGTATCTGACGAGCAGAATGGCTTTAAAGTTTTTTCCCGATGGATGATCTCCTTCAGGGTTATAAGCCAAGGCCATCTAAGGTCTCTAGAACGATGAAACATATAAAGCGTTCTCCTTAATGAACAAGGTCATATAATATAGTATGGGTGAGCAAGCGGAAATATAACAGTCTTCAGTCCAATAACCAGTATATAACCAGCATATAACCAAAATATAACCAGTCCATACTTCAGTGCCGCCGTAGCAGCAATAAATTGCGCCAATGGCCCAGTTGGCAGCAGACATCAACATACTAGTAGACGTTACTATAAAAAGTAACCGATTGCATTGCCAATAGAGATTCAACAAAATTACGCTAACCTCCCCTCGCGGGAACCCTGGTGTAATGCGACGCTGAGAGGGGTTGAAGCGCAAGCGAAGAGCAACCGTCGACGGAAAGGCCACCGGAGAGTGGCACAGAGGTTACATGCGCAGCGCGCCCGAAGGAGAGGAAACTGCGGAGAGAGAGAGTACTGCACACGCGCAGCGCCGCCCACCGGCGGAGTGAGAGCGCGCTGGGCCGCACACGCTCTCACCTGGGCACGCGCCAGCGCCAGTGCGTCTGCCGCGGCTATGACGCAACACAATCCACTTTAATCCAATCTAAATCCAATCCAAGGCAAGCCAAGCCAAGCCAAGTCAACCCAATCGAATCCAATCCAATGCCCCTCGCGAGAGAGTGTTCGCTATCGGAGAGGAGAGCGGGATACTGGCTGCGGACAACAACGGACGCACGCGGACAACAACGGACGCACGCAGGAAGGACAGGGCCGCCGACAAGAGATGCTCTGAGCGTCGCATCTAAAATGCACTACAAAATACTTGAGTGGACTAGACCTATTTCCTTGTTATTTATCTTACAGCTACTTTATTAGGGTAGCAAGCGTATACACTTATTCATGCCGTCAATAGCTAAGTACCCGGTAAATCGGAAGAAAAAAATTAGCAGTGGCTTAGCTCGGCTATGCCAGGATATACGTAGCTAAGGTTCAGATGGTTATTCCTTGGTTTCATGGTTGTCTAGGATTAGCTTATTATCATGCTTACTGCTGCTAAAATGATTTTCAATCCAATTCAATCCAATTCAACATCCAATACTATCCCATTCAGTCGCGGTGGCGGCGGCTCAGGCACGCCAGCTGTGCGCCATGAGATGTCATCCTCGTGCATGCACAGCACGCCTCTCCAGGAGCCACTCGAGACTGCTCAACCTCGGCCAGTGTAGCTCACGCTACAAAAACTGGTACCTCCACGTAGGCACCTCGATTTGTTCAAATAATATTTTAATGCAGCACGGTGATACGTGAAATTTCAAAGTATAACTCTGCTATGCTTTCATGAGAACTGATATCATAATTTCTGAAATAGGCTGACGGATACCGAAGCGACCGACATGGTGGGGTGAGGGCCGGGTTTGTATCTGATAAAGACGAAACCAAAGTGTGTTGTAGTAGTTAGTGTATTAATTCCTAAGCAAGCATGTCTAATGATTTTGAAAAATCGTACGTAGGGTTGACCGTTTTTTTCTCCGAGATGCGTGACTCTAGAGCACAACTAACTCTTGCGCAAACAATAGTCTAAAAATGACGTTATCTGGTGTGTTGTAATCGATTAAAGGATGCAAACAGAGAGAAAATAACTTAAGTAAAGAAGATCTTTAAGCGGGCGATAGCGGGCAGCGGGAGCTTTGCGGTTCGGCAGCCCTGGCTATGATGGTCTTCTGTCCCTACGGGTTATAGCAGCTCAAAGCTTCCTCCGACAGCTAGGACCAATTTTGAGGGAGAGTTCATATGGACAGGCCCACGTGTGAGTTGTGCTGTGGCCTTATCCCCGCATAGTGGGCAAAGGGCATAGCTGCAGAGTGATATACTGACGGAGGTGTTGGATGAAGGAGAGCCCTATTAGGACGGAATACCAGATGTGTGGCCCTCCAATGTCGCTCTTTCGTGTAAGTCACTGAGGAATGATCAGGCTGGGTATTGGAGGCGAAAGAGGCGATAAAGCGTAGTAATTTTTTGTAGCTAAACAGGCTACAAGGCTCTGGATCATTTGGCTTCACCAGAGGCGGCAAAGGTGGGGCACGATCGAGAGGTGAATGCCGGGGCTGGGATGTGTGTCGCCTTGTAGTTCCCGGAGCCCAGTATTGGCAGGTATCCAAGTCAGTTGACTTTGGGTAGTAGTACACTCTTAAAAAAAGTGGTGGCATGTAATAATATAACACTAACCACGTACTCGTCACAGCATTGCTTGTTACAGCATACAATTTTGGCATAATGAATATCAATGTGAGCATACACAAGTCAGCATGCGTAATTTACAAGCCTTTTGCATCGTGAGGTGTAGTTGGAAAAGTCCTGCATTTATCATGTAGTTTTGTTACTTTTTATGAATGTTAGTATCAAACAAACAGCAGCTACTAAGTGCACGGTCTAGACTCGTAACGGTAGAATTTAGGGTGCATACTTAGTGGCAGTACTTACGTACCCTTCTGCTGAGTAATAATGTTAGTAAGGAGTTGGTAAGTATAACCCCCTATTACCTATTTACTACCCTTTTTGTTAAGAGCGTCGGTGGGTTTTGCAGGAGGCTTTTCGGGCCACGGATGACCGTTTTCGCGTGAGATATCATGTTTGAAGGTCGTGGCCGCTTTAAACGTTATTTTTTTGCAAAAAAAAACGTTGCTCCTTAAAAAACTATTGAGACCGACCAATATTGATATAAAATGTTTTTAATTACGAGAGTTCACAACTTGTAATGCTTCAAGTACAAGTCTGGCGGGCCCTCATGACACTGACCAGGTGCTACTATGGCAAGGATTTATTCTAGACTGCGGAATGAGTACGGGCGTGCGTAGTCGTGACACGGTAGATAGCGTGGTGTATTGTACACGATGCGAAACAACTCTAGTGTACCGTCAACCACAGCACAACCTTCTGCTGCCAATCACGCGGACACCACAAGACAGAGAAATTTTGTGCACTCCTCTAGACTCCAGCCCCGTAAATAGGGATTTGCTTAGCGACCATATGCAACGCAATTAATCCAAAACAGCTCTGCTAGGGTATTCTACCCCATATGAATGGCCCTGCGTAAGTGCTTTGAAGTGCGAAATGACTATTGACACCTTTACCGAATTTACTCAATATTTGAAGCCTGCTTCGTTATGTCTTATTCATGAATAAACTTTTCTTAATCCTTTTTTTGCGAAGCTTCCTGTATTCTTTCATTTAAAACTTGCTTGCGCAAAGGTTGATGCAGAGGAGGGGGGCAGCGCGGCTGGCACTTGGCGGGCCAACATTGAGGCTATTGTCTCTCTTCGATGCCTAGGTCGTCAACCAGTACCTGCAGTTGGACCTAGTACAAGTATGCCTTGTCTTGGCACGGCGTAACGCTCACTTTTTTATGCCTAAATGTATCGAAAGCTAGGCGAAATGTCCATCTTTGAAGTTTAACGTCCGCATTCGCATCTCATTACAAAACGCTATCAATGAGCGCTGTCACGCTAGGCCTAACGGTTAGGCGTAAGCACAAAATGCGCGACCGGTGCAGGTATTAGTCTAGCACAGTGATGCCTACAAAATACCACTTATCAGCACATTTGTAGCGGAGAAAGCGTTGTAGCTTGGTACGTCGCGGAGAATGTAACAAGCTACAAATTCTATTCTATGAATAAGTTGCTTTTGGTGGAAGAACAACAAGAGACCACAACACAAAATCTCTACCTGAGCCACGATCCCTGTGTGCACACTTTGAAGACAACCAAAGTGTTGCATTCTGACAATGTAGTTCATTGCCTCTGTTGAACACTGAAGAACGCCTTATAACCAGAAGCGTATGCTGTTTTTGCCGAATATTTTCTTGTTGGTGGCACCAACCATCTGTACGTTTTTATTCCGGAAGCATAAATTCCTCAATACATAAAATCAGTGGTATGGTTTCAGCGGGTTCGAGTGATTGTACCGAAAACGGCTTCTGCCACAGCAAAAGTACTGGTAAATAAAACAACATTGGAGGAACTCGATTAGGCAATTTAATCTCGCGAAGAAATAAATCACAGTCGAACACGTTAACCGTGTACCACGGAAGATCCTAGGATGCAGCTAAATAAAGGGGAAACGAGAATTTTAGGGAAATAATATTTAGTACAGCAAAAAGGCAAGTACGCCGAACGGGCACGACGGGCGCTATCCTGTCCGTTCGCCGTCCTCATGTTTTGCTGCGCTAAATCTTATTCCCCTAGTATGAACCAACTCGCCCAAAAACAGCCACAAACTGAACCAACTCGCGCAAAACATTTTGTTAATCGACCAGATTTAGGGGAGATTTCCAAAACAAATTAAGTTTCTTGGAAATAAATTTGACCTTGATCCTTGCCCTTCATCTTTGACCTGGACACATTTTCAACTCCGGTTTTGCTGACAAAGCTGTACAGCTTTCCTTTGTAGCAGTGCGTAAAAACAATATGAATATTTGTTAAATATTGAATGTAACCAAGGTCAAACAATATTTTCCACAGGCCACCTATAGCCTAAAATACGGCTCGTGTGTTGCTTAGCATGGTACGCAATAATGACTTCTCTAACAGTTGCCATTGGGGAAGTGCTTGTGCTAATAGAATTGAACGATTCTGCAGCGCTTTGCAGAGCTTCACTGAATACTCTAGTGAGCGCACAGCGAAAACATGGTTAAGATGTTGGATTTAAATCTGTACTGGTGGTTTTACCTGCAGCGATCAACATTGTCGTGTGCCAGACTCCTCACGTTTTTCTTTGTATTTTGTTTTAAAGCCTACTTACATGGGGGAAGACGTTGCACAGCGTTCGCGGAAGTAGACACTTTACCGTTTGTCGCAGTGCAAATACACCTGACCGGAGAAGCCCGTCCAGTGTTCCCTAAAAAATTGTCATTGTTTTTCAATTTTGTGTCGTTTTGTTCAATCTGCTACTGCAAATTGAAAGCGTATCCAGTCAGGCTCCCTAGCAGCCCGTGTACACTCTTAGAGTAAATGTCATTTGGTGGTTTTGTAATTGACATGCTCAGATTTCTCCTCTAAGCCTCCAGTGGTTAGGTTGTGTTCGCGCACTTTTAAACTCTTGCACCTTTGCTGATTGCCTTGTCTTTTTACGCCTATGTTTTTTTCGGCCGTGTTGGCCCTAGATACGAGTGATTAACGTAATATCGCTTTGCCATTTCTGTGATTAGCGTGCCGACATTACTCTTGTAGGTCCCATTCTTATATGAACAAATGCCTGTTGGTTGAATGCCACACAAAATTATCTAGAAAGAAAAATTTGACACTCACCTCAATGCAGCGCCAGAGATTGCTTGGCCTAAGCTTTCACAAAGGCTTCTGAAAAAGTCTCACATCGTCTGATCCATCTGAAGTTAATGAAGTGCGGTCTTGCAGTAACAAAATAAAATAGACTCAATGCACCCTAGCACAGCCAGACGAAACGGACTGCGCTAAAGACAAACCTTCATCTTCAACTAAACAGCCTTTATCACTATGTTTACAGATACTTGTTCAGGATTAAGGGAACCATCAAAGTTAAATTCGGCTTAGCTTCACAATTCGCAAGTATTTGTCAGAGAATGTTTTCCTGACCCGTATTGTCGAAGCCTTTTCTTGAAGGTTGAGGACGAAAATCACTGTTGTGTTTCGAGGGAAAATTGCTTTCAGCAGTCTTATAATGCGTTACAGAAAAATAAATTTTGTTTCAAGGGTGGATACGGTGAGACAACATTATCTGTTCAAGCATTTTTTATAATATTTCTATGATAAATATGGGCTCCTTATTGAAAGGAGACTTTATTTTCTTACTCCTTTCCCAGAAGTATATTCCAAATTCTTCAAGGGGGCCGTGCGACTTAACGTTGCATGAAATGCCGATATTTATTCGTTCGCTATAAGAGACAGAATTTGTTAGCATGTGTTTATGAACTCAATATTTTAAAATTCGTGCAATGCGCTTAAAACATCCTTCAGGTTAAAAAATATTTGGGCGCGTGATCCCCGAGCTTACTTTACTTGTTTCGAATAAAGAAAAGTATCATTCGATCGAATTGAAACAGGGTACACGGATACACATATCATTTCCCAGAAATTTACCACAGGGGAGACTTACACGCACCAATAGAAATAGAATATTTAAGCATACTTTCAGGATTACTACCAGGAGACTTTAATATACTGTGCAAACCTAAAACCAACCTGTAGTCTCACAAAATATCGTATGGTCAACATTTAGGATATTTGCACAATGAAAGTTAGTAACGTGTTCTCCGGTTAGCCCCTGCTTTTTACGTGCGTAGAAGTCACATTTTTCTTATCGACAGCAACTTCAAATATCAGTCTTACGGAATTGCCTGTGGCCTACATTAAACCATGTTGTAGGATCATGTTTGTAGAAAATGAGGGGGACTATGGGTCAGCTTGGCCCTCACTCACGTTTTCATTGGCAGCTTAGCAGGTTGCAGCTAGCGTTTTTTCTTCAACGTTCTCAGGTGGCAAATACGTCAGATCTATCCTCTGGTCACCGAGGTTTTACCTTGAGGTAATTTTCAAAGAATGCCACTCACGATTTATCACGTTTACGCCGCATAATACAGCCATCATTCTTATATGTCTAAACTATGTCTTAACAAGTAACGTTGGGTGTATAGTCACCAGCGACGCAGTTCCCTGAAGTCAAGAATGTGACAAAAACCAATCATCTCACTACCAGACGAAAAGGTCTAGAATACAGTCCAGTTTATTCTCATTTTATTTCAGTTGAACTTAATTTAAGATAATTATTATTGAGGGGTAGGGAAATGATATAGAAGGGTACTTTCGCGTGAGACAAACGATGTTATCTTGCCGTTGCATGCTACCGTCACCTTTACCCCTGCGCTTTGAAACAACCAGAAAATATCGAAAGCTAATGAATAGCGCTTACTGTAATAAATTCAACCACGCCACCACCTATGCATGAGAATATCACTTTTTTAAAGCTATTTCTAAATAAAAATATGGACCGTTTCAAAAATCCTTTTTATTGGACCCATGTATTTGTGAGAATCAAAATGCTGCATCAGCAGAAAGAGATAGTGGATTACACCTTTATTCTCTGGTACTGCCGAAGGCTGTTTGCGTTGCCTAAATACAATGGGGGCTGATCTGAACCAATTGTTCTTCAGAAGACAAGGGCCTGCTCTTGTGTAACTTTGCATTTCTACCAAAAGCCCGCAGGTGGATATTGACTACGACCTTGTGGTAGCGAGCAAAAGCTCCAGCTGTGCTACGTATCTGCGCCCGCGAACACGGCGTTAAAGGTTTGGTAGGACGTATAAACATATATCAGTGTTGATAACAATAGCTGAGGCGAACAAGACCAGCCAAAATATTCCGCGCGCCCGGTATTGCCTGCCAGGCACCAGCGACAAAAGACTGTACTAGGTTCAAGTCAAAAAGAAACATGCTGCTTTTGAATCGCCAGCTGAATATGCCGTCCTCTTGGAAATATTTGGCGCCAATATCTTGAAATCTTGAAACAATGAACAAAAAAAAAGCTCGACGCGGATTTCCATACAATTACTAGTGTTCGTGTGTCTGCACTGTTAGCACACCTGTCTTTTCTACTTTAGGTGCTAGTACTGCGCAACCTAGTGACTCTTTTTACTTTCCATAAAGTAATTGACTATGTGGTTTTTATCTCATATGCCCCGGTGATCGGAATACCTTTATTCAAACAGAATAGTCTTTGTTGGGGGCCCATATATCTTTTCCCTTTTTCTCTGTCGGGCAATACGAGCGAAACGGATTGTGCGACGAAAACTCTCTTCGCTTGAAAAACATTTACCTGTAGCCCCAAAAGGTTTCCACATGGTTCCACGAAAGCTAAAATGCTGTGGTTAAGGAGGTGTAAAAGAAATAGAAGTTAATCTGTTTAGATAAATAGATAGTTTATAACGGGCATGAATGCAGTGAAGTAAATTTTCCACGAGACAGGGCTTGAGCACACTTTTTAACAGCGAAAGTGCTAAGAAAATCGCAATTTTTCGCGTCTGCCTTTAAAAATACAAAAAAATGCCGAGCGCGCGCACGTGCGCGCGGGACTCGCGGCGACCGCCCGATGGAGGGAGGAGGAAGGAGGAATAAACTTTATTTATGCGAGCCTTAGGTGCTGCTGTCTGGGCACCCGCCTGGTGGGGGGTTTCTCTAGTCCGGGATACCCTGGCCTGCACTGGCCACCCGGGCCCTCTCTACCAGGCTACGCTGGGAGGAGAGGTCGGAGCTGGTCAGTTGTGCCACCCACTGCTCGTAAGTAGGTTGGGGATTGGGAGTAAGGGACGGTGTTTGTTGACACCCCATACTAGATGGTATAAGGTGCCAGGATGGGGCAGTATTTGCAAGATGCGGGGTAGAGGTGTGGGGGGTACAGTCCATGGAGTAGGGTATTGGGGGGGTAAGAGTTTGTTGTAGTCGCCGGGAGTATTGTACCTTCGGTTCTAGATAGGTGTGGGTGGGGTGCTGGGTATTGTTGGCGCCCGCGCCGGTAGTGGGCGAGTATATCGGGCGTATTTTCTCAGGGGCGTGGGCTTGAGGATGTCGCTCATCTTGAAGTTTGTCACCCTCTCTGGAAACGGTCCGGTGTGTATGCGCGCGGGCGGCGGCGTGTGCCGGCTCATTTCCTTTGAGGGTTTCGTGGCCAGGTGACCAGACAATCTGTAGTTCAGGAAGTCGCTTAATTTGATTTAGTATAGCCAATGCTGGTAGGGATATTCGTCCTGATCAAGAAATTGCGGCATGCAGCTTGGGAGTCTGTCAGTATAACTGTGTAGTTTTCGCAAGTGGTGGCAGCTAGGGCGGATAGCAACTTCTTCGGCTGTTTCTATAGATTTTGTAATGGTCGTGACTGCGGTTAACTCTTTTCCGTTGGCGTCGGTCACAGTGGCAGCGTGCGCAGATTTGTGGGGGTATGAAGAGGCGTCTGCATAGCGACTGAAGGGGAGGTGGTCAAACTGCACATGGATTGCCCGTGCTCTTGCTGCTCGTCGTGCCTTGTTATAGGTCGGATGCATGTTACGTGGGATTGGAGCCACTATGATGTGTTGTTGAATTGGTCCGGGGATGCGTGTCTTCTCGTCTTGTTGTTGTGGGGTCGAATACCCTATTTTGCAGGAGGGTCCGCTCTTTCCCGTGGTGGTGAGTTGGAGGCGTGTTAATTGAGAAATTCGGTGCGCTTCTTTGGATTTCTTCCCACGTAGTTGTGGACGCCCAGTTGTAGTAACTTGCTTGTTGCCGTTTTAGGGGGCAATCCTAGTGCGGTTTTGTAGGCTTGCCGTATCGCGGGTGTTCAGTTGTTTGTTTGTTCGGAGAGGGTTTCAGGGCTAGGTAAGGAGCACTGTATGCAATCCGGCTGATACGGGATGGCTTGGCTTATGCGCAGAGTATCTGATTCTTGGAGGCCAAATCTTCGGTGAGAAACTCGATGGATAAGATGCATTAAATTGTGAGAGAGTACGTTGGAGTGGCAAAATTGTTTGGGCACCCCGACCCGTCTTTGGGAATAGTGAGTCCCAGAATTCGGAGGTGGGGCACGTTAAGAACGGGTTGATTATTGATGCTGAGTTCAGGATCCGGTATAGAGTTGGCCGCGCTGTTTTAGGTGGTTCGTTTACACAGTGTAAGTAAGGCGGATTTTCGGGGGCACATTCCAACCCCCGGGCTTGCAAGGTATTGTTGTACTACTTGGATGGCACTTTGGAGGGCCGTCTTGTTGGTCACCTATGGAGCCCGTAGGAGTCCAGAGTGTCAGATCGTCGGCGTATAAGGCGTGTCGCAGGTTGGGGGATAGTTTGTCAACAGAGGAGGTAGATCTTTCATGCCGGATGTTGAACAGTATGGAGATATCACTGCAGCCTTGGGGGGTTACTTTAGGCATAGTTTGAAAACGTCGGAACGGAGGTGGCCGATTCCCACTGTTGCAGTGCGATTGGGTTAGGAATGATGCACGTAGTCGTAGAGACGTTGGCCGCAGTTAGTAAAGGCGAGAACCTTGTAGGATTGCTTGATGAGTGATGTTGTCAAATGCTCCTTTGATGTCTAGAGCCAGGATCGAGAATTTGTGGGGATTGGTAAGTTTGGTCAATTGATATCTTCCTTTCAGTTGAAGGTAGAACATCTTGGGGTGAGAGATGTGAAGCGGAATCCATACATCGTATTCGGGAAGTAACCGTTGTCCTCTATGTGGGGTGAAAGTTGGTTGTGGACCATGTGTTCTAGGAGTTTTCAAACAGATGAGGTTAATTAACTGGGGCCGCAAATTTTTGTATTCAAGGTTTTCCCGGCTTAGGTATGAGGGTTATTTCTGCGTGTTTCCATTGTGGTGGTAGGGAGCCAGATGTCCATTGATTGTTGATGTACTGTAGTAGGCTTTTGAGGGCTATTGGGTCGAGGTTGCGAAGTAGTTTGTTCGGAATTTTGTCTTTTCCTGGGGTGGTGTTTCTTGTGAGGTTACGCACTGCGGCTTCAATTCGGCTATTGAAAAAGGTTCATCTAACTCTAGTATTGGGGGTACGGTGTATGGTGGGATAACTTGCGTTTGGTTTGCCGATGTTGCTTTGAGGGGTTTCTCTAGTTCTTGTATGAGGTCTTGCTCAGTGCCGGATGGTTGTGTATCAGTCCTACGTAGTTGATGCGCCGTCGTCTCGATTTGAATTCTTTGTTCCATGAGGGAGCGGAGAAAGATGCCAGGTGCGACGGGTTCCCAGGGTTCTTGAAAGTTTATTGCAAAAACTCCGACCCAGTTTTGTTGACTTAATTTTACGAGCGTAAGTTTCTGCTTCGACCGTGAGTTTGGCGATCTGATCCGGAGCTTACGGTTGTCTTGCATTTTCTCCATCGTTTAAGAGTCCATTTCGGGGCTTCCCAGAGGTGTAACAGGTGGGCATTAATAGCTGGGTTATCTTCAGTTAGCGCTAACTCTTTGGTATGTTTCGAGGCTTCTGTGAGGAGCTGTGCGGTGCATTCTTCTATATCGTCGATGGGATCGGTGGCGGAGTTTCACGAACTTTTTTCCAGTCTGTCAGTCTGGCCGTGCCGATTCGCTGCTGATTGGTTTTTGCGGTGTGGGGATTTGAAGTTGGATGATGTAGTGATCGCTGCCTAAGGTTTCTTCCAGGCAGGACCACGTGGCATCGTTATGTTATAGGTGAACGTGAGGTCAGGGAGGGTCTCTTGAAACACGGTTGCCGATGCGGGTGGGGGTGCCGTAGGTATTGCAGAGGTAGGAGATTATTTTGTTGAGCGGCTTCTTGAAGCCGAGTTCCTTTCCAGGTTATTTCTCAGATAACCTCAAGCTGTGTGCGGAGCATTGAAGTCTCCGAGGACAACGAGTTTATGTCCTTTGGTGCGTTGGCGTACGTTGTTTTAGTAGTCGGTCATTCCAGAGAGGGATGAGGTGGGTGAGCTGTACATATTTAGAATGTAAAGGCTGGTATGAGACTTCCGGCGGGGCAGCAGTTCGATGAATGTGTAGTTTATTGTGGTGGGAAGGGTATGTGGCTGTGCCGTTGGGAAGCTTGGACTAGGATAGCCGTTCTGGATTTGGGGTCTGTGGTGTATGCTGTGTATCCTCGTAATACAATGTGGTCTGTGTCAGTTTCTTGTAGGGCATGATGTCAGGTGATTTGGCTGTGTAAGTGGAAGGAGTGAGGCTTGCTTGCTTCGGTAAGATCGACAGTTCCATTGCCATACAACTAGCGAGGACGGAGGCGTTGAGTTGTGCATAGGTGGATTAGAAGGTGCATCGTCGGATGGGAGGTTAGGGGTTCGTTGTTGGGGTCTTGGGAGGCGGTTGTGTTGTTTGGGCTTTTTATGGGCTTTGGCGTTCCGTTTCTTCCAATGGCGACTAGGCGTTCTTCTAGGGCAGCAAAACGGCTGTTGAACTGGTTGCCCATTCACGTATAAGTGTTTCTATGCGTCCTACATCCGCCAGAGGGGAAGGAAGGTGCCTTGCATGTTTGCAGCGATTGTGGGTATGGGTACTTGCGGTGCAGAGGGTGCTGGCTGTGAATTCTTGACGTGGGTAAAGTCAAGAGTTCTATTTTAGTTATCAGCTCGTGAATGCGCTGTTTTAAGGTGGCAGTGCGCTTTTCCGTAGCTTCCAGCTGTTGGCGTAGGCGCGCGTTTTCTTCTTCAAGGTGTGCAGGATGCGGGTGTCGGTAACGGAGGCAGGGGGTTGGTTGGGTGTGTGGGCAGGGAGGGGAATTGGTCCAGAGTAGTGGGCTGTGAGGTGACAACAGCTGACCAGCTCACCTGTGTTTGGGCTGGGCAATGAACGTTCTGTGGTTAAGGCATTGACTGGGTGTTGACGATCCGGCGGGTTATGGAAGGTCTGCTGCTTGGCGGATGCTCGTTCCCGGACCCGGGCAGGTGGAGGCGGAGGGCGGAGTTTTTTCTGCGGCAGTCCTTGCTGGCTGTAGGGTGATCTAGGCCGCAGAGTTGGCAAGTAGGTGTACACTCATGACCAGGTGTGGGGTTTCTGGGGGCGTGGGCACTGGGCGCATACATGCGCATCAGGGTTAGGACAAACGTCCTGTATGTGTCCAAGTTCACCATCACAGAGAACAGCACTGCACAGTTCTGTCGATATGGGCGGCATCGTCGTGAAGAGACCGTAGGCCTAGAGTAGAAAGGTACATGTGGTCCTTCAAAAGTTACGACGGCAGAGGAGGAGGTGCCCAACATTCGTGCATGCAGTATACGGGGTCCATTGGATGCAAGAATGTAGGGTAACTGTTCCGTCGTGGTGCCCTGGTCCAATCCATGAATCCCTCCACGAACCGTACCTGGAGGGTGGCTTTAGGTAGGGTAGCACTTCGTAGGCTGCTGCACCAAGCTGCAGTGTATTAACTTCAGAAAGTGCCATTGGCGCAGTTTTCATCGGGCGTGCTCGCGACAATTAGATTTTCCAACGCTTGTGGTTCTATCGTTACACAAGCGTTGAACACGTGTTCCGGGATTTTACTTGCCTGTTGTATGCTTTGGGTCATTTGTCGGCCATTATAGACAGCTACACCGAAGTCCTGTGCGTGGTCGGTATATCACTTTATAGTCTCTTATCAGGTAGTCGTGGCGTCGGTGTGCTTCTTGGAGTGGTTTGTTGGGTGCATGGCACAGGGAAACGCGGATGTGGGCGGCGCTGCTTGTTGTTTGAGGTTTCGGCGCTCTCGTAGAATCTGCTTCCAGGGGCCTGGTGGCGGGATTGTGCGTCCGCTGAGAGTGTCGAACTCCATCGCGGTTTCCGTAGCCATGTGCGTGGCGGCAGGTGCGGTGTTGATCTGCGCCGGATGCATGGTGGCAGCTGGGTGGTGGTTCTGTGCCGGGAGAACCGGTGCGGCGGCGGCGGCGGCTGCGGCGCCCAGCTGGGCGGCAGTAGGCCTAGCGGTGGCCGCCGGCGGGGTCAGTTCTTCCGCTGGTGATTTTGGCCGAATATGTGGACCGAGGTTGACGTGGGTGGTATCAACGTGACCGGCGTGCAGGTGGTAAGCCGCTGATTAACTATTTAAGCGTTTGACGTGCCCTTGGAAAGCCAAGAACGGTCGAAGAATCCGGAGCCCATGCAAGGTGCGCATGTTCGGCGTGGCCCCCTGGCGGTGGAATCTCCGCCTGGCAGGTAACTAAAACCAAAAATGCCTAGGCTCGTATGTGCGCGCCTCGCGGTGACCGCCAATCGTTTCTGGCGCATGTTTGTAAAGCCAAGCATACCCACTTAGGATAATTGGCCGACTGGCCAAAAAAATACAACTCCAGCGTTCACCGTATTCGTGGCAACACTTGCTCGGAACGAGAAACACTTGCTCGGAACGAATCAATATCACTTCCACAAAACTAAAGGAAGCTCACTTTTATAGCAACAATGATAGAGCAAAGGTCGTTGCGCCAGCTAAGAAGAAGCAAATCGGCTGCAATTGTGAACATTAACCTTCTTTATGGTCGTCGAGGTTGCATACAGCTTCGGTACCTTGAAGTCGTAAGCGCTATTGCGAGCTTTCTTAATTTTTTTGTCCCCTGACAAAGCCAGCAACCAAAGTGTATACAACCGCAACATGGCTGCATAACTACAAAAAATGTAAGACATGTACAATACTTCGTGCAAGCAGAATCCAGTGACACATGGCAATTTCAATAACAACCAGACCTCATAACAAACAAAAAGTTGAAATAAGAACACCACACGATAACAATATTAAGCAGCGCTAAGAGGAAAAAAATACGTTACACAGACGGTAGGTAGAAAATTATTATCAGAAACTATGAGCTGTCCTGGCATTAATGGAAATTACGTACGTTGGCACGCACGAATGACCGCGGTTTTCATAGAGACTGACTTTATACGCACGACGTCGTGTGGTCTGGCGGAAGCCACTATACGCACGACGTGACTGACGCGCCAACGCGGCAGCCAAAGCAACCGGCGCCGCGCTGTTTCCAAGCGTCTCTATCGCCCTTTTCCGTCGCATCATGGGTCGCGAAGCCGATGGTTCAAATGACAACCGTACAACGCTCCTCGAAATGGGTTTTCGATTAGCTTTTGCGCTCCGTATCGCAATAAAAAGAAATCACAGCTGATGTTATGGATACAAAGCACGACATAGAACCGGATAATGCATTTATTTCACCTACGATTGCAGCTATGCGACTTATTTAACATGCTCTGTGTCACATTACGTCCTTGACAGACCGACCGATGGGAAATTTGGGGCTCTTGAATAACGTTCAGCTACCTAAAGATAACCTAGGTTATAATTTTCACGCATTTTTTATCTCGGCTTAAAATCTGCATAGTCAATGCAGTTGAGAAGCGCTCGGGTTGCGATCGCATCGAACCCTAACGGATGGCGGTGCTCTTAACCAGCCTCCGAATTAATACTGCGGGGTGGAAGCACCTGTCCTACATTTAGAATTATCACGTATATGGAGGATTACGTTGACCGATAGCTTAAACAATGCGGCAAATTGTTCTACTCATGCGCATTAAGAAAGTTACAGGTTCAAATTCAGTTGCAACAAATTATTAAAAAACGAAGTCAGATGCACCCCCAATTCATTTTATTCTTAAACGGATTTCAGTGGCCACATGCAAGCCAATTTTCACCATTTCGAAATGAATACCCACGACATTTCATTTCAAGCACATCCACATGTGTGGAGCAATGATAACAGATTTTCATGTTTGCTTTGGGCATTAGCCATTGACGTACACTAAAAGTTAGAAACCAAATGTGCACGGAACGTTCCAAGAACTGCTTGGTTTATGTATACGTCGCGAAGGAACTTCCTTCATGTGCTTAGGGTTCGCGAGCCTGACCTCCCTCGACGATATGACACCGACACGCAAGAAACAGAAAGAAGCAGTTTATTCCGGACGCTAAAACAAAACGGCATGCGTAGAAGTATCAGTGTGTAACATAACAGTCAACGCGACCAACCGCGACACTCAACAACAAACTGCACCGATCGTTCGGAAAATAATAACTCACGGCGATTTCCTAGTCTATTGTCCGATTCTGTTATCGTGATGTCAGAGTCTGTTGTCGCGTTTGTGTACTTCAGTTTCTTTTGCAGTCGTTCAAGTCGTACACTTAGCCGCGAATGGACGACGTCCACTGTTTTTGTAGCTTTCACTACGAAAAAGGAGTTGTTCCGGAGCTGAATTCTCAATGGCGGGATCGAAATCGCCTAAAGCAAATAAATCGTGCCCCCAACTTCGAATGTTCTGCCGCCTCCGTCGAAGCCGCCAAGGGGCTTAGGGAACCCGCCAACCCGTTATATGAGGGCGCTTTCAGTTTTCAGCAACTGCCGCGTTGGCGCTATAGTCGCGTCGTGCGTATAATGGCTCCCGCCAGACTACACGACGTCGTGCGTATAAAGTCAGTCTTTCATAGAAGTGAGAGCACTACGTGCTTCTTGCGTTTAAAACAGCAGTACTTTCATTTTTTGAGACATGTGAATCGATGAACCTATTTAGCGTATTCAATTAGAAGAGAATAATGGTTACACACACCTACTAACTGGTTATCAATTATTTGATCACCGAAATTTGTTGTTGACTGGAACCCACCTAGCACATTGGTAAGCACGTTGTAAGTAGCATCCCTACGTAAATATTTGTAGTACAATAAGATAAAGCCATGTTTGGTGTGTTCATAAATTCAAATTGATAAGGAGAGCTGATACAGGTCATAAAATGGTACACATTCACTGAATAAAATACGTCTTTTATGAGGGAGCTGCGTGAAAAAATAACATATTTGGATTTCTGTTGTAGTGAAAAGAGGTGAGCTCAATTTTTTTATTACCAGTAGCCCAAATAAACGGCAGTACACAAGATAGCGTTCAATTAAAGGAAAGTACAGCTGATTTACTACCTTCTGGGGTAAGATATTGTAATTGGCGAATCAAGCGAACACACTTTGATATCTTAATACCCAAGCTGCCGACATGGTGACAACTGAAAAAATAAAGGAAGCGCACACTAGCGCGTAAGATCTGAAGTTAGCGAAGCTGTGGGCTACCTCCGCGGCCATCGCGACACTAAGTTCACGATTGCAGCCGAATTTCTTCTTTGACGCAGCAACGACCTTCATTTTTGCTATAAGTGCTAGCTTTCTTAAGTTTTTGGAAAGTGATAATTATTTCATGTCACATGATGTGTCTTTCTCGTTATCACATAATAGATGTCACGTGATGAATGTCACATGATTGATGTAAGACGTGTCTTTCTCGTTCCGCGCGAGTTCTGCCACAATTACGGCGAATGCTGGAGCTTTTTTGGCCAATCTTAGCCAATCTTCCTAAGTGGGTATGCTTGGCTTGACAAACGTAAGCCAGGGACGGTGGGTGGTCGCCACTAGGCACGCACACGCGAGCGGTTGGCAGTTTTTAATTTTTTAACTACCGGGTGGTCGTCGCAATATTAAGCGATCTCTATTGGTGGGTATGCTTAGCTCAACGAGCCTGCCCCGGGGACACTGGGCGGTCGCGGCGAGGCATGAAGGCACGAGCGTGGGCATTTTCTTGGTTCATTTAACTGACTGGAGGTCGCCGCAAGACACGGCCTTTCTGGCGTGAGCTCGGCATTTTTATGATATTTTTAACTGCGGACAGAAAAAACTACGATTTGAGAAATTACTTCGGTGTTAACAAGTCAGCCGTAAAGCGGACTCTTAGGCATTGGGAGGAATGTACTCAACTCGACGTTTTTTTTTATTTTCAACTTGGTGCCAGTATTGGAAGGCTTCTTTTTGCGCACAAAATAACAAATGGAGTCTTGCTTGCATTCAGGGCAATTTTATTGGTATCAGGAAAGATTTGTAGCTGACACAGCCAATCATTTCTGTGGCGTGTGAAGTAGTTCCACATCATGACCAGAAGAAAATTGCGCCGCTCGCACTAGTGGTGCGAGCCTGGAGAAACAAGAGGTGGTCTCCCCTCTCCCTTCATCAGAGAACCGTCTGTGGCCCCTCAGATTTAGTTCCCAACATGCAGCTCAACGTTCTCCGTGACTGAGATGCTCAGATCGTTTTGTAAGCAGGATTTCCCATCTCTACCAAAGTGAACAGCGATAGCACGCGCTAGAGCACGCGGCTACGTCCAAAGCCAACGCCCACGCTACAAACCCAAGAGAAATGCTGTGCGCCAGTAATGCGATGATAGCACAATTGGATAGACGCCGGGTTTTACAACACGATGGACCCGGGTTCTATTCCGACACTGGGTCCCTCGCGGGTTGCCCAAAACTGAACGACACTTGTTTGTGCAATACTTGGTCCTGAATTTCTGGAGGTCTGTTTTTTTATGCAGAAATGCATTATAGTCGGGGGTTGTCGTGCGTCCCTTGGCCGGCGTGCGCAGCGCGTCTGATGATGATTGTGGCATGATGCCCCTAGGGATTGGCCAACCAAACAATCCATCACGAGATAGCTTCGCGTTCAACCACCATCGTAATCTTCCCGTAGGGGAACCGCTAAAGATGAAGAAGGAGAAGAAGACAAAAGTATCTTATTCTGGAACCTCACCAGAGGCCCTCCAAACGTTTCCATTGCCGTTTTTTTTAAATAATTATTATTCTCCTCCTCCTCCTCCTTCTCCTCCTCCTCCTCCTTCTTCATCTTCTTCTTTTTCTTCTTCTTCTTCTTCTTCGTCTTCTTCTTCTTCGTCTTTCTTTCTTTCTCTATTTGTTTTGTTTCAATTTTGACTAATTTCCAATCTCGATTCCTCAAAAACAAGAAGAAAAAAGCTTCCAAAATTTTCTAACTTTCCTTGAATCATCCACCTAGGCAGCAATCTCATTCGAATTAGCAACTGATGTTTGGCCGATCCCCTGATTGGGTATGCGCCATTTTGTGAAGGAACAACAACAACAACAACAACAACAAACCTGCGAAGAGGAGGGCTGCGTGAGTTTTGGCTACCGTTATCCCTCCTCGGCCGGCGCATCTTCCCGATCTGAACCCGGTCGAAGAGCGGCTCATCGCGGCTCGACTCCCCTTCATGAGCATCAGGCGGCTGACTCGAGGCAACGGGCAGTTTGGAATCAAGGGACAGGCGGTGAACGTGCCCATCGACGTATCGAAGGTTGTGCGGTGCCTTCCTCGCATGGTACCCGAGGACGTTGCGTTCGACGTTCACATCAAGCGGAGGCTGATGAGTCCGGCAACGTACAAGCGCGGGTTGGTGAAGCGCGGCAACATCCTGGCTTGGCTCAAGCACCTGGAACACACCCCGCTGTATCGCGCCATCAACGTTCGGGTCGATTGGAGTGGGCTCGATCACTTCGATGACGGCGGCGAACGAGAGGAACCGCAGGAAGACGACGTCGATGATGCTGACGGTGAGTTCGAAACGATTCCGACGACTTTGACGTGAACGATCCTCTGCAGTTGGCGGTTGCGCTCAACGCGGTCTCGAAGACGCTTCTCTATAACGAAGCGGAAATGACGGGTGTGGAAAAAGAAAAAAATAAATGATTACGCTCACACTCTCGCCTCTCTCTTCGCCATTAATCGCATCACACTCATCGGTGCACCCAATGCATTTCTGCATCCTCACAATATCCCTCGGGGAGGTGCGGGGGAATTTTTTTACTTCTAAATCCCCAAAAAATCTATTAAGCATAATTAAGCAAAAAATTGACGGGGACGTCAAAAGGCAAAACACAAGAGACTACCACTGAGGTTTAATAAAATAGTTTTTTATTATACTAAGTATCTCCAATGTCCCCGACATCCTTTTGGGCTTCCTAATGTTTCTGACACGGGAAAGCGCTAGGTTGTAATTATCAATTGTTTTCTACAAAGCTCACACACACCTTACATGGGTCAGTTTCGTGTTATTCGTCATTCACACTAGTTTTACCAATAATGAGCCACTGTAAGCCCCATTGTCAGCACTTATATTTATGCGCATTTTCTTCTGTCAATTTCTTTCTTCAGCGAAAATACAGCAAAAGCAGCACGTGATCACTAATACAATATAAAATACACATATATATATATTCGTCCACGAGTAAATTCGTAAAGCGCATGACTAATAATATTTTTCAACCCTGATTGATACGCGAATTGAGATGAGTGATACGTGTACAGCCATAAGACAGTGTTTTTCGGGACACCTGGTACGGACAGGCCTATTTACAAAGGTGACATAAAAATCGCGCCAAATATAGCATCCTGCCTTTTCTTCGAACTTGCGAAATGGAAGAGCAGTTCAATGTGCACAAAAAACGCTTATGCTGACCCATGAGCTGGTCTATGCTCCAGAAGTAGGGCTATACCCTGGTGTTTTCACCTACTATTTCAATTTCAGTATGAATAATAGTGTAGTCAGACGAAACGTCATATCTAAAACCATTTTTATACATAAAATGGCACCACACCACCACGTTTGTTCTCAGTGAATATCGTGAGGTTCTCCCATCCAGCGATGTGAGCATTGTCGGAGTCTGACATCGAGGTATTTTATATCAAAAACCACCACCAAGTAGCACTTGGAACAAACTCAAAGAAGCTGTGCGTATTCCGTACAGCATCTTTGAAGAACATCAAATTGAAGGGTCTACACATCAGGACAAGTTTTTTGGTGATCAAATATAAGTTGGCTTTCAAAAAGAAGTCGCTGCAGATGCAGACTTCTCGAGTTTTTTATAAGAACTTTTGTATAGACATGCCGACACTTGCTTCAACAAACATGTCTTTACTCGAGCAATAGAAGCGTACTGAAGTTAAGGTACATTTCGTAATACTCAATCAGTGAATCGTGGCTGTTGTGCGACTTCACCCAGATTCGAATTGCAATGCAATAAACTGAGCTGAAGATTTGAAAGTGCAGCCCAAATTATTTTTTTAAAAATGAAGGTGTTTGATATTAAAAGCTCTTAGGGGTAATCCTAATATGTATACCTCCATTAACCTGCATTTGAAGCACATCAAATGAAAGGGTTTAGTAAATCAGGACAATTTCTTTTCATGTCCAAAAATAACCTTGCATTCAAAAAAGTCGCTAAATATGCAGGTTTTTGTAGTTTTTAATAGGAGCATTTCTATACTACGCCTACAGTTGTTTCAGCAAATATGTACCTCAATTGATATACAACCTTAGATATTTGAGCTCCGCGATTTGAGGACAATGCTAGTAGTGTATGAAGAGCGTAGTCTTTGAAGTAAAATTGTCACCTGAGATAGAACGTGTAATCTAATTCAGCGCTTCCAGTAACTTGTTGGATATGAACACTCAAGTGACTGTAAAAACATTCCAGAGAGGACAAACATCACGTAGAAGTTAACGCATGGGGCATTTTAAAAATATTGCTCTTGCTTCTCGCAGCCAGACAGCTTTCCTAAATTTGAATTAGTCTTTACTATTACCATCCAACTCAACACACAATGACTTATTGTATGGTCAGCTTTCGCTGTTTAAAATCGAAGCTTTCATGTGAAAACAGTGCTCAGTTTTGTTGACCGTTCCTTCACAGTTCATACTCTCACGTTTGAAACTCGAACAATATTATTAAATTTTTATGGAACAGCAAAAAATAGATTCCACAAGATTAGTGATTCTACCTGTGTATGACGCTAAGGCAACTTTACACATTGCGCATAACCTGAGAAACATGAGTATGGTTGCAATAACTGGGCAACAGTCTTCCCATAAGTCGGAGGCATGCTGCATGAACGCATTTCGAAAAATATATTTTAATAGTAGGGCATATGGCACACCGACAGGAGAATATCAATAAAACAACTAAACTTTCAGAGGAATTAACACCACAGTATACTGTGGTGTTAATGCTGTGGTGGTGTGGTGTTAATGCTGTGGTGTTAATACTGTGGTAATGTTAGCCAATCGTTTGCTGAAAAGGTCCGAATATGTGGTTTGTACGAGAATGAGCTAACACAAAAGGCGAATATCAAGAGCGCCGTGCCAAATGCTTCCGGCGTAAAAAATCGCCGTCGTTTCCGAAGACCATCCAGTCCAGTCGTCGGCGCCATCGAAGTAGCTGCGCACGAGTGGTGGAGCACCGGTGAGTACAGCAATAGCGGAAAGAGGTTCTGATACGATTCGATTCGATTCGATTCGACGAATGGTCCGACCCATTTGGGCACGAGACTGGCCGCGAAGCCTGCGTTTGCGTCGCGGCGTGCGTGGTTCCGTATCACCACTGTGTCGCCCGTTTGGTACTCCACATTTCGGTGGGCGCGGTCATAGGTGACGTTTTGCACTGTCCGAGCCTTCTCCCTGTTCTGGTTTGCGGTTGTGATGGCGGTTGCCAATCGTTCCCGCAGGAGCCACGCGTAGTCGGTGACTGCCGTCTGCGCTTCTCCGTTGTCGAGCCGTTTGGCCAACACTGTCCGTAGGCGTCAGTAGCTCTCGCCCGAAAGTGAGGAAGGCTGGTGTGAAGCTGGTCGAGCGGTTCTCGCTTGTGCGTAGCGCGAAGGAGATGACGTTGAGATGTTCGTCCCAATCGCGGTGGGTGCGCGCGTAGGCACTGAGGAGTGGCTTCCCATCCCGGTTGCGGCGTTCCGTTACGTTGCCGTGGGGGTGGTAGCATGATGTGGTTTGCTGCCTGACCCCCATGACGGCGCACGAGTCCCGAAAGACTTTCGACGGGAAGTACGTGGCGTTGTCAGTAATCAGCCTCTTCGGGAATCCGTCGGACAAAACACCTCGGACAGCTTTTGCAGGATTTCCTGCGCCGTTGCTTTGCGCAGCGGGCAGATGTTTTCGATTCCGCTGAAGTGGTATGTCACCACGAGCCTGTACTTGAACCCCGGTTTGATGCGCGGCAGCGGGCCCTTCAGAGCGCACGCTAGGATTTCCCACGGCTTCGTCCTTACTTGGGGTGCAGCAGGCCCGGCGGTTTGCCTCCCCTCGGCTTGCGCTCCTGGCAGACGTGGCACGTACGTACATACTTGCACACCTGGGCTTTCATGTCCGGCCAGGTAGCGTACCAACAAAGCATTTGCCATGTCTTTGGTGCGCTACTGTGACCGTCTGCGTCGTGATAGTGCTGCACCGCGGCCCGTCGGAGTCTGCGAGGAATTGGGCCCTTAAAACACTCGTCTGAGTCGTCTTTTCCTGGCACATATTTCAACAGCACACCATCGCTATCCAGCAGGAAACTGTCCAGTTCGCCTGTGGCTGGCATAGGCGATTACATTTTCCCGCCGTGGTGGCTCAGTGGCTATGGCGTTGTGCTGCTGTGCGCAAGGACGTGTGTTCATTTCCTGGCTGCGACGGCCGCTTTTCTGATGGAGGCGAAAGGTGAAAACGCCCGTATGTTCAACATTTTGGTGAACGTAAAGAATCTCGTGTGGTTGAAATTACTTTTGAGCCCTCCACTACGGTGCGCCTCATCTCCTGTGTAGCGAAGACGCGTAAAACTCCCCCATCAGTAAAAAATTTCTTTTTCGCAACTCATTTTTTTTTTTTGGGGGGGGGGGAGGCGTGGACGGCTCCCAAGCCTATATCACTGGCGTCCATGTGCATTTCGGTTGCGGCATTTTCATCGAAGTGAGCGAGCACGTTTGGGCTTTGCACGCGTTGATGCAACTCGCAGAATGCTTCTTCTTGGGCGTTTTCCCAGCTGACAGCGGTGCTATCTTTCGCAAACGTGAGTGGCTCTGCAATGCGAGCGAAGATTGTCACCAAGCGCCGGTAGTGCGCGCACAGTCCGAGAAATCTCTGCACGCCCTTCTTGTCTTCCATTCTTGGGAAGTTCGCTATGGCTGAAGTTTCCGCTGTCAGGCAACGCTCCTGCGGCGTTGACGACGTGGCCCAAAAACTTGAGTTCCTGGTACGTGAAGCGGCACTTTTCAGGCTTCAGCGTTATTCCCGACGTACGAATGGCCTCGAGCACAGACTCCAACTTTGCGAAGTGTCCGTCAAAAGTACGGGCGAATACCACAAGATCGTCAAAATATAAACGGCAAGATCGTCAAAATATAAACGGCAGCTAGGTGTGTCACTTCAGACCAGCTAGCACGTGTCCATGACTCTTTGAAATGTTACTGCTGACGTACACAGCCCAAACGGTATCATCTTGAACTCGTATACGCCATGCGGTGTTATGAATGTAGCCGTTTCTCGTTCTCTCGTTCACTTCTATTCGCCAGCAGCCTGTCTCCGAATCAATCGATGACAAGTACATCGCATGGTCGAGGTGGCGCAAGGTCTCGTCGATTCGTGGCAGGGGGTACACGTCCTTTTTGGTGATCTTGTTCAGTCGCTGGTAGTCAGCACTAAACCCTAACATGCCGTCTTTTTTCTTCACAAGTACCATCGGCGCAGCCCAGAGACTTTTCGATGGTAGTATAAAAATGTTTGCAGAGCATGTCTTCGACTTGTGTCCGGATGTTTTCCCACTCGTGTAAAACGACGCGGTACGGTGACTGTCGGGTAAGTCGGGCTCCATATTCGGTTACCATTCGGGACTTCGCTGGAGGTGTCTGACGTAATTTTGGTTTCGACAAAAAACACTCGCTGTAGCGATGCAGCAAAGCCAATGAATTTTTTCTTGTTTTTTTTGCGGCTGCGCCGGATTCCCGTCGAAGGGATGCGGAAGTTTGAAGGCCTCTTCAAGTGCGCTTTCAAAGTTGGTGACCGCGATCCCGGCCCTTGCTTCCTGCGTATCTTCGAAAAACCCAATTGCAGCACCCTTCTTTAGATGCTGCTACTCCTCGGTGAAATTAGTGGCCGAAACATGGGATTTGCGTCGCTTAAAGCGCAATACCTCTTGCCACGGAGACACCGCGGTTGACAAGCGAAATTTGGTCACTCTCTTAGATAACGTTGAAGTAAGGGACAGCATCTTCACAGTAGACGGTAATCATCAAGCTAACGCGGGGTGGCCGGGTGACGTGATCATCGGCGATCCAAACAACAGCACGGTGTTCAGGGTGCGATTCCGCCATCACGAAATGATCGGAGGAAAAAGTTATGAACTTTGTCTGCAGATCAATATTGCACCACTGTACATCAAAAAGTCTATTCTGAGAATTACGTCGGGGGAGCAGCTACGCGAACTGACGAACGCAGCAGCGTACGTGGTGCCGTCTAAGCTTATGCGCGATGTGCACGTTCCTCTTGGCGTTAGGATATGGCCCCCTGCTGTGGGCATATGTGGACTGTCCCATCTAATCGTAACTTTCTTCAGCTTAGACGCAAATGATTCGCTCATTACTTAATAGTCGGTTCCCGTGTCTATAAGGGTAACTACATCAAAGCCGTCGATGGACAACTGGACGCCGGGCGCCACCTCCGAGTTCCGGGCGCATCGGGGCGTCCTATCTCGGCTTGTGCGTGTTGACGTTCGGGCACTATGCGTCGTCGTTATCGTTGCCCTCTCATCGGCAGGCTCGGCCATGTAGCACGCGACGCTCCATGTGGTTTTCGTCGTGTTCGAGAGTCACGTAAGGGTTAGATCGGGTCATCGGGCTGACGGCATGTCGTGAATCACAGTCTTCGGTGCGTCATTGCGTCCTGGGAGGGTTTCCGGTTTTTCGTCAAACCGCAACTTAATCTCCAGACGTTGCTGCATTTAGCTTCCCCTACGTAGACTGGGAGACCACCCACGAGTGAAGTCCGAGTTTTTTCGATGGCTTCGCGATCGGTATCGGTAGGGCGACGCCGAACGGTTGAAGCACACTGGACCTCGTTTGGTGTTGAACAGCTAATCTTCTGTTTAAGTAGGGGGCTCGCTGGGTAGTGGCCGTGATGCGTCGACTAAGAATCCTCGCAAACCGGGCGTATTACAAGGGTACCGATGGTAGGTAGGGTCAGCCTGTCCGTAGTGGTAGCAGAGTGGACGATTATCGTGGTTCGACATACGTCTGCTTTCCTCGGTGCCTGGGTTTTAACTACAGGTGGCCGCGTGGCCGACAGTGGGCGGCGGTAAGGCAGAGCCTCTTCATGACAAGTTAGAGATGGGCAGGGTAAACGAACAGCTGTGGAGAATGTAATAGCTTGTGGCTCGCGGTATTCTTCGGACGGCGTAGAAGCTCCCCAAGGATATCGAAGTTCTTGGATGACGTCAGTCAGGGAAGAGACTTGACGTTGTGGCGTTGTTGGGACACTTTTCTGCGCCTGCTCTCTGACCACTCCACGGATGGTGTCCCGTAGTGGGTTAGAGCTAATAGCCCCGGCTTCGCTCACACCCTAAGCCAGCGCATTGACTGGGCAGTCGTACGGCCTCATTCAAGCGCCTTCTCCGATTCGACGAAGGCTGCTAGGGGGCCGCAGGATGTCCATGCATCTCACATCGGCTCTGAACATCGCACCAAGCATCAAGGCTGGACCTACGAAAATCACCAAGTTTTGCCGACTCCAGGGACCTCTTCATCTTGAATATTGGGGCTTGTAACGGCCAGCTACGACCACGCCACCGGTCGCGGCAGGCCTGACAGGTCTATCGACGCTGCCTCTCCTGCCGATGCAACTTCTGCGCGTGACAACGCCAGCCGTGGTGCGCCGCCGCTGCCGCGTAATTCCTAATACTGGAAGCCATGTTTTAAGGCGAAGAAATGGGCCCGGCGGAGATCCAGAAGCCCGGACGGTCCACCATTCGCCACCGGAAACAAGCCCTCCAAGCTGTTACACAGACCCCTGCGCAGGCCACCGCTACTCCTGGGACCATGGGCACACCGCAACATGGACATCGGCGTCCGTGAAGCGACAACCACCTGTATCCCCACTACCGGACTCCGACATCAAAATCATCCTTCGCCCCCATCGTGGACGTGCCCTTGCGGCGATCGCCATAGCCACTTTGGCGGACTCTGTTCAAGCCCAAGCTAGACTGGCCGCGAATCAATAGGACCAGATCCGCGTGCAACACGTCTCCATTTACATCCTCGTCCGTACCCATCCTCGTCCGTACCCCTCTGCAAGACCACGCAAAACGGTACGCACACATCGCCTCTCTTACGCTACGCGCACAGAAGTACAAGATCGCCACGCATGTCTCGGCGCCGGCGAATACCGTAGTGGGAGTGATCTTTAATATTTCCGAAGATGACACTCCGCAGCAGATAATAGACAGTATCTGCAACTACAACCCGGACATGAGAATTTTAGGCGTCAGATGACTCGATTCGTCTAACATGTCCGAAATGTTATTTGACTGCACGAACGTTCCCTGCTGGATAAGGTACGGAGCCACCACTTATCGCTGCAAACCATTACGGAGGAAGACCGAGGCATGCGCGGTATGCTAGCGATAGGGCCACCGGCAAGACGTCGGTCCGAATGCCCAAGCCCACCCGCGTTGCTCTCGATATGGCACCGTGAACACTACCCAGAATCCCACCTGTTCCCCCAGATGCATCACTTGCGAAGACCCGCATCTCACGGGCTCGGCGGACTGCCCCAGACGTTACCAGCCCCGCCGTCGGCCCCCGACCTACGCACAAGTTGTGTCTGCCGAAAAACCTATAAGGACTCCTTCCTTTCCCATCGTGACGAACTCTCTGCGGCTTCAGAGGAACCTAGCCTTGCTTTCCGTTTCCCAGTTCGCGATGGAGGCACCGGGATGAAAGCTACCACGAAGATACCCCTACACCCCGCCGGGATGGCGAGCATTGGCAGAAGGACGTACGGTGGCATCAGGTGAGCTGCCCGAGCGCTCCTACCAGTAGCTCGTCGTACCCTCCCCCTCCCTCTTCGCTTTCCTCTGACATTCCTAAAGAACTAAGTGCCGTCCGTGCCGAAATCACCCCCCTCATTTTTGCACATCCGGTGCCCTACCCCAGTCATGGAGGGACGCAAAAATCTCTCTCATCCCGAAACCAGGAAAACCTCTCAGCATGGACCACTTCAGGCCGATATCACTTACATCGTGCATCGGTAAAGTTCTCGAACACGTAATACAGGCATGGCTAACGAAACATCTCACCTCTATCAATGCCTTCCCTCATTCAATGTTTGGCTTTCGCTCTGGATTATCGGCTTAGGATATCCACTTTCAATTATTTCCCAAAGTCATAATAACTCCAACAACTAAAAGGACACGGCTGCCATCCTTGAATGTTACCACATGAAAGCCTTTGACCGGGTTTCCCATGCGTCTATCTTGCAGAGACTAACTGATGTGTGTTCTCCCAGTAACTGCTGGGAGAACGCACCTATGTGCGAAGCTTCCTCACGTCCCGTACAGCGGTTATTCAGGTTGGAGACATAATCTCGGACCCCATAAATAGTCCCTCTATTGGCCCACCTCAGGGCAAAGTTCTCCCATCTACTCTTTAATTTTGCAATTCTCAACATCCGCCACACACTTAAGAAAATTCCACGCCTCAAATTGAGCCTTTATGTGGACGTCATCAAGAACTGGATGTCTGGAAGCAGCGATGCACACATAGAGAAAACTTTCCAGCGGCCACCACATCCCCGTAACAGAGTTTGGCTCAATAAAGTTTACCTCTCTCTCCCTCTCTCTCTATCGCGACCGCCTCAGACGCGAATGCGGCCTCCGTTTTGGGAGGGTTACGGACAAAGCAAGCAAATGGCTCTCGCTTTACCCCTATCCGCTTAGAGGAAACCTTCTTTTCTTTTCTTTTGGCCATTCCGGGTCAGCATGGTGAAACAGACTCTTCATCTTCTCAAGAAAGATCACGAGCCCTTCGTTCGGGTCTTCAGTGCACGTTTCCAACAGAAGTGCTGTTCGTTCCTTTCGCACGACGGTAGCGAATGTTTTAAGGAACTCGCTTTTGCAGCGCGTCCAGGCTGTCATAAAGCTTTCGTTGTGCACGAACCAAGTTTGCGCGCATCTTCTAAATTAAAGATCAAATGCCGAAAAGTTTCGTCAGCCCACCTGTTAAAGGAGCCATGAAGATAAAACACAAGTTTGGTTCATTCAAAAGATTGCCTCGTTAGAATCATACTGACCACCGCGTTTAACGTAAACTTCGCTCAAATAAGCTACATAATTACAAAAAAAGGGAACGGCCCATGCGGACCCACCAGTGCATTTTTGCCAACAGAACCTATGATGTCATTCGAGCAGCTTTGCGATTGGCGGAGGCGGCAAAAGCACACAAAAATTAAGTAGAGCTTAGAAGCTAGCCGAACGAGCGATTTGAGCTGAATTTAGGGCGCATTCTTTACAAAGCAATAAGAATGGTGGGACACAGTGGAAGTTACGAAAGCACATGTAAACATAGAAGTACTGATACGTACTGCTGTTCGTACTGCGCGCACTATGCTTGGTTTAGCTGCACAGCACTACGGGGCTTGGTGTTGTCTCAAACGGACACTGGTCGAGTGACGCAAGCAACGGTTGTCTTACCGTGACCATATTTGTCGAGCGAGCACTGTTTCAGGGAACGATTATTTTCTCCAAGAACAACACAAGCCAAGGTTTAAAACACGGTCAAAAACAAACCAAAGGCGTGCCACGATATGGTGGCGCATCTAGGTTCAGGTAACGTAAACAAACGCGCGGATGTACCAGCACCGCTGTACAGGGTGGAGGAACCCTTTGAACGGTACCGTGCCGTCGAAATTGGGCCAACGGGCTCAACGCATAGTTCTTTTTGTTTCCCACGAGACCTAGCAACGCGAAACAGATAATATGAATCAAACTTTGCCAGTGAACCGCGTTGCGGCGATACTTTTAGCGCAGTTTTGACACAATGACTTGCTTCGGCAGCGAGCCAGCGACCCAAAATGGTGGCGCCAGCGTATACGTGTCTCTACCCTGTGGCGGATGCGTGAATCAAGGAACTCTAGGATCGCAGAGCGGTCGGTTCCATGTGATGTCATTTGAGACCCCGCAAACAAACGATTAAGCGGGAAAATCAAAATTTTAACTTAAAATTGATTAATTTCTCTGTGAATAAAGCATCGTTTGCTGTGCTGGGGGCACTATAAAACACAAAATCTATCGAATAAAACAAACTTGCATTTTCTCTTCATGGCTCCTTTAAAGATACGGACGCGCTCGACTTTCTCCCACCAGTCCTCAGGGTCTTCGCGGTGAGATCCACGGAAAGATTATGGTTCCTTGGATACTGAACACGATGGGAAGAGTTGCTTCATGCTCCATGTTGTTGGTTCTGGTGGTGTTACTCTTGGTTTTTTCTTGTAGGAGACCAAACTTGGCCAGGTAAACCCTGCAGTCGGCAACCTGCTCGCCTTGGGCTGGCTTGTCGGCTTGCAGAGGGTGTAGGGTGCATAAACGGTCCGTCCCTAGCATCTCCACCTGATGTCACGTTGCGAAAGACGGCGCAGTTGTTTTGAAGGAAAAACAAGTTTATTGTAGCGAACTTGTGCCCCCCTAACAACCCAAAGAATACACAGGCGACGAAGCAGCAGTGAACAAAGCAACGTGGGCAAGCGTGTGTCGCCGAATCGAATGCCGCGACGTCTGCATGTCGACAATTCATCTTTTGGGGGTGATTGTTTCTTGAACCGTCGAATTACATCCAGAACACTGAATATGAACGACTCATGAATGGCAGGGCATCACACTGTCCCTATCAAATGAGGTAGTCCGTACAGCATCAAAAAGAATGAATGGAACACGCGTTTCGCTGGGCACCCAGATAACACAGCCGGGCGCGGCAGGGCGAAAAACCAAAACACATCAGTAAATGTACCCAATACATGCTTCGCGGCATTATTTTCTTTACTGTTTTTGACCCCACCGTCGCTAGGTCTCTACCCACATTTGGATTCTGTTACCCCACTTGCAAACGCTCTTGTTTTGTCAGTTCTAATACATTTGGCTTTGTGAAAGAAACCATTTGATGGGCGCTTGCTCCGTACGCAAGCGGCCACCAGACTGGGTGTTGAGTAGTTGAAGAAGAATCAGTGATACCTTCCATTTATTTTCTCCTTAACGTTGTTACGGGCAGCAGAATCTCCCTTTAAAATTTACGATGGGTGAACTTCGCCATACTGCTGTATAATACGTAATATACTCGGCTTGTTATTCTAGCACTCTAAAAAATCCGGAACTTCTAGTACTGCGTCGTAAGAAATTTGAGGGCTTCTCGGCGCAAGATGCATAGCAGCACCCGAGTTCAAGATGGTTGCGTCAGACCATGAACTGACTAGTCTACTCGTACTCCTAACACTTAAGGCAATTTGTACTCGTGGTGTGGCCAAGACATACTGAAACTGTCGCGTAGTTGTGCGATTCGGGGACGTGTTTTTGTTCCTTCGAAAATGCCTTTGTTCCGCGGCACAAAAACTAGTACCCTTGCATTTCCTTCCCTTAGCACTCAGCTTTTATCTTTTGCAACAGCATGGCAGAGGTAGTCAATGCCGAGCGTTTCAAACCTGGTGCAATTCTGGATTCACCTCTTCAGGTGTAGGGTAGCTATGCAACTGACGTTGGTACGTTCTACCCGCATACAAATGCTCAAAGTGGTTGCTTGCCAAATCACTCTGGGTTAAGTTAGTGATGTCACTTAGGACTCGCAAGTATCCTGGTTAGTAAAATTTTTGCTCCAATTAACAATGGGCCTTTCTCTTGTCTTTGGACGCAGTTATAAGCATGAGCACACGATTTTTCAGTGATAGTGATGTTAACCATGTTGGCTTGTTTCGATCGAGAAAATGGCGAGCTTTTTCTGTTTTAGGTGGCACAAAAACTGAACTTCCGATTGTCTGTGATTTGTCTATCCGATCCATTCGCTGTCAATCTAAATCACTACACACGTTACGTTAGGGGACCCCGTTTTGAGGACACAGGGGTTAATTGTCATACAAAGTGCATCATCCAACCGAATGATTGCAAACTTCGCCATTTTTGCAGGCACTGGAGAGAGAGAAACAAAAAGAGAGCTCATAAATATGAACCCTAGAGGTCAGCCCTCTTAGCGGCAGGACAAACTAAACCACTTCGGAATGATTACGCTGATGCGCGGTTTGACAGGCAAGAAGCATCCGGAAAAGCAGTGTAATAAACATCGCACCCCTCTCTCTAAAAACCGACGATTCGCTTCGTCCTCCTACAAGCGCACCTCCCGGTTGCTCGGCGTCAGTATTTATGAGGCTGCTTGCTACATAACTTCGCAGGAATGTCAGAGCGCATCCGATGGGAGTACAAAAGAAGCTATCAAGCACTTGCGCTTCTATTTATACTTCTCTATCTGTCGCGTTTTACGCACTACAGCTTCCTTTCAAAGCCAATTTTACGAAACTTTAAATGGGCTAGTCGCGTGCGCCATCCCGCACTAACATAAGTCTGGTCACCAAAATGAGGCTTTTTTTATTTAATATAAATACTTCTCGTTCCCTTATACAATTTATGCAGTAAAATACCTACAGATGCGTGCTTTCATTTCACTCCCCGACTATAGACAACCTTACCTACATACAACTTCTGCAGTCATGTTAAGGCAACAACAAAAAGAGTTCTAATTATTATGGATTAGGATTTAATTGATCATGCATTAGGCAGTTTGTTGTCGTATTAGATGCTGACCATGGTTTTTGAAAAGGCATTCAATATTAAACTGTATGTTTAAAGCCCTATGTCATCATAACGCTGAAGAACAAAAAGCTGCTATGGAACTTTTGCTGCAGATGTAAAGTAGATATAATATTATCTGCCAAGAAAGAAAGTCTGGTATTTATGAACGGATTCACTGAACCTTATCTGTAATAGGAAACGATGATTTTCTTGTGAAACCCGTTAAGAAGAAGAAGAACCGTTGGCTAGACACGCCATATACATTCTCGTGGGCAACCAAGAATAAATACCCAATAAAAGAGGACCGAGAACTGAATGTTTGCGCCCAAAAGCATGGACACCAACATCTCCCTTTTTGAAGTTTTGTAACGCTTTCTGTGCATCTTTTGTTTGCGACAAAATGCGACCTAAGCCTACGTCATATTGAAAAAAAACGAGTTCCGTCCGGACAGGGCGTCGACTGTCCAAACAGCTGCATGAAACTGCAACAGTGCCCTTTTTCTTTATCTTGTTCTTTTTCATGTTTACAAGAGGTGTTGCAGCTGTCTATTGTAGTTGTTCTGCAGAAAACACTTCTCGCACACAATCACTAAAATAAAAAATAGCAATGCCATCATATGCTGACAATCCGACCCCGCTAAGTAACAAGATTTACTTTTGTTATGTGCACAACCCTGTAGCCGAAAAGGGGGAAGATTTTACGCACCTGAATTTTAAGCCCGTCATTTGCAGGGAATTTCTTTGCCTGAATAAGGAGCTGAACAGTTTGTTAACGCACTAAAAAGCCAAAAGGCCATATCGAAAATCTGGACTTGCATCTTCTATTAGGAGATTTCTTGCTGTCGCGATATGCACGTTAACTGCAGAGAGAAAAAGCGCACCAGTTTAAAAAATAGACATATTTTTTAATACGAAATACCCAGAAGTTGCAGTGGTGTTGGGCACGAAACCACATCGCCCAACACGGGGATACAATGGAAAAAAAGATCTATATCTGGAGTTTTTGACTGTGTGGAGAATGAGGGTCCATCGAAGGTTCTCAAGAAGCACAATGGAACGAGTTTTCTGACACCACAGTAGACTTAACCTTCAGAAAAACCCCAAAAAGGCGTAGAACATCGCAACGCACCCAACACTCAAGAAAGTGACTCCCCACTAGTGGTAGCAACCACTAAAAGAGCGTTGACAAAAATCAAAAGGGGGTATGCTGCTGAGATCCCTGAGTACAGCTAGATCAGGCAGCTGAGATACTCAACATAATATATCGAAAGACTTTACACAGCGACATCAAATTGCCGGCATTCTATCTTCGGTCCAACAACTCCACGGATGCGTGAAGTAACCTACAGAGACCTATAACGGGGGAAGCCGAACAGAATGGATGCTCTACCAGCACCAAGCTTCAGCGCACGAGGGAAGCAACGCGACACCCCAACAAAAGGTGAAGAACAAAATGTAGTACCTGAAATACCCGCGGGAAGTACCATACACAACGCAGATGTCTGGCAATTGAAATGTGAAAAAATTGCTGAATACCGCTTGGCTTATCTTCAGCCATGCGTTAGGGCGGGGTTCATTTCTTTCGCAAACTTTAGTCTCGGCGTAATGCAGCCGCGTTGCTGTTGCTTTAGAAGTCCGTAACACGCGGCGTCTCGCTTGCTCCTCGTACACCTTGCCAACTGTGCTTCTCACTCTAACCGTCTCAGGGGTCACGTTTCCTCACTGTAGAAGCAGCTTTGGATGATTTTCGATGCTTATCACGTGCAGCGCTACCATGTTTCTTCGCCATCACTTGCCATTTTTTAAACCCTGCACCACCTCCATGCTTTATTTTAATGTGCGTACAAGTGACCAGGAAAGTTACGGAAACGACGGAGACAACTTCCGACTTGCGCATCAGCAGGGGCTCGTGGCGCACCGAGCTTCGACGTGGCCTCTACCTAGCAACCAGGGCAGCCACGCAAAGGAACTGCCACCTCTGCTTCCGAGTTGAAGATGATTCAATTGAAACGATTTTTTCCTCACCTAAATCCTTCATTTATCCCTCAAAAAGAGTAAGCGCTACTTGAACTGCCTCTAAGGCCAAAACTGCACTGCACGTGGCATGTTCTGATATCAAAGATGTGCCTTGCGAAAATTTTAAATATTATAGCTAGAGCGCCTCTCGGCAATTAAGACGGGACGTCAAATACTCAAGGCCCTGGGTTACGACCCCTGAGAACCAGACCGGCAGCCGAGCGACACCGGCGAGGATGCACGGGCCCACATATGAGTGGACCCGATCCCCAAGAACGTCCACCCGGAATACAACAAAGAATGGCGAGCAGCGCGGGCCAAGACCCTCGTCGAGCTGCACGCCAAGGACGAGCGCACCCGTTACGTCGACGCGGTGGAGTACAAAGGAGCAGGTTTTGTCGCGGTGGCCGTCAAGGCTACCACAGGTATCACAACAGCGGCAGCGAACGTGCGGTGCACGGGTGCCATGCCGATAGAGTCGCCATCGCTCTGGCGACCTCCGAGGTCGAGTGTCGCAACGTGCTCAGCGACTCAAGAAGCACCGTGCGCAACTTCGCCAAGGGTCGAGTGGGCGCCCAGGCGGCCGCCATCATAAGCAAGACCAAGCTTCAAGACAGGGAAGCCCGCATAAAGTGGTTCCCGGCGCATATGGGCTAGTGCGCAACTACATCCAACCACAACGAGACGGCTCACTCGGAGGCGCGTGCACTTACCTACCACTCTGCTCCGCTTCCGCTCCGTGGTGGTTCGAGAGCAAAGACCGTCTAGCAAGCTACAGCGAGATCACCGAGGCTTACCGCCTGGATGCACGAGTAATGCCATTTCCCCACCAGGGACTGAGCCGGGAGGAAGCCGTGTTGCTACGGCAGCCCCAAACCGGATCCATCCTCGTACCGGCAACGCTGCACGTGTTACACCCAGGACTTTATTTGAGCGGTCTGTGCAAGGTGTGCGAAGTGGGTCTGGCAGAAGAGTGGCACATCCTCTGGGACTATGTCCGGTTTCTAGATGAAGCGAAATCAAGGACTTATCCGCCGAAACTCCAAGTAGCAGTGCGCAGTAACGACCAGGGCGTTCAACTTTGTGGACGTCAAGCAGGCCCGAGGTGCGCTAAAAAAATCAGACCAGGCAATGCGGCAACTAGATGCGTTGGCGCTGTGCAGAGTAACAGCAAACCCTCGGTCGACGTCAGGCCCCCGTCGCGGAGCGTAAAAACCATCGTTTTGCAGGCATCAATAAAGTTACACCAAACCTAACCACAGCAGCAAAATTGACTCCGCTAAAAAATAACTACGCCTAAGCAGTATATAAGTGCACTTCTGCAAACATATGTCAAAGGTGGCGATGTAATAAGAGCAGCCTGTAAGAGATGTATCGCGACGAATACAAAAGAATATTCTGACGCACCTATGCAGACTCAAAGGAGATCCCACATCGTCCGCTCATGACGTGGAAGTACGGTGAGCAATAACGAACTCCTCGTAGATCTTCATAAGAATGGCCATAATCACTCCACAGAGCCTTTCATCAAGTTTATGAGTTAACGCTAGAAATGGCCAGGATCACCAGGCATTGCCAGGCCATCATGGTTGTCATCAATCTGCAACCGGGCGAAAAACTGCAGCTATTGAACTCTCGGATTGTATCACTCACCTTAGGCTTGAGAAGGTAACCAGAACAAACCCACAACCAGTATATAGATAAACTGGCAAGCCTTCCTGCACAATAAATATTTTTGGGGCATAGCCTCTTCACTTAAGACACAAGGTTTAGGCTCACAGACAGCGAGAGATGCTCCGTGCTAGAGAAAGAGTGAACAGTGAGAGTCAGCGGCGCGTGCGTACCTGCCTTTTAAGTTGGGTAGTGACGATGCCATCCCTAGTGACAATTTTAGACTTAGGTCCCTTATTTCGAGCACACCCTACAGCTTTTCGTCTTTTTTATATGTACAAAGCCATCTTGGGGCATGCCCACAAATCGAGCAGACGTGCGTCAGAGTCGACTCAAATAACGATTCTCTGAAGGAAACCCAGCGAGTAGATGCAACGGAGTACTGCCAGGTCATTCAAGATATTAGTTTACCTGAGCTGGAACTGGCACCAGCGAGATTATCTGCACGTGCTCCCCCGAGTCCTCCTACGGAAATTAGGATGCCCAGGTACAGTTAGCGGAGCACAATCTTCTTCAGAATTCCAGGTGGGATTATCTTGACCTGAGAGTCGTACGAGATCTGGAAAATGATTTTCTGTTACACAACCGACAATGTATGTGAATGTGGACGCTGCTGACAGTAACAGCATCACTCCCATAGGGCAGGTATCCGTTTGCTCTACGTTTCAGGGTATATAGTCGATCACTGGCAGTTCTTTCCTTGTTTTTACCTCATAAACGCTAAAAGTCAGAAGTGGTTCCACCAAAAACTTCTTAACAGATAGCCCATTCGACCTGTTTGACGCATCCCAATTGTGCAGTGCACGCGGAATGGCGATGTTACCTCGCATAAAAACACTCCTTAAGGCACCTTTCTGCTGACCCCTCGTATGGAGGATACCTTTCTGGATATCGAAGTTGTCAAAGTTTGAGGGAAGCAGACACATCACATTCAAACGACGTAGGCCACATTGCACTCCGTCACCGAACGCAGACCGAGATAGTCCGGCCAGCGCCGACTAAGTGCCGCTACCTAGTAACCCACACCACTAGCCTTAGAAGGAACGTGCTGATGACCGCCATGTCCTTCAGAGTCGTTGCTCTCGCTTGCTAAAAACTGTAGGGGTAATCTTCATTGACGGCTGTAGACTCCTCTGCACACTTCGCATCATTTTGGATTGGTTGCTGGCTCTATTGTACTAGTTTATAGCAGCGCCTGAGGCGCGAAGGGTATCTTCCTGACCATAAACAATGCGGGTTCACTGAGAACAGCGTAGCTCACCCAGAATTTGAATTTCTTGCGTAGGAAGCCATAGTCGGCTTCTTGTTCAGGCATCACCAGATCTCATAGTTGGCGTGATGGCGATTTCTGCTGCATTGATCGCTGTTCTGTTCGCCGCCCACTCTCTCACAGCAGCCTGCATTAGCGAGACATTTGTCCTTTTGGGTCCACCGTCTTCGATTATCGAACTCAGCAGCGTGCTCCTCGTACGTATGCCCGTAGTCTACGCCGGTTGCATAGCTGGAAAGGGCTTACGGGTGAGCACACAGTGTTGTGAGCTGCGCGGACTGCGATCTGAAGCTGTGCCACTGTGCCGCCGGAACGGCGAACAGGAGGATAGCAGTAGGTTTCCGGGAAACCGTCAAGCACGGCCATCGAAGACGCCGTGTTGCCGTTAACGAGCACGCGGCCGCCACGTTCGTTTGGCGGTTCGTGTGATCCCGAAAGTTGCGCCAGTGCACCGATCGGAGTCTCGGAGACTTCAGAACGTGCTCACGCCGGTAGATGTTCCAGTGCCGACCCAATTACCGGGAGCAGCATAGCCACTGACTTGGAAGTGGCAACGGCGCCCTCTTCGCTCACCCGCAAACGCTTTAAGGAATGAACCGCCACTGCGAGCAACGTCCGCAGCATCGGAGATTATCAAGCTGGGCATGTCCTAGTCCGCCCCATCCTGCAATGTGGCCATGGGGATGTCGGAGAGCCCGGTACCCTAAATTTCCGCCAGGAACGGCGCATCCCCGCTAGGCAGGCTGCTGGGAACTTCAAGCGCCCTTCCAGGGAAACTGTCGCGCGCTCCCCGAGTTTCTCAGTGCAATCAGGATACTTGCCCGCTGGGCAGGACGCTAAGTTTGCAGAAGAAATTTATCCAGCACACACGTTCGCCAACCTATCAGCTTCTACGTTACCATTTGTGTCCCCGGAGGCCGCTGTGATTTTGCCGTTCCAGGTGGCGGCGAAAAAGGCCTGGCTTGGCATCCCCGGAATCTAATTGGCGACTCCGAAAGTAGCCGCGGTGGGTAGGATGAGCGTGCGGAGCGTGATTACCTTCTTGTTGTATTCATATATGGTGGTGAAGTCGAAAAAGAATTCGGCGACGTCAATGTTCTCTTGCATTCACTCGTCAAGTACCTTCATATCCCGTACTTGCTGTTGAGTAGGAGCAAAACTTTGTGAACAGTGAAGTCCAAATGGGATCGTGGACGAGTTGCTAAGTCCAGGACTCCGTTGGTGCGGCCTGCCATTTTCACCCTTTCAGCGAGCCAAAGCTGCTTACTCAGGTCTGAGCTGGCAAGCTCACTCTCCTTCTGCTCGTAAGTTGCATTACAGAATGAATCAATGTCTGGGTTTTACTGGCATGCCCAATCCACATGGTTGAGCGTTGCCGCGCTGCCGCAGCGTTTGCACAGGGGGTATTATAATGTGGGGTGGATAACGTGTAGCCCCGTGGCATGTGGAAGTGCGATAGTCTGAAGCCGTCGAAGTGAGACTTGTTTTTTTTTGTTAGCAGGTCGGCCAGGGACAGCATGGTACATCGTTTGAGCACGTAGTGTTGGATGATGTCTTTGTATGTGACGGGTGACTGGTCCTCTCATCGTACGCTTGCTTTGCCTGGTGAGCCAGTTCTCAGGTGTGAGCGAGCACCGCTTGATTGCCGCGAAGAGACGAGTGGGCAAGCATCCAGATTATCTTGGCTGTTCCCTCGGGAGGGGTTTTAATTTATAATTCGTGCAGTTACCTTAGAAATTCTTATAGCCGTATACCTTCGACACGCCGTTTGTGAGTCCGTAATGATGGTCGTTGCTTGGGTCAGCGTTACGGCTAGTGCGAGCGCCCCTTCTCCGGCTGCGACGATGGTGGACTTGCGATGGGTGACACTTGTGATGAGAGCAGCGGGGGTGGCGACGACCGCTGTTTTGGCGTTTGCGCGCGCGTAGTCAGCCGCCTCCGTGAACACTGCCGTACTCGACTCGCCGTATTGTCTTTCGAGAGCTAGCGCCCTGGCTGTTCTTCTGCCTTCGTGATGCTGGGGGCTCATGTTTCTTGGCACTGTGGGAACGTTTAGATTGGATCTTATATCCATGGTATGTCTACCGCAGTATCTGTTTCCGTTGGAGACACGAACCCCATGTTCATGAGTATACTTGGCGTCCTGCTGGCATAGAATCTAGTCGCGCTTTTTGAGCGATCAGGTGCGCCTCCATAACTTCGTACGGAGTGTTATGTACTCCCTGAGCCATCAGGCGAGCGTTAGAATTGGGGGTCGGAAGTTCGAGGGCTGGTTTGTAGGCCTTTCATATGATAGTGTCAATATTCCGGCATTGTGTTCCCAGGAGGGTGGCGTACGGCGCGACGTATGTTATTCCCGAAATATGAAGGCCTGGACCAGACGCCGCATGTCCTGTTCCTTCATGCCATGATTTTGCATGGCAATGCGGCGAAGCATCCTGACGATTTTGTGTTGGACGAGTCCAGCTTTGTATATTAGTTGCCTGCTTTTGCAATCTGCCAGACATATCATGCCGAGTACTTTGATGGTTGGGATGGTATGGATCTTGGTCCCATCCAGCGCTCTTGACGACGCGCAGTTGCGGGCGAAACTGGATGGTAGACATAATTACATTTTGCAGCAAAACTTGAATTCCAGCTATGTACCTTACGATAGCTCCTCCCACAAATTGAAGGCGGCGGGATGTCTCCTCGTTTCCAGATAAGGCATTACAGCCAAGTGAGTAGTGACCTCGGCACGAGCGGTGGTGGCTTGCTGTCTTTCAGGACAAGGCCTTCCTAATCATCTGCATTCAAGGGAATCGTGGGATTAGCGTACCTCGACGTTCGTGACGCATCATGTCGGGTCTGCTTGTTGCTTCGGTATCCCGGGTATCAAAGCACCAAAATGTCACAGAAGCAACGTAGACAGGGTGCCAGAGAGCCCTATGATAATCTTTCTGATCAAGAACAACTTCGGGAGCACGCAGGGCGATCTAGGCAGTCCCTGTGGTATCGTGCAGCCCTGATGCAATTATTTTTACTAACAGCGGAGCTGTTTCGGGGCTCGCAATGTACGGCAATGATGCCCATCACGCCAAGCGAAGGTGCAGCGCTCTGCCAACCGATGGCGCCTTTGCTTAAACGACCGTCAAGGCGAAGGTACTCCACCGGGCCTACATATCGCGTCACCGTCTCGACGGCCATCCAGTGCACGATCCCGCCAGGTAGCCCAGGTCTTCGTCCCTATGTATCTACCGATGACTTACCTGACCTCCGTGGGCGAGCTTCACGTACGTACATGCCGCGGTGACTAACGTTGTGAATGACACCCGCCTCTGCGTGAGGACGCCGCCAGCGTGCCAAAGTCGACAAATATCACTGCCGTAGTCAAAATAAAGGTACCCTGAGCGATCGTGAGGGACCGTACTCCTTCGGCCGTACGCCCCCACCGCCGCCCGCAACTTTCGGACGCTTTTCGCGGACACAGAAGTGCCCCTGAGGCGATGCGATGGGCGTAAAGTGCACTATGTACGGACGTGTGCCAATGCACGAAGCGCACTACCACCCCACATATGTATGCACCTGTAAACCGCCAGACGTCCGAGGATTAGCTTATGGTACGTAGAAACCGGGGCGAGTGGCTTGGTGGGCGGTGGCCTTCTCTGCGGAGGGTGCCCACCAGCATTCCCAAGTCATCTCCGTTGGTTGAGAGTTCACCGGAATGGAAAGGGAATTAATTTTATTCGCAACATACGATTGGCGCCGAAAAAAAAATGTTCAGCAACGCACTACGCTGAACAAGTTAATAGATCGAGTGTGGCAGAGTAAAATAAACAAAAAACCAGAAAATCAACATTCACCGTCATAGCTTCAGCGGAGTTTTGTATGCTCAGTCAGTTTATATATTGTTCCTCGACGTCCTCTATTGACTCGGCATTTATTTGCAGGGAGGGCACCAGCCCCTGGTGGTACCCTCCGGTACCTTGAAGGAAGCTACCGAGAACTCGCCGAATTGCCGTCTCCTACCCGGCGATCCAGAGCATGCGTAGCTTAAAGAAAATCATTAAATGTAGCGGAATATAGAATTTGATAAATCGCTCACTTTTGTGTTTTTCTACAAAAGTTTCGCTTAGAAGCGAGATGTTTTCAGACGATGTTGTGCAGCGCATCTAAATTGTCCGGTGCACCTGGGGCTTTCTGTGATGTCCATCTGGCGCTGCGAAACGAATAGCGCCTACGCTGCTCGTTTTTTAAAGGGGTCCTGAAGCACTTGGTTCTACTTTTTTTAAATCCTACGTGCTCGCAGAACGCAGTCAGCCAACACATTCATGCCTATAATAGGGGGTCGCAAAGTACTTCAGCCAAAAATTGCTGCTTTATAGCCATCAAGTAAGCTAATAAGCTATTTATTACTCCCTGTATAGTACGAAATACAATACGCGAGGGGACAGGAGGGGAAAAGCTTCCCTTTGAAGCTTGAGCAACACTTACGCCCTTCGCGAAGCAACAGCAGTGATGTACCACATAGAGGCCTAACGACTACATTAACACAAAATGTTCACACAATAGTAACGGTAATATCAACGCTTCACACTACTATAAAAAAAGCAGCTATAGAAACAACACACCTATAAAAAGCAAAACTAGTAAACCGACAAAGCGGTAACCAAAAGTACACGTAAATACTCAGCAATGAATAAATGCCATTACAAAAGAGGCTCAGAAATGTACATCGGCTTCTTTAACATTTTCTTTGAGATTTTTTTATAGAAACATTATTACCTTCCAGTGTGTTTAAAAGCCTCGCTAAGGTGCACAAAACAGATTGGTCTTAATGATTTGTGCCACAGAATGGCAATAAACATAAGGCACGATGGCGTACACAGTAAGCTGGTTCAAGACGAAGTAGCCAGAACATAGACAACATCGCACTGTTATTAGCGACCACAGCAGTTTTGTACATTTAAAGTAGCCGGAATGGGCAAAGTGACGTCAAATTAAGAATAATAAACTCATCAAAGTATTCTTCGGTAAGCATATTCCACCCCATATTAGCAATAATCCACATTGCTCGGTTTTGCCCTACAAGAAGTTTTAGGCTATTATGTTCATACTACCGAGGCAAAAGCCATATCGTGATCTATGGACGTAAATAAACGGCATGTCACGCTGTTTGGTCGGCTCAGACATGAAATGAAGTCATTCTTTAACGTTATTATGACTGTTGTGGCAAGAGTCTGAACCAGGCCTCAATCTTTTGCTTAGTTGTTGCTCTCAAAGCCGATGGCTGGCTGTCGCGGCCAGTCATCGGCCATCGGCTCAACAAAGCCGATGGCCGATGACTGGCAGCATAAATGCATTTTAAATTATTAATTTAACTCGTCTGGTAAGGGTGTATCGGTGTCGACATATCACGCCATTTATCCTATTCATTGAATACAGAACTACGCAGAATACGCAGCATACGCAGCAGAAGAAGTACAGTAAGCGCTCGTTAGCTCGAACTCTCCTAGCTCTAAATATCGGTTAAGTCGCAAAAATTTTCTCGCCGTGAAGTTACCTCTCAGTGGCGCTGTTCGTTTGCTCCCCATTTATATCGAAATGTTTTTTTCGGGAGATCACACATTTATCGAAATATCTACAAGGATGACACAACGCAAAGTCTACAACACGTAGTTGATAAGGCCTTCGTTCGAGCGCTCAGCTGCCACTACCCGCCGAACGCGGTCATGAGTGGCACATTTGAAATTGCCGCAGCGGCGCGCGTGCCTATCCAGCGTGTCAAGCAACTGTTGTGTCCTAACCTCCTTTGCGCCCCCGCAAGGCCCATGGATAGCGCCCCCTAAACGCGGGTGATGACGGTTCTTTGTCGGTAAGCAGGACTGACTATAGGCCCATGGCCCTTACAAATGCACGAAGGACGTTGTTCTGACTGTTGTTTCTGCAGTGGAGCCTTCAGAAGTGGCGCTCAGTATAAGTCTTATTTCAATGACCTTGCCCAAATTTTTGGCATTGCGATTGACTTGAAACTCCGCTTATCTGAAATCTTCAGCGGATTATGCGACTTCGAGTTTACGAGGTACTACTGTACTCATGATGACGATGCCCTCAACGGTTTTCACTCGTACCCGCATGGGGTTATTGGCCAGGGCGAAATCAGTGATTGCACTTCGGTTGGAGATCAACGCATAATTTTATTCCAGACAAAAGAAGGTCATGCGGTTCATGAAGGTTCACGATGATCGAATCCTCAATTGCCCAATACTTGGGATCTTTAGCAAATCGAGTGACCTGTAGCCGAAAGGCGAGCTTTAATACAATTGTATATATCCGTTCTGGCGTACCAAATGTTTGTTGTCATAATAGATAAAATAAGTGAGAACAAAACCGTCAACTTTATACGCTAAATCGGCTTCTTCAAAAGCATATCTAGCTTCCCAGAAAGGCGGCCGTTGAGAAAAAATGAACGAATAATTCCAAGACCTGGCACCGTATACACACATACATAGTTCAACAGGCGAATGCCCTGTTCTGAACAAATATACATTTAGCCTCGAAAACCTGCGGCGCAGCTCAGTGAAGATCACTGCGCGTTTCCGCGGACCCCAAAGACGAACATTCACGCTAACTTCAAATGCGTGTACTCTTCGTTAGATAAGAGTACATCTGGACGAGCAGCGTCTAAAAGCCAATATCTTCTAATTTTTCAAGCTACATAAGAGGCAGCATTAGGAAGCGCAACTGAAAGAAGAGAAGAAGAAAGCAGACAGTGCTCGCTCCCGCCGACATCACCCGACTCTTGCTCGCCTCTTACCCTCTGCCTGACCCTTTGCCACGAACTCGTCGCCACCCGTATCCCAACGGTACGGCTCCGGCTTCATCTTTTCCCCTGCCAGCAGAAGCCACCGGGACGTCTGGTTCGCCATGGGTAAGCCTGCTTCGTCCGTCTCTATCTCGGGTGAACCGCCATCGGGCGTTAGGTCAACTAGTCCTGGTATGTCTTCGCGCCCGCTGCCGAAGTGGGTGCCGCAACGTTTTTAGGATTGCAGGCATGCATGGGAAAAGAGAAACGGATGTCTTTGGAGGCGGCGGGAGGTGCAGCTCTGATACTGACCAGACTGAAAAGAGCTGACATAACGGAACGCACAACTTTGCCCTTAAAGGGTAAAGTGAGCGGCGCAGGAAAAAAACGGAACGGTCGTTGCTCAGTCCCACTGAGGACAGAATTGCGTTCCACCGCTTACTGGCATGAGGAGCGCTCGCATTCGGTTCGTAAACACGAACATCGATGGCGTTACGTATAAAACGGGGAATTAACCAGCCTTGAAATAACTGAATACTTCGCTTCTAAAAATCAAGTTCACGTGAAGGTTTCATTGCAGCGACTGTTGGGAGGAGCACGTCACGGAGGCGGCGTTTTGGGGTCATTTTGCCACAGCGTGAAAGGCTAGGAAACGAAGTGCGCTGGCAGTGTGATCTAAATTTGTTGCCTCGCTTTTTGAATCAAGCATTTGAGACAGATTCTTTTGGAAGCGATGGGTGCTCGCAACCCGCACATTTCATAGGTTGATTGTAGGGTTTAACGCGCCGACGCAACGCGCCGACGCAGGCGATGAGGCGCGCCGTAGTGGAGGGCTCCGGATTAATTTCGACCACCTGGGGATCTTTAACGTGCGCCGAAATCTCGTACACACGGGCGTTTTTGCTTTTCGCCTCAATCAGAAAAGCGGCCGCCACGGCCGGGAATCGAACCCGCGACCTCGTGCTCAGCAGCGCAACGCCTTAGCCACTGAGCCACCGCGGCGGGTACGTTTCATAGGTTGAGCATGTATGCAATACGTGGAAGTCGGGTGACACATAATAGTTTATTCTAATTATCTCTTAAAAATGTTTTCTTGCGCAAAATGTGGATGGTTGGTAAAGCGTCACCTAGTTTTAAATAGTTTTATTGCCTACTTATGCGAGCCAAGTAAGCGATTTCATCGTCAGGGAGTTCTCTGCCGTCGAATGCATTCCAGACTTCCAAAAGAATAATATAAGCAAAAAAATTCCCCCGCATTTCCCCGAGGGGGAGAATGTGAAAGTGCGAATGCACGGTTGTCGGCCCGCTTGCGGCGCTTGCGCTCGGCCCCCGCAGCCCACCGCCTCGCCGCCTTCTCTTCCATCTCTTCCATCGGGTTTGTAGTATCACGTGTACACCACGCAGTTATCAAGCCGCTATAACGCCGCTGAGTCGCCAACGCACGCCGCTGACGACGTAGTTTGAATGCGTTAAAGATATAAGGCGCGTCACTAACACTGAATCAGCGTCGCGTCCGTGGCTTGGTCGGTAGAGCGTCGCGCTGCGGCCGCAAAGTCCTCGATCGAAACCTGGCGCCGGATGCTGTTTCTTTTTAAATATAGAGGAGCACTGCGGACGCCGCCGCCGCCGCCGGCGGTGGATGGTTTGGGGTCGCTTATAAAGTGCATTCGCACTTAAAAATATTTTTTTGATGGACCAGGCGGCTTTTATGTTCCCCTAGAAGATTTTACTTTCTGTTCAAGCACGGAGCATTGCGCTACGTGCATGCCTTCTCAGGAAGCCTGCGAAGTTTAGACAACCGCAGGACCGCTGTGGTGCCTCCAAAATTTGTCCTCCAGCTCAGCTTTACTTCTGTGACTGGTAGATTGCGTGTGCCAGCGGCCTCGGCTGTCAATAATAATTTTAACAAAATAAATGTTAGGCACGATGATCTTGAGATTGTTGCAATGATCAAAATACGCACCATTTTTAATATAACTTACACCGCTGTTGCCATCGCCTTGATACTGTGCTACTCCTAAAGGGATATTTTTATTCCGCATGCAATGCGCATATTTTAGATTATCGCATGCAGGTAAAAAGTGTTGTTATTGCGGCACTATGCTTCCTTGATTAAATTGCATTGTATGGTATTCTTGCCCGACAATTACTTTCTTTTCCAATTCTCCCGTCTAGGTACCTCTGGGAAACTGGAATAAATAGAATAAAGAAACTAAATAAAAAGTTTAAATTGGGGCAGAAATTTTAGGAATGTTCTACTCACACTTACGCATTATTTGCAGCCCTCCACTATGCCGCAAGGGCATTTAAACTCTGCTCACTACTATGCCCAAATCAACATCGCCTGTATAAATAACCGTCGCGCGCTTTTCAATGGGAAGGGTAGGGACGCCTATTGTAGGAACTCATCCGCTATGTGGCGCGCGCCGGCAGACGTTGCGCCTTACGACACTGCTCGCGAGTGGGGAACGGTGCACCCACTTCTACGACGTGTGTCTGTCAGCTTGCCTATCGGGTTTCCAGAGCCGTTTCGCTCACATGTTAGCCGCGACGGGGCGCTGGCTCTGGGGCGCAATGGGAATCTCGTTCAACGTGTCGCTCGCTTCATATCTGCGCCATTTTTTGAAAGATGACCGACGGAGGCGGAAGTTAAATAGTGTAAGAACATAAAATTATTCGGGTAGACAAATAGCAAACAGAAAAACGATAGTTACGGATGGTATAGCCATTATCGTACTGATATTTTTCTCTCTGGGGGATTTAGGGAAGGAAAAATTGCGTACACATTTTTTCTTCAGGTGCTCACTTGTACCATTACTTTCCAAACATGTCCCGCGCTTGTAAATTTCTGAAGATTACGGAAAACAAAAAGATAAGCAGCTGAGGGTTCAGTCACGCTGTCCGGGTGCTTCTACAGTACAGTCCTCAATTTGAAAAGTGCGTACCGATGCGGAGCGCGAACAGCGTGGACAAAACAAGGCCGAAATGCGCAGGCGACAGGGGGGGAAGGGGAGGGGGGATGTGTCAGAAAATGTCGGGGCCCTTTATGCAAGTAGGGAAGCGCGCGAAGCCGGCATCAGCCTAGGGTAGCACAAGTGGTTTTTCGTCCGCCCTGGCGCAGGTGGTTTTATCAGTGACCGACCAAGACAGACAGGCATAGTGATAAACAAGGAGGCGTAGAAGCGCGCCTGGGAAACGCTACAAACTGTCAATTATTTTGCATTGTTTCCGAGAAGCGTCGCTCGCTGACGGACAGGAAAGCGCGCAGGAAGGCTACGGAGCGAGAAAGGGTAGGAGAGAGCAACAGGAGAGTGGCTGTTTGGCCATTTTTCGCTCACGCGTTAGGCAATAATTATACAGGCGGCGTTGCCCAAATGCATTGCTGAGACGATAAATTACAAATGGCAATGTCAGAAGTCTGGTGCATCCATACGAAGTGCTAAACATGGACTCTCCATTATGCACGCTCCACTGCTGAGCCATGAAATCCCGCCTCTTCACCTTTTCCTTTCAATTCCTTCCTTTTTGAATCTGAGCACACCAGTCGTCTACGTTCGCGCAATTATAATGATGCACAACCATATTTGACCAAGCATGCATTTAGTTTGCGCTTATCAAGCGTCACTCAACTGCATGACGAAATGTATAGTTATTTCGAGCAGCACGAGGCGCCGGGTTTGATTCCCGGCCACGGCGGCCGCTGTTCTGATGGAGGCGAAAAGCAAAAACTCCCGTGTGTACGAGATTTCGGCGCTCGTTAAAGATCCCCAGATGGTCGAAATTAATCCGGAGCCCTCCACTACGGCGCGCCTCATCGCCTGCGTTGCGTCGGCGTGTTTAAACCCTACAATCTACAATCTCTTATGGGAACTTCGTTTTTTTCGAAGCTTGTATTGGCTGTCTTGCGCCGTTCGTGGTGGCCTACGCCGAAACACGTTGCGGAAAGGCCACTTTTTTCTACATAGACTAATGACGACAACAGTGTTGATGATGAATATGCAATTTAATTGTTTGGCATGTAACCGCTTAGGGGATTGGTAAAGAACAAAGTGTTTACTTTGCCCTGGTTGAGGCTTATAGATTTATGTTGGCAAAGCCAACTTTATCAACTGGCTCTAATGATATGACGATGACGTTGGTAATTCCCTTGCAGTGATTGGCACGCACGGCAATAAAATGTTGTATCAACTGTTGACTGTAGCCCTGTTGTAGCTCATAGACGTACAGTCGTGGACAATTCAAATACAAACCGCGGAGCGCATGGCCGAAGATACCGGTACCGTCACCTGGCAGCGGCCTTGAAAAATGCTCGGACATGCGCAGTTGAGATATCGGGAGCGAGGATGCGTGTCCCACTGCGATGTGTTGCCCCCTTCTCGCTCGCATGCTTGCCTTCTTGCCATGCCGCAAGAGCGCTGAAAGAATTGTTAGCGGTGCGGCGCAAGATCGTATCTGTGTCGCTGTGTGCTCGGCTCACATGAGCGCCTGCTTGCCGTGTCTGCCGGCGTCACATTGCCGACATAGCTTTGCATGCGGGGTGCAGTAACTGGAGCAAATAACAATGGACATTTGGGTGACTCCCAAACCAGGCACAGTGCTGCCCGCTCCGCAGATTTGTAAAAGTACTGAAGGGCTTGCCAAAAAAAAAACGAGAAAAGCAGACCGCCAAAATTGTTGCACAAGGGCAACTTGCCTATAGACTGGTTAGACCTGCCTCTCTTCATAATTTTTGGTAATATTAGAATTATGCCAGTAATTGTCCCAGACGAAGCAATGCTTGCAGTTAATTTACATCATTGGAGAGGAATTCTGGTGGTATATCTATTGTTCGCTACTAGCACCAACTCCGCGACTCCGCGAAATGACTCAGCCATGACTCCGTTAAACAAAGGCGCATTCTTCGCGGCCAGTTCATTGTTCGATTCCCGAGCCACTGCACCACAAACGCAAAACAATGCAGCGCCATCAGAAGTTAGGCGGCATGCATTTATTTTGGCTTCGTATCTGTGCGATTGATTTCTTCAAGGCAGCATCATGAGTTCAACAGCATGCCTTACGAGAGCGTGCACGCGTTTCCCACGCAAGCACTGGCCGCAGCTGCAAGCAAATACGCGCCGCAATGCTCTCAACGCGACCAACACCTTCAACTGCAGCAGCGCTGGTACTTTCAGTGCTTGCATCGCTCTTACGGCGTGGCGACAAGCAAGCATGCGAGCGAGGAGAGGGCGACATATCGCAGTGGGACACGCAGCCTCGCATCCGACATCACAACTGCGCATGTCCGTGCGTTTTCCACGGCCGCTGCCAGGTGACGGCAGCGGTATCTTCGGCCATGCGCTCCGCGGTTCGTGTTTTAATTGTCCATGACTGCACGTGCGCCGATATCGCTCGCCGTTCGCAACTGGCGCGGGCGTGCACGCAAGTTTCGCGCTATATCACGTTCCAATATGAGCCAATAAGCGTCCTTGCTCGAGTCACGCCACATCGCAGGTGCGGTCGCTTACTCTCGTCGGACACTTCAGCTTCTATCAGAACATGAGCAGGCCGCGCGCGGTTTAGTTAACGGAACAGCAGCCACCCACTGAAGACGTAAACGTTCCTGACAACAGCAGGAGAATTACCCGCAGTAATGTACAGGGTCGTCAACTCTTGTTGCGAACACGGCGCAGCGTGGCAGTGCTCCGCGCAGCGCCAGCATACAAGCCGCGGCTGCGCATCGATTCTAAACGGCGCAGGTGCACAGCGGATTGAGGCGGGGCTTCGTGTCGTCCGCTAAAGCGCAGGAGCGCACCGTGCTTGCTTTGCTGTGAAGCACGCCTTAGAACGTCATTTTGTAGAGGCTTAGTGCGCCGCGACTGCGTTGCAGGAAAGCACACTTCACTCACTGTTTCACGTTGTGTATTTTCTGCGTACAACTGAGCGCTTCCTCATTTAAGTGCCGTGATCCCAGTCTAATTCATGTATTATTGCAAACATTTCATGACTGGGTTGGTTTTATTCAATGGGAAAAGCTATAGAAGAAAGCTCCGCATGATTTTGACCACAGGCATTCGTTCTATGTGCACTGGCCTTACACAGCTAATGGGTGTCCGTGCTTTTCACCCCCACGGGTGTCCGTGCTTTCCCCCTCCATGGGTTTCTATCCGGCGGCTTCGGTCTCGACGTTTTCTGGCTTTTTTCATATTCGAGTACAGCGCATCGTCGAGACGGTTCAAGCAGTCTCCCGGCAATCGGCTCTCACGCGCCCAGCACGATTGTCCTACTCTCCGGCTGAGTACTGGACTAGTCCCATAATCTGCTGCATTATATTACACATATTGCCACGAAGCCAAAGACTACGCAGTTCTCTTCAAGGAAAACAAGTTTAATGGAGCGACCTTGTGCATCCCTAACAACTCAATGAATACACAGGCGGCAAAACACCAGTCAACAAAGTGACGTGTGCAGGCGAGCGTCGCGAATCGAATGCCTCGAGGTCTGCTCTGCAGGCATTTATATCTCGGCGCGAGGCCATCTCGAACTGTCGAATTGAATCCAGAACACTGTAGATCAAAGAACATTCTAGGCTGGTGACGTTTGTTTTCAACACTCTCCCTATCAAAGGAGATAACACGTGCGGCATAAAGAATAGAACATGCGCTTCACTTGGCCCACGGATAACACAGATAACACAACCTGGCATAGCCGGTCGGCAAAAACAGAATATAAACAAACGAACCCTAAACATGGTGCGTGGCAATATAATTGGTTTCGCCTGACACCAGGAAGCTCTGTGGTGGCGGAAAACCTTTGTGCATCGCCGTTCAGCCTGCTTAATAATGCGAACAATGCCTTACATATAAACAAACACTTGGATTGTGCACTGAACATTTTCTAATATTTTTTTCTTCACATTTACGACATTCCTTGTCGATTTCTATAAGTTCGTTGGTCTCATTCGGAGTCGCATCAAGCTATCCGCCAGCGCCTTGGAGATAGACTGAGCATGTGAACAGTATGATAAAAAGAAACAGGCTCCAATGCACGCTGTGAAGGTGATTAGAAAGCAAAGCTTTAAACGACAGCCACGGCGATTGCCCATGTGACGTTGCTTAAATTCATACACGTGGCTCTACAAAGAGTGAAACCAGAGATTCGACCAGCCGTTACCTAAAATTCGCGAAGCAGGAGTCCCGAATGCAGCAGCGTCGGCGGAGACCGCGCTTGGGTGGCGTACGCCGCCGCTGTAGCACGGCCGTGCGTTGGTCGAAAGAAAACAGAGAGGAGCGTCTTTCGAAGGATGAGACACCGGAACCTAGCCATCCTGATGTGCTAGCTCGGGGCTACACCACCGCGCGACACAAGCGCAGAAACCGTAACGATTCGGCATGTCAGCTTAGTGATTTCCACCATTTATGCCGAATAAAACAAGTTAGTTTAGTAACTTTCCGAACTGCGAGGAAGCTGAGAGAACTTTTGTAATCGCTTTTTATCAGAACCAATTGCTCCTTCCGCCTTCTGTAATACCTCTTAAAACACAACCTTATTGGTATTCACCAATTTAGAAAACGGAGTCCTATTCATGGCAAGCAGTGCGTGAAAGGTAGCGTTTCTCTAGCGGCCAGGTGTGTGTATGTGGTGTCTACAGTTTGTTTTCCCGCCTTACAAACCAATCCTTATTTTATCTTTCCCGTACGACCACTTAATTCCGTCGGGTCCGGGTTACCCAGGAGGCGCTGTCGAACCAGTTAATCAAGCCGCGCGAAGGCAGGGCGCAATGGACGCGTATCTGCGCCATAACATTCCCAAAACAACTGTCGCTAAAGTAAAAGACAAAGCCGTGTTACCGACACGCCCGCCGGCGAGTAGGCACCTCCGCGCGAGGAATGTTGGGTAAATTCACCGCGCCATCTACAGTGTGCTCCGTGAGTGAAACCCTCCGCGCCCCCGCCCCCCCACCCCCTCCCCCCGCCGGCACCATCGCCACGTTGGAAGTTTATTGTCCCGCACGGCGCGAAAGAACCGTAGACTGGTAGAGGCAGAAACATTTACTTCAAAAAGCGAGCGAGTCGCCGTATTCCGGCATATGGTTATGTTCTTTATAGAGCACACGCAGAAAATAAAGCTTTTCTCCGTGACCCTCTTTACTTCCAGAGTACAGTCAAGTCATGAAAATGTTTCCCCGCGGTCGCTGAGGGCTAGAGTGCTTGGCTAGACTCAGCCGGGAGACCTATGTTCAATCGCGGTAGCAGGTGCCGCGTTTCAGTAGAAGCGAAATGCAATAACACGCGTTAGCTGCGCGGTATCAGTGCCCGATAAAGAGCTTTGGGTGGTGTCCACAGCCCTTCTCTACGGAGTCTTCATAGCCAGAGTCATTATGCGGCAAAAAACCACAGTACCCGAACCAGACCAGTCCTGAAATGTTTGCAACGATACACGCATTTAAGTGCGATCGTGGCACTGAATAGCGGAAGCGCTCAGTTGTCGTACGCAGGAACAACACAACGCGCCGCAGTGAGTGAAGCGTGCTTTCCCGCAACGCGGTCGCGGCGCGCCAAGCCGCTACAAGCTAAAGCCCGCTTTACTACAAGCATGACGAGAGTTCGGCGTTCTTCACAGCAAAGCAAGCACGGCGCGCTCCCGCGCTTTAGCAGGCGAATAAAGCGAATTTAGCAAGCGACGCCCCGCCTTCAAGACCCCGTGCGCCTGCACCGCTTATCTTCGATGCCCAACCGCGGCTAGTGCGCTGGCGCTGCGCGGAGCATGACCCCGCTGTGCCGTGTTCCCACCATGAGTGGTCGACCCTGCGCATCAAATGTTTGATTTTTGATTGTTGGGGTTAACCCGCCGACGCAACTCAGGGGATGAGGCGCGCCGTAGTAAAGAGCTCTGAATTAATTTCGACCACCTGGGGATCTTCAACGTGCGCCGAAATCTCGTACACACGGGCGTTTTTGCTTTTCTCCTCCATCAGAAAAGCGGCCGCCGCGGCCGGGAATCGAACCCGCGACCTCGTCCTAAGCAGCACAACGCCTTAGCCACTGAGCCACCGCGGCGGGTGTACATTACACGTTTGCGTCTGAGTAAATTTCAACGAAATGCGGGAGTTTCCTTTTGGTCGATCGATGGTTTTGCGCATTCAATTCAGTGTTCGCGTTTTGTGTATTTATTTTTTTGCAGAAGTGTTTTTTTTTTTTTGGGGGGGGGGGGGTGTGGTTGTTGCGACTCAATTTTGGTTGTTCTCATTTTTACTGAGATCAAGCGTCGCGTTTACTCTGTTTCGAGAGGGAAGGGGACGTTATTTTTTGTTCTTAAGTCATTGCTTTTTTTTATTTTTAAGATGCTTATCATGAACATTGTCACTGGAATAACGATTTGCCAATTTCACATTAACCAGTTATTCATTTGTTTACGATAGAATGGGCATCGCGCTTTTTCGGCGTAGTACTCGCCAAAGAAAAATCGGAATTTAACAAATTTAATATTCCACGCCTCCATGTTTTCTCTCACTTCGGAATGAGCCTGGTTGAAGTAAATTCCCAGAATTCTAAGCTTTGCTGCCCAGAGCAGCAAGTCTCAAACTTTTAGAACATCCGTGCTCCATATACGACCACCCCTTCCAAGTCAGGGTACCAACTAACGCCAATAAAAAACGCGGCACCATTCGCAATTGACATGGGAAGACAGGAAACATCAGACCTTGTGTTCCTCCCTAGCTTAAAATTTTAATTTTAGTTCTGCCCTTTTCTTCACAGAAAAATGGTTAAAAAGCGCAGCTTTCTTCCTGCAAACTTCAATAACACTACACAATCTACCTTCCGATTTCTAAAATTCAGAATCGCAACGTCCGAACTAAAATTCAATTTCAACTCGGCCAAAGTACAAAGCCACCGCCCCGGGCTAAGAATCCACAGGAAATCCTGAGCCCCCAAAATGCAATTTTAACGCAATTAGAGGGGAAAAAGCGATGATAGCGCAATCGGATAGTAGACGCCGGCTTAATTGTGCGAGAGACCTAGGCTCGGGCCGACCACCGGTAGCGTTTTCCTTTTCTTGGGGCTCGCACTCCGAACAACACCTCGTGGGCTCCTCGCCCACGAGCAATAATGACACCGACGACAATGGTGATGATGATGCTTGTATTGGCTGGCTTGCGGCGTCGGTGGTGGCGTACGGCGACACGCTCTGAGGCACTGTAAACTTTATTCACGTGCTGTAATGACCATGACGGTGGCGATGAAGACTATGATGGTTAGGCGCGTATTAGCTGACTTCCGCCGTCGTTGGTGGCGTACGCCGAAGCGCCCTGGCACCACGGAGGAAGATAAACAGGAGCGCCGACTTCGCCCTCCCCGACGGGCCCTTAATCACGGCCGGACTGGAGGAGCGGCGACCACGCACTTTCATACGGCCTGCGCACTCAAGAAGGAAACGATAAAGCAGATTCATGACCGAGTGAGGGCGCGTCGAACTAACCCTCTATAGAGTTCTGTATATGCTCCCATAGGGAGCAAGAGTTGCGCCTTTGATTTCCATTCGCCGCTCACGACCCTATTCGCTGATCGCCGTCACGTGCACAAAAAGCATCCACGCACCGCAGAGAAGCCGGCGATGCGGCTGTAGAGTTCCTGTATATGCTCCCTACCGCATAGGTCCGCCATCTTGACCGCCGAGCATCCAAAGCAGCGTGGGAAAGCCAACCGTCGGGCTTGAAGGAGTCGTGCGCACCGCGCGAGGAGAGCGTGAGCGCGCACCGACGTCGATCGCTGCTTTTTTTTTTTTTGTAACGCGCGCTTTGCTTTATTATTAGGGGTGCGCGAATACTCGAATACGAATTGAATAGCAGCTCTGCGAATACTTCGTTTCGCGAATCGAACATTTACTATTCGACTTTTTAATAATAGAATAGATTTTTCATAAGTGCCTTCGGCTCTCCAAAAGCGTGCCTCATCATGGCCCGTGATTGTAGTTCTCCCGTGTTTTCGCATCATACTATTCATGCTCGCAACGTGCTCGCTTCGGAGTTGCACGGCGCTGTGTAGTCTCTGCGTATGGTTGCAATGCGGCAACTCTATAGCGCAATTCGTTTTCCAACCCCATATATTGTGCTCACTCAGGATTCTTAAGCACTGACTGATAGTGGTTCGGCGGCTGGACTGCTGCGAATGGGAGTTCAAAAGCGTGATTTCCGGGTTATAGAAAAAGTCATGGGTCCCAAACATGTGCAGCAGCTTCATTCTTCTAAAGAAATCTGTGGAAAACCGAGACCTGTGAAAAAAAAAAAAGAAATTGATATTCGATTCGATATTCGGCATCTTTTATTTGTTCGATTCGAAATGTACTATTAGGTATTCGCACAACCCTGTTTATTATAACTGACGTCTGACTGCGGAACTGATGTACAAAACTACGCCGTTCGTCGCACAGGTGAGCTGCTCCTGCTTGCGAACCATCAATCATAGCTAAAACATTGAAAGAGGCTGTACAATCGATAAAGCATATAACATCGCATACGAAAACGCGCCAGGTGCTATTAACAGCACCTAATGTAAGATTTTGTACATCATACCAAATTAAGTTGCAGTGAATTGGGCTTACGGCCGAGGCACTTTTCAGACTCGTTGAGCAAATATATACAACACCTGTGAGCACCAATTCACGCTGTCGCGCGAAATTAGCGCTTTGTTTGAGCAAAAAACCACAACAGCCTGTACTACACCTCGCCAACGTTTACGTGCTATGTTGAAGCACTAACAAGTTAAAAAGTAGTCCGAATAGAAACGCACCAAGGCCGCGGAAGTAAACAGCCACAAAGCAGAATAAGAAAAACAAAACAGCTTATGGCTATCGCACCGTTTTAAGCGGCGCTACGCCAACAAAAATACGCCCTGCAACCGATGATGGTATATGCTCCGCATTTTCGTTTCGAATTCCTGAACCTAGTTACCAGTGAATAAAAGAAACGCGGGACAGTTTCTAGCAATAAAGGAAACTTTATTCCTGCTCCTCTGGATATTGGGGCCGAATGGCGTAAACGCAGCAGCCACTGAAGGCGACGGCGGAGAACAGATTTCCCGTAAGGAATCGAGCAGGCTTTCCCGCTGCTTTCCGCACGGTTTCTGCATTTCGGCGCACAGCACCCCGTCATGGCAACGATTAGTCGAATAGTCGAATAGTAAATGTTCGATTCGCGAAACGAAGTATTCGCAGAGCTGCTATTATATTCGTATTCGAGTATTCGCACACCCCTAAAATTTAATAAAGCAAAGCACGCGTTACAAAAAAAAAAAAAAAACGCAGCGACGTCGGGGCGCACTCACGCTCTCCTCGCGCGGTGCGCACGACTCCTTCAAGCCCGACGGTTGGCTTTCCCACGCTGCTTTGGATGCTCGGCGGTGAAGATGGCGGACCTATGCGCAACTCTGCTCCCGTAGGGAGCTTATACAGGAACTCTAACCCTCTATAGAATTCCTGTATATGCTCCCTATATGCTCCCGTAGGGAGCATATACAGAAATTCTAACCCTCTACTTTCCCAACCCCCTTTTTCTTAGTCGACGCATCGCCTCTGGCCGAGTGAGCGAACGCCGCGCGAGTTTTGGAACTGCTGCTGAATATCAGCGTTACCAATGAATACCTTAGCTGCTTTATCTCACCAAAAAGAGGACCGGGCGTTTCAGTTGCATGATTAAGAGTTTTAGCTGTATGTTTATGACAGCGCGCTTCGCTGCCGGCGATCCACTCAGCCCGACCGGAGCGTGAGCAGCAGAAAAAATTTTCGCTAAGCGATAACCGTATCTCCCGCGACGGGAAACCATTCGCGTCACTGGTCGTGCTCTGGGCCTGTGCAAACCGAGACATCATACGAAATGAAAAATAAGAATTGATATTTCAGTTACGGAAATTGCCGTGCTTATTGCCTTTCTCACCATTTTCATATAATACAGCCGAAGGCCTCAGATATTTTTCATGTGCCCCTTGTTAAAATGTTTCTTTCAAATGTTTGATTCGGCGCTTCCGGATGATAATGTAGGGCTGTTTGATCCTATTAAAACAAAAATTCACACGGGGGGAGGGAATAGCCTATTTTAAGAAAGCCGATGTAAATTAGCACGGACAGGTATCACCTGTAGCCACGGCAGGGCTAGGGCAGCAGCAAATGCGCGCGCGCCGCTTTTCTACACCGCTCGTGCTGTATTCATAGGTCAACTGACAAGGGTTGGGCCGCAGCGCCACGAACTAGCGGCGATGAAAAGTGAGCCGTGTGAAAGAGCGCAGGCTGCGGAGCACAATGTAGATGGCGCTACGAATGGCGCAGCGATCCCCGTTTTCCGGCGCTGCTCAGTTCGGGGCCCGTGACGGTGAGGCACATTCCGGCTGAAGTTGTCGTCTGCTTCGTAGGCGTTTCGTTTGGCGCAGCTTCGCGTCCATTGCGGGAGTGATTAACTGGTTCGCCAGAACCTCCTGGGTAACCGGTAACCGACGGGATTAAGTGGTCGTACGGCGAAGATACGTTAAGGATTTCTTTGCAGAACGAAAATATGAAATATAGCGACCACATTCAGAGATCTGGCCACTAGAGAAACGTTTCTTTTTCCGCATTTCGGGCCCCGAATGGCACTACGTTTTGCAAATTGGCGAATGGGAATTCTGTTGTGTGCTACATGTATTACAGAAGCCAACTAGTTATAATAAATAGCGATTCTAAATGTGCCCTCCCCCTTCTCGCCACTTGTAAACAAAACTGGCTGACTCAAAATCGGAATGAATGCTAAACAGTGAGCTCACATGCCGAATTTTTTCAGTATTTCTGCTCGTATCACGCGGAGGTGTACGTAGCCCCGACCTTTCTTTCTTCTCCTTTGGGACTGCATACGACAGCACGCATTGCATTATGTGTACTGCTGGTACTGCATACCACGCTACTGTATTGGCCTCGAGGACATACCGTGGCGCCACCTGCGAGTGACGTCACTTGTAGGACGCCGATCGTGTTGTCGTCTGCTACAACACATTTCCCGTGCGTATGCAGAAACGTGTTTTCTTGTTGTGGCCACCGTTTCCGCCCTCCTTGTGGATTTGATGCAAATTACCAAAGAACTTGTCTGTAAACCAAATAATCCAGGCCAGCAATCAGCGACTCGCTTGTTACCGGCGATACCGTCGCGTTTAGGTAGTGTTGCGACGCTGATTCCCCGAAAACCTGCCGTTGACCCTCCGTCATCGACTTGCCACGAACCGGCGTATTCACAGTGGCGAACTTTGCGCCTACTTAAACTATGCGCCTTTCAGCGACATCGTGGCTTCTCAAAGCGCCAACCGGCCAGCGGCGGTGCTAACAAAAGCAATGCTGGGCGCCCTGCACAACAAGCCTCGGCGGCGTGCCCGCGCCTCATTGTCATGCCCTCTTGTGGCGTGTTGTCTTCAATAAGCCACTCGAAGAATATTTCCACCGAGGGATGCAAAGCGTCTTCGTGGTAGTGCAACATCGCCAGGACAAAGGAGGGCTCTGACCACGGCGGATTGCCACGGCGGGAGCAACCTGGCGCTCACCTGCCCAGGAGAGGAGGGGTCTCGTGCGTGTGCGCGTGTGTTTTGCGTGGTGGCGCTCCTATCAGTGCCGTGGCCTCCGTGATTGGTGCCTCCTGACGTCAGCCGGAGAAAAAGGGTGAAGGGGAAGGGACCCAACGTGCCTATTTAATCTCGCGCGCGCAGGAGCGCACTGCCCGCTCTCATACCAAGATGTAAATACTTGTATATAAAGTTTTCTTCTTCGTCAACTTGCCTTCATGACTGCCCCGGCACTTCACCAACCTCGGCCCACATCGACCACGCTACCATGGTTCGCAACAGTGGAGTCAGCGGTGAAATTCCCAACAGTGGAGTCAGCCCCTGGCTTCCCAATAGTGGGTGGCAGCGGTGGGATCGGCCAGCGTCAGCACCTTGGTGGGGTGAGTGCCTGAAGTTTTACCTCTCGTTTTGCCAGACCTTGCTAGCGCAGCGTCGTGCGTTCTAGGTTTTGACTTTGCTTTCTACTTTGTTGTAGCGAGTAGGCGAGGGTAAACTATTCGGGGTGCAGTATCACGATGGACAAGTTCAGAGTGCGGGACCTCCTCGAAATTTGCGAGGAGTTGGGTCTTTCTGTTGGCCCCGCAAAGCGAAAAAAAACAGATCCTCGAGCTCATGGAGGCAGATGAGGTAACTCTAGAGGAGGTCCAGGAAGCTCATGAGGAGATTCAGCGGCGGGCTGAAAGCCAGGCGCGGAAAGGGCAAGAGGAAATTGAGGCCAGGGAGAGAGTTGCCGAGAGAGCGCAGGAACTCAAGATGAAGGGAGTTGGAGTTTCGGATGTCCGCCGAACACTCTGCTCCATCCTTACGGGAGTCCGCGAGCCTAAGAAACCAAGACCTTCTGCAGCCGTTCACGGTTGGCGAGGACATCGCTGGTTTTCTGGTGGATTTTGAGTGCGCTTGCGAGAAGGCAGGTTTCTCTTCCGACGTTTGGCCCCAAAAACTTTTGGCGCTACTGCCGTGTTGTGTCGCCAATGTAATCGGGTGGTTGAGCAAAAAGGATGCCAAGGTGTATGACAGGGTCAAAGCAGCTCTCCTGCGGAGTGGGTACCGCCTGTCGGCAGATCCCGCAGCGCGAGCTAAACCCGCACCCGCGCAAGAAAGTAGCGAGTCGACCGCAACGGCAGATCGCGAAACGCGAGCTAGATCCGTAGCCCCGCACCGAAGTAGCGAGCCGATTGCGTCGGCAGGTCGCGAAGCGCGAGCTAACCCCGTATCCGCTCAACAACGTAGTGAGTCGACCGGCATCGGCAGATCGCGAAGCGCGAGCTGAACCGGTAGCCGCGCAGGATAGTAGCGAGCCGATTGGGTCGGAAGATCGCGATGCCCCAGCTGTATGCGATGCCGCTCGAGATAGAAGCGGTCTGATCGCGTTGGGAGATTGTGAAGAGCGGCTTGAGCCCGTAGTCGCTCAGACTAGAAGCGAGCCGTTCGCGTCGGCAGATCGCGAAGCGCGAGCTAACTCCGTAGCCGCGCCGGATAGTAGCGAGTCGGCCGCGTCGGCAGATCGCGATGCCCCAGCTGTATGCGATGCCGCTCGAGATAGAAGCGGTCTGATCGCGTTGGGAGATCGCGAAGAGCGGCTTGAGCCCGTAGTCGCTCAGACTAGAAGCGAGCCGTTTGCGTCGACAGATCGCGAAGCGCGAGCTAACTCCGTAGCCGCGCCGGAGAGAAGCGAGTCGGCCGCGGCGGCAGATCGCGAAGCGCGACCTAAGTCCGTAGGCGCGCAGAGAAGTAACGAGTCCACTGCGTCGGCGGATCGCCGAGCGCGAGCCGAACCAGTAGCCGCGCAGGTGGGCCCGGGCAGCCAGAACATGCCACACAAGTTTGACTGCAAGTCGCCTGGGATCGGCGCATTGCCGCTCGAATGCGCCGCGATACCCAAAAGAAGGAAAAGGAGGCGGCCGAAAAACAGTCAGCGTGAGAAGGCAAAGAAAGAACGTGAACCCTTTCACTTTGCAGTGTTCAAGGCAAAGATGGCCAGAAGAAGCAGCAGAGCAACACGAAAGGTCAGACGTCTGAGGGAAACAAAGAGGCCGCTCCCTAGCCGTGACAGAGGCCGAGGGGCACTATGCCGAAAAGGGCAGAAGGGGGTGACTGGTTCCGCAGGAATTCTCGGAGAGCTGGGGGGAGGACGTTTCGGGGAGAGTGCGTTCCCCGCCGACGCGTTCGTCATGGTCGGGCGTCCCATTCTTCTCTGGGTTCCCTTCACTTCCGTACTCTCCGCACGCGTTGCGCCTATTTTCCCCCTCAGTGTCAAAGACCTCCCCCGTACACTGTGCGGTGCACTTTGCAAAAGATGAGCACAGGCGGTCGGCCTAAGTGGCAACAACGTTTCGGCAGGCTACACCCGGAAATGTTTGTTTTGACGAGGGCATAGGTTGTTTCCAAGGATTCAGACGAATCCGCGTACACGTGGATAACTGCGTACGTACTTTACTCATTCTGTTTTGTCATTCAAGTGTTTTTCGAGTTTTCGTAAGACAGAGGTAGTTAAGCGTCTGTTTCTTTTGGTTAGCAGTGTGTCGATCGTCATGCTTTAACGCCGCGTAGTTATCCTTTTGCTTGGCGTTAGAGAAGTAGTTATTGTTCGTGATCGAACACCGCGTGAACTAAGCGTTATGTTAGTGTTTTGTCGAAGAAGTGGTTCATGTGCGTGATCTAACACCGCGTAGTTAGACCTTTTGTTAGGCGTTATGGAAGTAGTTATTGTTCGTGATCGAACACAGCGTGAGGTAAGCGTAACTTTTGTGTCGATCCTTGGAGAAGTGGTTAGTGTTTGGGATTTAACGCCACGTAAGGTAGGCGGAATCTGCGTGTCAGTGTTCATTTCGTCTCACCCTGATGGAGTGTACGAAATTGTTGTATATAAACACCGGAAGTAGTTGCGTTTAGTACTACGTGTTTATGGTCAGTTTTGAATATTGAGGCATTTGTATGTGCCAGTTTGGTTCTCTTGCGTAATGGTGAGCCCAGCGCAATTTTATGGTTCAGTGTAAAGAAGGGAAGCTACAGATTACTGTTGATGACGTAGCCGAGCTCTGTGAGCTAGTTATCTGTAGGTTATCTTTCAGATAAGTGTTCATGTACCTGTGGGTTTTCATGTTATTACAAGTTTCATTTTCGTAAGTGTAGCGAAATGTTACGTTTTTCAAGGAGTCGTGTAAAGTCATACTTTGTTTTGCTGTACCGTCGTATCGGTCTCGTAGTTTTGACTTTTGTGCTGTAGACTGTGGCGAAAGGCATGCGTTGCCTCGGTTGTCTCGAAGTACGGCAGTTGTAGCCGAGTAATTCTGACAAATGGTCATGGGCAAAAAGGGGAATGCCTTTTGAGCCCTGTTGGCTTCTTCGCTCGTTTGCGTCATCTGCCTCGTAGAGCTCTCATTCATGATTCTTTGGTACTGTTGTAGTTGTTGTTTTAACAACACCCAAAATTGAGGTCTGATTCTGAACTTGTGCCACGAGATGAGCGCTTCGAATCGTTTCAAGGGGTGTAATGTTTTAGCAGTCAGGTTGGTTTTGTTTTGTTATCATGGTCTGGCATTTCGAGTGGTGTTCAGAGGGCGCTTTCCGCATCGAGTGTGGTTCGACAATGGTTGTCCTGCCGAGTTAGTCATTTCTGCAGGAGCCTTGTGTTCGTGCCTTCTGTGGGTTCACGGAGGAGACCAGAAGAAAGCAGCAGTTCGGAGAACTGCGCCTCAAGCCCGGGATGGACCTGCTGACCATCCGCATCAATTCAGCCGAGCCGCGATGAGCCGCTCGTCATCCTGATGCATTGTCTGGCGGCGGGGGTGCTGTTGCGACGCTGATTCCCCGAAAACCTGCCGTTGACCCTCCGTCATCGACTTGCCACGAACCGGCGTATTCACAGTGGCGAACTTTGCGCCTACTTGAACTTTCAGCGACATCGTGGCTTCTCAAAGCGCCAACCGGCCAGCGGCGGTGCTAACAAAAGCAATGCTGGGCGCCCTGCACAACAAGCCTCGGCGGCGTGCCCGCGCCTCATTGTCATGCCCTCTTGTGGCGTGTTGTCTTCAATAAGCCACTCGAAGAATATTTCCACCGAGGGATGCAAAGCGTCTTCGTGGTAGTGCAACATCGCCAGGACAAAGGAGGGCTCTGACCACGGCGGATTGCCACGGCGGGAGCAACCTGGCGCTCACCTGCCCAGGAGAGGAGGGGTCTCGTGCGTGTGCGCGTGTGTTTTGCGTGGTGGCGCTCCTATCAGTGCCATGACCTCCGTGATTGGTGCCTCCTGACGTCAGCCGGAGAAAAAGGGTGAAGGGGAAGGGACCCAACGTGCCTATTTAATCTCGCGCGCGCAGGAGCGCACTGCCCGCTCTCATACCAAGATGTAAATACTTGTATATAAAGTTTTCTTCTTCGTCAACTTGCCTTCATGACTGCCCCGGCACTTCACCAACCTCGGCCCACATCGACCACGCTACCATGGTTCGCAACAGTGGAGTCAGCGGTGAAATTCCCAACAGTGGAGTCAGCCCCTGGATTCCCAATAGTAGTTGCTACCATCGCGACCCACAGCTCTTACATACGCAGCCAGCTAACGCGAAGGACGATGCAGCTGATGCCGAGAAAAGTACGCTGTAAATTCATTATGAAATACTTGTGGCGGTACATGTGTGTGCAAGGAAACACCTTGTAACAGCGACGGAAACGCGTCGCTCACTTACGATCTCACCGCGCGAACTGCTCGTATTGCCTGGTAAATGAATGACTATGCGAGAACGGTGACCAGATTGCTTGCTTCGCCGCACATGCTTAAAAGTATTGTTATGGTCTGCAGTTTGGCTTAATCAGTGCCTGTTTCCCCTACGATGTTTTTATAGTCATGCCCGGATTCGATAAACGATCACTGCCGTAGCCTGTACTCTGCACGGATGATGTTTACTTTTGGCGGCAACTTTTCCGCAATGTATGAACGGTATGAACGCGAGTTTTTAACGCCTTCGAGAGGGTTTGTAAAAGGTTATATTTAGTTTTCATTAGGTGCTCAACGTGGTCATTTATAACTGCAGCATGTTTTGTATGTTTACAGTGAGCCGGCCTTTCTCAAGCATCAATTTCGAAACTCACGACTGCTCACAGAAGGCGAGGCTACCCGCCGCGGTGGCTCAGTAGCTAAGGCGTTGTGCTGCTGAGCACGAGGTCGCGGGTTCGATTCCCGGCTGCGGCAGCCGCTTTTCTGATGGAGGCGAAAAGCAAAAAACGCCCGTGTGTACAAGATTTTGGTGCACGATAAAGATCCCCAGGTGGTCAAAATTAATCCGGAGCCCTCCACTACGGCGCGCCTCATCGCCTGCGTTGCGTCGGCGCGTTAAACCCTACAATCAATCAAATCAATCAGAAGGCGAGGCTGCGTATGAGGCGAAACACGTCGTTAATAATTTCGGGTAATGGGAGATTTAGAATAGGAGAACCGGGCGTTGGGGGCCCCCAAGGAGCTAGAGGAACCCAAATGCAACACGCGCGTGCGTGACGGGAGGGCCTTCCCCAACAGCTCGCAGCCGGCTTCGGATGCACGTAATCGGATGTTGGGAACTTCAGGCTTGGCGTCGCAGCAGATATTAAGTGTGAATACACTTTATAAGCGACCCCAAACCATCCACCGCCGGCGGCGGCGTTGGCGTCCGCAGTGCTCCTCTATATTTTAAAAAGAAACAGCATCCGGCGCCAGGTTTCGATCCGAGGACTTCGCGGCCGCAGCGCGACGCTCTACCGACCAAGCTACGGACGCGACTGTGATATCAGTGTTAGACGCGCCTTATATCTTTAACGCATTCAAACTACGTCGTCAGCGGCGTGCGTTGGCGACTCAGCGGCGTTATAGCGGCTTGATAACTGCGTGGTGTACACGTGATACTACAAACCCGATGGAAGAGATGGAAGAGAAGGCGGCGAGGCGGTGGGCTGCGGGGGCCGAGCGCAAGCGCCGCAAGCGGGCCGACAACCGTGCATTCGCACTTTCACATTCTCCCCCTCGGGGAAATGCGGGGTAATTTTTTCATCGCCGTTAGAGTTGCGAGTGACAGTCCCTAACAGAACGTTTCACCTCGCTGAGAACTATGTGAGCGCGGTGATTTCCGTGAAGCGATCGACGATCAAGATACCTGCACGTGCTAGGCCAATTCTTGCCCGCAAGCATAGCCATCCTTCGACCGCTCGCCACACCGTGCGTGAACGGGCCGGCGCTGCGGGAGCGACCTACGCGGCCGGTCGGCGTAAGTCGCGGCAGATATTTGAGCATCGCTTTGAAAACCACAGCTGATAACGCTACCTATCAGAATTTTTCATCACACTAACATCCACTTTCACCAATCTGGAACTGATTTTCCACGACTTGTGTTGTTGTAAAAAGCGGCGACAAGTTGTTGCTACCGCGACCTGCGTCGGTTCGAGCCGCACCGTCCGCCGTGGGGGCAGGCACGGCGGGTGCGTGTGCTTCTGGGAGCAGTTGACGCTTCACGATTTCCTGCGTTATACATTTCTTGCAAACAAGGGAAATCTAGAAACTTAACTCGGCGATCATCGTAGTCCACATTGTTGATCGGGAACACAAGCCGCTGCTTACGCCTGGGTCGCATACGTAACACACCACCACGCTCATGGTGTTTGCGGATAATCTACCACAGTTGATACGGTTATAAAGTCCCCATGAGGCCGAACTGCGCTTGACGCACTGACAATTAACTTCAAACGAAGGAAATTAACACAAAAATAGTTTTAGAACGCGCTTCCTAAGCGAAGTGTCACGCGCTGCAAGCCAACTACGCAGCAAGATAGGAACGGTGATCCTACAAGTGACGTCAAAAGGATCGCAGCGCCGGCCTCTCCAGTGGTGGGCCTCGCGGCCAATAGCGCACGGCGCTCCAGAGAACTACATCCACATTTGTGGATGTAAGCAGCTTGCTCCTTGGAGCAGAGCGCACGTAAAACGCAGAGTGTTGGTTGAAAAATGATGATTGGGGCTAGGTGCTTTTCAAGGCAACGCTGAGATTCAAATCAACTTACCTATTTGAATTGCATGAACAGCTGCTTCTTTCATTATTTCAGGCTAGTTGTGAGCAGTTCCAAAACAACCACGCCAGGGGCACGCGGGGTACGCTTCGAGAAATGTTTCCGTATCACAACTCCACTTAGTACCAATATGTCCCACGCTTTTTAAAGCAAAGCTTTCTACCTCTACCCCCCAAGGGTTCTTTCGCGACCATTGGTGTCACCAGAAAACTCCAGCGAACAAATAAAAGAATTTACTGGCACCGCCGGGAATCGAACCTGGAACTAATATACTAACAAAGCAAAGAGCCCGCTGTCTTACCGATTCAGCTATGAGCCCACGCGGACACGGGAAGACAAATGGTGTACTCACCAAGCACATCTACGGGTTTACCCCCTGCCTTCTCGCTGAATGCCACGTGAAAGCGTCACATGACCACTCACGCCCGGCTAGCGGCCCTGTGCGCACCTTGCTCATGTGCTAAGAGTTACAAAAATTAAAGGAAGCTCACACCAATCCATGAAATCTCATTTTTAGTACTCCAATGTGCTAAAGCCTGTGGCCTCCAGTGTTCACGTAAAAAATCACAGCTCCTTGTCGTCCGCCCTCACGCCAAATCAAGGAATACATTCAAATACTCCTTGATGACCAGACCATCACTCCAAACCCCAGCATCAAGATCCTGGGCCTACATTTCCAGGCCAACACCAAGAGTGACGTCTCCTTGCAGCGCCTCAAAAATAGCATTAATCGAATCATACACATGATCAGGAGAGTTGCCACCAAGAAGCGAGGCCTTAAAGAATCCGGTACCTTTCGATTAATTGAAGCTTTTGTCCTCTCGAGAGTTACTTACGACAAACCCCTATCTCCTTCTCGACGAGGAAGACATAGAGATGCTTTACATAGTGATTACAAAGGTGGTTGAGCAGGCCATTGGTATTCTAATGAGTGCGTCCACACTGAGGCTGCATAGCACGGGCTCCACAACACGGTGGAAGAGCTGATAGAAGGCCATCTTTCTAACCAGAAGGTCCGACTCAGAACTGAGTTGGGTAACCGCATGCTTCGCTGGGCAGCCCAGAATGTCACTCCTCTTGACGTACTCCCAGACTCTTGGCGACTAAAACTAAAGATGCTCCCTTTGCTTAGAAATATGAACCCCTCACATGACGAGGGTCAACGAAAAGCACGGGCTCAAGCGCTAAACACCACCCTCGGTGGGGCTCATGCAGTATCTACACAGACCCGCCGCGGTGGCTCAGTGGCTAAGGCGTTGCCCTGCTGAGCACGAGGTCGCGGGTTCGATTCCCGGTCGTGGCGGCCGCTTCTCTAATGGAGGCGAAAAGCAAAAACGCCCGTGTTTACGAGATTTCGGCGCACGATAAAGATCCCCAGGTGGTCAAAATAATCCGGAGCCCTCCACTACGGCGCGCCTCATCGCCTGCGTTGCGTCGGCGCGTTAAACCCCACAATCAATCAAATCAGTTATCTACACAGACTTCTCCTAACATCGAGGGCAGCAACACGCCATCATCGTGGCTACCTCCAGAACCAACCTCCTTGCGTGTACCTCGCTTAGGACCCAAGAAATGACGGCAGCAGAAGAGGCAGCCATCACCTTGGCTCTCACTCAACCAGGGGTTCGGACGGTAGTCACCGATTCCCACCAAGCCTACTGGTATTCCCAGTCGGGTTGGGTGTCCTGACCTGCACTGTGCGTGCTAAAAAACCACTCCCCAAACGGCTCGATTCAGCTCATCTGGACACCGCCTCACGCTTCAATGGAGAACAACAAATACGCCCACCCAACAAGCCTGCGCTTTTACCTCCCGTGCTATGGAGCTGCACGAGGACAGTCACCCGCTTGTCACGTCCACGGAGATAATCCAGCATTATCGCCTTCTGAGACAGACCATACCTTCGCCTTACCCTGACCTTTCCAGAGAACAACAAACTACCCTACGGCTCATACAATCCGGGCTCCTTCCCACAGCCTACGCGCCGTCACGTAATGCATCCGAATCGCTACGACGCTGAATCTAAATTTTTCTCAGAAGTAGGAATACTCCGCCCCGTAATCGGGGTGTGCCTCTTTAGCCCTGAGCACCCTCCTCTCTTTCCGTCAACTACCCAACAAGAGCAATGGGAGATGCTGCTGTCCAGGCCCTCTCTACCTACACAGCTTCAGCGGGTGGACAGAACACAGGCCGCGCGGACTGCATATGGGCCCCACAGAAGAAGGAATCACTCTCCAAGGCTGCACTCTGGGCCGTTCAGAAATCTGAACAGAAGTATTTCTTCCTCCTCCTTCTCAGCCGCAAGTCTCGTCGCCTCCGTCCGCGGCGCAGAGACGGAGAAGTCAGATCGTCTAACACCGGGTTAGAGCTTACTTTGATTTTATAAAAAAAAGTTTCCACTCTTGCTACACCAATACAACTCTACCAAACACCTTTCATGCATCATGCATTGGTTTAACCTTACCAAGAATATCTCTTTGAAGTAATAAATGGTGTGGTTAAGTGCATTTCACTTTCTCTGGTTTTACTATTTGTAATGCGATGTGAGTGATTTTAAGTGACGTCGCATGAGTAATCGTTATGGGTGCCGTTTACAGCTTTGCTTTGCAACCACATTCACGGGGTGGATTGGCGCGATTTTGTTGACACACCACTTGCCTTCTCCCCCTCCCTCTTCCATTTCTGAGTACTTGCGACCCCTCAAATGGTTGTGCAGTTGTTAATTACGACAGTAGATACGAGATGCTGTGGGGCAGACTTCCGTCGATGGCGCCTTTATTAAGATAAAAGAATAAGACAGGTTTAGATCGAGCACACGCTACAAATTTAATTAAATGTCATTAAAAATATTTTACATTACATGCAAGTTTAGAAAACACGCGACCACTTCTTATGACGGAATATAGGTCAGTATCAGGCTGCGCTCTTTATTTTAGAACAAATTTCTTTTGACAAACCAGATCATCAGAACACGTTGCTCAGCAATGCATCTGGCGGTATGCGCTGGCGGCATCGACAAGATTACACGACGGCACTGTGACATGAAACATCGGCCCTTAAGTTACGACGCGGGTTGAAGCAAAGATAGCGTTCTAAATTCTTTGCTCGCGTAATGACGCTGACAGCGCCATTCCATATTCATGGCCAGGCGCCAGCCTTAAATTTCTTGTGTGGAACCGTATACATCATTGCCGCACGCCTATGTCGACTGCGGACGTAAGCGTTGCGTGTGTGCAGAAGAAGCATAAATCGTTAAGCGCGCGGCAGGCTAGCGGGCGACCAAGAAAGAGCGATTTTTGCGCTGCACCGCTTTAGGGTAAGCCGAATCAGGCTAGACTGCATGTTGAAGTGTGCGATATTACTGTGGCGTATTTCTTGTGTTGTTCTTCTGAAATCATCGTCGTACGATTTCATCTTAGATCTCCTGGGTTATATCGATATTCTTCAATGCACCTTGATTATTCCTGACTAAACATTCCCTGTTAGAGAATAAGCAGTCGTCACATATGTGGCGGTGTGCGATTACCCCGCCGCTCATTGCGGCCGCGCACCGTGATTTGGATTCCGCGCGCCTCTCGATAGCGCACGCAGTTTGGCATGTTAGACGACAGATGTTGCGGCGAAGGGAAACAATCAGCTGCGTAAAGCGAGCAAAGAGAGAGCAACGCACGAGAGGGGCGCGAAAGATGAGAGCCAAGTGAAAGATGGGCGCCCGGTGGCACGGGGGCATTATCGTCCCTCGCAAATGATTTTTTCTGGGCCACAGTCGGCGCTCCTCTTTAGCTTACTCCGTGCCTGAGACACAGCCAACTTTATTCGCGCCCTGTAATGACGATGACGCCGGCGATGATGGTGATGATGATGATGACGATGCTTGCATTGGCTGACTTGCGCCGTCGGTGGTGGCGTACGCCGAAACGCTCTGAGGCCCAGCAAACTTCATTATTCACGCGCTGTAATGACCACGAGATCAAGAAGTTTCGGGGATAAATGGGTCGCAGTTTTCACAGGACCGGGGTAATCGGAGATAAATGGGAGATGCCTTTGCCCTGCAGTGGGTGTAGATAGGCTGGTGGTGGTGGTGATGATGATGATGACGATGATTATGTAATGACCACGGCGACGACGACGATGATTCCGATGATGATGCTTGTAGTGGGTGACTTGCGTCCCTGGTGGTGGCATACGTCCAAATGCCCTGGGGCACATCAAATTTTAATCACGTACTGCAATGACGATGACGACGACGATGATGATGATTATGGTGATTATGATTATGATGGTGATGATTCTTGCAAAGTCCTGGGGCACAAGAAACTTTAATCACGTTCTGTAATGACGATAACGACGAAGACGACGACGACGACCACGACGACGACGATGATGATGATGATGAGGGTGATAATGATGATTCTTGCAATGGCTGACTTCAGCCTTTTAGTGGCGGCACGTGAATAATGTTTGCTGTGTCCGAGACGTCCTGGGGCACATCAAACTTTAATGTCGTGCTGTAATGACAATGATGATGATGACGACGATGATGATGATGATGGCTTCGAAATCGGCTTGTACCCATTGCGAGGAATGGCCAGGGATAAAGTGTTGACTGTGCCTTTGCTGGAGCTTTTGGATTTACATACTTTCCCGACATAAAGCTGGCGCGGGCGGGTTTAGCAATTGTCGCGCTATATCACGCCGGAATGGGATCAAATCAGTTTCGTCACTCGCATCATGCCACATACCGTCGGGCTCGCTCGCTCTCGTGGGGAGCCTCATTTTCTAGAGCGGCATGGGTAGACCGTGCGTGTTTTGCTCAACCAAAGAGCGGGCAGCCATTGAAGGATGTTAAAGTTCTGTTTGTTTTTTTGTTTTTTTTTTCACTAAGGCCAATCTTTGCATTCATCTCTTATTCAGGGGTGAAGGGATTAATAGTTTTTGTGCTCTTGAGATTGAGGGAAGAGTTTTTCATCTTTCACCTGCAGTTCTTGATTTCAATACGTTATACTACCCGCAGAAAACTTGTTTAATTTTATACAAACTAGTGCTGTTTGTTCCCCAGAATTTCAACTACGGCGGCCTTTTGGCGAATGCTAAAGCAGAGGGCAGCATTTACAGGAGAAATATATTGGTGGCAATTTGCGTCCAGGTGTCGGGGCATAACTGTTTACTTAAAGGGGTCCTGAAATACCTTCCGCCGATGCATGGATGTACATGTACCCAAATAAAGCAATGTATTTGCAATCTCCTCCGCAAGAATTTTGTTAAAGCGATGAGTATTAGCTGAGAAATCGTAAATCAAAAACCGCGCATTATCGTCGCTCCGCGTTTCCTCCTCATTTCGACTTACTCTCCGCTGTTGACGGCGCGCTAGCCTTCCCTCCCATGATGCTGCGCTCCGCAGCGGTGACGTACTTCCGCTATTGCGCTGCTACTGTCGTCTGCTACGGGCAAGCTTTGTTGACACCATGAATCCCGCACTTCGCTCAAGGCTGGAAAACCGAACGAAAAATCTGGCCGCATGTGTGCGGCGGCCTGGCCTTGCCCTTTCGCGGTGTTCGTTGGTGCAGTTGCTATCGGTGGCACGTGACGTTTTATCGGCGGCGAACTCGCAGCCGTACGGGGAAGATCGTGCGCTCGTTCCCTTTGATGCACCGACACTGTTTATCCAAAAAGTGTCGTATCAGATGTGGCCCCGCTGGTGCCGGGTCTTATTTTGCGGCGGTCGTAATTCCTGCCGGCGGCATGTGAAAAATACATTTTAAATCGATATAGAACCCGTGCACAAAACCCTTCAATCATGTGACCAGTTCAGCTTGGGGCGACGCGTGGTGGAGAGCGGCAACGTTGGCAAAACATGCTCCGGCGCGGCTCTGAGCTTTCTAGCGCTGGAGCGAGCGCCACTTCTTTGAGAATCTCAAACATCGGTTGCCTTGACAACAAGGCACAAACCACTGTAGAACTCAGTTACGGTGCGTTCCCGGTTCAGCTCGGGGCCCCACCTCGCAACATGTGGGCACTGCAGGCGTACCACCCACTCCCATTGGGAAGTGCGAGATGCGTTTGACTTTACAGGAGGCGATGGTGCGTGTGTGTTGTGGACGTCTTTGTTTCGCGATGCAATGCGACGTTGTGCTTCTGCGGGTGGATAGTGCTTCCCATGGTCTGGGTTATCTTTCTCGAGCGACGTACGACTCAACTTCGCGTGGGGTATGTGCAGTGTGCGTGGCTAAAAGCCATCACGGCTTGTGCGCCGGAGTTAAGTGACTTGCTGTTCGTCCCTGCAAACCGCGCGCGAGGTGAGTGCCGAATTTACGACGGGCAGGAGGAGGCAACCCATCGTCTTTCAATCGCGGTTCAGACTTGCAACGCATGTTGTGACGTTGTGTTCGTTCGAAACCCATCTCTGGATTGTTTTGAAGTAGAATAAAATGTATGCGTTAAACCCGGGCATTCGGCTCAGGGCGTTCTCTGCGATTGCACGAAAGAAGTGCCACGGGGCTTCAACGCTTTCTTTGCGGAACGTACTCAGGTAAAGGAATATCCATGTCGTGTTATGGCCGTGCTGCATTCAATACGAACGGTTAAGCGTTTGTTTACACTTGTTTCGTTTGTCGTAAAATGTCCAAGCACTCCGGCACTACGCTGGCAGATCAGCCGGCGAGCCGACGCTGAGCAGACGACTCATCTCTTTGCCGGAAGTGCGTGAAAAAGCCGCCCAATAGCAGGATGTCTAGCTCATGACGAACATCTGGGAATCGATGATGTAGACATGTGAAGATGGCGGCGTCCAAAAACACGAAGGAAAGGGTGAGAAAAAAGCGACAAACTTTGCAACAAAAGTGTGAGCTTTCCGCTGCGCGTAAAAGAGTAATACTTGGCACAGATGATGTTGACGACCCAATCTAACGATTGCCCTAGTTCATTTAGTGTGCTCAAAACGCCTTTCAGGGCCCCTTTAAGGCGCCTGAGTGACGGACTGATTAATTAAAGCTCCCGAAAGCTGTTGTATAATGTCGACCTCACTTTTTTGTTCTCATATTGGTCCTCTCGCTGATGGCCCGTGAACAGGACAGACTATTTTTGTTCGAATTTCATTCAGGTGGCCAAACACGCTGTTACAACCCAAGGGCTCTCGGCCAACGTCTAGGATTAGTGGCTGTTATGCAATAAAGTTTTCACTCACTGGAAGTACTGTTGGGCTACTTCTGAACGTCTTCTGGAAAATTGGTGAATCTCTTTCCTTGAAGCATATATCGCAAAGCCTCACTTACGATGCCACCTAAGGAAACCTCTGGTATTTCTCGTTTTTTAAATGGTTTGGATTCTTTATTCTTTATTCAACATATACCTGCCGCGCCCGAAGGCGTTATAGCAGGGGGGTTACAGGTTCGAAAAAAAAACAAGTTTTCATTCACAGCAGACACTTGTACTATTGAGAGCCCATTCCACTCATGTATCGTTTTGACAAAAAATGAATTTGCAAAAATTGCAGCCCTGGGACGGCATTCCCTCAGTTTAAAGGAATGATCAATTCGATTTGACAAATAAAGGTTTTTGACAAATAAAGGTGGACAAATAAATAAAGGATAGAGGTTTTTGTGGATTAGAGAGACGTGGCGATGTCGTAGGCAACGCCCGGAGGCTAAGCGCAAAGGCATGGCTGGATATCTACATTCGTGAATCGGCATTCACTACAAGACATTCTCAATTGAATGTTAGTGTGCAAGCTGCAGGTACCAAATAACGTCGCAAAACATCAAATCAAAACTCTTACCATAATGCTGGGCATACCAGAAAGTAGCACCATTATTGTGGCAAAGTCGTTTGCCTCTCTTGAACTATCTAAATGTTACCGCGGACTGACTACTTCGTTACTGGTACTAATCCTGCAGATGGTCTCTTTTTAAACTTTTATACCATATTGGTGTTCCGCTTGCTATGTAATTTGGTCTCCTAAGGTATCGAAATAATAAAGCAAAGGTCAACCGGTGCCCACAATGACGATAGAAATTATAGTTACACAATAAACCTGTCACGTGTTTAATGTAGTATAAAGCGTCAAACCTTATAAAGCCAAACTGTTACCCGGCTCTGTTTAATGCATGAGGCTCGCTCTCCATCCGTTCTCCCAAACAGGCCTGCACACCATGGCTTTAACCAACATCATACCAAAGCAAAAACGACAAGAGCAATGCAAAAACAGGGTCATCACTGCTGGAGTCGAAAGCAAACACTTCTCTGAAATAAAACGAAAATTCCATCAACGCGTTTCCAGTTTCGTTTGAGCAACGCCGCCTGTATTAACATTGCCTGACGCGTCGCGCGCTTTTCAATGGGAAGGGTAGGAACGCTTAGTTCAGGCACTGATCCGCTATGTGGCGCGTGCCGGCGGACATCTCGCCTTACGTCACTGCTCGCGAGTCGCGAACGCTGCACCCACTTCTACGACGTGTGTCTGTCAGATTGCCTGTTGGGCTTCAAGGGCCGTTTCGCTTACATCTTAGCCACGACGGGGCGCTAGTTCTGTGGCGATCTCGTTCAACGTGTCGCTCGCTTCATACTTGCTGCATTTTTCCAAAGATAAAGACGGGGGCGGACTGAAATAGTGTAAGAACATACTGATTGTCGGGTAGACATATAGCTAACAGAAAAAGGATATTTTCGGATGGGGCAGCCATTATTTTACTGATATTTTTCTTTCTAGAGTATTTAGATAAGAAAAAATTGCGTGCACGTTTTTTGTTCAGGCGCTCACTTCTACGATTACTTTCCAATAATATCACGTGCTTGTAAACTTCAGAAAATTATAGGAAACAAAAGGATAAGCAGCTGGGATCCCGCCACGCTGTCCTGGCGCTTCTACAGTACTTCCTCAAATTTAGAAGTGCGTACCGATGCGGAGTGCGAACAGCGGGGTCAAAACAATACCTAAATGCGGAGGGGATAGAGGTGGGATGCCCCACTCAGAAAATTTCAGGGCCTGTGATCCGAGTAGATGAGCGCGCAAATCCGGCATCAGCCTGCGGCAGCGCAAGGGATTTTGCTTCGTGGCAAAGGAAGTTTTATCAGTGACAGACCAAGACAGACAGGCATGGTGAAAAACAAGAAGGCGTAGGAGCGCCGCCTCGGGAACGCTAAACAAACTTTCCACTATTTTGCATAGTTTCCGAGAAGCGGCGCTGGTTGGCGGACACGAAAGCACGCTGGAAGGCTACGGAGCGGGAAAGGGTAGGAGAGAGCAACAGGAGAGTGGCTGTTTGGCCATTTTTCGCTCACGCGTTAGGCATTGTTTATACAGGCGGCGTTGGTTTGAGGGAAACCCTCAGAACAGGTGCTTTATTGGCACAGCACGTGCGTATAGAATAAATTTGTTTCGCGTGGCGTGCCAACGAAGTTTACTTTTATTTTTCACGCGGCGAGGGATGGAGGATTGCAAGGAAGTACCGTTCATGTCTTCAGAAGAAGGGCGTATGCTTCAGACGATGACCGGTATTTTTGGCTGCTAGCGTCGTCCTCGGCCCTCTGGAAGTTCCCTGTGAAGGAAAAATTTGTATTTTTAGCTGGCCCGCCACGTGCGAATATTTATTTCTCGTTCGCACGCCCATGTGAAAAATAACTTGTCGCTTGCGCACGTATTTTGCTTTTACACGTTCGTTAATAGTACGTGGGCAAGCAAAGTTATCGCTATGTTTGGCAACGGGAATGATTGCCTACATGGTTAAAGGGGTCCTGAAATACCTTCCGCCGATGCATGGATGTACATGTAACCAAATAAGACAATGTATTAGCAATCTCCTCCCGCAAGAATTTTGTTAAAGCGATGAGTATTAGCTGAGAAATCGTAAATCACAAACCGCGCATTATCGTCGCGCCGCGTTTCCTCCTCTTTTCAACTGATGACGGCGCGCGAGCACTCCCTCCCATGATGCTGCGCTAGTCAGCGGTGACGTACTTCCGCATTACCCTCCTCCGACTGCCGTCTGCTACGGGCAAGTTTTGTTGACACCATGAATTCCGCACTCCGCTCAAGGATGGATAAGCGAACGAAAAATCTGGCCGCATGTGTGCGGTGGCCTGGCCTTGCCCTTTCGCGGTGTGGGTTGCTGCAGTGCAGCACGTGACTTTTAATCGGCGGCGAACTCGCAGCCGCTGGGGAGGATCTTGCGTTCGGTCCCTTTCATGCACCGCGCACTGTTTATCTCAAAAGCGCCGTATCAGATGTGGCCTCGGTGGTGCCGGGTCTCATTTTGCGGTGGTGGTAATTCCTGCCGGCGCCATGTGAAAAAGACATTTTAAACCGATACAGAACCCGTGCACAAAACGCTTCAATCATGTGACCAGTTCAGCTTGGGGCGACGCGTGGTGGAGAGCGGCAACGTTGGCAAAACATGCTCCGGCGCGGCTCTGAGCTTTCTAGCGCTGGAGCGAGCGCCTTTCTTTGACGATCTCGAACATCGGTTGCCTTGGCAACAAGGCAAAAACCGCCCCAGAGGTCAGTTACGGTTGCGTGATCCCGGTTCAGCTCGGGGCCCCACCTCGCGACATGTGGGCACTGCAGGCGTACCACTCACTCCCATTGGGAAGTGCGAGATGCGTTTGGCATTACAGGAGGCGATGGTGTGTGTGTTGTGGACGCCTTTGTTTCGCGATGAAATGTGACGTTGTGCTTCTGCGGGTGGATAGTGCTTCCCATGTTCTGGATTATCTTTCTCGAGCGACGTACGACTACACCTCGCATGGGGTATGTGCAGTGTGCGTGGCTAAAAGCCAGAGTTAGGTGACTTGCTATTCGACCCCGCAAACCGCGCGCGAGCTGAGTGCCGAATTTACGACGGGCAGGAGGAGGCAACCCATCGTCTGTCAATCGCGGTTCAGACTTGCAACGCATGTTGTGACGTTGTGTTCGTTCGAAACGCATCTCTGGATTGTTTTGAAGTGGAAAAAAATGTATCCGTCAAACCCGGGCATTCGGCTCAGGGCGTTCTCTGCGATTGCACGAAAGAAGTGCCACGGGGCTTCAACGCTTTCTTTGCGGAACGTACTCAGGTAAAGGAATATCCATGTCGTGTTATGGCCGTGCTGCATTCAATACGAACGGTTAAGCGTTTGTTTACACTTGTTTCGTTTGTCGTAAAATGTCCAAGCACTCCGGCACTACGCTGGCAGATCAGCCGGCGAGCCGACGCTGAGCAGACGACTCATCTCTTTGCCGGAAGTGCGTGAAAAAGCCGCCCAATAGCAGGATGTCTAGCTCATGACGAACATCTGGGAATCGATGATGTAGACATGTGAAGATGGCGGCGTCCAAAAACACGAAGGAAAGGGTGAGAAAAAAGCGACAAACTTTGCAACAAAAGTGTGAGCTTTCCGCTGTGCGTAAAAGAGTAATACTTGGCCCAGATGACCTTGACGACCCAATCTAACGATTGCGCTACTTCATTTAGTGTGCTCAAAATGCCTTTCAGGGCCCCTTTAAAACTCTACGTTCTGAAGGTTCGTAAAACATGTCTAACGTGTACATGCGTGTGTGTGTAGTGTGTGAACATGTGGGTGCCTGCGTGTGTGTAAGTGTACGTGTGTGCCTGTAGTGCGTGTACCTTGCTGTGTGTGTGTATGTGTGTTTGCGTGTGCGTGTGCGTGCGCGTGTGCGTGTGTGTGTGTGTGTGTGTGTGTGTGTATGGGTGGGTGGGTGTGTGCGTGTGCGTGTGCGTGTGTGTGTACCTTTAAGTGTGCGTACAGTCATGGACAACTGAATTAGGAACACGAAAATGTGAGGTAGAAGACGTAAAATGGAAGGCTACTGCTCTTGAAGGTTCAATAATGGCTCGCTATTGGTACATTTGGAAATGCACATTTCCCCACTTCGTTAGTCTAATAAGGAACGCGTCACTTTAATTTCCACGAAAAAAATCGTACTCTTGGTATTTTCTGGTTCATATAGTCATAATCGCGTTTCATATGTCCCCGACCTTGTGCACGTGCGTGTGCGTGTCTGTGTGTGCATGCCTGTATACGTGTGTGAATAGGTGTGGGTGTGTGTGATGACGTGTACATGTATCTGTGTGCGCATGCATTTGTGCGTACGTGTTGGTGTGCGTGTGCGTGAGTGAGCGTGTGTGCGCGTGCTTCTGCGTGTCTGTGCGTGTACGCGGCATCGCAGAACCTACCATGACATCGTAATCCCGGTTGCCACGGCGCTCGCCGGCCGAAAATTAAGCGATACGCTGAAAGTACGCGATGAACATAATAAGCCAACTGAGGCTGGCCTTAAAGTTGTCGCACCCCAGCAGTCGCAAAAAAAAAAAACAGCGCTTTCCGTTTTAAAGCAGCCATAAAGACAAAACCCAAGTTTGGTTCATTCGAAAGGTTTCCTCGTTAGTATCATACTGACACCACTTTTAACGTACTCTTCCCTTAAAAAGCTATATAATTAGGAAAAAAAGAGAATGGCCATGCCACCCACTAGCTCTTTTCCCGCAACAGAACCTATGATGCCATACAAGACTGCTGTGGGATTGGCGGAGGCCGGCAAAAGCAAACACAATTTAGGCATAGCTTATAAACTTCCCGAACGAGCTATTTGCTCCTAAATGCCATGCATATCCATTTTAAAGCAGTAAGAATGGTGCGGCACACAAAAAATTATGAAAATACACGTAAACATAGAAGTACCGATTTGCACTGCTGTTGGTACTGGGCGCACTACGCTTGTTTTAGCTCAACAGCAGTCCGACGCTTTGGAGTTGTTTTATACGACGCTGGCCAATTGGCGTAAGCGACGTTGCGTTACCTGACCCTGTTTTTCAAGCATACTCCATGTAGCGTGAACTAGAACTAGTTCACTCAACTCCATGTTTCACGAAACGATTGCTTTCTACCGTAACAAAAACAAGCCAGGTGTAAATACTGTGAAAAACAACGCAATGGCTGAGTGCTAAGCTAGCGCCATATGGGAGGTTTGACGGCAAGCAAGGCTGCAGAGCCACGGCCGGGCTGGAGGAGCGGCGGGCGCGCACTTTCATAAAGTGCGCGCAAGCCGCTCCTCCAGTCCGGCCGTGGCAGAGCCGAATGGCGCACTGGAAGTTTGTTTGCATTCGCGCCATTATGACTTCATTGTAGACGTCACCAGTACACACGATTTGGCGGGAGAATCAAACTTTTAACCTGAATTGATTAATTCCTCAGTGAATACCGCATCATTTGCTGCTGTGCTATAAAACACGAAACCTTTCAGATAAAACGAACTTGTATTTTGTCTTCATGACTCCTTTATCCACTTCCCCGCTGAATGGAAGGTTCTTGGCATTTATATCCGTAAACAGGGATTTCTCCAGCTTCTCTGGCGGAGTATGCGCCTGCTCGAGGTTATTTTAACGCAAAAATTTGTAGCTAGCTCTACCTGCCAACGGATCTTTCGTGGCGTGCGGGACAAGACACTCCAATGCGGCTTGAGATGGTGAGGGCGCTTTCTGTTCACGGAGCACAGTTTAGATGACGCGGTGATAGGGCGCTATTACCCAGCGTTCCCCGCACGCAGGTGACTCCTAACACATGAGCTGGTGGTGGAGACGATGGTGAACACAAAACAGGGCCCATTGTAGAATAAAGGAACTTCATTAAGCAACTCTGTTGGGCAAGTTGGTGCATTATGATTTAAAAAATAGAGCGCGACTGGTGAACGAGAACGTGCCCGCGGGAGAAGAGCTGGATGACCGGATGTGTGCCGAAAGCGGCAAATTGCTCGTTAAACAGGCGCGTGCGAACTGAAAATAAAAAATTCCCGCGCCTTCCCGCGAGGGGAACAGGAGTAAATGCAGAGCATTGGGGGTAGTTAACGCCGCGTAAAGTCGCGTTAGGGTGGGTAGTTGGGTCGTAGTTGCGTTGGTGTTGGTTTGGGGTAGAGAGAGGAGAGTAAAGTCGCGTTAGGGTGGAGCGAGCGTCAACCAAGGAAGGAAGAAGCAACGCAGTGACTGAAGCACGAGCGACCGCTAGCCGCTTTATATTTGCAGCGCGCGCAGTAGAGGGAGAGCTGTACGGGGGGGAGAGCGCGCATGCGCAAGCAGCGCGCGCCCTTCCACGCCCCACCGCGCTGCTATCACGCACCTGTTACGCCGAGACCACGACGGAGCGAACGGGCTGACTACGACACATGCGCGCGCCAGCTGCTGTTGAAAGAGAGGAGGGCAGGAGATGCGCACCTGGTGCGGACGCGGAGCTGTGGACGCCGTCCACAGGAAGAGGCGAGGCTAAGAAATGCTCTGCATTTAAAAATTGTTCGGCGAGTAGGTGCGTCTTCGAACAAATGCGTGCTTTGCGCAAAGTAGACAACAAATACATGAAGCACGGGGCGAGTGTAACGCGGTGTTTGTTCACCACACAAACTCTCTTGGCTACGGAACTGGAATTGCCCGCTGCTTATTGTCAGACAATGAACGCATCCTCCAACGCCCGCCGTTTTTTGAACGGGGACACTCCTGAATATTTTAATCTTGTTAAAGTGGATTCTTGATGTTTCATCTTCTATATATCTGTTTCTTCACTAGAAACGTCTTCACTATAAGGGCAAACAAATTCATGCAGTTCAATAAATGCAAAATTAGTACGGCGGCTTGCTTTCACCATAGGCAAATTCACTATATCGAGGTTTGACTATACATGCCACCTTACAACAGCAGAGCTGTCTATAGCTAGGTTTCGGCAAAACTTCCGCCATTCGACAGCAATCCTTAAAATAACCAAAATAACCATAAGAATTGGTTTTTGGCTCCAAAGCTGGCGGAAATTTCTCTTTACCTGAACACGTGAAGTAGGTATTTTAGTACAAAATTATTCTGATGTTGCCCACCAAAAAAATTTAATAACTTCTCCCAGTTTCCTAAGCTTTCATAATTAGTTAGTGCAAAGTGAAAAACACAACATATACACCACAGCAACACTACAAGGCAGAAAACTTGACAAATGTTTTACACCACAGCGTCCGCGTGTAGCTGTATCCGCCAACCTCCTATTTACCGCGCTACATATATTTCCTCATTTATTTGGCGCCGCGAACAGAACGTTTACACCGTAACGTCCCGCTACATTGTTAAGCCATGTTACAACACGTGGACATAAGGCATGACCGAGAACTCTTTTTTCTAGACTCTGCTTCTATGCGCGCGACGGAACCAAATTTCACTCACTTTTGTACTTTTCCAAGGGCAAAACTTATTACATGCTTGCTGTACTCGGACGACGTCACCCTTACTATTTGTTCAGAAAAACTGTTGGCATACCGCTGGACACAAGACTTGTCAAAAACGCAGCCTAAGGAAGATACAGCTATGCGGGTCTTTACAACGTTGGAATTCCCAGAATTAAAACTAAGCGCCGACTTCGTGTACCCAGGGCTACACCCCCAACAAACATGTCTCCTCCAAAAAACTACTTCTGATCCAAGAATTTCACCTGGTTTTCATTTGGGAGTTCGAACGCAAATTTGAGACCTACGCTGCACTCCATCAAAGTTTCATTACGTCTGGTACCCTGCACCGGAGATGACAAGGTTCTGTAAAAACTAGAAAATCATCAACGTACCTAAACACTTTTGTGCACATCTCGCTTATGTTCATTTCAAGAGTTCTGTCAACCTTAGCCAGATACAAATACTGCTATGCACTCGGGCCACCTTCGAGCCTATGCAAATTCCACTTTTTTGTGTGTAGGACTCATCTCGTTCTGAACAAAGGTAGAATTAGGATAAAATAAAAGAATATCAAGGAAACTGCCAACCTATGCACCGCTATGTTCATAAAACTTTATTTCTCCGTCGTCATCAGCTACACATTCTCTGAAAGGTTGACAGAAGCTCGTTATGCGTAATGGCGCAATTACAGATCTTCTACATCCATTCTGAACACTTGACAAGCACCACGGTTATGTTTTTCGAGCTATCTCTCAACCACTTCGGAATTTGACCAACGGAATAAGTCTTTCTGAATTAGTTATTCAAGCACTTCTGCACATACGCAGGCATACAGGAATGGCATGTCTTGTTCTCAGATACTATTTTACGGAACGGAGCTACTGCTCTACCTTATGCATTTGTGCTGCGAAGAACCCCTTTTAAAAATTGTCTTTCACCTTCCTCACAGGCGACGCTATTTTTTCCATATGATGGTTTTTTGTAGTGCGACTGCACGTTCTTTCACCTGGCTTGACTTATCTTCGACTTTTTAAAATTACTTTCTAAAGCAGCGAGTGATTTTTCCGTGAAATCACATTCAGTGAGGATAACAAAATACCCTTCCTTATCTGCAACCGTTACATGCAGCCAGCTAGCAACATTAAAATCAATTAACGGGTGGGAAGGAGTATAACGTAACCTCGTACCTCCAGTTCTCGATTAGACAGCACCACACTCGGACAGAGACCTTGGGCGTTATCCGTCGTTGACGTTACGTAAAATGGCCCTGGCAGCCGCTACACGCTCTGGTGGGCTGTACATGGGCTCGAAGGCGAACTTGTGTCCAAACTTCAAGGCCTTCAGGTGGTTCACTGGCAGGTTCGCACCCCCGACGGTAATGACTCTTCCCTTTCTTCTGGAAGCTTACCTTTCTTTGGTAGCCGTAGTGTCGGCCTACGTTTGTACCAGGGCCACTAGGTGTATACCTTTCAGCTGTCGGTGACCACTCCCGGAACAACCTTGCCTGCCTGGTCTTGCACAGTGCAGCACAGGTTGCACGTAAGAAATCCCGTGGGAAAAAACGGGCTTAGGCTTACGAATCCTTGCACTGAGGGCCACACTTTCCTTGCATTTCAAACAGTGGAGTCCATAAAACCGTACCATGCCTTTACGACTGGCGGCCAAATTGCATTCCGTGAATACCACGAAGCAATCCTGGGACTACACTTGCAGATAGCAATAAACGAGGCAAATTTTTCGGGGTTATTGAAATCATAGGTGCAATACAAAAGAATTAGGAGCCCGGTGTATCAGAAATATAGTGAAGTTGGATGGCAAGTTGGGCTAGTTGGTTCAGGTTCATATTCGCATTCAAGTTCAGATTAAAATGTGATGTTCTCGGCGCCAAACAAATTAAAGATATGTAGCTCGGTAGATGGGAGGTTGCAGATGCAGCTACACGTGAACGCTGTGATGTAAAACATGTGTCAAGCTTTGTGTGTTGTAGTGTGGCTGTAACATTACCAAAGATGCACCTAGCGAGCTGCTTTAACTTGCCAAACAACCGGAACAGACCCGCGATAACGCGAGTATGGCCTTAAGGAGCCATCCTGCCGTGGAAGATAGGCAAAGTTTGTTTTACTTGTCTTGACTGCATACAACTATGCGCGGCCAATCCCCGCGCCGAAAAAAAGAGAATGTCAAACCCGCTTATAACGAACTCGAAGAGAAAGAAGGCCGAAAAGTGGTTTCTTTATATCAGTACTTTCGTTGTATATGGACTCACCCCTTTAAACTCCCGTAAGTTAGCGAACATGTCGAACAACCGCTTCGGTAACAAGTTAAGCCTTTTCCATTCATGAAGCGGAACGCCCGCTGTTTGCTTACAAACGAACTAAACTGTATTTGCACTGAAGCCGTTGCTACCGGCACAATGCCCCGCAGAAAACGACTTTCGGGCGTCTTCAAGTATCCACTCGCCGTAATGGCTTCGACAGCTATCAGCGCGCCAGGCTGCTGCGACCCGGAAGCTGCGTCGCTTCGGCAGGAGGAAAGCGGTTGTTCAAAGTCGGAACGTCATCACAATTCGTTTCGGCGAGCCGCGATCTCTAGATTGGCAGCTAGTAACCAGCCGCGCGAATATGACACCGTGATAGCAACGCTCAGCGGGCAGTTGATATGGGGAGTGCCCAGCTTACGGGCTGTGCTTTCGCCGGTTGACCACCGGGCTTCATGCTCCCTCCTTATTTTCTTTTGATGATTTGATTGTGGGGTTTAACGCGCCGACGCAGGGCGATGAGGCGCGCCCATAGTGGGAGGACTCCGTATTAATTTTGACCACCTGGAAATCTTTAACGTGCGCCGAAACCTCATACACACGGGCGTTTTTGCTTTGCGCCTCCATCAGAAAAGCGGCCGCTGCGGCCGGGAATCGAACCCGCGACCTCGTGCTCAGCACTTATTTTCTTTTCCTCACTGCCAGTCTACCTCCGGGAAAAGAAATACCGGGAAAGTCAGTGACGTCGGTAGCGGCGTCTGAAATCTGCGGGCGGTGCTCGCCGCTGTGGGTTATCATCATCGCGATTCAACTGAAGCGGTAAACGCACTAGCACGCCTCCTCGCTCTTGCTTTGAGGACTGTCTTGATTTTTAAATGCGGAGCATTTCTTAGGCTCGCGATGTCACTCGTCGATGTTGTCGGCGCCGTCCACACGCTCACTGCGCATGCGCGTCGCGTCGAGGCGCAGGTTCGCGTCTCTCCCCTGTACCCTCCTCGCTCTCAACAACAGGTGGGGCGGTGCGGGAGTAGCGCGTGTACCCCGTGCGCTCCGTCGCTCTCAACAACTGCTACGGCGGTGCGGGGGGAGTGCGTCTATGCGCGCATGCGTCGTAGCTACCCGTGCGCTGCGTCGCGCTCAGCAGTAACGGCGGCAGGGCGTGTACACGTGATAACGGCGTAGTGGGTGCGTGGAAAGTTCGCGCGCTTGTGTACGGAAGTGTGCGCATGCGCGTCTCTCCCCCGTACTTCTTTCCCTCGAACGCGGGCGGTGTGTATATAAGCGGCGGAGCGCGCGTTCGGAATTCAGTCAAGGGCGTCTTTGCTTGGCTTTCGCTTGGACTTGACGCTTTGCTTGACGGCACAAGCAATCAAGACAGACTTTAACTTTACACTCCTTGCCTTCGCTTCTCCTTCATTCAATAAATAAGAGATAATAAAGACGAAATAACAATTAAGCATTCCCAAACCATACCCCAATTACGCAACATTCACGCGATAACCCCCACCCCTCTGCGACGCATTTACTCGAGTTCCCCCCCGTGGGAAGATGCGGGCGGGGGTTTTTTTTTTTTTCGTTTCACTTCGCATGCGCCATATTTTTATTGGACCGTGTGGGGTGTGTTCGTTGTAAAAGAAGGACGCTCTGAAAAACGATCGGTATACCTGGACGGAGTTTCAATTGGTACCATAGGAAAGCATAATTGCACCGAAATATGGTCGTTGCAACCGATAGATCGTTTTTTCTAGGGGGTTTGACTGTGTCTGTAAACTTATTGGTGCTAGGGGGTTCAACTTTGGTATAGAGGTACTCTGGGGCGTTATAAAAGAGGAATGCGAAGTGATTAGAACTTACATGGCAGATTTCCTGACGAAAATTTGGAACGTCGCGCAGCTCGGTGTAAACACGTCCGCCATGACAGGAAGCTTAGCTCATGGTCGGGGTCCTAATGATTCCGGGCTTTCGAGAGCACAGGGTTGCCTAACATTTTCGCAGCACTGTCAAAAGGTCACCGTTGTTGGTGGAACGCACAATAAACAGTTTTTCTGCCTAGAATAGTGTTAAATGGGTGATTAAGGAAGCTAGTACACCTTCAGCAGCCTCTTTGGTTGGCTTAGCTTCAAACTAGCCATTTTTTCTTAACCATACGCTTGAGCATAGCAGTGGCGTACCTTTCCAACAGCAACGTCACTGAACTTCTCATCAGTAAGCCAGCGTCTCAGCTAATGCCTTTAGAACCGCGCGTATAAAAAGCATAACCGGCAAACACTGGCTGAGTATCACTGGAGGCGTGCGTGGCAACGTCGTTCATGGGAAACTTCTCTCGCTTCCTTTTTTTCCCGTCTGGCTCCTTGAGCCCGGCCTTGGCATGCAGGTATGGAGTGTATCCTGCTCCGGAAGTAACCAATACCCCAGATACCAAAGAGGCTACACTGGAAAGGTTCGACCATGCTAGGAAAGCCCTTAAGGATACAAGCACTCCCTCACCAGAGAAATATCTGGCCAGCCTGGTGTAGCATTTGGCCGACACCTCCCATGGCTAACCAGCTCAAGTCTCGGCCCTCAGTCCCCAGCAGCTGTAGAGCACCTGTCCACGGCGGCGGTCAGAACCGCAATACAGCAGAAAGGGCTAAAAATCTCTTAGTGCTTTAATATAAAGGAATTTAATTGTTGGATTTTACTTTCTTGTCATGCGTATGTTCAACGGAACATGCCGATTTCATTGTACTAGAACAGGTGCGGATATTACGTTTTTCTTTAAAGACAGAATGAGACAAAATGCAGTTTGGTTCATTAGAAAGACTGCTTAGTCTCGATAACAATGATACCAATATATTCGCAATCTTCGAACAAATAACGGAGATATTAAAGAACGCGTGTGAAACAGTCGCGACCCACTGGCCAATTTCCCGCAACTTTTCTATGACGTCACGGAACCTTGTTTGTGCGATTGGCCGCCGCCTAACTGACCTGTCGCGACGACACATGACTGGACGTCTGTAATGGGGCTTCTAGTTCCATTTGACCGTATCACTTGAATGTTAACGTGCAGTTAACGCACTGAAAATTATGTTCTATTCTTGGCCAGTATGACGTCATTCTTCCTCATAATACGTCACTCTGGCACCAAATTTGAAAGTTTTTAAACACTTCTTGCTTTTTTTTCGTTAAAAAGCATCTTTTGTGGCTGTAATGGAGGTGAGTGAGATACTGAATTTCAAATTAAACGCAGTCGTATTTTCTCGTCATGGCTCCTTTAAGCACAAAAGCACATTGTTATTTTTACCAGACATTGTTGCTCGCAATATTGTTCGGCGTTTGCACTGCATGGTGGTTAGATGCTTTTACTTAGCAGTACAATAAAAAGAACTCTATTACTGTATTCATGCCATGTGACACTCATTGTTATTTTGTCTGTGGCTCATTTCAGGAGATCAACCATTATGTAAGTACTGTGTGAAAATAAACCACAAAAAATGAAGGAAGCTCACACTAACCCGGAAGACTTGGACAGCGAAGCTATACGCAATTTTGACGACCATCACGACGGTTTAAGTTCCGATTGCAGCCGATTTGCGTCTTCTTCGCTGCCGCAGCGACCTTAACTACGTCATTGGTACTATAAGTGTGAGCTTCCTTCTGTTCTTTTTTTTTTGAAGCGATAATTATTGAAAGGAAGTACGCTATGACATGCCTTTATCGTTCCGATTAAGTGTTGTCACAATAGTGGCGAAGGCTGGAGTTATTTGGGTTCCGAGCGAGTGTTTCTACGATTCCGGTGAACGCTGAAGTTTTTTTTTCCGCCAATCTTGGCCAGTTTCCCAAAGTGGGCATGTTTGGCTTCACAAACGTGCGCCGCGGACACCCTGCGGTCGCCGCGAGGCACGCGCTCACGCGCGCGCTCTCGGCATTTTCTTGGTATTTTAAATTTCGGACACGAAACGATTTCCTAAACCACTTCGCTGTTACAAATGCACTAGTGAGTAGCTAGTGCCGGACTCGGGGTCTGTGGGACTGGTTTCTGTCGCTTTAGAAGTCCACGGGCGACTACCCTTCCCCTGGCGCACTTTTCGTTCATTAATTTCCATCCACGGGGATTTCAGTTTTTTCTGCATTTATTAGGCAGGTGCTCATCGAGCCGTTTCGCTGTCCACGTCAGCATTCTGCGCTACCCTCCGCGTTCGCTCTCTCTTATCTTCTATTCATTCAATAGCCCGCTCGCTCGGTTACGCTGACTCGCTGAAAAAGTGCGAACGGGAGCAAAATATAAATGCTTATGCGCCTCCGTAGTTCCCGTGGCCTCCCTAAGGCTTACAAGTCTAAGGGCACAACAATATTCATCTGCTGCAAATGGCCTCCGCGATCGGCTGCCGGCGCAGCGTTGCCATAGCTCCGGCTTCGCTGGGGAGCGGTAGTGAGGCCGAACGTTGAAAGCCTAATGTTCTGCCATACGAGTATCAGATTAGAACAGTTAGCATTGGTATTAGTTCGGCTGTCACACGGTACAGCATCGTGAAATAAAGTGATGGCAATAATTGGCACCATGTTTACATAAAAGCTTGATAACACACACTTCGCATCAAGATTCGGCTACAGATCACTCCAGATTATCGGCTTTGTGCAGTCCGCTAGAAATGAATAAAATTTTCGGCATCCCCATAAATATACACCTTAGCAGATTGCAAGCACAAGCACCATCATGAGAAGCACAGCGTCTCAGAAAGAAGGCAATGCTATTGCGTCAGCAACGTCCTTCCTTTAAATTCAGTAAAACACGACGTTTTCACGCTATTCGATGCCGGTGTGTAGATAGAGAATGAAATCAACGGGAAGGTATAGAACCATGTTTAAGGCCTATTCGTTGCAACGTTGCGGAGAAAATGGCGTGTAGCCAAGTTCATTCTGTCTTTGCACACAGTGAGAGCGGAGCTTTTTATTCCGAGCTTTGTACTTCCGTCGCCCCAAAAAACCTCGAAGCTTCAAGAAACAAATCTGGTTAAGGAGGTCCCGGTAGTCGAACCTGGATCCTTTACCCCCTAAAACCGCCAACGTAACCACTGGACCAAACCGAAGACCAGAGCAGTACGCGGATAGCAGCCGCGGGGTGCAGTAACATCTGCTGCGAAAAGGAAATTAAAAAATTCACCCGTGCACGAATTGAACCATGACGAGTGGGTGGAGCACTGGGGATCGTTCTTACCGTAAATCATCGGCGGCATTGTCCACTCGCGCACGTCAATGAGTGACAACGCGTGTGTACAGTACATGCAATTCCAATTCAATCCAATCCTATACAATTCAATTTATTACAAGTTAATTCAATCCAATTCATTTCAATCCAATCCAATCCAGTTTAATGCCCCTCGCGCATGTGCGAAACTCTGTTCACGGACGCAAGCCCCGGACAGAGCGAGGTCCTAAGGTGCTTCGTCCCTAAAAACCACTTCCGTGGGCGGAATCCAACCTGGGTCTCGCGTTGTGTATCCGGCGTCTATTCAATTTAAGTATCATGGAGTTTCGGGGACACAGCATTTCCTTTGGGTTCGTAGCGTGGGCGTTGGCTTTCAACTTCGCCGCGGGTTCTAGCGCGTGCTAACGCGGTAGAACCCGCTAGAACTTTGGGAGAGATGTGACGAAGGGTTAGGACGGTATTTTCAGTAAAAAGTATTCCAACCTTTCCTCCACAAAGTCTCGACCTCCATATACAAACGCACTCTCACTCGTTGCTACTGCGTGTTGTGACTCTTTCTAGTGAATGACTCAGACGGTAAGTATAAAAATTGATTATGTAAGTATTCGTACTTTCTTAGAAAATAACGTTTACGGGGACCTGGGAAAACGTATTTCGTTCAGCAACGTGTTTCGGTTCTGCCCTAATACCTGTGTAAAAAATACTGCCTTTCTTGCGGCTGGGCCGCTGTTTTGCAGTAACCATTTGAAGCGTTCGAAATTTCGTGAGTAAATATTACGAGGCCACACCAATAAAAACCAGTAATAAAAGAACCAGATGAAAATTAGCGGTTGACTACTAGTAAATTCCGAACTGGTCATTCCATCCCGTCTACAGCATGCACTCCCTGTATTGGTAAAGATGTCAAGTATTTATTTTACCGCATGTACGAGCATTACCACGATGATTCATGTGGTAATGTTGGGCAATGATATTTTTATTTAGTATTTCTAGTATTTTAATTGCAATTGTCGTCAGCGATAGAAAATATAAAATGCATATTTTATGTACTATACCGTTAGGCCATCTGAAAGTTATGTGAAGAAGAAATGTCTGGATTGCAATTGTTTCAAAAATGCCACTAAATGCTGAGGATTGAATAAAAAGTTACAACACCACTGGTACGTTTACCTAGAGTTTTAAAGGTGCCATTTGGGAGGCCATAACTTGTACATATTTATGGCCGTTATCTGGAAAAACACATAAATTGCGTCTACATTACTGTACCAGGAAAATTTTGTTCTGCAGTTAAGAGATCCTTTGTTAAAAAACAGTTAACATGATTTGAGGTTCTGAAGAGGGAAAATAAAAATATGCATCTGATAACGTGCTACAACTTCTGTTAGGAAATCTTGAGCGCATTGGTTTCCTGGTAGTACATTAATGCAAATCTCGCTTGCAGATTACCCTACAGACCAGCAATCTCCATACACCGGCGCATGTAGTAGTACTAACCGAGCTCGTCCATTTTTTGGAGCGGGCTCCTGCTATGTAATCAAATTTCACCTCCAAGGTGTCTTTCTTATTGGAGGAAAGCTGGCCAAAGTATGTTTGAAAAACGCAAACCACCACAAATATCTATCCGCCCTTCCCTTTGGTAAAACAGTTGTGTTCAGAAACTATATATATTGTGAGCGTGAACTTGGCATACGAGAGGTTTAGCGATGGCAGCGGCTAATATCCATTTTAAGCGTCGTTGTCGTTTCGACATAGTGCGCGATCGTCATCTTATTTTCATCTTCCTTCTCGACACGTGATCAGAACGGTTGCTGTCCTGTGTGCCGTGCCCGGCGCTCGCAAATAAAGCGGACCTCAAGCGTTCTCGTTGACTCTCTCAAAAAAAAAAAAATAATATATATATATATATATATATATATATATATATATATATATATATATATATATATATATATTATATATATATATATATATATATATATATATATATATATATATATATTAATAATACAGAGGAAATGAGGGGTTCGTTGAATTAGGCCAGAAATAAGAGTTGGCGTTCAAGAAAACCTAGGAAATCAAAGAGGAGAATGTGGTAGGTCGATCCGAACCCACGATGTCCAAAATACACGTCTGCTGCGATGACCACTACGCTACCGGCGGGGCTATATCCCCCTCCACTTTCTGGGGTGTTTATGTTAAGGTATTCTTGCTTCCTGCGCTTGGTGGTGGTTAGAGGGGGGGGGGGGCGCTGGCTGGCAAGCAGAAATTTGGACGTGTATCTGATCCTTCCGTTGCAAATGTCGTCAAAAGACGATGGTCTTTATCGACTTTTGCCAAGAAAACACATCCTTTCGCTTTCCCGCTCACCTCTCATGTTGTTCCTTTTGCGTCGCGCTCCACCCAAGGTAAAGACGCCAAAGGTTTGCTTAAATCATTTTAAATTTCCCGCGTTACACTGCTCCAAACCGGGTGCCTCGATGCCAACGCTGCCGTACGGCGAAGACACGCATAAATCAAGGCGCCCTACTTCAACGTTTATAGAACCACGTTTCCCTATTCCACGTGCGTTGCAAGCAGAACGTGGAACCTATCTAGTGGAACCTTCCGTAACTGTTGCCGGTGATTTCTTAAAACTGCGCCAGAAGCGTATAGTGGCGTGGGCGACGCAGGCGACGGTGGAGGGATTTTTTTTTCTGCAGTTGAAGTATTTACTTTCGCAAATGTCAAGCATGTATGATTTTTTATAAGGGAACACTGCAAATATCACTTCTGTAGTAATCGGTTGTCTTTTACTTTCGTAATGTTTTCTTCTTCTTCAGCAATATTGACAAGTGTGAACATTACACCGGGCTTAGATGGGTAGATTTAGCTGTGACTATATAAGACTATTCCGCAGGCATTGTTTTTACATGGCCGGGTGGCTGAATCAAGTCACAGACAGACAGACGGACGTATCGCATTGCACCATCTTTCTAGCGGAGTGCATAACAATCACCTTCTGTTGGAAGAATCAAATATTCCGGCCTCGACAGCTTCTTCCGATGCGGAATTTCCCACATTTGTCACTCCACAAGCACTCAATTCCCGTGTTTTGCCAGTCCTCTCAACAACTGATAGAAGCAAAAGCACATAACAGCAATAACAGTAGCGAAACCAGTTGCTCCGCGCACCTAGAAACGGTGGGCGTTGCAGCGGTTTCAATTGAATTGGCTGCTTTGTGGTTTGCGAATTTCAGAAGCGAGGTGGTGCCCAGTCGGCGTTTGTAAAAAGTCTCGTATATTTTTTCTCAACGGATGTTTGATGCGGAACTTGTAATTAATATTTAAAAAAAACACATTATAAGCGACCTTTGTTGGCTCTCTGAGTCACAGAATGAATGTTTTGTATTCTCTACCAAAAGATGATGATGATCGATGATTGCTATTGGTTTCCTATTTGTAGCGGGGTGATGACGTCATCTTACCAAAACGGACTAATAAACCATTTTTTACACTCTTGGTTTAAAAATAGCGCTGCACAGGGCAGGAAAAAAAAGCTTATTAGGGCACAAAATACTTTTTTTCCCTGTTACAGGTGGTAACTGTCCTAGGCAATATTCCCCTCTGTTTTTCCTCTACCAGCATTCTAATCTTCTTTTCGTCCCCTCAACAGCCTTGAAGTTAACTTCCTCTGTGATACCTTTAAATCCTAGGGCTTCTGGAAGCCCAATATTCCATTCATGTAGATTTGGATAAATACCCTCACATTCTAACAATATGTGCCGCATAGTTTCTCTTTCTTTTCCACAGACAACGCATACCCCATTATTTTGTGAATACTTCCCCACAAAACTCTTAGTTCGCGGGCAACCTGCTCTAGCCTCAAAACGCAAAGCACTGCCCTGGGAATTATCATAGAATTTTTTTTCCCCTCCATGCATTCGTTTCAATCTGCATTGCCACTTTTTTGGTTCCCTTGGCTGTTTTGGATTCTCCACTGTTCTGTCCGTATTTCATCGTTAGCCTTCTAGACTTTCTTAACAACTGCGTGTCCACGCTTTTCAAGTATAGGTACTTTAAAACCTTAGCTGCCAACCTTCGTTGATCCATTGCCCTCAACCACATCTCAAAGCATATTTTACACTGTGCTTCTCTAACTTCAAACGACGCCCAGCCTATATCTCTCTGAACTGCTTTGTTAGTTGTTTTTCCATGCGCGCCTAACGCCAGACGTCCTACCGTTCTCTGGTTTACTTCAAGGCCTGATAGAACGTCTGATTTTAAGCAGAGTACAGCATTCGCAAACGTAACCTTTCGGTTGTGCCGTTTGGTGGACTTTGTGGTCGAAAACTGCGCTGTAGGTTGGTCACGTGGGTTGTCGATTTTTACGCCGCCTATTGGGAAAAGAGGGAACGCCCCCGCTTGAGAAGCCTGACTGAGTCAGTCGCTGTTTGGTGGCTGTAGCGGCAGAGTTTTGTGTCGTGATGTGCTCGTCCTCCCCACCACACACTCTCTCTCTCTCAAAGGTGCTGTGGAACCCTCGTTTGACTAGCTTCAGCATCAGCGTGGCGTTTATACCGAAAGTACCCTATTGAAAATGTGGAGTTGATGGAATCCATCAAACATCAACATGGTGGATTATGGTATTTGGCATTAATGATGGCATGACGGCAGATGACTACATGCTGGCAGGGTGATGGATATCGGCATGCTGGTAGACGTCGGTAGCTGAGGGCATGCGTCGGTAGCTGACGGCAATGGTAGCGTCGATGCTGGCAGGTTGGGTGACGGTATGACGGCCAGATATGCGAAATTGCACAAAAATGATGACATGAAAAGGAAAGGTGCTATGCAATGCTAATGAAAACTGGTTTCACTTCTTGCAAATAAATTTATAAAATAAGATTTGCAGCAAATAAGTAAGCTTGCGTGACTTGCGTTTTGCTCTGTCCATTGATGTCGTGATCATTTTTCTGCTATCCTGCTACAATGCTCTGGAAACTTATCAAGCATTTTATGAAAGCTTAGAGGTGTGTGCTGGGGTGCCTAAAAATACTACACAAAACGAACTTGGTTTTAACGGTGAATATATTATCATTAAATATCAAATATGGTGACTATCTTCGAACAGGTGGGCAGCTGAAAAGAAAAAAAAACCGAGTTACACACCAAAGCTTATACAATCCAGATCAACTCAAAACAAATGTATACGCACATTTCACATGCCTCCGTAAACATTCTGAGATGGTCACTCCGATGTGGTTTCTTGCTTCTGCCATTCCTCTTCGCCATAACAATCGAAAATCTGCAGAAAAAGAACATTTTCACCAAATTAAGTGGAAACCATCCTGCTAGGACTCCCTTCAGGTCTTGGAAGGGTGCTCTTGACATGCACTGCTCTAAAAGGCATCGCATGGTGGGAATAAGACGCAAGCGCACATGCATGCAAGCAAGAATTTCAAGAGAACATGCGTTAGCAGCAGGTAGGGAAAAAAGCAAAACACCCTCGTCTAGAAGAATTTTACGCTCAAAGCGCAGCCAGTGAATACCAGACGCAAGAAAATGTAGCTTCAGGCGAGTGTGTTGTAGGTTAGGAACACGGTAAATTGACAGGTGAAGAATGCCAGATGACATTTAACCTGGTTGGATGCATTGAAGCGACGAAAAGAAACGAACACCGTCTTGAGATGAAAGTGCAGACTAAACGAACGCTTACAAAAACTTCAGCAATCTTGTGATGAATTTAGAGAAAGTTCAACACTATGAGGACAACCGAGCTGTGCAAGGACTAAAGACCCTTTCGGAAGCCGCACGTGAAGGAGACAGGTGTGCCAAATTTGTCATGGAACAGATTATCAGTAGTGATAAGGCGCTCTGACTAGGCAGGAACCCACGTTGCGGGAAAGTTTTGTGGATGGCGACTTCTTGTAAAGGTTACGAGCATGTGAGGGGCAGAAAACTGCTGGAGCTGCCGTGTCAAAGCACATTAAAAATCTCATCAGACCTTCTGTAGGAGGCTCGAGTAACAAACCTAATAAAGGAACGGCTTCAAGTGGAGGGACAAAGCTTGCGGTCACTAAAAGAGCCATACTGCAGCCTGATTACTGACGAAATGTTAATGCAGCAAAACGTAATTTATGGCTGTCAAGTCGACAAAATATTTCGGCCTTGAATCGGCTGTGAACCTCGAACCGGCAATGCCACTGAAATAGCGTGCAGGCTCCTTTGGTTTGTCCTGCGGGGGCTTTCCACGGCTGATGTTATCCCCTTAGGGTATTTTTTTACCGGGAACCTCAAGCACGACCGGCTCCGTAACCTGAATTTTTGTGTGCTCAACTCTGTGGAAGAGGCGGGGTTCCTCATTATCCGTATTGCCACAGACAGCCACCAGACAAACAACGCCATGTTTCTAGGCATGCGGGTTGACAACACACTACAGCATGTTGTGGTACATCCAGTGCGGGAAAACGACCCATCGTTCCGGTTATTTGACCAAACCACCTCATTAAGAACCTCAGAACAAATCTTCTAGAGAGAGAGAGAGGGATGTTTAATGGAATGCAGAAAGTTAGGGAATGTTTTGTTCTCAAGGCCCCCTTTAAGATCCAACAAAAGTTGTAAATTGTGAACCCAGTTCGACTCTGAAGCTGATCGCACATTGAGCCGAACGTGGAAAAAGTGAAGCTGTCCCGCGCCACCTTGATATTTTCGCCTGTCGTCATCAGCAGCCCGAAGTTCCTTCAGAAAAAGCCCAAAGCTCACGAACAGGCCTCAGAATAGAAAATTCCAGTAAAATAAGCTGAATAGTGCAATCTCATATTAAAGGGACACTGAAGTGAATTTGTCAAGCTCCCGTTTTTGCTCTCACTGCGTAGACTGGCTCAAATTAGCACACTTTTCATCGTTTATCCGGTTGACAAATCGGTAATTATTTTACAAAGCGCGAAAGAAGAAAAACTACCATGCGCGGTTTGCGGTGGCCGCACCAACTAAGGCTGTGACGTTGGGAGGAGGGGCGCCGTGATTGGACGATGCCCAAGGTTAGTAATCAAACAAGTTTCGGTTTCGGTTCTGTAAAACATAACCAATGGCGTTGTTGGATGGGCATTCTCAATATCTCAGTAATCATCGTACCGCGCTTCTTGCCATGTTGTCGGCTGTAAAATGCACAAGATAAGCCTCCCAGGACGGCTTGTAGTCGCAGCATTCACTAGCCGAGACCTACGCAGTGCATGAACGCCCTCCGCGTACCCGCAGACGCCCAAATGTCATGCGCTTTTCCCCCATATTTGGAGCTTGCCTCCCTCATGCCTGTATCGTAAAAAGCGTGTTCGCACCAGGCCTAGGGTCTGTTCATTCTGGCCTGTGCCCACTGCCTGCACGCAGTCGGTGCTTATGGCAACAGCACGCCGACGAGAACTCGCTAGCGCGCCAGTGCCAGCCTGCGCGCGTTTTGTGAACTAGTTCGTGTAGCCATGAACGTTGCGGCCCAAAAAAAGGTGAACTCAATATAGAAAACATCGGCGGAAAACAAAAGTTAAGTTACATTAAGTTACAAAAAAAAAGCACGTACCCGCGGGGATTCGAACTCGTGACTTGCAAACACTTGCGGCGACGTTCCTAGCACCCCCAGACCACTGAGCCACGAAGCGCGATGTGTAGGCCTTGCTAATATAGGGTATATATTGTACAACCGGTTTACACTTTTATTTAGTTTTGGCATTTCAAGCAGGTTAGGTGACTATTGTTGTACTGCGCTCGTGCAGTAAGCGTCGCCCGAGTTTCCACAGTAGCTCACGTCTAGCAATTGCATTTCGTAGACGGAAAAGCGTTCTCAGATGCGTAGTCGTGCTCCTGGACGCTGTGCTTGTTCGCCCAGCGCAAAAAAAGTGCTTCCCGCGCCCTAGTTTTACGCTGTACGGTAAAAAATATCAGTTGATTTTATTTCCTAGTACCTATATTGACTTCGCTGACTCTTCTCCCCGCCTTCAAGAGGCGTTATATTTTCCTACTGGCGTACCAGTCAGCGAAGCGTCGCATGTGTGCTTGTGCAGCGCTTGTGTGAAGCAGCCTTGACTTGGAGCTAGATACAGTGTACAAACAAACCAAGTAAAGAAAGGCACATTCTTCCATTCACAAACGTGTCCTGGCTTCGTTTCAACTAAGCGAACGAATTGCGACCAAAGCAATTTTTTTTAACCTCCTTGATTGCGACGACCCGCCGGCGGGCCGGCGGGACGAAACGCTGGGCCGACTGACTCTGTCTGAAGGCCGGGGAGCCGTGCAGTATCGCAGCAAATTGCCAGCTCATCCCCTCCTGACGTCAACACGAAACGCACAGAAAATGGGCGAGCGTAAAGAGAGGAGGACAGCATTTTCGAATTAGTTTTTCTACTAAATAAAATCGCGTAAACGCGCCTAGAGTGGCCGAAACATGGCCTGGGGACTCCGGACTACAATTTGCGCTAGTAATCCCGCAATGTTTACATATCACTTCAGTGTCCCTTTAAGGACCATGCATCTACTCCACGTAAATATGTGACTGCAGCCTGTTCAGCAAGGTGTCTCATGTGGAGTATGACGAAGTGCAGTAATACTGCCGAACCCAGAACTGTTAGCGCGGATGGCTGAATGTGTGGCCACTTTCCGAATTGACGCCGCCGCATCACTGATAGTGCGCGCCACAGGCGACGCGGCGGAGGCAAACAGAACTATCGCTCTCACAGGTGGAGAGGAGCATTCGGCGGGCTGCACCAAAACAGGGACATCAAGCGGCCGTGTCACTTCTAAATGTCACATCTTGAGCATACTAGTTCTCTCTTTTTTACTAAGAACTCCAACCTTCGTGATTTGTTTCAGCAGTATAATGAACAATGGCAGCAAAGGTTCAGGTTAAACATTATATAAAGACGTTAAATACAATACATCCAAATTCACTGACTCCAAACTCGGAGAGCAATGAATTGCTGAAATGAAGAAGCCGACATGCATATATATACAGTGCTATTGAAAGACCAAAGCACCTCACTCTCGGTCACATTTGGCAAGTTCTGGTAAAGGCCGATCCACAAGACGGACCAAGCCCACGGTCCAATCGGTCACGTGACGCGACGTCAAGGTCCGCTGTGTGCGGTCCGACCCAGAGCAAGGCGCATCCACACGGCTGGCTGGCTGAGCGGACCACGAATAGCCGACCGTCTGAACTCGCAAGCTAGAAGGTTTAACACAGGCGCCCTTTGGCCGTGATAACATGTAACGCACAAGCCTGCACGAACCATTTCATCCCCACAATAACAGCCAGCGACATGCATGCGGGGCGGGCACGCTCACACAGCCGCCGGCGTCGTTTGCATGAAGGCGACACAACGAGCGGCGACGGTGGGGTGACCCGGGTTGCATACGGCTCGTCACCGCTCGCTGGAACCAAATTATTCCCTTATATTGAGGTCCACATGCGTGAAACAATGTGATAATGATGGCTAGCATCGCACTAGTAAGAGACATAGGGGTATCTAGTGAAAGCGCGCATTAAGTATGCGCCGCGATTGTAAGCCTAGCCCGCTGCCTATCCTACCGGGGGTGATTGACAGGCTCCTTCGAGCGCTTCGAAACAGCCGCGCTCCCGCGACGTTCTCTATTGGCGCAACTGGACCCGGCTCCGCCCACGCGACGCGGCCGCTGTCAGATCACGCTGATTGATGTCGCGGTCCGCCGTCGAGACTGTGGATCGAAAAGCCTCGGAGAATATTTGGACCACGAAGGCTGCGGTCCTGCGTGGTCCAACGGCGGTCCGCGCGAACTGGTGACGCTCTATCACGTGATGCGCGGACCGCGGTCTAAATAATCGTTTTGCTCTGCCGTGTGGATTGGCCTTAACTGAATTTCCCAGTGCACGCCATAGCATTGCACTATAATTGTATATAACTAGGTGCTCACCTATTATAACCAACCTGAAAAACAGCCAGTGACATCTGATGAGAGGTCCAACCAGATCATCAAAGTAGGGCATGCCAGCTGATCTCCAAAGCAAGGTGTAACAGTCAGCAGCCTGCAAGACGGAAGTGAGTGGCAAACAGCAAGTAAGTTGCATTAGCCTTAATCCTTCAAGGTTCTAAATGCGATATTAAGGTGTCGAGCAAGGTGTTCCTCACACTCAAAGTGAGAATATGAGAACGTTAAAATACCACATTACCTGGATGTAAGGATGGCCGAAGTGACTATCACAGCATAGTGACAATGTCAACGATCAAGTTTCTAACTCGATTCTCTCTTTGCAAGTAGATGCCGTTCATTATGACCAGTTCATGTATGCGTAAAAAGGTGCCGAGATGAGCTCTCTCATTGATACTACGGCAAATTGCCTCCACGATTCTGTGACAAAGCGCAGAATTAAATGATGATAACGTTGCCTTAACAATTAGGGAGTGTGTAGCGTTCTGTCCAGACGGAACGCTAAAAACTGCTAAAGTTCCGTCCAGACTGAACGCCAAATCAAAACCAGCCGATTGCCGCCATTTCTAGTTTTGGGATTTGGTGTAGTGGTTCCGGGGCTGACTAGGAACATTGTAGTCTCTAGCTCGATTTTCTCACCATTTTTTTTGTCTGTGTATGTGGCCGTGGTTAGCGTTTTGTAATAGCAAAACTTCACGCCCGCTTTACAATTCACGCGACGAGAGCAGTCGGTCTTGAGTTCTTTACTCAAGCGGCCGAACCGCTCCTGCTCGCTGGAGCCAAGGCCGACGTAGCCATCGCCAGTTACGCCTGATCTCCTCTAATTATTACCAGTGATTAATAATTAACAGTGACTCTGGCTAGTCAGTGAGCGGAAGCGGTTTGGCCGGTTAGCTAAAAATCAAGACCGACTGCTCTCGCTGAAATATTGTGAAGTGGGCGTCGGGTGGTGGCTTGGAGATCCGTCCGGATTGAGCTAGAATTAGTGCAATCATCTGTAATTATTAATAATGATTAATAATTATCAGTGATTCTGGCTAGTCAGTGAGCAGTAGCGGTTTGGCCGGTTGGGTAAAAATCAAGAGGGGCTGCTCTCAACGTGAGTTGTGTTTCCTCTGGATGGAACTTTATTGACAGTTGCCGTTCCGTCTGGACGGAACGCTAGACACAGCCTAACAGTTATGCTGAAGGAGGCTGGAAAGGCTATGTGATGAACTCCTGAACCGAAATACAAGTGAAACAATTTTTTTGTTTCTGAAGTCACTTCTAGGTGATTGCAGCTTAAACCAGGTTCAATTCTCCTTCCCACGCAGTGCTTAACGCCCACATGATGTGTCGGTGCATGTTTTCAGCTGGTACCGTCAATATCATGGCAACAATTTTTTTCCTTCAAAACATGCATCTAATTAGGCCTTAATAATGGGCACGATGTCTCAGGGAAGCATAGTGAACCAGATTTAGCGCTGTGCTCACATTGACATCAAACCCATTCAAACGATTTTCAAAAATGACACACATTGGTACAGGCCGCAAAATTTCAAACATGACAATAATGTATTACTGCCAATAATGACAATAGCCAGTGCTTAAAAATATTGCTGATGAGAAAGAGGTTATCCTCTTCTGAAAATTAAAAAAAATACTTTCACTGGATATAACCATCTAGAAGAGGCTGTTCTCCCATCTATTCTCTAGCGGTACATTTTCTAGAACTATATTTATTTACATCAAGTCATGTGTTTTTACAAAGAGTGTATTCTTTGCTGTGCAATGATGTACACAAGCCACTAGAAAGAGACCTTCGGCCTTAACCAGTCCATAGGAGACCCACTTTTTTTTAAGCATTTGCTCTTGTGCGGGGGTGCACTCATCCACAGAATGAGAGCCCAATACAAAATTTAACTGAGCAACAACGCGTGGCAGCGAATTATTCGGAGACGGTAGTGAATATTGCAGTGCATAAACGCTCCCCATGTGCGGCCAGCATTGCTTATGCCTCTGCACCAGACGCGCGATCCGCATTGTAGTTTCGACGTGGTAGCAAATTCGGGTTGAATGTACGTTTTTGGTGCTACTGATACACATGCACAAACATATATGCGATTATCAAACGATTGGAACACTCAAACATTCACTTCACATGCGGGGCTTGCGAATGTGACGCCAATTTCAGCCATCGTACCCTTAATCTGAACGCAGAGAGCCTTGTTTATACCAGTGCACTTTTCTGAGTGACCGCTTTGAAAAATGACAATCCCTGCAGTGTAGTGTAGACTTCTATGTGCTTCGGCTAAAAGTTACCTAAAGCGTACCACTCCAGTCCAGGTACGACAAATGATGCGAAGAAGTACAATATCGCAATTCCTTAAAAACTACCCACACAAAAAAAAACATAACTGTTGCGAACTCAACCTGGAGCGGTCGACCGCGCGTATTGGCGATCGGTTGTTGCGAGCAACAAACCGTTTAGCCAACGTAGCAGTATCACCCTACTTTGCTCAACAAAGCCTAAAACGGCCCAAACACTAGGGCTCTTCGATTTACAGACTCGATTTCACCCCGGATATTCCGCGGGAGTCCGAGGATTCCCCGAAGCCATAAGGATACACAAGAAAATCGAATGACTGACTGCTTTCAGGGAATCTGCGGTGAGTACGGGACTGTAAATCGAACAGCCCTACTGTTGCTACTCCCTCGGTCGAAAGGCTGATCTACGTAACCCTCAAAATCAGTCGCTGTCAAAAAACATTAGGGCTAAGCGGCGACGCAAACGTCTAACACGAAACGGAACAGCCCTGCCCTGTTAAATACACAAGTAAAGTGCGAAAAGTAGACTAGTCACTTACCTTAAATCACAGGCGGCATATCCTCGCCGAAACAATAATCCAATGTCTTCAAAACAACCACAACAACGCACTCGACAAGCGTGTACAACTCCACCGACTGACTCGGCGGCCAGGAGGAGGGAAAGACGATTGCGTGATGGCGTGGCGATGTTGCTGGATGGAGCAGTGGAGTACTGAGGCCGGGGTTTCGGTTTCGGCCTTGGTTTTTTCGTAACGCAGTTCATACAAGTCGCGAAGTGAACAAAATGCGGCGAAACAAATTCTGGCTTGAACATCGACACATAAAGCAATGTAAATAGAAAGATCAGGTTGCCATACCCAGCAAAAAGTTGAGTTTGTTGGGCTATCCTGTATATGAGCAAGTTGTGGAATAAACCTCCGACATCACTTGGGGGAAATCACCTTTGGTTAAAAACTACCAAGAACACGCCGATTTTCCGTTTAAAGAAAAATCATATTGTGCTGTCGGCGAAAAAAAAAAAAAAAGCAGACCGACTGAGGATCGAACCACCAATCTTTGCAACAAAAAGCGGGCGCGTTACCACTGCACCACCGCCATAAACGGGAAGGGCACCCGAACAAGTGGCATTTATTTGGTTTCTCAAACTGAATCGCCAATGAATGCACAAATATTGTGAGTTATGTTTACTGCTTCTCGTACATAACCAATTCCGGCAGTCATAGCGCTTCTTGGGCACGCACCGGTCTCCAAAACGAGGCTCACCTTGAGCCGTGTAGCCAGCTATCTCAACCTAAAAGAGAGATCGCACATCCCCGTTCTCCCCGACGAAAGCCAACGTAGCTATGAGTGAAATAGCATGCGCGCCCGGAATGAAAATTATGTTGTGTAACAATACCGTGGTTGGATCTGTCTTAAGGCAGCTGATTACAACTAAGGCGGATCGGCGAAGCGCTAGACCCGTAGTCTGCCGCGTACAATTTAGGCCATGCCACGGACGGTTCTGGAAGACGCTGGAAGGTGCTGGAAGACGCTGGAGGTGCTGGCAGGCAGCGTCCTCTTCCAGCAGCTTCCATTACAGTTTCTTACGTACATCAAGCTTTCCGAGGCGACCATTAGGCGCTATCAACCTTTCCAGCAATGAATCTTGATGGTTGGTTGATGGAATTTTCAACAGGGTAGTTAAGAGAGGGCGCAGCAGCCCCTGCAAACGTCTATAAGAAGACACTGGATCCAGTTTTCAATAATGTGGTGCAATGTATCCGTTTATTCAAGTTTTTTTCCGTATTTTATATTATCGTGTACTTTTTCCGGCCTGGCAACGGTTGCCGAAATGGTGACGGCACAGCGCAAGGATGACCCTCAACACTGCATTTTAGGAACTTGTTTCTGTGGCGCAATGGGGTCGGGTTCGTATCGTAACGGGCCCAGGTTCGATCCCAACCAGGGGAAGCGGGGATGTTTTTGACGTTTTCCTTGGCCGCGCATTTGCTTGCTTCACTGAAATCTCATCGAGAGACGATAGTCGTCTACCGCCTCTGCAACGTAACCCGTAATCTGCTTTTTGCTACCTCTTACTCTCTTCCCCTCTCTGTGTCACTCCTCTCTTGATAAATTCAAGGGAGTTTTGTTCATTGTAATTCAATTTTCCCGCCTGCGCATTCACCGCGCTCGTCTCCTGGGACAGCTCACGCGATTTTCTTCGTCTTTTCTTTCTCGTTCAGCGTTTACCAGCACGTTCGGTTTTTTTAAAGACGATAGCCTTTCTTGGGCTACTTAAACCCAGACATTTTGATCTGTCTCTACATCTGCCTGTGACTCGATTCAGCAACACGGCCAAATGGAAACAGAAGCTGCTCAATAGTCTCATATACTCGTAGCCAAATATAAATGGCTACGTCCGGTGCAAATGTTCATACTTTTCAACATTGTTGAACAAGAACAAGACATTACGCAAATATAAGGCCGAAAATCAATACATAAGTGATATTTGCAGGGTTGCTTTATTATACAAATCTGGATGCTTGGTTTTTGCGATAGCAAATGAAATACAAGATCAACTGCAGATAATCGTCGCCTCCTTTGGCCAGCGGCACTATAGCTCCTGGCGGCATTAAGAAATAAGGCGGCAAACGCAACAACCGGTTCCACTATATATGTCCCACGTTCTGCTTAAAAGGCAAGCGGAGAAGGGCAATGTGGTTCTATAAACGTTGAAGATGGGCGCCTCGATTCAAGCGCGTCTCCACCGTACGGTAGCGCTGGTATCGAGGAACCCGGCCTGAAGCAGCGGAACGCGGTAAATTTGAATTGACTTGGGCAAACCTTTAGTGTGTTTACCTTGGGAGGAGTGGGACCGAAGTGGAACAGCATGAGAGGTGACCGGGAAAGCGAAGGGAGGTGTTTACTTGGCAAATGTCGACACACTATATTTGTTCGTCGACATATGCAACGAACGGAGCCGATACGCGGCTAATTTTTTGTACCTGTTTCATCTCGCACGTGCGCCTTTCTGCGCCATTCCTAACGGGTCGTTTTTTTTCTTCCAAGATCATTTATTTTCGCTTACTATTGTTGAAACCAACCCAACGAGCATTCCTAAGTAACCGCACGCGGAAAATGCCGGGTGGTTACATATATTTTGCCTCAATGTACCTTTAGCTTCATTTGCGCTAGATGATGGGGGAGGATTACGCTAGATGATTACCAGTGCCAGCGGTCCGAGGAGATTCGAACGGTACTGCCTATTTAGAACTCTTGGTCACGTAGTGTCTTAACTTTAGTCCGGAAGGCTGAATTGGGGGACAAGCGTCGTATCTTTTCGAAGCCTCTCTTTGGGTGCGTGTCACCGCATAACTGCGGTGGCTAGATACCGTGACCCTGGACAAGCTACGACGATAAGCTGGGCCCCTAAAGTTCTCCGCACTTACAAGGGCCGTGAAAGGGTCCCGACATCAGGGAGAGAGCCAGAAAAACTAGCGGCTGTGTCCGGAGACGCCGACATACCAGTGAGTGTAACACCGTATTCTTTACTTAACATAATTACTCAGTTCACTGTCGAGTTGTACACAATCAGGAATTTCCGCCCGAGGTTAATACATGCCCTCGTGTGGTTATAGAAAATTGCCAACGTTGTATTTGATTAGAACTATTCCTCAACACATTTCACTATAGGTTATTGAGTTTAAACGGTTGGGTATTTACAGAAATGGTTATACCAGCAGGTGCCTAAAGAAGTGCCCATATTCGAAACTGTGCTGAATCCTAATAAATGTATCGGCAGACGTGCAATGACGTATCGTAGAAAATTTTTAACACTTGTGTTATGCGGTATTCTATTCATGATTATATACTTTGCAGGTCCGTATACAGGTCAAGACGGTATAGTCTTTGACGAAGACGGTACGTATTACTAACCTAGTGCATGAATTATTTACAGCGCATCTCTTGTTACCTACACGAACGAATTTCACCTCTGGGATGTGTTCTTCTAGGCGGAAAACTGCGCCAGTTATGTTTCAAAAGAGTAAACCATCAAAACGCCTATAGAAGATATCAAGAAATATTGTTAGAAGATGGGTAGGCGACAGCGTTTCATTTGGAAGGCTACGTGGATAATACTGAAACCGATGTAAACGCGAATCATCCCACCCGAATGACCGAATGTTCGAGGAGAAGATCTTGCAGTTCCCCAAACCAGAGAATGTCAAACGTCGGCAGCTCTTCCTAGGTATAGTCGGCTTCGACAGGCATTTCATTCCGAACTGTGCGGACTTGGCATGGCCCCTTCATCAGCTGCTAAGGAAGGGCGCCAGGTCGCCATGGACAGCTTCAGAGGAGCAGGCGTTTCAGGCACTATCATCAGCCATCGTCAACACCACAAGCCTGCGGCTGCCAGATCTTAAACGCCCCTTTTTTCCAAACCGATGCAAGTGAGTACGGCATAGCGGCCGTTTTGCTACAGGAGCATAGCGGTGAACTGTGCGCTCTGGCGTTTGCCAGCCGCACTCTCTCAGCGGCCGAACAAAACTATTCAGTGACAGAAAAGTAGTGTCTCGCCATAGTGATCACCCTCAAAAAGTTCAGCATGTACTTGGATGGCGCAGATTTCACGATACAGACTGACCAACAAGCACTGTCGTGGTTGTCATGGCTTCAGAACCCGGCAGGTCGCCTCGCATGCTGAGCGCTAAAGCTGAAGATGTATCACTACAAATTGGAGTACAAGAAGGGCACCAGCAACCAAGCTGTCGACTCCTTGCCTCGCACACCGCCTACCAGCACAACAGCAATCTAAACCACAGGTTTTCCCAGTTACAACGCCCGCAGAAGCCTGGGGAACCCTGGTAAGCCTCCAGAAGATGCTTGAAGCGCATCAGGCCTACTAACAGAGCAAGCGCATTCGGGGGGCCATTACGGCCACACAAAAGTGCGATATTGCGGCGGCACGAATATCGGACTACGACAGCTACGGCGAAAGCCAGGTTGTCTCGCTACTGAGGTACATTCCAAGTGCAGATTCGGACAGTGGGGAGTATCCCTTCCAGGTATTCGTACGAAAGCACATAAGGAGGTCTTTTCTGGGATATTACCACGGCACTACCTTCGTAGGTCATAGTGACGGACAGATAATGTACGAGAAGCTATGCCGCGTTGCCACATGGCCTCGCCCGAGAAAAGAGGTAATGAAGTACGCCCAGACATGCCCAATTTGCCAGTTTGTAACGCCAAGAGGAGGTAAACCACCTGGCCTCATGAAGTCGGTCGAGAGCCACTTCCCTTGGCAGATCGCGGTGTCCGACGTGATGGGTCCATACCCAAGATCGGTGAAGGGCAATCGTAATCTCCTTGTCGTCAGAGATCATTTCTCCAAGTGGGTCGAGCTGTGCGCGTTATGTAAACTTGATTCAAAGTTGTATTTGGAGAAAATGTTGGATACTTTCACCCGCTTGAGATTTCCGGAACAACTCATAACGGACAGTGCGACGTACTTCACCAGCAAGAACTTCGTGGACACTTGTTCGGTTCTGGGCGTAGTACATAAGAAGACTACTCCGTACCATCCTCAAGCAAGCATTACAAAACATGTCAACAGGAACTTGAAGATGATGCTGCTGACCTTACTGAACGCCACAAAGACTGAGATGCTCCTCTCTCGGAAATGGCATTTGCAGCTACGTCTACGGTCAATCACTCGACCGGCTTTTCACCGGCTGCCCTGCTTTTGGCTGCGACCTGTGTTTTCCTGTTGAACATTCATTCAGTGACGAGGTCGAAGTGCGCCCTTGCACTCGAACACCGCCAGCAGTACGACAAGGGATGGCGCCAGGTTGAGTTTTCCATCGGGGACGTAGTACTAAGCCGCACACATCTGTTGAGCGATGCAGCAAAAGGGTTTGCTGCTTCCCTGGCTGACCGATGGGAAGTTCCTTGTGAGGTAACAAAGTGCCAATCTCGGCTGACTTATCGTTTTTCAACCTAAGCGGAGGACGGGATACGAGTCCCGTAAACATTGACGACCTTAAGGATATCATGAACGGCACTCTGAAAAAATCTTATCCTGTTCATGTTCTTCCAGGATACGCTTCCCGCTCAACGATACAGCAACAGGCCTCGAGCGGGAAGACCCTCCTAAACCCGCATTAATCTCAAACCCGGTGGAGAAGTGTTCCTTTGCGGCAGCCCTCCAGCGCTTCTCGGACAACTCGGGAGTTGTCCGGTCTTGGGGACGGGTAGTGCAGGGATGCAGCCCCTACGAGCGCCCGCGTAGGGTAATTGCAATGCAGTGAGCGCGTCGAACAGCGATACTGACGTCAGTGCGTCATGTGCCAGTGCGCGCGAGTGTGACGAACTGTGAGCGAAAACAAGTACGTGTAGTGCGCAAACCCGGAACATGCGCACAACCAACGGAGTGGCTTAAAAGCGGCGCTCCCAAAAACAGAGGGGGGAGTGCGCACCGGGGCACACGCGAGATCAGCTGCGGCCGCGGGCTGTGGGCGAGATATACGGGCGCCGAGCCACAACCATGACGCCCGGACAGTGACGACCAACCAGCGTCCGCGGCGGACGCTTTTCACCAGTCGTCGGCACAAGTGACTGAAGGCGTCATCACGAGTGTACATCACCAGGCCGTAACTTTGTGGACAAGCAGTGCTTCAACTGCCGCAATGTTTTCTTTACGCGCACGCTTGCTGTACTGTCGTAATAGGGCCTCCCAAGTTGCTTTCCTTGTTGTTTCCGCATTTGTTTTCCCGGAATAAACCGGTGATTTGTTCTCATGCGGATCGACGTTACCTCTTCGGGCGGGTTCAGGGTCGCAAACCTTTACGCTGGAAGGGCGTTCCTTCAACTTGTAGCTTTATTTGCGGTCAACGATTGGCAATGTATGACCAGCGCCAGCGGTCCGGGGAGTTTCGAACGGTACTGCCTATATGGAACTCTTGGTCACGTAGTGTCTTAACTTTTGTCCGGAAGGCTGAATTTGGGGACAAGCGGCGTACCTTTCGAAGCCTCTGTTTGGGTGCGTGTCGGCCGCATGACTGCGGTGGCTAGATACCGTGACCCTGGACAAGCTACGACGTAAGCTGGACCCCTAAAGTTCTCCGCACTTACAAGGGCCGTGAAAGGGTCCCGACATCAGGGAGAGAAGCCAGAAAAAGAAATGTACAAAAAACTAGCGGCTGTGTCCGGAGACGCCGAGAGTACCAGTGGTGTACACAGTACTCTTTACTTAACATAATGACTTAGCTCACTGTCGACGGAATCAGGAATTTCCGCCGGATGTTAATAAATGCCCTGGTGCGGTTATAGAAAACTGCCAACATTGTATTTGATTAGAACTATTCCTCAACACATTTCACTGTACGTTATTGGGTTTAAACGGTTGGGTATTTACAGGAGTAGTTATACCAGCAGGTGCCTAAAAAAGCGCCATTATTGGAAACTGTGCTGAAACCCAATAAACAAATGCATCGGTAGACGTGCTATAACGTATCGCTGATATTTTTAACGCTTCTGTTGTCCGGTATTCCATTCACGAATATGTCCTTTACAGGTCCGTACCCAGGCGAAGACGATATAGTCTTCGACGAAAACAGTACGTATTACTAACCTAGTACATCAATTAATATCAGCGCAGCTCTCGTTACCTACACGAACGAATTTCACCTCTTTGATGTGTTCTTCTGGGCGGAAAACTGAGGCAGTTATGTGTCAAAAAAGTAAACCATTAAAACAGCTGTAGAAGATATCTAGAAATATTGTTAGAAGATGGGCAGGTGAAAGCATTTTATTTGGAAAGCGACGTGGCCGATACTTCAAGCGATGTAACCGGAATCGTCCCACCAAATATCTGACTCACTGCCGGTTTTCTTTCCAAAAATTCCTGTACATTCTCCTGTTGCGAAAATGTCTTTACAAAAGTGGCAGCTGGCTCGTGAGTGTGCACGCAAGATTCTGTATTTTAACACGAAAGTGTTTTATGCCGGAGCCCATTAATATCTAACGGACGTCATATCCGTCAAGGAAATGACGTCCCCAGAAAAACTTCCATTGACGCGGCGGCGCCGGAATTAGAGCCACAAACTGTTTTGGCGCAACGGGAGGTACAAAATGCGCTCCCTACTACGCTATATATAGACGCTAGAATAGGACGACAAACCACCTGATAGCCTTCCTTTAGGATGGTGCTGGCATCTAGGAGAGGCGAAGCAAGTAGTGCATCATGGCTCAAATGAGCGCCGACATTTGGAGCCTCGATGCCAGCGCCCTTACGTGTACGGCGGACACGGAGCGTAAGCTGCGGAGAAGCCAACTTCCGGATGTCGCGCTCGTGACACGGTCGGCTGCTGCTTTCGCACTAGCGAACCTGTGTTCACCATGTAATTTCACTGACATCACGTTTGGTTTCGTCTTCACTGGACGGTTTGCGAGCTCCTGTGGTTTCAGTCGCATTTACGCAATGTTCCTGCGCGTGCAATCCAGTGTATAATGTGATGCGTCTAACGGTTTCATACTGTCGAAATATAAATATCGATGCGCAAGTTCATATCGAGCGCAATGAACATTCAACTGCTCCTGTGAAGGCACATTTCTCTTTCGTGTTTTACCTGTTCCTTGGAAGAGTGAACCATAATTTTTTTAGTTACACGCAATCGAGTGCGCCGTTAGAAATGTGGATTTGCTGCTGCAACGCTTTGATTTGTATGTTTGCTTGTGAAAGCCCTTGCTATTTGACGCGTCACTGTCAAGCGGAACTCGGTGATCCTCAATTGCTTCTCTGGCAGGTGTTGGCTTTTCATCGACGAGTCTGGCGTATGCCTGCCTGGGGAGCATTTATTATGACATCCGATGAAGCAGCTTGCGGACGCCAGTGTGGTGCGCGCTTCCTCTCCTCACACTTGTCGTAGGTGTGTCATTCATTTGCGAAGGACGGCGCCGAGGCTAAATGATGTGGGCCGCAGTGCAGTGCTGGGATGGCATCTTTTCTGCCGGCAGGGGTGGCCTGAGGCTCTGAAACAGGAGGGAAAAAGCCAGAGAGAAGGGACACAGAAGCAACGCCACCAAAAAATGCGCTTAGAGTTCGCCAACCATACCAGCCACCTTTCTAATAATAAAACACAAAAGAGTGCGTGCTGCCAGACAATGCGTGGACAGGAGGCGGCCTTTGTAGCCTTCAAGCCAGTAACCCAGTCTCCGGGCCAATTCCGGTAATAGCGCCACATACTTCCCTGGTGAGCTTGGGGAAACATTAATGCTTAATAATTTCCATAGCACCACCGCCGCCATGTTGGACTTGGAAGCGTTGTCATTGTCATGACAACCACGCTAGGATGAGCAGCGAATGGGGGAGATGTGGTGTTTTCGTTCTCTCGGGGCCTTTGATGCTACCCCCCTCCCCGCCTCTCCGCCCGGCCGTTGGGCCCGACCGGCGCGCAGCTAACGCAGCTAGGCCAGACCAATGTACGCCACGTGGGCAGTAAAGACGCCAGCTCAAAAATCGCACTGGAACACTTAATTTTAAGTACGCGAACGCGACGTTCTTTGAGAAACACTGATAACAATGCAATATATATAGGGAGTTGTCGTCAAGCGCAGCGTACGCACGACACAATTCCTGTTCTTCAGCTAAGCTTCCCGACATACGAACAAGTTTCTCACTTTTTTCTACCATGATGCAAAAGACGTCTTGCGTTTCGCCCTGATGTTCCTGGCATCTCTTTTTCTGCACCGTAATATCCGAGAAAGCCCCCACGAGAAATCTCTGCAGAATCTACCATACAACCACTTAGAAGCCCTCCTAGGTTACATAAACCAAGCCTGGGAAAGTGGCCAAATTCGTATGGCGTGGAAAACGGCACATGTATTTGCTATTCCAAAACACGGTAAATCACCTGATGACATTAGGCATTGGCGCCCTACATCTCTTACCTCCTGCATAGGCAAACTTCATGAAAAAGATGGTTCAGGCCTGCATTGAATGGGCTCTAGAAGAAAACCAGGCCATTTGCTATACGATGACCCGTTTTCGCCGACATGTCTCGGCCCAAGACGCCATACTCCGCATTCACAGAGACATAGTGGAAGTGAAGAGCACTGCCCTAAGTCGTACCATAGACAGGATCGATATAAAAAAAGCTTTTGACACCGTCGCTCATAAGCCAATACTCAAAAAAGCAAAAAGCAACAAAGCAGGACCCAGAACCATCCAGTATCTTAGAGATTTCCTCACTAACCCGCTCGTCAAAATCAAGGTAGAAGACCACATCACTAATCCCCCCAAAGCTTACAGCTGAAGTGCCCCAAGGAGCCATACTTTCTCCGACTCTGTTTAACCTGGCCATGAGCGATCTTCCACCCCTTCTGAATGCTATCCCGGGACTACAACATGCCATCTATGCAGATATTACCCGTTGGTGTCACATGGGCTCTCCTGGCACTCAAGAAATACGCTGCAGCGAGGCATAGACGCAGTCCCTCAATACATGGCCTCTAATGGACTGGTGGGCTCTCCTCAGAAGACTGAGTACACGGTTGTCATAAACTCCAGCAAGGCTCCCGCAAACAATATTCGGGGACTCATCAGGCTACACCTAAACGCCATCAGAAATTCCTCAAAACCACTCCATACGGACCCTCGGCTTTCACTTAGATCAGGACGGCACAGGTACAACCTGGCTGAAAACCATCACTAAAGTGAACCAGATCCCCCACATGATAAATAGGGTGTCCTGCAGTTTAAAGGAACATGAAGGTCGCGAGGTGGTGGAAGCTCTCTTTATTTTGCAGATCATATAATGCCTTCATTACTACTATTTGACAAACACTCAGCATACAAAACTCGAAGTAATTCTCTGCAATGGCACTCGTATCATAACAGGCACCCCAAGATTCACCCAAAATGACCTCTTATATGCCGCAGGCACGCTGAATGCACTCAGTGAAAAGATTGATACGCACCACCTCGCCCAAACCCAAAGACTACAAACGTCGCCTCAAGGTCGTCTCATCCTCCTTGATCTGGCCGTATCATCTTGCAGCTCCAGCATATTCCACCAGAGCCGCCACCATGGTCATGTCCAGCCAACTTAACCTTGAAGCCAATACCCAAACATATGGGTCCAGACCAGGCAAGTCGCCGCGCTGACGGGGCAAACCACTACAACAGGGAGACATTTTCCCCATGAACTACGGTCATTTACACCGACTCTGCGTACAACAAAAGACACCAAAATCGGAACGGCAGCTTTTCGCAGCGACGTCCTCTCCGCAGTAGCTAAGTACGCCCCCGCACCATCGTCGACATCTCTGGAGCTTCAGGCTATTGTCAACGCCATAGAAGTACACCAAGATCAAACAAATCTGGTCATCATCATGGACAGCAAATCGGTCATTCGCAATCTACGAGATGATCACTTGTTGTACCCCGACATGCGCTACATACTCACCACCATCACACGTAACCAACCCGAGCTTCATACTACTGTGATATGGGTCCCTGAACACGCAGGTGTAAATGTGAATGAGAACGCCCACGTTTTAGGTCGAGCTGCTCTCTCGGATCCGGGCACCCCAATACCCTGGCCTGGCTTGTATGACCCAAAAGAGCACCGCCGAGAAATGCATCAGACTTTGTAGAAAGTACTTACGGGACGTCAGAGATCAGAGAACCACCGTCCCCTACCACAGAAAATTCGCCGCCCCCCCCTGACGCTGTCCTCATTCGACGAGCACAAACCGGCACGCTACCAAAACAACACATACAACACTACTTAGACGGGCTTTCAGGCACACCAAAATGCTCACACTGCGACCAATACCCCAGCAATGAACACACCCTCTGGACATGCCCAAACATACAAAGCACCCTGAGATCTTCCCTGCAACCAATTCCTGCCACAAAGCGTCCTACTTGCTGGGAGGCATGGGTCACACCCCTTAAGGAGTTTGAAAAGTTGTATTGGACCGCACTTGTGAACCACATTAAAAACACGCCACGACTATACACAGCCAGGACTATAGCCTGAACTATAGTCCCTATAACCCAACCAAGAAGCCGAGCAGTCCTTTGGACGTAGGTTTCAAAATAAAGTTTATATATATATATATATATCGCTCCCCCACAACGTGATACGCGCGCGTTCGCAGTGCCTTGCAACAGCGGAGGCTGCGGTGACCGTTATCGCCATGGGGGGTGGTTACCACGCATGCGCACCACCAGTCGCTCTGGGAAGAAGCAGAGAGATCAGGGGAAGTGGAGTGTTTCTCCAGGGCCGCTGTGTTTAGAAGCGCAAGAATAGAACCGGAACTAAAAAGGGTGCATCAGCCTGGCACGGCTGCACGCGGAGGCATGTGGAACGGGCAGAGTGCGGCGGTGTCGTGCCACCAAGTGCCTCAACGGTCACCAGCAAATCAGGCCACTCAGGGCGGCTGTACGTGCCGCATCGCTATGGCCTCTTATTACGCATCTACAACGTGGACAGCTTGAAACTCGTCAGCACGAAAGATGGCTGTTACGAGTCAGTTGTAGAGCGCACAGGTTAGGTGGCCCATTGGTCATGTTCGCCCGCAACCGTTGCGATCGCCGCAGGTGCTTTCGTGTCCAAGTACTATTCCATAGCGTAGCCGCGGAGACGTCTACGAAAAAACTCGCGTATCCGTGGCATAACGACGGAGAGAGAGGGAGAGAAAAACACTTTATTAAAGTGAGCAGGTCTTTAGCGTGAGAACTTGGTGGTCGCTGTTATCAGCCCAACGACGACCGAGGTCTGTACATCGCTGTCGTTGGGTGCCAGCGCTTCTCTCCACTGCTCAGCTGTGCAAATTGGTTTGGGACCAAAAGCTTGTCATCTGCCGCAGCGAGTTCATCATGAGGCAATGAACTTAGAGCCCGGCCGCGCAGGCTTCTCGCGAAGACCGGCAGGGCCGTGAATTTTTGGCGCGCAGTCCTCCCACACACAAATGGCTTATGGGCGTCTCTGTAAAACTTAAAGGTGAGCTATCGCCTCCTATGCGTCCCTGTGGTCACCCATGAAAGGGCATAAGGTAGGCCACAACCAGCTGTTAATTTTTATGCATCTCGCGCTAAAGACTCTAAATCATAAAATTCTCTTTAAACGATTATAGAACATCCTAGTTTCCTTAGCCTATAGAGTACAGCTATTCAGATTACTTTAGCCAGCTAAAGAAATGTGTGGCTAAAGTTCTATAGACCAGCCACTACAAAGCCATTTTAGCCGGCTATAGACCATTGCTTAGCTTTACGTATACAAACTTGAAACAATGCAGCTGTATTTCACCAGCTATTGCAGAGAATTTGCCCTATCGCTGGAAAGCTACAGCTATAAAGGCTGCTTTGGCGGGCTATGGGCTGTTGTCTGGCTTTTAGTCCACAGACTTCAAACCATTCAGCGGTCTTTTGTCAGCTACTGGAAAGAATTTGTCCTCAGGCTAAAGAGAGAGAGCCCTAAAAGCTATTTTGTCTAGCTATGCACCTTTGTTTAGCTGTCCGCATACAGCCCTGAAACCCTTCTGCTGTCTTTTGCCAGCTATTGGAGAGAATTCACCCTACAGCCGAAGAGGAAAAGCTCCTTTGGCTGGCTGTAGGCCGTTGTCTAGCTTTGTCTACAGACTTGAAACTATGCAGTTGTCTTTTGCCAACTACGGGAAAGAATTTGTCCTCAGGCTAAAGAGAGAGAGAGAGCCATACAATCTTCTTTGGCTGGCTAAAGATGATTGTTAGACGAGAGACAGCCATACAAGCTCCTTTGGCTGGCTGTTGCCCGTTGTCTGGCTTTAAGTCTACAGACTTGAAACTATTCAGTTGTTGATTGTGGGGTTTAACGCGCCGACGCAACGCAAGCGATGAGGCGCGCCGTAGTGGAGGGCTCCAGATTAATTTCGACCACATGGGGATCTGTAACGTACGCCAAAATCTCGTACACATGGCGTTTTGCCTTTGGCCTCCATTAGAAAAGCGGCCGCTGCTGCCCGGAATCGAACCCGCGACCTCGTGATCAACAGCGCAACGTCTTAGTCCCTGAGCCACCGCGCCGGGTAACTATGCAGTTGTCTTTTTCTAACTACTGGAAAGATTTCTCCTCAGGCTAAAGAGAGAGCGCTATAAAAACTCATTTATTTACTATTGAAGGGTTTTACATGAGGGGTGGACATTTATAGGTAACAATGTGGTTGATGGTCAGTACAGAATGTCAGTACAAAATATCTTCGATTGCTCCGTGAAATTGAATGGGACTGGAGAGGACAACGGCGTCGGTTGGCAGATCGTTCCAGTCTTTCGCTGTTTTGATAAAAAAAAGAATGCTGATGGGCAGAAGTGAGTGTCTTTCCTGGATAAACAGCCAAACGGTGGTTGATGCGGTCAGGGTGACGATGAACTTCTTCAATTACTGTCGATGCAATGCGTGAAGGATAAAACTTATGAAACAAGCACAGCCGCTTACCTTTACGCCTTGTTTCGAGCGCTGGAAGATTAGCTTGGCTTTTGAGTTTAGTGTCGCTTATGTGGTAGGAGTAGGCCGAAGAAATAAACCTTTCCGCGCTGTTTCGCACAGGTTCCAGTGTATGAGATAAGTTAGACAGGTGGGGATCCCAGATTGCCCATGCGTACTCAAGTTTAGGTCTTACTAATGTTTGATATGCTAGCAATTTGACAGATGAAGGACAAAAACGTAAATTACGGCGCAGATAACCAAGAACGTGATTAGCATCGTTGGTCACGTTTAAAATGTGAGTTGACCAAGTCAGATCCTGGGTTAAAGAAACACCTAGTTATGTATAGGTTTCAACAGAAGAAACGCTAGAAGTACCAATTACGTAGCGATGCGAGACGTATGTCGTTCTGCGGTGGAACGACAGTAATAAGGTTTTAGTGACATGTAGAGACATTACCCATGTATCAAATCAATTTATAATAATACTTAGGTCACGCTGGAGAATCAAATTGTCTTTACTAGTGTAGATGGGACAATATAGGAGGGTCATACCATGCCAAACGTCCCAGCCGTAAAATCGACCATCACGGATTTGGTCAGTAAAAATTGTGGGTCATCCTCGCATGACCCACAATGCTCCCTGAAAGTGTTTTTGTCCAAAAAAATTTTGTTCCTTTTCCTGTGGCCCTTTTACCTCTAGTGTTTAGAGCAAACTTACGTCTGTGAAAAAATTCATGAAAAAGTACCTTTTCTTACAATGGCAACCATTTTTTGTGAACATCATGTTGACGCCCTGGGCTGCTCTATGGCGCATTTTTAAAATATTTTGCTCTTGTTTTGCTTTGATTACGCCATTCAGAAAATACAAGATGTCGAGCATTTTCAAACATTTTTAGCAAATACGAGCATATTCTCACAGCCAACGAAGCTTTTGTACCTGTATCTCAGCATTGTGGAAAGTTGGTAAAAATTGTATTTACACTGAAAAAAGGTTAAATGTGCGAGAAAACGTTTGTCAAACTTGGAAAAATCCCCTTTCTGGCCCATATTCACCTTGAAATCGCGCATTGTTGTGCTCGTAGTAAAAATATCAAATACAAGCCCTTCACTAGCACAAATGGCCGCAGTTTATTTCAGAAAGTTTAGTCAGAACAGTTTGTTTTAGAAGAGAAAACAAAATTTCAATTTGTACAGTGACACTACTTCACACCGTTGTTCCGCAGAGCGTCTTCTCTGCACGGCATGCACCCGGCCTGCATGAAACACGCGCGAGCCAGCGAGTTCAGGCTACAAGAATACCTTTCGCCGCAATTGTGTTTGTAGCGTCAGTACAGGAAAGAGGAATAATTCGCGTGTTAGTGGGAAAAGTACAACGTGGAGCTAGTGGTGGTGCGCCCATTCCATGAGTACGGGTAACTGAACGGCTGGACATCAGATGCGCGTTTAAAGCATCGGGTTATGCAATTCCCGCTAACGCATACAAATAAATCCGTTTAACCCGGTGACTGCGCCGCTGTTTATTTCGTAATTTTCGGCATACCTAAAAGATACCACGTATAACATACCCTGCTTCTTTAAATGCACGTTCCATGCCCAGCCTGTCGTTTAGTTTCCCGTAATCGTGGAATGAGCGCCCCACCGCTAGCTCCACTTTGAACTTTGCCGTAGGCATCTGTAGACCATAAAGTCTACAGACTTGAAGCCATTTAGCTGTATTTTGCCAGCTATTGGAAAGAATTTGCCGTGAAGCTAAAGAGAGAGCCATAAAAGCTTCTGCAGCTGCCTACAGAGCAATATATGACTGTAAACCTATAAACGTGTGACAGTTTAGCAACATTTATCGGGCTCTTAAAACGTGTTTGTCGCCGGATCTACACACTCGCATCCAAAAGAGTTTCCTTAGCTAGCTACATAGGGATATAAAGCTCCAAGCCTCTAGCCGCTTATGGGAAAGTTAGCCCATCAAGCTTCAACTTGAGCAACCAAGAAATCCCACTCAGATGGTTTCAAAATGACTTATGACGCGAAATGCATGATTTACTTCGCTACACAGATTGAGAAATGATGATGTCGATCAGCCGGTAATACAGAAGTGTTGGTTAAGTAGCGTTAGTTACTTATTATACCAACAATGCAAAAAGTAAAATCAAAGGCAGCTACTGATAAAGACTCAAATTCACGTTGCAACTTGGGATACTGCCGATCGGCAAAGCTTGCAAGTGTAGGTTAAGCGAAGGACGTATAAGTTCCGAGGATTTTTCTGCGGCCCTTAACTCCCTGGGTCAGGTAGAAAAGCGTGGTTCTCTCAAAACTGCCCTCTCAGCTCCTAATCAGATTAGAAATAACTTTCGCGGCCCACCGTACCAGTGGGGACGCGGCCAAAAACGTGGAGGCAGCTGTAACTCCCGCATGGCCTCTCCCGCGGAGTGCAATTTGGGATTAGTCATGGAGTACGGGAGAGAAACATGAGAATATGTACCCACGGCGGACCGAAGAAGGTGCCGAAAGTGCATTGGGGGGATTGATAAAAAGGCAGGGGACACACCCTTGCTTGCTGTCTGATGTTTGGTTGACTTATTTTGGCAGACCGGTTTTGGCGATGGGACAGAAAGCTTTCGTTGAATTCAAGAGGGCGGTGTCCCGCGCCGCTTTAGTATTCTTGCGCGCACCGATGATAGTGACAGACAGTTTTTCCGTGAGTACTGAGAACAGATACAGTTTCTCGGATGAAGAAAGCAAGCCGTTAAGTGATGTTGTATTTACCAAATAATAACAATTATTAGCAAACAAATCAGGAGAAGGTCGAAATGGCACGTATCTCCGCACTATTTCTTAGCGCGACGTTCCTGCATATAAGCCTCGTGCGCTGGTATGGTGGCGCCACTGAATTCGAACCAGTGGAGCCCCCCGTGGCACCGCTCCGCATCTATTGCATGTTCTGTGCTTACTCCTGTCCGCGTATCCCGTGCGCGCCATGACTGTGCACGGCGGAGCGAAGCGGGCCTTGCGCGACCTGTTCGACGGTTTCCAATAAATGAGAAGGCCTGATATATACTAAAAAAAGGCTACTTCCCCGCGAAAAAAACATAGACACAAGCAACCATGTCTTCGTCATCAACGAAGAAATTCAAACCGAAACAAGGCTGTCTGTAATTCTGAAAAAGAGTGTGCCTCAACTTAATAGTTTGATATACAAGTGCGGTAGTAGGTGAACTCATAGTATGGAATATAAATTTTAATGCTCCAGAATTTTTTGCAAAGTAGCGCATGATAAAAACTAATATCTGGCTTTTGCGTAGTAACTCACAATTGGCGTTCGAAGTTAAAACCTATAGTCATTATAACAGTGTAAAAGAAGACCATTTGTCGAAGGAAATTAAAAGTGACATAAAGTTGCAAAGAATAAAATGAACTTGTAATATCACAAATTCTACCTTATTTACCACCATAACGCCATTAATTAAACAAAACTACCAAAATCTCTTAAATACAGGCCGGACAACATAATAAATTCGTAAAACGCACCTAACAATAAACTACTTGCACATGCACAAGCGGGTATAATGAGCGAAGTTAACACATCTGCCGTGTAATAGCGTAAATGTACGTTATTTGTAGAAGCAAAGCTAGAACTATTAATGAAGCTTATATAATAAAAAATAACCTAATTTTCCGTACTCCTAAAATAACCCGAAAAAACCGAACAAAAACGCCAAAATATCAAAGCACAAAACTGGCTAAAATTAAAAGCTTCAAATGAACAGAAGCGGCGTAGGAATATTTATACAGTAGACACTTCTGAAAATTTTTGGAATTGGGTGACATTTTACGTACATAATCCTTTGCTCTGTTTTGTGCTTGTCAATGGAATCTTGGCGCTTTTTTTGAGGGAACTGCTCAAGGTTTCTACCGCTGCTGGCACTACCACAAGGCGAACGTGGCCGTTGAGCAGCCACGCGTGTCCACTGCGCTGCCGCGTGCATGGGATAGGCCATCTGTGCGTTTAATGCTGGACACATAACAGCAGATAAAAGGCTTATTTAAATGTTAGCGCGAAAAGCGCTTTTGAAATTGTCTATCGTCGAAATTCATGCTTCATACCGCCCCATGCCAGCACCAGTAATCAACTGCGCCCAAAAACGGTACGCTGATAAAATTCGCGATGTGAAATGCGGTTGCGCTGTCATTTTTGCGTTCGAGGGCAGCCACAACAGCGTAGAGTGAACATTCCCTCCCACAGACACTGCTGACGAGCAAATTCTCGAGCACGTCATGCCAAGCAGAGTTAATTGATATAGGAGCTGCGAAACCGCCCATAGGCCCCATGCATCAAAAACTGGGCCTACGATTGGTCCACTCTTTAGTACTTTTCGTACAGTGGCGTCATCTGTGGGTGGCAAAAAATATCCAGCATGGTGTCTGGGTGCTTAAGTAAAACTTGTTGTGCTGAAGAAGCCCAAGGTGTTCAACCACCAAATATTTGATATGCATTCGCACCAAGAGTAATAAAAAAATGTGACCTTGTGGTCAGCAAGATGCGTTATCGCCTGCGCATTGTCATCCGCTGCGCGTCGTCTGCGGTCTTCCGGCGGCCAAAAAGGAGTTAAAATTCGCGTCGACGGCTTTACGCAAGATTGAAGTAGTTAGAGCCACTACGTCAGATACTGGATTAGTTTGGGCATACAGAGTGGTGTAGGCCGACTGACAGCTTCAAATTTAGTACTTCGGGCCGGACATATATGTTGTGACGGAGTGCCCGCACAAGCGCCAACCTCGCTGGCCCGGAACAAGCAAAATATGCCGCTGCGGCTGCCAGGAGGCGCTGCCTGTGCGGATCAAGTAGCAGCGCACTAGCCCTCTGCTTCTCAGTCAGCCATGTTTTGCCTCCTTGATGGTGTGCGCGTGCATGGCACATGTTGCCTTGTGCCGAAAATTTCCAATCCGACCGCAATGTGTTCCTGTAGATGCTGTGACGCCAAGCAAATATGCCGCTTTTTGGTTTCGTAAATTTCGGTTTTGGCGGTGACTGCGTTACGTATAATTCAACATTAAGACCTGCGAAAATGGATACTTGCGATAGTCCCAGACAAATTTGACCGTACGCAAAACTCCAGGAGGAGTGATCTCACGAAATGACGAGGCTGTATAGTGCGAGAAATGCAGGTATTTTTTGACCATTAGGAATACGTTTCCAAACTAACCCGAGCAACATGGCATTGGCAACGCATTCAGAACTGAAGATACGGCTGCAGTGATGCGACAGATAATATTTCATCGCGAACTGACAAAACGTACACAGAACTAACTTAGCGGACTTGGAAAACGTTGTTCAGTTGTGCATTGTGTGCGACCGTCTTTACTGTTTTATAAGGAGCGCATTTTCATTTTACCCGCCGTACTTTTGGCTTTTTGCATTAAGCATTGATGGTAATGAAATTCTTCTGAGTGTTCTTTCTTGTGCGGACTACCCGGAACCGGCAGGTATTTGTGACCCGGCGGGCGTCCGAGGAGATAGTGCCGCGTAGTGCGGCTGTAGACAGAGTGACGAAAGCGTGAGCTAGAGCGTTAAGACTCGTGTGCTGTGCCTTTCGATGGACGTATGTGAATAGCCATTTACTGGCGGCGAAATGGAGCAAATAGTTGCCCTATGTGTAACGAATTGGATGAAGGAACGACTTGGTTTTACTTTCGTTGAATGCCTGTGTTTAAGCCATTTGTGAATGAAAACTGGCGAAGTGTTTCCAATCACCACATCGTTCAATCCTACCTTTATCGCTTAAGTGTTCACGGAGCATTCATTACAGAATGCAGCTAGGCACACAACCGAAGAAGTACCAGAGGAGACGTATGGAGGTCCGTAAGATAAAATGCCGGCAACGCATCGAGCTGGTAATTCCTCAGCGGGTGATGCTGTCATTGTGTTTGAAGTAGCGCTTGCTGTGATTTTTTCTGGCTGCAGCTCATACAAACATACCGTATGAAAGGCTGAAGAAATCCTTTTTATGGTTGGCTTTAGCTATTTCGCCAAATTAGCTATAGACGTTTCCATGGCTCTATTTAGCTATTCCTATGGGTGTTTTAATTCCATATCTGGTTGGTATCGCTGTTTTAAGCGATGACATGCCATAGAAGTGTATTCAGCCTTCTATAGAAAAGGTAAATATTCCAATAGAGAGACACTGATAGGATCCCAGATGCCGCTAAAGACAACCATGGTGATATCCATAAGAAGGGCTTATGATACCCATAAAAACGGCTATGGCTAAACCATAGAAGGGGGTAAAGCCAGCCGTACCCTCTTTGGAAGAAGCTAAAAACACCCATAGGAATGTCTATGCGACTGACGAAAGACAACCATAGAAGCGGCTATAGCGGAAACTAGACAGCCAAAAGAATGTTCATACAAAGAGCAAAAGACAGCCATAAAACCAGCTTTAAAGAAGTTAGACCCCATAAAAATGTCGATAAAAGTAGCTAAACACCGCCTTAGAAACGGCTATAGCTAATTTGGTCAAGCAGGTTCAGCCAACCGTACAAACGAATTTCCATAGCTGACCACAAAATATTTTTGTATGGTGAGCGCCGTCTCTGAACTCAACCTCGCCTCCAAAAAGTCACCGCTGCTGCGGGAAGAAGGTATTGTTTTGTGCATTATCCTACTTCACTCCGGTCTGAAAACTGTGGCATGCGTCTGCGAAAAGCGGCGGTTATGATTTGCATCTGTTCTTTTACCTTGTTCTTTCATAAAACAAGTTTACCTTGTTCTTTCATAAATTTCCTGAGTCCTCCATTAAAGCACATTACCTCTATCGCTTCTCCAGGCGACGGCGCGTACACGTAAGTACATACGGTTTTCCCTAACCTAGAATTCTCTCTTTGCTCTATGAAAATAGATCAGCGAAAAAACAGGTTTAATGAAAAGGACATACGGGCTTGCAATTATGTTACATAATTAATTGTATTTGTAATTGCAAACATATTTGTTTCTAATAATCTGGGGGGGGGGGGGGGCAGAGCGGTTTGAGATAGGTGGCGAGAGGCAGTGGAAGAGGTAAGCGAATATGTCTACTTAGGCCAAGTAGTGACCCCGGATCACAATTATGAGGCGGAGATAATTAGAAGCATAAGAATTGAAGGGAGTTATTTCGGTAGGCGTTCTCAGATAACAAAGGGCAGCCTACCATTGTCCCTAAAGAAGAAAGTGTATGACGGCTGCATCTTACCGGTACTAACCTACGGGCAGAAACTTGCAAACTGACTGATGGGGTTCAACTTAAATTGAGGACGACTAAGCGCGCAATAGAATGAAAGATGATAGGTGTAACATTAAGGGACAAGAAGAGAGCGCAGTGGGTCAGAGAACAAACGTGGGTTAAGGACATATCAGTAGAAATTATGTACAAGAACTGGGTTTTGGCAGGGACGTGTAATTCGAAGGCAAGGTAACCATTGGTCAATAAGGGTAACAGAGTGGTTCCCTAGAAAAGGCAAGCGTAGGAGGGGCGGCAGAATGTTACATGGGCAGAGGAGATTAACAAGTTTGCGGGGATAAATTGGACGCATCCAGCAGAGGACCGGGATAATTGGAGATTAATAGGAGAGGCCTCTGTCCTGCAGTGGGCGCAGATAGGCTGATGATGATGATGGTGATGATGATGGCTGTGACGATGTTGATGAATTATTTTACAGCTGAGAAAAACAAGTTGACATAATACGGATTTCCTAACATCGGGAAATTTATTTTATATTAATATGCAATAGGAACAGACGAAGGCCGTGAGCAGAACATTTACAGCGGTAAATATGCAGAGCCTATTAATTTAGGTTCGAGGTATTTGTAAAGAACTACACCACTGCGAAGCAGGCGGATGTGCCCTTAGTCACTCGAATTCAGGCGGATGTGCCCTTAGTCACTCGAATTTTCAATTAGAAAATCTCTTTTGCTACGTCGTAATACAATTTGCGATATAATTGGTAGTGCCGCTGTAAATTTTGCTGTCTAAAAACGATCATGAGTAAACTTCCCACCTCTGATTGGACATTTGCTTGACTGCGCTTGAGTATTAGAAGGTTCCATACATCCGAAAGCATTAGGCACTGTGAACTAACAGAGTTTTTTAACACGAAAGTGTTTTATTCCCGGGTACACGAAGATCTCACTGACGTCATATCCGTCACGGAAGGGACGCCAGTACAACGAAGCGAGCGGACTGTAAAGGCTGCACTCCTGCACACAAGGGTCTTTTTGTGGGGAAGCAACCTTTAGTACTAAGAAGTACGTTATACTTAAGGTTGTTCGTTTTCCCGTTTTAGATTTTAACACTAAAATGTTTTATGCCGCGATGCCCCAAGATTTCACTGATGTCATATCCGCACGGAAATGATGCCAGTACGCCTTTGCCGAAGCGACCCGCCAGCAGGACGTCGCTCGCCAAGCACACCTAAAGACAGCCGCTGACCCGCAAATCATGCTCAGCTGCAGATTTCGCCGCACATTTCGCTTTTGTTTATTACTGATTCCTATGAAGAGCAATCAACCCTAGTTTTTTTCTTTTGGTGCATAATTAGAAACATGTTAGGTTTTTATAATAAACGGCCGGTGGGGATGGTAAAATAATTCTTCACAAAGATCGATAAAGAGCCCAACAGAAAAAGCATGAGGCAAGGACATTCGTTTTGTTCAAATATTGCTACTGTTTTCCTATAAGGGATGTTTTGCAGGGCTTGTTTGAGAAAACCGTGGATGCGAGAAAATAGAGTCCACGTAAGATACTTTATATTTGCTGGAAAGATTGGCTTGTTCAAGGAATCAGGAAAACGCCTGCAAACAGTTTTCATCTGACACTCTATGTGAGGTGTAATGAATATTTTTATAAAAAACTTTTAAAGTACGGTAAATTATTCTCCTGAAAGCCCCAGACTTAGCATTTGCAAATAAAATATTCAAAATGTAATATATATATATATACACCATTTGTACGAGTCTTGAGGGCCAATCCAAAGCAAATAAAATATATTCTACCGTAGAATCAGTATGAATGGGGATGAATTCGCAATATCCTCTCAAGTAATCAGCGGTTAGCAACAATTGCTATGGTTTCTTATATCACGCGGCGAATTATTGAACACATCGAAATAAAGCTTACGACAGCCCAAAAAGCTTCAGATGGAGGACAAACATTTTATCGATCCTGTATAGGCCCCTTAGGGGGCGTGGGGATCGGCGTACCGGTGACCGCAGCAGCCCTCGCCGTGACCACCCGTTCGGTAGACAGGTCGGCGCTTCCCAGTGCGTCAGCCCAGTGCCCACCGTCTAGTAATGGGGATAAATGTCGTGGTGACAGTCGCAAAGGAGATTGTCCAGTGTTCCCACTGCTCTGCAGGCCGGCCAGTTGGGGGAGGGGTAGACGGAAGGATAAATACGGTGCAGGTGGTAGCGACAGGGGAGGGCATGGCTTTGCACCAGTCGCCATAGCCGTTTTTTCCTGTTGGATTAATCCGGGTGTGCGGGAGGGTGCTGGCAGCGTGAGAGGCGGAAATGTGCCGTAATGTCTTGGAACGTTGAGAGACTGTCCCGAGTTGAGCTTTGGGGAGAACGACGAGAGCCGGGGGTCCAGCCGTACGGAACGAGCTTTTTGAAAGAGAACACTATGCCGAGAGACATATCGCCGATCAAAGTTGGAAAGAACAAAGCTATGGCTCTGCATGTAATGTGGAGAACCTGAGCAATTCGTCTGACCGGTTAGCTTGCGGGAGACGAGAACAAAAAATTAGCAGTGGTCTAGGTCGGCTATGCAAGGATATAGGTAGCGTGAGCTAACGTTCAGCCATCCAATCCAATCCAGACCAGTCCAGTTCAGTCACTGCTCTTCGCGCATGCTCACCATGGCTCTCCAGGAGCCACGCTAAACGGCTATCAAATGGCTCTGGCACAGCGTCAGACTTGGCCGGTGCCAGTGCGTCGGCCGCGGCTATGACGTCACTCCTCTGGAATGCGCAGACCGGCGAATGTGCAGACCCAATTTTCTACACACCCATAGTCCAATCAGATTTTATTTGGAGATTTCATTTCCAATTCAATACCATACAATCCAAGTTAATCCAATCCAATCCAATCCAATGCTTCTGGCACTTGCACCGCACGGCCTTTCAGGGTCCACGCGAAACTGCTCAACCTCGGCCTGTGTAGCTTACGCTACAAAAACAGGGGAGCGAACACCCTGAACTCGATAGAGGTATGTACACAATAATCCAGGGGCCAGAATGGATGCGGACGCTGGATGGCAGGAGATGCTTCAAACCGACTGCAAAGATGTTCGTCCTGTAGTGCAGTAGGCTGACTCCCCGCACAGGTCCCCTTGAGTAATCTTGGGACGGTATTGGCGGTACCGCGGACCCCGAGCTCCCCAACATCAGCTGTAACCTACCCGGGTGATGTGTTTAAAGGTGAAGGGTAAGAAACTGCAAACGGTGGCCGTCGGAGCACAGGTCAATCTCTAGCGGATGGGCTCCCTCTCTACCAAGCAGGGAGCTCCGGGACCTCTCGCAGTATCAGGGTAACCCGAGCGAAGAAAGTACCCCCGATCCGGCTGTATACTATAGGCTATGGTATTTTCTAGAACTCCCCACTCCAATGATCGGCCTCCCAAAGAGTACCGAAGTACTTTCTAAAGAGAAGGCAGAAGGCAGAACATTTCCATAATTATCTTGTAGTCCATTCCACAGAAGACAACCCGGTCGCAAAGAAGTCAGTCATTCTCTTGGCCAAATGCATTGAGCCTGTTGTTGGCTCAGACTATGATGCAAAAAAGCTGTCGTCCGGTGATTTACTTCTAGAAGTAAAACAAACATTTTAAGCGAAAAACTCCTCAAACAGACCACGTTGGCTGGCCTGTCAGTTACAGTGACTCCACACAGAACCCTCAACTCCTCTCAAGGCTCAATTTCTCTCATAGCTCAACCCTCAACCGCTCTCAGAAAAAGACTTGCAGTCTGAGACAGAGGTGTAACTTCTTCAGGTGCTTCAGCCTCAAGGAGTAACCTCTGTCAAACCATTTGTAATCCGCCGAGCAAATGAAGAAATCCCAAATCGTCTTGTCCTAACATTTCATTTCACAATCCCACCCCAAAAGGTCAAAGTGGGCTTCATAAGCTCAAACGTACGACCATATGTCCCCAATCCCAGGCGATGCTTTAAGTGCAAACGATGTGGCCATAGAACTCTATCGGGTCGAGGAATGCTGACTTGTGCTAAATGTGCCGAAACTGATGATTCGTTGGATGACTCTCGAAACAGCACAGTGAAATGCCCGAATTTCAGTGGTCCACACGCTGCAAATTCGCGAACATGCCGGAAATTCAAAGCAGAAAAAAATTCTAATCAAGAAAGTAGCAGAAAACGTCACCTTTGCTGAGGCGCGCCAAAAGCACAGGCTGCTTTCGGCCACATCCTATGCAGACTCCACCCGCCGTGGGCTGGGGCGGCGTTTGCTCATTGGTCAGCACAGCGACACAGTGCAGCCTTGTTGCCAATGTGTGTATGTCCCAGCCCACGGCTGAGCAGCCACCTGCTGCCTCTACACCTGTAGAGTCTGTTGTGCTCCCGTTCTTGCCGGACTGCCTTCGGTAGTCAAAAGTTGTCAGGAATCGGCGAGTGTTGCGAGTCGAGCGAATGTGGCATTTGTGATCGCCGCTGGGAGCTCTGCTGTTCTCATTGTTTCCTCTCCACCGGCCCTAGAGACACCTGAGGGCACGGAGGAGATGAACACGGGAGGGCCCTTAGCAGCGCCCATCCAAGCCCCACCGCGTGCCCCGCCCGCGGCACTCCCGAAGCCCGCGACGGTGGCGGCTGAAACCAAGGGCACCCGAAAGGGTTCCTAGCAGGGGGCCGGGGCCACCGGACACCCCACTCCCGGAGATCTGATGACGAATGAACGTCGGACCTACCTGCCTGCATCGTAGCGCAAGGAACGAGCTGCGGCGTCCAAACCAACAGAAAAGGCTCAAAAACCCGCTCCAAGGATACAAGCCGAGAAAGACAAAACATGAACACACACACACCGACGTTCCAGTAGCTCTTAAATGTACATAATGGGAAGAGAAAATATCATCCAGTGGAGCTGTAGAGGCCTTCTTAAAAATATTGATGATGTCTACGAAATATTGTATTCTAATTAACCAAGTGTGATGTGTCTACAGGAAACACATTTAAACTCCAAACACACAAATTTCTTGAGGAGTTACGTGGTATTTAGGAAGGACAGGGATAGTGGGGGTATATCTTCTGGTGGTGCGGCCATCATTGCCCGAAAATCATTGGCATGTCACACATCCAATTACAGACTGTCCTTGAGGCTATTGTAATTAGAACCAAAATTATCAATAGGCTAATAACAGTGTACTCCATCTACATCCCTTATGATTTCCAGCTATCAAGCCCCGATTTCGAGGGCCCTGTAGTTCAGCTACCGCAACCTTTCATTCTTACAGGCGACCTCAATGCACACAACTCTCTCTGGGGCTCTCTCCGCAAGGATGCTCGAGGTCGCCTAATCGAAAAATTTCTAACATCTTCAGGAGCATGCCTACTTAACACAAACAAGCCTACATACCATAACAGAGACACGACACCTATTCAAACCTTGACTTGGCTATGGCTCTGCAAGTACTCTTTCCATCGCTTGACTGGGATGTTGGCACCAACCCATATGGCAGTGACCATTTCTCCGCCTCACAGACATACATAGATAAAGGCCTTAACAGTTCATCTTCCCATTCTAAGTTTATCGAAGGAAGAGCACACTGAAGACATCTCAATACACTACACATACATAACACGCTTACCTGCAGAAAGCAACCCAGCTCGTCACGGCGCACATTCTCACCGCCGCCGAAAAGTCAATGCCCCAGGCCTTCTTTTCCCTCTCGCAACCCAAGGACGCCCTGGTAGAATGACGACGGCGGGCGTGCGCGGGAGGCCCAGAACGAGGCGTGGGGTATCCTCCGTAGATACCCCATTACTTTTAACCTTACTTCGTTCAAAAGGGTAAAGGCATTAGGTAAGCGTGACGGCCGTGGGGCAAAAATGGAGAGCTGGCGCGCCTTTCTCACATCCATAAATTCTTATACAGACACCCACAAGGTATGGACCCGAATACGTAAGCAAAAAGGACAACATACACACAGCCTGCCCCTGGTTAGCACCACAGGGGACACACTGGAAGATCAGGCTAACACACGCGCACAACACTTCCAATACGTGTCTAGTTGAGCACACCACACAAACACTTTCTTGAAACACAAACCCGCTTGTGAAAAGAAGTCCCTCCGTGACAATAACAAGACAAAATGCGGTTACAATTCGGAATTTACACTGTACAAGTTGAAGGCTGCCCTGAGCCCATGTAAACCTTCAGCTCCAGGTGCAGATACGATTACATACACAATGATACAACACCCACACCCAGTCACTCTTGAAACACTCCAACAGCAAAATATGGTTTTCGCGGCTGATTGCAGAGTCTTGGAGGGAGGCCATAGTTGTGGCTTTTCAAAAGGATGAGAAAGACCCTTCCTCTTCCGCCAGCTATAGACCCATAGCCCTCACAAGCTGCCTGTGCGAGCTTCTCGAGAAGATGATCTTTGACTTTTTATAGTAGAGTGTACTTTTAGACTGTACTTTTTAGAGTACAATGGTCTTCTCGAGAGCTGCCGGGCAGGCTTCAAGGCAGGGTGATCCGCAAAAGACAAACTTGTCACCCTTTAGTCGTACATCAAGGATGCTTTCATTCATGAAGAGTTTTGCGCAAAGGTGTTTCTTGATATCAAGAAAGCCTCTAACACCGCTTGGCGATACGGGATACTTAGCGACCTACAAGCATTCGCTGTTTCGGGCAATATGTTTAACACTCTTTCTAGATACATGACGGAACGAACTTTCCGAGTAAGGGTGGGCACTGCCCTTTCATATGTGTTTGTGCTGGAAAATGACGTGTGTCATGGTGGCGTTTTGAGCTGCGCATTGTTCATAGTCAAGATGAACTCACTTCAAAAGGCGTTGCCGCAAGCTATTTCCTGTACAACGGATGTAGATGATGGGCAAGTATCTTTTAAATAGTTCAGCCTGTCAATTTGAGAATGCTACGTCCAGCTTGCCGTCAACAAACTAGCTGGCTGGCTCATAAAAACGCCTTTAAGCTGAACCCAGTTGAGAGCACATGTGTTGTGTTCTCCAAGAGGCGTGGGATCAGGCCAGATCAAGACACCAAACTGAATGGTGTCTCGATTCCGGTCAAGAAAGAACACAATATTCTCGGTATAGTTCTTGATGAAAACTTTACTCTATCCCGCATATGAAACAACTAAAACAAAAATGTCTTAAAACAATAAATATTCTCAAGGTCCTGCCGCATGACTCGTATGGTGCTGTCAAACCGCTTCTGCTGCGGCTGTTTACCAGCCTCGTAGGCTCGCGGTTGCACTATGAGAGTGTTCTATGTGTTTCAGGAAGGGAAACGGCTTTAAAAATGCTCGACCCAGTGCAGCACTTGGGCCTTCGGCTTGCATCTTGTGCTTTCCGTACTAGTCCCGTGCAAAGTCTGTACGTCGAGTGTGACAAATGGTGCTTAGGGTACCAGCGCAAGTACGCCGATTTATAGTAAGCTCTTAAAAAACATAAATGTCTCACCATTCCATTCAATGCATAATGAACGATACATCTACATCTCAATTGTTTTTTAAATCGTCCATCTATTTGCGCCTGCACTGCTCAGGTTCAGAGAGGAGGCTTCTAAACTTTTTCTCGTTTTTAGACACCTTCAAAACATCTCTCCTTGATTCTGTAGCCCCATGGCATCTACACCCTGTAATATAATATTTGTCTTTTACTCAGTTTAAGGAAAACACGGTACCCACAACTGCGATTTTGCAGCATTTCATGTATCTCCAGGAGAAATATGGGGCGGCAGAATTTTTTAGTGATGCTTCAAAAAAGTCCACTGCGGTGATTTGTGTTGCACATGGACCCAACTTCAGTACTTGTAAAACCATCAATGTGAAGTCCAGCATTTTTACAGTGGAAGCATACGATATATTTCTTGTTTTAAGTCACAATATGGAACATAATAAGGCTAAGTCTATCATTTTCAGAGATTCACTCAGCGTCGTGCGCACATTATGATCCCAAAGGTCCTGCAAAAATTGTTTCCAATCTCGTTTTTAAATCATTGGTGTCAGCATATGCCTCAAATCTGAATGTGGCCGTCTGCTGGGTTCCAGGCCATGCCGGGATCGCTGGCAATGAGTTGGTTTATGAAAGGGCCGCTGCTGCTGCACTCAGAAACACTCTAGACATAGCAACAGTACCCTACACTGACCTCAAGCCATTCATCAGACAACACCTGTGTAAAACATGGCAAACACACTGGAGTGAACAGCCAGACAAGCTACATGTAATAAAGCCACACTTGGGACGATACACAACTGACTCACACAACAGACACACCGAAGTGACCTTAGCAAGGTTACGTATAAGCCGCACACATGTAACACTCCCACCTACTCACTGGATTGCCAAGACCCACGTGCAGCGAGTGTGGAGAGGCCCTATCCGTAATCCACATGCTCATCCCATTCAAGGCACTTTGCACAACACGACGCAAACGCTTCCCACAACTATACAGACAACCTATCCCGTTTCCCCAATCATACTTTTTAGGAGACGAGCCCATGTTTTCCATCAAGCGTGTTTTTAAGTTTCTCACTGATGTCAAGTTTTTACATCTAATTTCTTACCGTGCATCATGACAACCTGGCCCTCTACCCCAATCATCTTCATTACCTTGTGTTTTACTTCGTTTATTGTTACTGAAATGGTTTACTTTTACATTCATGTCACTCAGATGAACTAACCATCCTTTGGCGCTGTTTGCCCTCAGTCGGCATTGCGCCATAAAAATCCAAACGTCATCATCATCATCAGTAGGCTGACTGTGACAAAGCACCTGAATATGTATTGCTCTAACTTTCCTACAAAGCCTTTTGGCGCCATTAAGTATTACACTAACATTATTAGGATCCTTATAGCCAGTGGCACCTACGGGTGCGGGGGGAGGAAAGAGGGGACTGTAATCAGCCCCAGAAGTCCGTCGGCCCAACCTCCCTCCCCCCTCTTTCACCGAACCGACAACCGAGTTTGACCGAGCGATGTTTGTAGTCTCGGAAGTTTCTATTGTTGGGCATTTTTAGTTAAATCTCGGGAAAGAATATTGTTTTACTGGTATTGTAAATAAAAGAAGGAAACAGGAGCACGAAGGTTTAGGACTATGCACTTTTAAGACTGTGCGGACCAGCTTTCTTGTAACATGAAGCAGTTTAAGAAAAGAGCGAGAAAACTTCTTACGGACAGAAAAAGTGTCCGTGGTAGGGAAATTTTTGAATGCGTAAGAATCCATGAGAAGTTATAATTAATCCATAGCCCCTCCGCCTCCCCCTCTACGGCGTGTCTCGTAGCCCATGTTTAAGCGAATTACAATTTTTATCAGGCCACATTACACGACTTTTAAACGTTTGTGCGGAACTGCAGTTACGAGATTCGAATCATTCGCCGACTTCTGGAAAAATAGAAGGACGTTGAAATTACCCCTATATTGGGGCTCAGTATGAAGGAGCTTGTCTTCTGCCTCAAATCAAGTCTAATCAGATAAGATGGAATTTTTCAAAGTATTTTTTTGAAATAAAATAACGGTTTTTAACACCACGCACTGTACAAGCTGAAATAACCCACCCTCTCCCGCTAAATAAAACGGTTCTGTTTCCCTTTGTATATATCGACTGAGTTTAGAATATCCTAGCAAGAAAAAGCAGCAACGTTTCGTGCGCAGGTATGAAAACCAGTGAGTGCAGATAAAAATGATGTCGTGCTGAATAAACTTCCAGATATATGGCTTAATTTGACTACTCGGTGCAAATTATGCCGATGCTTACTATTTCATTCAATTGCAGGTAGATTGAATTTGAGTGAACGTTTGCATTCAGATGTATTTCAAAAATTCGGCTCTGTCTTTGCATCTACAAACGGTCTTCGCTGTGCATTCTGTTTATTTGTTTATCTATTTATTTGTATTAGTTATTCAAAGTTTTTTTATACTGTTTTATTTATACAATTCCATTTTATATTTCTTGTCAAAATTTCAACCCACCCCCTTAGACAAAAATTCTGGGCGCTCTAATGCTCAAATCCAAATTCAAAATTTAAGTGCCTCTGCCTATTGTTTACCTCTGCTTGAATCGAACTCACTGACATCCGCTGAAGCTGCTCTTTTCCTTCTCACACCTCTACTCTTTAGACCCCAGGCGCGCGCTTCCCTCTCGGGGCATGGCACATGACCTGTCATTCCTAGGTATTGTGCCTTCAGTGTTGCACTAAAAGCCTCCAATGCCACTATCAATAACAAAACCAAGAAAGTGAGTCGCGATTGGCGTCCAGTCTTTGTAAAATTAAACTCAAATTTTGGTGGGAACGTTGCTTCAAAATATAAATCATTCTTGGGGGCATAAAATATTTTGTGTACACAAGTATTCAAGAAAGCGCTGTTATCACGTTTACTACAGTAATTAATCTAAGTGACCATTCGACTTCCGCGGGGGTGTGGCCTGATCATCCCAAAGGTGGTGCAAAAAGTTTCATTTGGCTCAAGCGGTCCGGGTTCGTATGCCATTCTACATGGAACCTCATGAATATGAGCCGTTGGTATCAATTTGAGTGAGCGCACACTTCCGGGAAATAAACACACGGAACATTTGGGGCTTCTCTTACCGTTCCTTGTTGATTACGAAGTAGTCGCAAGGGGTGAAGTATTTAGATCATACGCATAACCAGGCGGTCGTGGATACACACATTCTTCGAACGGGCTATAATTAATTTTTGTCATGTTTTCAATCGCATGTGTTCAGGGGGACCTACAGCCTGACTCGAAGCACAGAGAAAGCTTCCGTTTTTATTGTGTTGTAGACACCTTGAAAGTACACATAAGAACGATGTAGTGTAGCGCCCCCGTTACTTGCGATGATGTCTCATGCGATCCTTTGGCTGTTTAAGAACGTGTCTAATGCTAAATCCCGTGTCTGCTTTACAAAACTACATGGCAGCTTTACTTACAGCTCGAACGTGCGCTCAACCACTGCGACTGCTTGATTGTACACTTGCACTTCTCAATGTTGCCGCGGCGTCCTGCAGCAAGGGCGTTCCCGACTGCAGTTTGCTCCCCGTAAAACGTTGTGTTCATTTTCTGGAGATCAATTGATATAATACTGGAAAATAGAACCAATCATGGGCTTGCGCTTAATTGTTTTCTCCGTTTTTGTGCTAAAAGTAGAATCAGCCTTGCTGAATCTGCGCGCAACCCTACGAGGACTCTAAAAAAATGAGACCTTGCTGTTTATAAAAGACCAGCCTTGCAACTTGGGTCTTGCTGAGTTACCCAGTGGTATTGAAATGTTCAAGTAAAAAAAGAAACTTTGCTGTTTTTTTCAAAAGTCTCGTCGAAAGATAGTCCGTACTATAGAATGTCTGGAACATTACAGCGTGCCCAGTACTTTTGAACCTGCGAGCCACGTGAAGCCCCATTCATTCTTACCTTCCTCTGTGCGCCATCACACTCTCCTCTCAATCAGAAATATCAGCAAGGCATCAGGATTTTGCAGAAAGGCGTCGTAGCACTTTCGGCCAAGTTTAATTTAGACAAAGTTGACCAGACAACTTCTGTGCTTACAAAGTGATGCACCTTGCTGTGGGATCCTTTATAAAGTAACATGCAGTAAGAGCTATTGGGCATTAAAATGGACGCTTTTCTCTTCTCCAGCGAACAAGAGGACGACCAATGCGGGACACTCCTGTTTGGCGTGTGCGTGTTTCTCATCCTTGCAGTTCTCATTGGTGGCACCCTATTTTTATTGGGTGTTTTCCCAGGTAAGGAATCTTCATTATTTCGATCGTGTTAATACACCTTATCTGGAATAACTCCTCTCCGTAAAAGCTCGCTCGTGATATTAAAAATAATAAACATTCCTGCCAGCTTAATTCGCAGTTTCATGAACCTTCGACAAGCTGTAACTGGAGAAGTACAAATGTGTGTGTATTGTGGTGATTTATTCAAGCAAGAGTTGTGACTTCTTTATGGGGTGCGCTGTAATGTATAGTTTATGAAGTAAACGACAGTTTTTAATGCCCGAAATTCGTTTAACTCTGAGAGGAATTCGATAGTGATTATGAAATCATAACATGTACAACGCGCTCGTAATGTTATTGGGAGCTACATTGTTACGCGCAAAATGACTATTTTTGGCCTTTCTACTAATCCCCCCGCAAGTGAAGACACACTTTTGCTGTTCCATATTTATTTATCTCAGCGTCTTACCATTTCAGCGAATGTTGTGTTTTCGTGACAATGGCTTTCAGCCGCTGAAGCTATAATAATTTATGAAGCCAGAAAGTAAGGCTGAATTTGTTCCTTGTATAACGTTATTTCGGTTGAGTTGGACTACAGGAAACTTATTTGTGCAATTATATATAGAGTAAAGCTTGGTGTCGGGCTAGTTAAGCATAGTTTAAAAATGTGGCGCTACTGAGTTTTCGCAGAAACGAGCGTGAGAAAAAATAGATGTCGTGAAGATGGCTTGCATGCACAAAAAGTCAACTTTTTGTCAGGTTAATTTCCATGAAACCTTCCTAACACAATTCTTTCAAACACAATTCTTTCAATACAAAAGGTCACTGAAATTCATTCTTCATAACAGAAGGCTGGCAAAGTATGTAATCATTATACGTTCCGGTTAATACCATCCTATTTGGTTCATTGAGATTTTGGGTGGCTCACAATCATAAATGGAGTTGTAAGGACGGATGGTACGTTTAAACGTGTTTATCATTTGAACCTTCACTTTTTTTACAAACCCTATCTCTAAGTATTATGGCTGAGGATTTATTTTGCGAAGTATTCCTTTCGCCTCTCTCTGTTTCTCTTTGTATCTGGCTGTCTCTCTTTCCGCCTGTCCATCGGAGTGTCTCTTTTTTCTCTTTCTCTCTAACCATCCGTGGATCGATTGTTCCTTCGGTCTGTTTGTATGTCGAAATTGAACTTCATCCTGGTTCACTGCTTAATTTTTGACTTTAGACCTCCTTGAGTTATTTATTCTCTACAAATGTCTTGCAATAATAGACTGAAACTGTATCAGTCTGTTTGTCCGTCCGTCGGTCGATCCGTATGTCCGTCTGTTTTTCGGCCTCTCTGTCCATCGACGACCCTCCTGCCCAGGTGTTTCCCCAGTCTTTGAGACCACGTAAACTTAATTAGTCTGTATAATTGTCTATTGCAATATAAACTGAAACTGTCACCATCCGTCCATCTGTCCGTCCGTCGCCTGTCTGTACGTCTGTGTCGAAACAACCCTTCATCATGAGGCCAAAAAGCGTCCGCAGACGTTGCCGTTTCCTTACCTGTCACATGACAGAACTTTTCATTCCAAATGAAACCTTGGGCATACTTGAGGCAAAAAACATTAACACAACCAACAGTACCGGCCTTCTATGAATTAATGATACACTCAGAATTGAACTTAGTGACGGAACATAAAAACAATGGCAAAATATATTTGTGAGAGCGACAGTGTTCGAACCCAGCACAAACACCATGGTCATCGGCCTGAGTGGTTCCGAGAACAAAAAAGCACAAACGTAAAGGTGCTCTCAGTATGCAAAGGGGACGCGCAAGAGGTGCGTCTTCTTTTGGGACTCAAGACACACACATAAACGTAAAAGGAATTAGAAACACCAAATTTACACTCGTCATTTAGGGAGTGAGAGGAAAAATGTAAGGTGAGACAAAATGTAACGTCATGACCGTAAGTGCCCACGCCGTTTTAGGTAAGAATGCACATTAGAATGGTTTTTACAGTAGCAAGTGAAAAATAAGCAAGTTCAAATACGCGCTAAGAGGCGCCGCATTCGGCGAAATAAAACCAAGCACGAAAAGTTTAGGGGTCCTCGCATATGCTGCACCGGGCATAACAAAACAAAGGGTAAATAAAATGTTCAATGGTTCCCCCACAGATGGCGCAGAGCAGTGGGAAGGCAGAGAAATGTAATCACCTGCGGCAAACCCTTCATTCAGTTTCCCAAAAGAGAAGCACCAAGAGTGCGATTGGGAGAATGGGGCAGTTAGGTGGCAGACGACTCCCGTTTTTCGAGGACATTTTCAGTGAAACGTGCAGATACCGGGCCAGGTTTATTGATTACAGACTTACAATATTTCTCTATGGCACTTTCTGCGTTTGTATTATGACTTCGAAGTCTGTGAAAAGTAGCAAGAAGACCGATACAGTTTTGCACATAGTACTTGCTTGAATGCTGAGTGATTGAGCAAACAGTTATGCTAGGATTACGCTTATCCGGGGGTTGTCAGCGCAATGTTATTCCTTTTTGTCACCCCACTTTACCCGAAACTTTCTGTGGTTAAAAGACCAACAAGTTTTTGAGGGAACGTTTGAAACATTTTAGGTGAGAGTTATTACACTGGATGTAATAGGCGTACGCCATAGAGGGTCTAAGTGGCAGCGAGTTCAACAATATCCTAAACGTATCCGGCGTTACTTACCCTGAAGTCATGAACAAGTACCGTAAAACATCTCAATGGCAACATGAGATATGTCTTCGCGGAAACCTGTTTGTTAAAAATACAGGAACTTAAGGAAAAAATAAAATATTATTTTGCTCTAGGCAGCCTAAACTTTCAAGCAGAAACATGCTATTTTTTTCATTGAACGATTAACTCAAATTAATCAAGCCATAACGCATAAACACATTTGCACTATGCTTAAAAATTAATGGCGATAGGAATAGTCATAACATTATTCTTTTAGCACATCCTAATTGATATTTGCAGAAACAGATGCCTCGAAATATTTGCTAAATGTTGCTTCACTATTTTGAGTACAAAACTTTATGGCCTTCACCACTGTACTTATATTGCAGTCATTTGTATTTGGTGTGATAGGCAGCTTATTATGTAACATTTTGTCTTCACTTGTAGATGGAATTTTTGGTGACAGTGACGATGGCGACGGTGGTGGAGGGGACGATTTGTTAGTGCCAGGACAATACCATCCTGGCGGCGAGGTTACTAGGCCACTGCCATCCAATGAAAAGGTAATAATCACTGCGAAGTTCATTAAGGTTTCTGCCTGCATGTTGACCGCGACACAAGAATTTTGTATGATTGTCACTCACTCGGAAGTTTGTCACTAGTGCGTTCGTGGTTACAAAGTTGTTTAGCGTATCAAATGAGGAGATTCCCAAGTGGAGGTTAAACCTTTCTCAGTTTTAAGGCAGACTATGTGCAGAAAAAAGGTGCGGTTCGTTTTTAAGGTATGCTTCAATGGCGAATCTGTAGGGTTCACTCTGAAACGTGCAACTTTTACTTTAAAGACGAGAAACAAAGTTTTGTTTTTTCTTTTTTGGGCTCTCCGCAGGGTCGCAATGTTGCCTAATGTTTATGACGTTTTTGACTGCCTCATTACTAGGTGTTTTGTGCAATGCTTTGCATCTGCATTACCTGTGGCAAAATATTTTCGATAAATGTGTCCCTATATTTTGCTGTTTGTTCACAAGTAGAAATTAAATATTTCGCACATAATTCACTGCTTTGAACACTTGATAAATCAATTTTCGAACATGGCCATTCTTTCTGTAAAATGCTTCTCTGTTTTGGTGAAAACTTCAATACTGCAGCCACATTTGCGTCGTACGACCGAAGGCGGAGGAGGACATGATCGAACACGGGCTTCTACGTCCCACCCTTCACCCAAAAGTTGGCCTGCAACGACGACGCGGCTACGACCACTGTCAAGGTTTACACCCTCACGGCCGCCGAAGACGATGCCGGCCACGACGTCAACGTCTATGCCAACCTCAAGAACGTCCACAACAACCAGGACTACCACGCCCACGAAACCTATGACCACCAAGCCCACGACAACCAAAACCACCACGTCCACGAAAACCAAGACCACCAAGCCCACGACAATCAAGACCACCACGTTCAAGAAAACCACGACCACCAAGCCCACGACAACCAAGACCACCACGTCCAAGAAAACCACGACCACCAAGCCCATGACAACCAAGACCACCACGTCCAAGAAAACCACGACCACCAAGCCCACGACAACCAAGACTACAACCTCTAAGAAAACCACGACCACCAAGCCCACGACAACCAAGACCACCACGTCCACGACAACCACGACCACGACAACCACGACCACGACAACCACGACCACGACAACCACGACCACCACGTCAACGACAACCACGACCACCACGTCCACAACAACCACGACCACCACATCCAAGACAACCACGACCACCACGACCACGACAACCACGACAACCACGACCACCACGTCCACGACAACCACGACCACCACGACCACGACAACCACGACCACGACAACCACGACCACCACGACCACGACAACCACGACCACCACGTCCACCACAACCACGACTACCACGTCCACCACAACCACGACTACCACGTCCACCACAACCACGACTACGTCGACCACACGCGGACCACGTAAGTGATTGAGAACTTAAACAAAACAATTTCCTGAGCTTTTTAATCAAAAAGATAATCGTAAAAAGGCAATTCCCGATATTTAACATCACATAGAAACAACAGTCCTCCGAGAACTAACAGTAGTTCTAAATTCTGTGAACATGCAATCCGTATTTGATCTAAATATTCATTCCTGTTTCTAACTAGTTGTCAGTTTTCTGTAATCTTGGAACCATATCGGCTACAGCCCGGTAGTACTGAACATTTCGCAAACACGGCCATTTCCTATTAATTCAGCATGTAATTTTCGCTCCAGGCATCTGTGGCCGCAGACCGAGGTAGATCCCTCTTACTCACACTCAATTGTTTAGATCACTCTTACAGGGAGCCCTTTTAAACAATTTTTCAACAGAAAAATACTTCTACAGTTATAAATCTGTAATGATTGTTTTTGTTCAAATTTAGAGTACACTCCAACTTTAAAATATCTCGTTTGTGCTAGACGAGTTTTTAACTGGGATGGACACTTAAATCAAATTTGTAGAAAACTGAGAAATACTTCTGCCTATGTGTAAAATAATAAACGCAATATCGTGTTTACCAGTCACTTGCGGAAAGCACTAATCGCTACGGCATAGCTATATACTGAAGCTGACTAATAACTAAACAGGAAATGATAAATAAACTTGTTCTCAGAATCGTCAGAATATTGCATATGATACAAGCCTTCACTAAATAACAACGGGCATAATGAAAGACATGGGAATATGAATTTTGGTCAGCTGTTTTGTTATGCCGTCTTTGGTACGTAGTACCATCTCATAGATTTTCAAAATGCTTGTAGCTAAAGCCAGAATGTTAAGGCAGACAGAACGGTTCCCCATAACTAAAATTTTTACGCATTATAAGAAAACGAATAGGCAATGTTATGTTTCATTCATGTTTAACTCGGCTCCACCAGAACTTCTTTATTTAAGCAGTCTTAGGCAAGTAAAACAGCAATCGAAAAGCTGGTGTCTCGGTTTTCAAGTAGAAATAAATGGGAAAAAGAACTTCACAACCCATTTCAACACCCCGTGGTTGTCGTGTTTGGGATGCACTAGTTGTGATCTACATCTTTATTATTGCGGCAATACAAATTTGTATATTCGTTTGGTAAATTTTTCTCTCCCTCTCTCACATACTATCGGGAATTGTTGGCTAGCCTTTCTTTCTTTTTTTTTTTGGCGTCCCAGCCTAAAATCACAACCGGAACACCGCAAAAACTTAACAAGATTTCCAGTCGTACGAAAAGAAACCTTGTTGTGACGACAGAAGTTTTGTTGTTATGACAAAGCTATATGTTGCTGCGACACACATTTCTGTCGTAACGACAGAGTTAATTTTCTCACCGCCAAACATTCCTGCAGCCACAACACAAGTGCCTTTACGCTACTCTTCCCAATGCGCAATAACATTCAAACCATGTGCAACTACTGATGGAACATCAGGATCACGACAAGACAAGAATTCGGCACGACGGAAAATCAGGACAGCTTACGACACATGAAAGAACATCATAATCACGACACAACAAGAATACGACACGACAATACGGCAGGTGAAAATACGACAATCTACAGAACTTTTCCTTGCCGTCATTTTTGACAGGTGATAGTGCAGGACCGGACTGCCTTTCTGCATGTGTTATTTACTACTCTAGCAGCGTCTTTTAACAGCGAAGCTGTTTACCAAATCGTTAGGTTTGGTGTCCTCAGTTACAAAAACCAAGAAAAAGCCGAGCGCATGTGACAGCGCGCATGTGATGCCATGCCTCGCGACGAGCACCCGTCAGTTCAAAAAACCGAGAAAATGCCGCGCACTCGTGCGTGCGGGCTTGCAACGACCACCCAGCGTCCCCGGCGCGCATTTGTCAAACCAAGCGTACCCACCTAGGGAGATTGACTAAGAATTTGGCGACCACCCAGCAGTTAAAATAGTCAAGCATGTTTGAATTTTTATAAAGGAACACTGCAAATATCACTTCTGTATTGGTTTGTTGTCTCATATTTGCGTAATGTCTGGTTCTTTTTCAACAATGCTGACAAGTATGAACATTACACCAGACCAAGACGGTATATTTAGCTGTGACTATATAAGACTACTGCGCAGGCATTGTTTTGCTTTGGCCGGGTGGCTGAATCGAGTCACGGACAGACAGACAGACAGACAGACAGACAGACAGACAGACAGACAGACAGACAGACCACAATTTCTGGGTTTAAGTAGCCCAAGAAAGACTATCGTCTTTAAAAAACAGTAACGGGCTCGGGGACCGGGAAAGACGCAGCTGGAGCCCCCACAATTAGCCCGGACCCATGGGGCCATCTCTCATCTCCACGAAAGCGTGGAGCGGAGTCCAATTGAAAAGAAAAGGAGAGAGAGTGATGAAATGGCTAGGATGAGGTAAATGCGCCGAATGTCTGGCGCTTTACGTTTGCATTTATTTATCACGATCGTAGATGTGGTGACGGCGTTTCGACGAGCGGCGTGCGGCACCACCACTCACCACCCGTTTCAATTTGGCGCCGCGGCGTCCTGGAAGCAGACGACGCGCCTCCGTTGCTATAGCGACGGGGCGCATGCGCAGAGAGCAGTTGAAGTGCCATCAAGTGCGAAACCTCCCCCTCGCGAGTGGCACGATCAAATGCAGAGCATTTCCGAGGGCGCACGACGTTAAGTAGTTTGCGTTACGTTAATGTTGTTGCACTTGTGGCAACTGCTGACGAGAGAGCCCTCGTCAGCAGTAATTTGAATGAGTCAACGATATAAGGCGCGTTCGTAGCGTCCCATTCTGTGTCGGCTTTGCGGCGCAGTGGGCAGAGCACCATGTACATTGCGTTCCGCCCGCAGGGTCGAGGGATCGAGACCTGGCGCCGGATAGTATTTTCTTTTATATAGTGTAGGGGGAGGGGTGCGGACTACGACTACGGACGTCAACGCGGGTGACATCGTGAGTTACTGAAATGCTCTGCATTTAAAACAAGAAAATACTGAGCGCTCATGGGTGCGTGCCCCTCGGCGACCGCCTAACGTCCCCGGCGCACGCTTCTTTACAAATACATGCCCACTTAGGCAGATTGGTCAATACTGGCAAAAAAGTACGCTCACCTCCCCTCGCGGGAACCCTGGTGTGATGCGACGCTGAGGGGGGTTCAAGCGCAAGCGGAGAGCAACCATCGACCGAAAGGCCACCGGAGAGCGGCACACCGGTTATATGCGCAGCGCGCCCGAAGGAGAGGAGACCGCGGACGAGAGAGCACTGCACATGCGCCGGCGCCAGTGTGTCTGCCGCCGCTATGACGCAACACAATCCAACACAATCCACTTTATTCCAATCCAATCCAAAATCAATCCAATCCAAGCCAAGCCAAGCCAAGCCAATCCATTCGAATCCAATCCAATGCCCCTCGCGAGAGAGGGGCATCGGAGAGGAGAGGGGGTGAGCAGCGGAGAGCGCAGCTCGCGCGGCGAGGAGAATGGGGGAGGGGCGGGCGGCAACAACGCCGACGACGCTGCATGGACAAGGCGAGTGAATGAGATGCAGTCGCATCTAAAAATTCCAGAGATCACCGTAATCGTCACGAAACTTGATCGGAACGAGAAAGATACGTCATAGCATACGCCCCTACAAGGTGATGTCCAATGATTATCACTTCCAGAAAAAATGAAGGAAGGTCACACTTATAGCATTAATGATGGAGTAAAAATCGTTGCGGCTGCGAAGCTAATCGGCTGCAATCTAGGGCTCAAATTCTACCTTTAGTTTTTTTTTTTTTTTTGCTTAGTCAAAGAGCCGGTATTATTCGTATAGGAATTCGGCGCGGAAAGATTTCAAACCACGTGGTGGGCCATTTTTTCCTTGATAACATATTTTTCACAAAGTATTGGCGCGTTTTATCCCCGGAGCTATTGAACCCCACATATTGCAGGCAGGCCGAGGAATCTGCACCACCAGGGAAGTCTCAGCCCATAGAAGTTTTCATATTTCGTCTACATCAGAAAAACGGCCGTTGGGAGCGGTGCTCGAACCTGCATCCTTGTGGTCAGCAGCCAACACCTCCGCCACCAAACAGTTTCGAGGTTCCCCCTTGTCAAGTCTTTGCAACTTCCAGGTGTGCGACATTTGTTAAGAAAATTATGAAATGCAACAAGTATGCACATTTCTGGCATGGGCCTTCGCCGTCGTGAACTACTGCAGCAATCTTGCGGCCCATTTGTCACTACGCATTCGAAGTGAGGGCAGGGCAAAGTCGATGCTTAATGTTGCCGGCAGGTTGTTGAGAGTGTGCCATTTCGTTCGCTTAGCCTTGCAATCTGCTGGCGCTAGCAGCACCACCATTGCAGCGTTGGTGTACATACCTTTACTCTTGCTGGAACGACAAAGAGAGCTTTGACAGTGTTGTGACTGGTCTGAGGATACAGTGCCTGAGAAGCTGTGAAGTTTATGGTGCATGCGAAAGAAAACCCCCCAATTGCGTTATCAACCGCGCATTATCAACAGCGCATGGTCGAACCGCTTTGTAGTGAACCTGAAACTGCAACTACATTTTCCAGTTCAAGTACAGTTCAAGGTGAGCGCGCTCAAAAAAGAACGGGTGGGTTCGGGTTCAATCCAGGCAAAAATAAATATCGGTTCCGTCCCGTTTGAACCTCCAGATATTTATATATATATATATATATATATTGTAAGTAGTTCTGCCTACCGAGGGGGGTTCAGGCAACGGCCTCGTCAAAACATCACGCACAGAACATTGCAAGAGGAACAATTGCGCTTTACTCAAGCAGTGGAAAATTAAATATAAATGGAACAGGGGATACAATCAACCAAGCACATAACAAAAGTACTTCAGGGTCCCAGGGCTTACGGTACGGCGGGACGAACGGCGGGCCTTGCTGACGTGCGTCTTCTTCGAGGTGGCTGACGGCGGTGGCTTCTCTCTTGTGACCGGCGGCGCTCCCGGCCGGCAACTCCCCCCGCTACCAAGCACCGCTGCCCTTATCTAGCGTGCCCAAAGATGTGCCACGCCCCCCCTCCATCGCACAGTCTTTCTGCCGTGTGTTCCCAGATGGCAGGAGAGGTGGCGCGCGGCAGTTTGAAACGGCCTAACGTGGGCGCTCACAGGGGAGAATCCCCACACTTCCCCCCCCCCTGGAAAAAAAAAGTTCTTGGTTCTTTGCTACACGAAGAGAGAGAAAAAAAAATAAACGAAAGAAAAGGGAGAAAAAAAATGTCCGAGACTCGTTTACACACAGTCCTCGGAGTCCAGGATTGCGTCCATTGCTTGGCGCCGCTGGTCTGGGCGCAACCGCCGCAACATTGCCAAGGCTTCTTCCAGGGCGTCCTGGCTGTTGTTGCCCTCCGGGCGGTTGGCGCGCAAGGCTCTTGAACGCTCTCTGTGGAGAGCCCCGGCACGGTGGTGACGCCAGCTGATTTCCGGCACTCGGCACACTTCACACAGCGCAGCCAGTTCTTCCTGGGTGTATACCGGCCGTGGTTCTACCGGGTGACGTTCTGCGATTGTGAGCCCCTGAAAGGGGGCCGAGACGGAGGTGCGCGGCGTGCCGACGAGCACTTGAGGCTGGTCGGACCACTCGAGACGAGAGTGCCAGCCCACCGGGTGGCCCGAAGGTGACAGCACCGTCCACGTGGCCACCTCTTCCGTAGGTCGTGCTGGACGGTACGGTGGCGGGAACGGGCTGCGCCGTGAACCCTGGGGCGGGGCCGAGCGTTCGGGTTGCCAACGGTGGTAGGGGTGGGCCCGACTGCTGTTCCGAGACATCTTCTGCAGGCAAAAGCAAAGAAAACACAAATGAGCCAGTAGTTAGTGACGCATGCGCAGATTGTATCGTGGTGACGGGGAATACTGATGTGTCGCGCGCTTTCCGCGGCAGTCTTCTCGCTGATTCCCGTTGGCTGTATCCTCGCGCGAAAAATACCGCTTTAGTTCGGACACGTGCACCGGACCGTACGATGCACCTGTGGAAGAGTTTTTCAGCACATACGACAGGTTAGACTTACCCACCACGGTGTACGGGCCATCCCACCTGTGTGCAAGTGAGGCGGTGAAGCCCTTCGACGCATCACTAAGTGGATGTGTTCGCTTCAACACAAGATCACCCATGGAAAATTGTACGTCCCGTCGGCGCTTGTCGTACTGGGACGTCTGGTCGAGTCGGGAGATGTCGAGATGTTCGCGGGCCTCCCGGACGGACTCTGTTAGCCGCTTGCGAAGGTCAGCCGCGAATGTCGCGGGGGATTTATCAGTGCGATTCTGCGTGGGTTGGAGCGAACTGTCGAGAGGAAACTTGAGGTCTCTGCCAAAATTCAGTTGCGCTGCCGTGAAACCGGTAGATCTGTTAATCGTTGTCCGCGTTGCGAAGCCCATCTCGGAAAGCTTGTTGTCCCAGTCCTTGTGACGGCCAGTGTGAGCAATGAGCATCGATTTAAGGTTTCGGTTGACCCGTTCCGTAATGTTCGCTTGCGGGTGGTAAGCCGAGGTGCGGGTGTGACGTATTCCCAAGGCGTGGCAAGAATCTCGGAAAACCTTACTGGTGAAATACGTCGCGTTGTCCGTGATTAACTGCGAGGGGAAACCAAACCTCGTGAACACTTCCAGGAGGCATTCCCACACCTTTTGAGAGGTTAGCTTCCGCAAAGGAAACAACTCGACCCACTTTGAGAAGTGGTCTGTAATTACCAACAAGAACTGGTTGCCTCGAGGACTTCGAGGAAACGGCCCCATCACGTCGCATGCAACGATTTGCCACGGCGAGGTGCTATGAACGGATGTCATTGTTCCAAGCGGCAGGCCTCCACGTTGTTTGGTCTTCTGGCATATGGGGCAGGAGCGAGCGTACCGAAGTACATCTTGTCGCATTCCCGGCCAAGTTGCTGTGCGACATAACTTTTCATAGGTTTTTTGCCCAGACGAGTGACCCGCCAGAGTGGAGTCATGGTAGTAGCCGATGAACAACTTACGCAACTTGCGGGGAACGACAACTCGGAAAGGAGTTTGTGTTGAGTCGTCGTCTGCCTGGGGAATGTATCGCAGCAGAATACCATGATTTCCAAGCAAGTAGCTGCCAACCTCGTCGTTCCGGGAAGCTTCTGGAGAGTCTGTTGTCGAGAGCTTGTCGATGACTTTGCGACATAGACCATCGCTCCGCTGTGCCGCAACCAAGTCCTGCTGGCTCACCAACGATCCCCAACGGTCGTTCGTGGGGGCCTGCACTGCTGCAAACACCGTACTTTCTTCGTTTTCCACCTGTGTATCAGTAAAAAGGGGAGCGCGTGACAGCGCGTCAGCAACTGTATTAGTGGTGCCTTTCTTGTATTCGATGGAGTAGTCATAACGTTGCAGCGCGAGTGCCCAACGAGCGAGTCGTCCTGCTGGGTTTTGAAGCCTCTGAAGCCAGGAGAGAGCTTGGTGGTCAGTCTGAATGGTGAAACATGCTCCGTCTAGAAACATGTCAAATTTTTTCAGCGCGAACACAATCGCTAGTCATTCCTTTTCGGTGACGGAATAATTGCGTTCGGCTGGCGTCAGAGTGTGACTGGCGAAAGCCACTGGTCTCAACACTTGATTTCACTCTTGCAGAAGTACCGCCCCCAAGCCGAATTCACTGGCGTCTGTTTGTACCACAAACGGCTTGTTTAGGTCAGGGAGTTGCAAAGACGCATTTTCTGCTAATGCTGTCAGCAAGGTTTGAAAAGCGGTCTGTTGTTCGGACGCCCAACACCACTTCTTGCCTTTGCGAAGTAGTTCATTGAGCGGTACAGAGATGTTCGCGCACTGGGGAATGAACTGGCGATAAAACGCAATCATGCCAAGAAACCGTTGCAAGCTTTTGACGTCGCTCGGCGGCGGGTATTGGAGTATGGCTTGCAGTTTCTCTGGATTTGGTCGCAGAACGCCCTTGTCAACAACAAATCCGAGTAAGTTGATTTTTTCCCCGGCCAGCTGTACTTTGCCGGGATGTATAGTCAGCCCGGCTGCGCGCATGCGCTGTAGCACTATCTGCAAATGTTCCACATGTTCCTCGAACGGGCGTGAAAAGACAGTGACGTCGTCGAGATAACACAAAGCGAATTCGTGTTTCGCGTCACCCAGAACGATGTCCATCATCCTTTGATATGAACTGGGGCTATTGCTTAGACCGAAAGGCATACGCACGAATTCAAACAACCCTCGGTGACATGTAAACGCGGTCTTCGGTACATCGTCTGGGTGCATTTCTATTTGTAAATAGCCACGTGAACAATCCAAGGTCGTGAAATACTTCGCGCCTGCCACGGCATACGTTATTTCGGTCACCGACGGGAACGGATAGGCATCTCGTTCCGTCATGGCATTCAGTTTTCGGTAGTCGACACAGATTCGCATAGATCCATCTTTCTTACCGACTGGGACGACGGGGAACGCCCAAGGACTCTTTGATGGACGAATGACGCCGGTGTCGAGCATCTCGTCCAAGGCTTTGTCGAAAAGCGCTCTCTTGGGGGCGTTCATTGGTCGTGGGCTGCATCGCCATGGTTTTGCGTTCCCAGTGTCGATGCGATGCTGCAAGACATCCGTTTTTCCTGGTTTTTCCGTGAACATGTCCGCATACTGGCGCAGGAGGTCTTCGAGCTGTTTGCGCTGAGACGACGTTCCTTTGAAATTCTGCAGCTCCTGTAACAGGTCTGCCGGCAGGCTTTCAGTCGACAAAGCAGCGCGAGACCTGCAGGGTAACGGGGGACCCGCCGAGGTCTCAAACGGGAAAAAACCTGGGTCGTCGCCAAGGTAGTACCCGCCAGCTCTGATGTCCAACCGCATAGCAACATCTGCGATAAAATCTGTGCCTAGGATCATGGCAACCGACAAGCCCTTGAGATACAAAAACCTTTGTCTCTTAGCGCGGGAGCTAACCGATATGCGTAACCGAACAGCGTTTGTGCTCTCCGCGGCCGCGCTCGACGCCATCCTAAGCATAACTTCGGTATGGCGAAATTTTACCCGCTTTGCCTTGCAGTGTTCGAAAAGCATATCGCCGATAAGGGAAACTGTGGAACCGGTATCAAGGAGTGCAGTTACGATCTTGCCGAGCACTTTGACACGAATGGTTGGTGACACTAGCTTGGGGGGATACTGCATGCGATCCACCGAAGGCACAAGAAAAGATTTACCAGGCGTGTTGACCCGCTGCGACTCGCTGCCTGGCTTCAGCGACGCCGGGACGTAAATTTTCCCGAACGCGGAAATCTGTCCTCGGTGGCGGGCCCCTGCTGAAGGGCCTGGTTGCGTCCGTACCACATTCGTCCGCCGGATGGCTCGTCTTCGTGTGGGACCGGGCGGCCCACGGCCCGTAGCCCACGTTGGCTGGGACCGGGTGGCCCACGGCCCCGTAGCCCACGTTGGCTGGGACCGGGTGGCCCACGGCCCCGTAGCCCACGTTGGCTGGGACCGGGTGGCCCACGGCCCCGTAGCCCGCGTTGGCTGGGACCGGGTGGCCCACGGCCCCGTAGCCCGCGTTGGCTGGAGTGCGGTCACGGTATCGGTTCTGCGGCCGCCTTCTTGGTGCAAATTCGCCCGGATCCAAAGCCCGGTGTGTCGCGGGCTGCGGTGCCCACGACTGGAAAGCGCCAGGCCCGTTCCAGGCACAGCTGGGCTCCAAGGATTGGCTCGGCGTTGGCGGTGGAGCATACTGCAATTTGGCGAGCAGGCACTCCTGAATAGCGCGCGCGTTCGAAGCAACTGCATTCAAATCCGCGTACGTTTGAGCATACAAATACGGCTGGAACCGAGGATGGCACTGCCGTAACACACGGGCAACTTGCTCAGCTGAAGTAGTCTCTGGGGCCGCTCTCCTGTATAGTTCCTGCATAGCGCGTACATACTCTAACAGGCTTTCGTTAGGGTGTTGCGTCCTGAGATCTAACTCACGGAGAATGCGAGTCTCGTATCCAGGCGGAAGGAACTCAGTCCGAAAGCTTACCACAAAGGTGGCCCACGACGCAAACGGGGACTGCAGGCGCCACCAGCAGGCTGCAGGCCCTTGGAAAACCAGTGGCAATACCCTGGTTAGCATATGAGTGTCCGACGCTCCGACGGCGGCCTTGTAGACATCGAGCTTGTCAAGGAAATCCGCGACGGACAGACGGTCGTCATAGCCGCGGTAGGTTGGGATGTCAGGCTGAAGACGGGGCGCCGGGTCTTGTAGAGTGCCCAGGTGTTGCGTAAGAGCTTGACATAAGCCGGCCACTGTGGTGAGAGCTTCGCTGAAGGCGGTGTCGTGGGCCGTGGCCCCGACGACTGTTCCCGAACGAAGTTCCTTTCCGTCGGCAGCGGACTTCATTGCTGGACGCCAACGAAACTCCGAGAACCAACGAACTCGGGCGAAGGAGCTACAAAGATGCCACTGTATAAATCGAGCACGCAGCAGCACAAAGTCAACTGCGGGTAATGCTTATCAGTTGCGGCGCTCGCCGGAAAACTGGACATTCGGTGCCGCGGAAAAGAAAGCTGGGTAGTGCGCAGGCTCGTTGAAAAGAAATGAAGTCGGGCGTAAGAGCAACAACATTATACCCGGCTTTCAGCAGCAATATACATTTCGCTAAGCTGACGTGCTAAGTTCCAGAAACAGCTGCCGCTTGCAAACAAATGCACGAAAGTTTTAGTCGCAATTTGCTCCTGTGCGTAAGCGTCTTGCTGACAAAGGACTGTGCTAGCCTAAATACACGTTGGGCGCCACTGTAGGTAGTTCTGCCTACCGAGGGGGGTTCAGGCAACGGCCTCGTCAAAACATCACGCACAGAACATTGCAAGAGGAACAATTGCGCTTTACTCAAGCAGTGGAAAATGAAATATAAATGGAACAGGGGATACAATCAACCAAGCACATAACAAAAGCACTTCAGGGTCCCAGGGCTTACGGTACGGCGGGACGAACGGCGGGCCTTGCTGACGTGCGTCTTCTTCGAGGTGGCTGACGGCGGTGGCTTCTCTCTTGTGACCGGCGGCGCTCCCGGCCGGCAACTCCCCCCGCTACCAAGCACCGCTGCCCTTATCTAGCGTGCCCAAAATGTGCCACGCCCCCCCTCCATCGCACAGTCTTTCTGCCGTGTGTTCCCAGATGGCAGGAGAGGTGGCGCGCGGCAGTTTGAAACGGCCTAACGTGGGCGCTCACAGGGGAGAATCCCCACAATATATATATATATATATATATATATAATTTGAGAACAGAGACGTACGGGACGAGCGATTCCGTAAGGACACATATCAAAATTGCAGTCCTTATTGCCAGTGCTGTTTGGCGGTGTGTTTTTTATAGGGCCGAATCAGGTATGATTGCATTTTTTTTTGCAGGAATAAATAATTGAAAATTCAAGTCGAGAAAAATGCGCCGTTTTTTTCCGGAAGCGATTCCCCCTTCCGGAAAAAACGGCGCATTTTTTCTCGACTTGAATTTTCAATTATTTATTCCTGCAAAAAAAAAATGCAATCATACCTGATTCGGCCCTATAAAAAACACACCGCCAAACAGCACTGGCAATAAGGACTGCAACTTTGATATATATATATATATATCTATATATATATATATATAAGATATATATAGAGAGAGAGAGAGAGAGAGCGAGAGGGAGAGAGAAAATCAGAATAGGAAATGAGGGGCTCGTCAAAATCAAATACCTTAACATAAATACCCCAGAAAGTGGACGGGAAAATAGCCCCGCCGGTAGCGTAGTGGTTATCGCACCAGACCGGTATTCTGGAGGTCGTGGGTTGGGATCCCACCTGGCGGGCACTTTTTCTCTACTTTCTTTCTTTCTTTCCAAATTCTCAATCAGTTTTAACAAACTACCACGTCCGCGCCTTTCCTTTCCGAGGTTTTCTTGACTGCGAACTTTTATTTCTGTCTTATATATATATATATATATATATAAAGGTACATAAGTCAGCAGTCTACAACACCACAGAAGGCATAAGGGTATGGTTAGGGTTTTTACTACGGTTAGTGAAGTTTCCCCTTCACTTTCTTGGGTATTTATATTTACTACAACTGTATCTGACACTTGAGGGTGGTAGCCAGCGCCACTCTGACTGCACGGGAGAAGGGGACCGTCTTTTCAACCCCCAGGGCGTGACTCGAATGTCTACAGCCTGTCATGAGCTGTCAACTGGCGGGAAGCTTTCTTATGCTACTTTTGCATCAAGGCTGCCACAACCAAGGCCCTCGATAGGCATTCGCAGAAAAAATATGATTACGAAATGAGGGGTCGTTGAGGAAATGCAGAAAGATAGGTCTGCAGTCTACAACAACAAAGGAGGCATAGGGGTATGCTTAGGAGTTTTACCACGGGTAGTGAAGTTAACATTTTTACTTTTACAATATTTTAATTTCCTCAACGACCCTCCCATTTCCTTACTATATAATTCTGCGTAAGCCTAGCGAGGGTCTCGGTTGTGGCAGCCTTGATACCAAGGTAGCATAAGAGGGTTTCCCGCCAGTCGCCCTCTTATGACAGGCTGTAGACGTTCAAGTGACGCCCCGGGGTTTGAAAACACGGTTCCCTTCTCCCCGTGTAGCCATTGGCGCTCGCTACCACCCTCAAGCGCCAAATACAGTTGTATATATATAATATATATATATATATATATATATATATATATATATATATATATATAATATATATAGTGATATATATATATATATATGTATATATACCCCAGAAAGCAAGGAGAACAGTCGGTTAGATAGCTGAATTGGTAAGACATTCACGAACAAATCGAAAGGCGTGGGTTCGGTTCCCACTCTGGACGCGTGTTTTTCTTTTCTATTTTCCTTACGTAAAATTAAAAATGTGAACTTCACTAACCATAGTAAAAAAAACCTACCTAGCCATACCCCCTATGCCGCCTTTGACGTTGTAGATTGCCGACCTGTTTTTCTGTGTTTCCTCAACGAGCCCCTAATTTCCTAACCAAATTGGCGGAGGCCTTCCTGCAGGCGAAAGGTCAGGAATCGAGCATCCGGAAGCAGCCACGAGCAGACCAAAGCAGTCCGAGAGAAACCCGTAGCTGAAGACGATGGCGATGTGGATTCCCGAGTGTCTTTAGGGTGATTATGACGCTGCTCACACTAGGCAACAAGGCCCATTCCGGGATATGAAGACCTTCATGCTTTTGGGGAGCATACCTAATCCTCACTGTAATCACCCCCCGGAGAAAAGGCTAGCCATCCTGGCGACTCAAGGTGACGGCGAGACGAGCGTGTCATAATAATGCTTCCGACGGGCAACATGCACTGTGTCACACCCTCGGTGTCGGAGATCCCAGTAAGGCGTTAGCGGCTCGACGACGTAGGTGACAGTGAAAGTGCTTTCAACAACGCGTTACGCCTCCTGGTAGTCTGACAGGAATTTTGAGCACACGCCAGGAGTCCTGGCGAGTACCCAGAGCCACACGAGAGAACCTGGGACGAAGTTGGGTGCGGGCTCGCCAGAAGTGATACTCTTGTCGCTGATATACGTTTGATACACTTTTGTGGATGCAAAGTCATCCTCAGCCTTCCACCAGCTCTTCGTCATCGACTCAAGGCAGCCGTGGGGGGCGGGGGGGCGGGGTCTGCAAGTCGTCTTAGGTGGGATTGGCACACTCGTTGCCATGTCTCCAACTATCCACAATGTCTTCTAAAGAACACGGTCACTGCGGTGACCTCTCCAAAGCAGGATGGCTTTTCACCTTTAGAATTAGCACTGGAGTTTTTTTACAAGCGCGGTAGCACTTGCGAAAAGCGCTAGAGTATTTTTTTGCTAGAGCCACTTCAAGAGCTGGGGACTCGGAGGTGGCCGCGAGGCACGCGCTGACGAGCGCTCGGCATTCTTTCGGTATTTGTTCCTGCGGCAATGGTGAACGTACGGCTTCTACAACAGCTCCGCTGTTAAAAAAACCTTAGTCCATGCGGGAAGGAACACGCCATGAAGTACGTGGGATGCAAAGTTGATCTTGTATACCAGATAACGCTCACATGCGAAACAGTTTATATTCGACTAAGTGGACGTTTCATAAATCACCGCCTCAGAAAAAACAATTTATCACTCAAGAACTGCACTGGATCACACTGGTCAATGCATTGTCGTGATTGTGGTTGTACGCCGCGGTTTCAACGAAACAACTATCATTGACAAAAGCCGTGTCACTGTGGCGCATGAGTTTTCGAAGCGTACTCCATTCACATAAATCGCGAAGGGTGCATCAGTGAACCGTCATTATCACTTTTGAGCCATGAATTCCGTTTTTATACAGCATGCGGTAGGCGGACTCCGAGTATTGTGGTGTTCATAGCTTTTACGGTATGTTTCAACGTATTTTATGTACATCTAAAAGCCTATTTACGCAACTTCCTTTCCTTCAAATGACGAGTTCTAAATTGCGCATTGTTTGTCTTCCTTTCTTTGTGCGTCCAGCCAGCGCTGTTTTGTAAGAAAAACTGCCGAAACATTCACAGCGCATTCTATGTAGTAGAGTGAGCAAACACCAATGGCATCAATTATTTATTCCTGAAAAAAAAAAATGCAATCATACCTGATTCGGCCCTATAAAACGGCCGCCAACGCACTGGCAATAAGGCCAACTTATATATATATATATATATATATATATATATATATATATAGAGAGAGAGAGAGAGAGAGAGAGGGAGAGAGAAAATCAGAATAGGAAATGAGGGGCTCGTCAAAATCAAATACCTTAACATAAATACCCCAGAAAGTGGACGGGAAAATAGCCCCGCCGGTAGCGTAGTGGTTATCGCACCAGACCGGTATTCTGGAGGTCGTGGGTTGGGATCCCACCTGGCGGGCACTTTTTCTCTACTTTCTTTCTTTCTTTCCAAATTCTCAATCAGTTTTAACAAACTACCACGTCCGCGCCTTTCCTTTCCGAGGTTTTCTTGACTGCGAACTTTTATTTCTGTCTTATATATATATATATATATATATATAAAGGTACATAAGTCAGCAGTCTACAACACCACAGAAGGCATAAGGTATGGTTAGGGTTTTTTACTACGGTTAGTGAAGTTTCCCCTTCACTTTCTTGGGTATTTATATTTACTACAACTGTATCTGACACTTGAGGGTGGTAGCCAGCGCCACTCTGACTGCACGGAGGAGAAGGGGACCGTCTTTTCAACCCCCAGGGCGTGACTCGAATGTCTACAGCCTGTCATGAGCTGTCAACTGGCGGGAAGCTTTCTTATGCTACTTTTGCATCAAGGCTGCCACAACCAAGGCCCTCGATAGGCATTCGCAGAAAAAATATGATTACGAAATGAGGGGTCGTTGAGGAAATGCAGAAAGATAGGTCTGCAGTCTACAACAACAAAGGAGGCATAGGGGTATGCTTAGGAGTTTTACCACGGGTAGTGAAGTTAACATTTTTACTTTTACAATATTTTAATTTCCTCAACGACCCTCCCATTTCCTTACTATATAATTCTGCGTAAGCCTAGCGAGGGTCTCGGTTGTGGCAGCCTTGATGCCAAGGTAGCATAAGAGGGTTTCCCGCCAGTCGCCCTCTTATGACAGGCTGTAGACGTTCAAGTGACGCCCCGGGGTTTGAAAACACGGTTCCCTTCTCCCCGTGTAGCCATTGGCGCTCGCTACCACCCTCAAGCGCCAAATACAGTTGTATATATATATATATATATATATATATAATATATATATATATATATATATATATATATAAAGGTGGGATATATATATATATATATGTATATATACCCCAGAAAGCAAAGGAGAACAGTCGGTTAGATAGCTGAATTGGTAAGACATTCACGAACAAATCGAAAGGCGTGGGTTCGGTTCCCACTCTGGACGCGTGTTTTTCTTTTCTATTTTCCTTACGTAAAATTAAAAATGTGAACTTCACTAACCATAGTAAAAAAAACCTACCTAGCCATACCCCCTATGCCGCCTTTGACGTTGTAGATTGCCGACCTGTTTTTCTGTGTTTCCTCAACGAGCCCCTAATTTCCTAACCAAATTGGCGGAGGCCTTCCTGCAGGCGAAAGGTCAGGAATCGAGCATCCGGAAGCAGCCACGAGCAGACCAAAGCAGTCCGAGAGAAACCCGTAGCTGAAGACGATGGCGATGTGGATTCCCGAGTGTCTTTAGGGTGATTATGACGCTGCTCACACTAGGCAACAAGGCCCATTCCGGGATATGAAGACCTTCATGCTTTTGGGGAGCATACCTAATCCTCACTGTAATCACCCCCCGGAGAAAAGGCTAGCCATCCTGGCGACTCAAGGTGACGGCGAGACGAGCGGGTCATAATAATGCTTCCGACGGGCAACATGCACTGTGTCACACCCTCGGTGTCGGAGATCCCAGTAAGGCGTTAGCGGCTCGACGACGTAGGTGACAGTGAAAGTGCTTTCAACAACGCGTTACGCCTCCTGGTAGTCTGACAGGAATTTTGAGCACACGCCAGGAGTCCTGGCGAGTACCCAGAGCCACACGAGAGAACCTGGGACGAAGTTGGGTGCGGGCTCGCCAGAAGTGATACTCTTGTCGCTGATATACGTTTGATACACTTTTGTGGATGCAAAGTCATCCTCAGCCTTCCACCAGCTCTTCGTCATCGACTCAAGGCAGCCGTGGGGGGCGGGGGGGCGGGGTCTGCAAGTCGTCTTAGGTGGGATTGGCACACTCGTTGCCATGTCTCCAACTATCCACAATGTCTTCTAAAGAACACGGTCACTGCGGTGACCTCTCCAAAGCAGGATGGCTTTTCACCTTTAGAATTAGCACTGGAGTTTTTTTACAAGCGCGGTAGCACTTGCGAAAAGCGCTAGAGTATTTTTTTGCTAGAGCCACTTCAAGAGCTGGGGACTCGGAGGTGGCCGCGAGGCACACGCTGACGAGCGCTCGGCATTCTTTCGGTATTTGTTCCTGCGGCAATGGTGAACGTACGGCTTCTACAACAGCTCGGCTGTTAAAAAAACCTTAGTCCATGCGGGAAGGAACACGCCATGAAGTACGTGGGATGCAAAGTTGATCTTGTATACCAGATAACGCTCACATGCGAAACAGTTTATATTCGACTAAGTGGACGTTTCATAAATCACCGCCTCAGAAAAAACAATTTATCACTCAAGAACTGCACTGGATCACACTGGCCAATGCATTGTCGTGATTGTGGTTGTACGCCGCGGTTTCAACGAAACAACTATCATTGACAAAAGCCGTGTCACTGTGGCGCATGAGTTTTCGAAGCGTACTCCATTCACATAAATCGCGAAGGGTGCATCAGTGAACCGTCATTATCACTTTTGAGCCATGAATTCCGTTTTTATACAGCATGCGGTAGGCGGACTCCGAGTATTGTGGTGTTCATAGCTTTTACGGTATGTTTCAACGTATTTTACGTACATCTAAAAGCCTATTTACGCAACTTCCTTTCCTTCAAATGACGAGTTCTAAATTGCGCATTGTTTGTCTTCCTTTCTTTGTGCGTCCAGCCAGCGCTGTTTTGTAAGAAAAACTGCCGAAACATTCACAGCGCATTCTATGTAGTAGAGTGAGCAAACACCAATGGCATCATTGCCTTCCCAGTTTAGCTGACAGATACTGCCTTTCTCTAATCGAATGACAATAAGAATGTAATACGCTGCGCATGCGTGATTTTCTAAATTTTATTGATGTCTTTATTCCACGAGTTCAACATTTTCTTCCTTTATTCGGCGATTTTTCGTCGCACAAGCTAGACTTACCGTTTGTTTTTTCTTCCTTGCGTACGTTCGGGCATAACACTGTATGAATACATTTTGAAGATTAGTCCGCCCTTTTTTATGGGTTGTTCAGTGTCAAAAAAATAGGTTTTACATGCAGGAACAGTGCGTAAGACGAATGCGGTTTCTCTGTTTTTTGGATTTCGATCCAAGACTCACAAACGTTTAAGCTAATTTAAAATGCCGCAACGCACACAAATTATAAAAGGACAGCGAAGTGTTCTGTGCGCACAATATTTGCTGTACTGAAAAGATAAAAAATGTTTGTCCCTCATGCTACTCCGGCTGTTTTAAAACGTTCATTCAGTCTCCGTGGCTCCGGCTGCATCATTAGTGTTCGTTGAGTCGTGGCGCTCCGAATGATACCTTGGGAGCTTTGACTTAACAGCTAAGCATTCACTGCGTTTGTCACTGTGAGCAACGCAAGCGGTTTGAATTTTAGTTCAGGTTCACTCCTTCTTGTTTTCAAGCTTTACGACAATGACGGTCGGCTTAGGGTTTCAATCAGGGACAAGGACGTCTCCGAGACTTTGTTCTTGTAGGTTCGACGGTGCTGTCAGAACAATTTGTCCCTTGTAAGACCTTTTGTACAAATCGGCGAAGCTGGCGAATAAATCCAATATGCTGCTGGGCGTCCAGACGCATCCACATCAATTCTATGTTCATCAAGGCTAAGCGCTGCCAAATAAAATTTTACAGCGGTTTTTTTTTATTTTTTGTTGTGCAAAGATGTCGAAATGCACGTCGCATTGAAAACAGCGTTGTGGGAAAGTGGCAATAAGCTTACACTAAATATCTAGATGTAAAACGTATTAGTGGAACCAAATGAAGCTAGTTTCTTTGACCTTGCAACAGCAGCTGGATAGGGCGACAGATGAAATGATGCCGAGTGAAAGAAAAATTTGCCTGGCTTTAGCAAGGCAATTGTACGGTGATATTTTGAATCCGGAGGTAGAAAACCTTTCCTCCACGTTTGAATATACGCACCGATAAAGCCATCGAGGCTCGATGTCTGCAGTGTATAAAGCATTGAAGGAGGACTGATAAGTACCGGACAAATGACAGGTTTTCCAAGGCAGCCTGGAATGGGGCTGTCGGAATCACAAGCATCTGATCCAGAATAACGTCTACTCTCTCTCTCTCTCTCTCTATCGATTTTTTAGGGTAAATGCACAAAATGGAGTGCACAAAGAGATTAATATTCTTTGAAAACAATCAGTGCTACGAAAGTGGGAGCTAAAGCCTTTTAAGGAGAAAATCTACCAAGTGCTTTTATTTATCTATATAAATTAGCATCGGAAGCTGCGTGTAATGTCTCCTCCGGAAAGCAGGGTGTTCTTAAACGGCTCCCGAAGGCGGGGCCCTGCATTGTCAATTATAATTTATTGCACCATTTTTTGCACCTAAGCTGTCCCAGCTCCTTTTATAGCTAAAACCCCACGTCAACTAAAAAAATTATCCCGCCTTCCCGCGAGGGGAACACGAGTAAGTGCAGAGCTTTGGGGGTCGTTAACGCCGCGTAAAGTCGCGTTAGGGTGGGTAGTTGGGTCGTAGTTGCGTTGGTGTTGGTTTGGGGTAGAGAGAGGAGAGTAAAGTCGCGTTAAGGTAGAGCGAGCGTCAACCAAGGAAGGAAGGAGCAACGCAGTGACTGAAGCACGAGCGACCGCTAGCCGCTTTATATTTGCAGCGCGCGTAGTAGAGGGAGAGCAGTACGGGGGGGGAGACCGCGCATGCGCAAGCAGCGCGCCCCCTTCCACGCCCCACCGCGCTGCTATCACGCACATGTTACGCCGAGACCGCGACGGAGCGAACGGGCTGACTACGACGCATGCGCGCGCCAGCTGCTGTTGAGAGAGAGGAGGGAAGGAGGAGAGGCGCACCTGCTGCGGACGCGGAGCTGTGGACGCCGTCCGACGCAGGAAGAGGCGAGGCTAAGAAATGCTCTGCATTTAAAAATCCTGTCTGCCTTCCCCTTCTCGACGCGAAAGATTGGTCACCAATCAGGAATGCTCAAAAGAGTGACCGCATTCGTGTCCGTTTTGCGTGAATGAAGGCGGCGCTTTTAGACACACAGACAGCCCGCAGTGACATTCCTGTTTCTTTAGGTTAGTTGGTCCATCGTCATTCAGGTGAAGAGGAAACAGAGAGGCATAAAAACAGGATAGCAACTATGTTTCTTGCGGTTCCGCTATCCCGATTTAAGCAAGCATGACCTGTTTTACGAAGATGCACCGCATTGCTGTGGGTTTCTGTAAAAATGCACACCTCCTTAAGATATAAACGGGGCAACCACCGCGATGGCCCTTTCTGTCAGCTCATTTCGCTCACTGGAATACTTGTTGAATATTGTCACGGAGCCAAAGATGTGGCAGTCGTCTTGAAGGAAAAGAACGTTTATTGGAGCGAACTTGTGCTCCCCTAACAACTCAAAGAGTACACAAGCGGCGAAGCGGCAGTCAACAAAGTGACTTACGTAGGCGAGCGTCTTCGAGTCGAATACCCCGGCGTCTGCTCTGCCGGCTTTTAGATGCGACTGCATCTCATTCACTCGCCTTGTCCCTCCATACAGCGTTGTTGCTGTCCGTCCGCACCCCTCCTCCATTCTCCTCGCCGTGCGAGCTGCGCTCTCCGCCGCTCACCCCCTCTCCTCTCCGATAGCGAACACTCTCTCGCGAGGGGCATTGGATTGGATTCGCTTGGATTGGCTTGGCTTGGCTTGGATTGGATTTGATTTGGATTGGATTAGATTAAAGTAGATTGTGTTGGATTGTGTTGCGTCATAGCCGCGCCACGTTGCGTTATAGCTGCGGCAGGGGGTTCACGTCACGTTTCACGTGATGGGAGAATCAACCTAACGGAAACAACAACGGAACCCCCTATGCGTCGCATCTACACAGGGGTTCCCGCGAGGGGAGGTGGGAGTAAGTTTCTTATCTTTCACATCGTCGATTCACATCTAGAACATTGTAGATCCAAGAAGATTATTCTAGGCCGTTCACGTTAGATCGGGATGCACTCCCTATCAAAACAGATAACACATGCGGCACAGAAAGAAAGAATGGAACACGCGCTTTCCTGGGCACAGAGATAACACGGACCGGCACAGCCGGGCAGTAAAATCAAAACTCAAATAAACACAATGCATGGTTCGCGGCAATACGCCACGTATGGGTTTCCCGTTATAATAGGAACTTACATAGAACGCATAAAAATGTACAAGTAAAATAAAAATGCTTCTGCAAATTTTTGAAGCGTTCTAAAATGTAGCACTGGCTCAAAGATTTTACGAAATCTCTGCTTACTTCAAAAGTCGAAGTGTGTGTTAACCCCAGACCCGTTGGCTTCAACTCGGGTAGCATGCACGATAACAAACAGATGGTGTTAAAAGTTTTTCACATTCTCATCAATTCAAGATTGTTCTTGTTGTCAGTTTAAAAATAAATGCTCCGAGAAGATGCTCATATTCGGAGACAAGAAATTTATCTTCCACCATACGCCAATAAAACTGTGCTATTGACCCATGAGATCTTGTGTAATGAGATAAATAAATAAGATCTTGGGCGTTTGTTCTCCACCTAATAAAACAAATTCGTATGAATTGTGAGCACACACACTTGCTCACAGAAAAACACGCAAGCACACCGCAACCCATAAAAAGGCAGTAACCTAGACAGCCACTGCCTGTTCATTACTAAAGGTCTTGGTTCCCTTTCCGCTTGTGTACTAGGGACACAACTTTGGTTTTTGGTGAGGGAGGTCATGTCCGCCCAATCTAACGAAGTCGTGGGAGGTGCCACTCTACTCGACCATTGCACGCATGATTGACTTCTTCAGAGCAGTTGGCATTCCACAATACTGCAGTGATTATGGAAAAATAGCATACAGTTGTAATGTGCGCATCGACAGATAAATTTTGTTCAGACACAATAACCATTTTACATGTAATTAATGTTTTTTTAGGATTACCCAGAAGTAAATTTCGGTCCCCTGGCTTTCGCTGGCGCTTCGAGTATTATCTTTAATCACATCCAACAGCGTTTGTGCTACCATAATGCCAGTGTGAATGAGTGGTGTGCAGCTGTTGATAAAAACTGATTGGGCCGCTTCATTTATTATCAACGGGTAATGAGTTCGTTTTGCAAAAATTGTTTTGAAGGTAATCGTTGTATGAGTTTACGTTATTGCAATGTTTGACAAAAAACCGGCAGGAGTTAATTTTTTATGACAGCCCCTGCATATCACCTAGTGATTGAAGTTTGTTCCCGCTTTCCCTTTCAGGCGTCCCAATTCCACAGAACGTGTTCATCTGCACTGTCAACCCTGACACCGAGTCGTTCGTCGTTCCCGAAGATGGCGTCTGCGATTTTATGTTTTTCGAGTCACTCTACTCGGGGGGCAGAAACCAGATGTTCGCGCACGCATCAATTAACTTGGAAGATTTTTACAGCTTTGCTAAAGCCGCCCGCTCTACAAAATATGGCCTCTCTGTTGACTTCAAGTGAGTACTCGTTAAGCCTTTAGGCAGTATTATAGTTTGCGCGATTTTACAGACTCTAACAAGCTTTCGCCGTGGCTGCCGTTAAGTCATTCATTCTTTAAAGGGACAGACAACCGATTTTTGTCGAGTATATATTCTCTATCCCAAATGAAAGGGCATCACTTAAAGCACCTTGACGAGAAACAGTTTTGCTGATAACGCCCTAGAACGTTTTAAATCGAATTTTTTTATCTACGAGCCGTATGTGTCCCTCCCAAAACTAATGCTGGCAACCATGACATAGAGTAGCTCAGCAACATACTTTTGTCTATATGCGAAATAAAAAACGATATTTAAAAACTTGTTACCAGCTAAAAAAGTTTGAATCGCAGGCTTTCCTGTTCCTTTATGTGTTTTTTTAATGCAACGGTCTATTTTGCACGAATGCGCCATCTGTTGGGATAGACGATAGGTAGAATCTGGCTTCACGTTGTGGAGGCGGGAAGTTCGATTCTCCCCGGGCGCGACGTTTCTGTTTTTTTAAGCTGCCGTCGGCGTATTTGGAAAATATTTTGGCAGAACAAACGCCCCTGACTCAGGCAGAATCGTCAAAGCTCCGTCGCTGGATCTGTTTACTGAACGCTGCCGTTGATTCTGGGCATGGAGGCTCAGTTAGCCACACTGAGAGGCATGCTGAGAGGCACCCAGCATCGCGGGCGGCGTGTCTTTAAAAATTTCAGCCTTGCGTATGATTGTGTCACTCTTCCGGCGTTCTGTTGCCAGGAGGGTGGCGTAGGGAGCGACGTACGTTATTCTCGAAATTATGAAGGCTTGGACCAGACGCAGCATGTCCTGTTCCTACATGCCATGATTTTGGTTGGCAATGCGGCGAAGCATCCTGACAATTTGGGTGGTGGACGAGTCCAGTTTTTTATTAGTTGGGTGTTTTTGCAATCTGCCTGACATATCATGCCGAGTATTTTGATGGTTGGGGTGGGATGGATTTTGGTCCCATCCATTGTGATACAGATGTCCGTGGTTGTATCTCGGCGGCGTTTTTGCACCATGACAAGCTCCGATTTCTCAGGCGCGCAGGTGAGACCACACCCTTTGGCGTAGGCATTCACCACGTCTGCAGCCTGTTGGAGGCGGTCCTGCATGGTTCCTGCGGACCCTTTGCTTACCCAGATAGTGATATCGTCGGCGTAAATGCCGTGCTTAATGTCCGGGATTTTGTTCAACTCTTTTGGCAGGTTTATCAGGGCTTTATTGAAAAGTATTGGAGACAGGACAGCGCCTTGCGGCGTAATCCGACTTCCGCAAATCAAGGGATCGGATCGCAGGTCGCCCACCTTGATGACAGCTTGCCGGCCCGTAAGAAAGTCGCGGACGTCAATTCTATGTTCATCAAGGCTAAGCGCTGCCAAATAAAATTTTACAGCGGTTTTTTTTTATTTTTTGTTGTGCAAAGATGTCGAAATGCACGTCGCATTGAAAACAGCGTTGTGGGAAAGTGGCAATAAGCTTACACTAAATATCTAGATGTAAAACGTATTAGTGGAACCAAATGAAGCTAGTTTCTTTGACCTTGCAACAGCAGCTGGATAGGGCGACAGATGAAATGATGCCGAGTGAAAGAAAAATTTGCCTGGCTTTAGCAAGGCAATTGTACGGTGATATTTTGAATCCGGAGGTAGAAAACCTTTCCTCCACGTTTGAATATACGCACCGATAAAGCCATCGAGGCTCGATGTCTGCAGTGTATAAAGCATTGAAGGAGGACTGATAAGTACCGGACAAATGACAGGTTTTCCAAGGCAGCCTGGAATGGGGCTGTCGGAATCACAAGCATCTGATCCAGAATAACGTCTACTCTCTCTCTCTCTCTCTCTATCGATTTTTTAGGGTAAATGCACAAAATGGAGTGCACAAAGAGATTAATATTCTTTGAAAACAATCAGTGCTACGAAAGTGGGAGCTAAAGCCTTTTAAGGAGAAAATCTACCAAGTGCTTTTATTTATCTATATAAATTAGCATCGGAAGCTGCGTGTAATGTCTCCTCCGGAAAGCAGGGTGTTCTTAAACGGCTCCCGAAGGCGGGGCCCTGCATTGTCAATTATAATTTATTGCACCATTTTTTGCACCTAAGCTGTCCCAGCTCCTTTTATAGCTAAAACCCCACGTCAACTAAAAAAATTATCCCGCCTTCCCGCGAGGGGAACACGAGTAAATGCAGAGCTTTGGGGGTCGTTAACGCCGCGTAAAGTCGCGTTAGGGTGGGTAGTTGGGTCGTAGTTGCGTTGGTGTTGGTTTGGGGTAGAGAGAGGAGAGTAAAGTCGCGTTAGGGTAGAGCGAGCGTCAACCAAGGAAGGAAAGAGCAACGCAGTGACTGAAGCACGAGCGACCGCTAGCCGCTTTATATTTGCAGCGCGCGCAGTAGAGGGAGAGCAGTACGGGGGGGAGAGCGCGCATGCGCAAGCAGCGCGCCCCCTTCCACGCCCCACCGCGCTGCTATCACGCACATGTTACGCCGAGACCGCGACGGAGCGAACGGGCTGACTACGACGCATGCGCGCGCCAGCTGCTGTTGAGAGAGAGGAGGGCAGGAGGAGAGGCGCACCTGCTGCGGACGCGGAGCTGTGGACGCCGTCCGACGCAGGAAGAGGCGAGGCTAAGAAATGCTCTGCATTTAAAAATCCTGTCTGCCTTCCCCTTCTCGACGCGAAAGATTGGTCACCAATCAGGAATGCTCAAAAGAGTGACCGCATTCGTGTCCGTTTTGCGTGAATGAAGGCGGCGCTTTTAGACACACAGACAGCCCGCAGTGACATTCCTGTTTCTTTAGGTTAGTTGGTCCATCGTCATTCAGGTGAAGAGGAAACAGAGAGGCATAAAAACAGGATAGCAACTATGTTTCTTGCGGTTCCGCTATCCCGATTTAAGCAAGCATGACCTGTTTTACGAAGATGCACCGCATTGCTGTGGGTTTCTGTAAAAATGCACACCTCCTTAAGATATAAACGGGGCAACCACCGCGATGGCCCTTTCTGTCAGCTCATTTCGCTCACTGGAATACTTGTTGAATATTGTCACGGAGCCAAAGATGTGGCAGTCGTCTTGAAGGAAAAGAACGTTTATTGGAGCGAACTTGTGCTCCCCTAACAACTCAAAGAGTACACAAGCGGCGAAGCGGCAGTCAACAAAGTGACTTACGTAGGCGAGCGTCTTCGAGTCGAATACCCCGGCGTCTGCTCTGCCGGCTTTTAGATGCGACTGCATCTCATTCACTCGCCTTGTCCCTCCATACGGCGTTGTTGCTGTCCGTCCGCACCCCTCCCCCATTCTCCTCGCCGTGCGAGCTGCGCTCTCCGCCGCTCACCCCCTCTCCTCTCCGATAGCGAACACTCTCTCGCGAGGGGCATTGGATTGGATTCGCTTGGCTTGGCTTGGCTTGGTTTTGGATTGGATTAGATTAAAGTAGATTGTGTTGGATTGTGTTGCGTCATAGCCGCGCCACGTTGCGTTATAGCTGCGGCAGGGGGTTCACGTCACGTTTCACGTGATGGGAGAATCAACCTAACGGAAACAACAACGGAACCCCCTATGCGTCGCATCTACACAGGGGTTCCCGCGAGGGGAGGTGGGAGTAAGTTTCTTATCTTTCACATCGTCGATTCACATCTAGAACATTGTAGATCCAAGAAGATTATTCTAGGCCGTTCACGTTAGATCGGGATGCACTCCCTATCAAAACAGATAACACATGCGGCACACAAAGAAAGAATGGAACACGCGCTTTCCTGGGCACAGAGATAACACGGACCGGCACAGCCGGGCAGTAAAATCAAAACTCAAATAAACACAATGCATGGTTCGCGGCAATACGCCACGTATGGGTTTCCCGTTATAATAGGAACTTACATAGAACGCATAAAAATGTACAAGTAAAATAAAAATGCTTCTGCAAATTTTTGAAGCGTTCTAAAATGTAGCACTGGCTCAAAGATTTTACGAAATCTCTGCTTACTTCAAAAGTCGAAGTGTGTGTTAACCCCAGACCCGTTGGCTTCAACTCGGGTAGCATGCACGATAACAAACAGATGGTGTTAAAAGTTTTTCACATTCTCATCAATTCAAGATTGTTCTTGTTGTCAGTTTAAAAATAAATGCTCCGAGAAGATGCTCATATTCGGAGACAAGAAATTTATCTTCCACCATACGCCAATAAAACTGTGCTATTGACCCATGAGATCTTGTGTAATGAGATAAATAAATAAGATCTTGGGCGTTTGTTCTCCACCTAATAAAACAAATTCGTATGAATTGTGAGCACACACACTTGCTCACAGAAAAACACGCAAGCACACCACAACCCATAAAAAGGCAGTAACCTAGACAGCCACTGCCTGTTCATTACTAAAGGTCTTGGTTCCCTTTCCGCTTTTGTATTAGGGACACAACTTTGGTTTTTGGTGAGGGAGGTCATGTCCGCCCAATCTAACGAAGTCGTGGGAGGTGCCACTCTACTCGACCATTGCACGCATGATTGACTTCTTCAGAGCAGTTGGCATTCCACAATACTGCAGTGATTATGGAAAAATAGCATACAGTTGTAATGTGCGCATCGACAGATAAATTTTGTTCAGACACAATAACCATTTTACATGTAATTAATGTTTTTTTAGGATTACCCAGAAGTAAATTTCGGTCCACTGGCTTTCGCTGGCGCTTCGAGTATTATCTTTAATCACATCCAACAGCGTTTGTGCTACCATAATGCCAGTGTGAATGAGTGGTGTGCAGCTGTTGATAAAAACTGATTGGGCCGCTTCATTTATTATCAACGGGGTATGAGTTCGTTTTGCAAAAATTGTTTTGAAGGTAATCGTTGTATGAGTTTACGTTATTGCAATGTTTGACAAAAAACCGGCAGGAGTTAATTTTTTATGACAGCCCCTGCATATCACCTAGTGATTGAAGTTTGTTCCCGCTTTCCCTTTCAGGCGTCCCAATTCCACAGAACGTGTTCATCTGCACTGTCAACCCTGACACCGAGTCGTTCGTCGTTCCCGAAGATGGCGTCTGCGATTTTATGTTTTTCGAGTCACTCTACTCGGGGGGCAGAAACCAGATGTTCGCGCACGCATCAATTAACTTGGAAGATTTTTACAGCTTTGCTAAAGCCGCCCGCTCTACAAAATATGGCCTCTCTGTTGACTTCAAGTGAGTACTCGTTAAGCCTTTAGGCAGTATTATAGTTTGCGCGATTTTACAGACTCTAACAAGCTTTCGCCGTGGCTGCCGTTAAGTCATTCATTCTTTAAAGGGACAGACAACCGATTTTTGTCGAGTATATATTCTCTATCCCAAATGAAAGGGCATCACTTAAAGCACCTTGACGAGAAACAGTTTTGCTGATAACGCCCTAGAACGTTTTTTAAAACGAATTTTTTGATCTACGAGCCGTATGTGTCCCTCCCAAAACTAATGCTGGCAACCATGACATAGAGTAGCTCAGCAACATACTTTTGTCTATATGCGAAATAAAAAACGATATTTAAAAACTTGTTCCCAGCTAAAAAAGTTTGAATCGCAGGCTTTCCTGTTCCTGTATGTGTTTTTTTAATGCAACGGTCTATTTTGCACGAATGCGCCATCTGTTGGGATAGACGATAGGTAGAATCTGGCTTCACGTTGTGGAGGCGGGAAGTTCGATTCTCCCCGGGCGCGACGTTTCTGTTTTTTTAAGCTGCCGTCGGCGTATTTGGAAAATATTTTGGCAGAACAAACGCCCCTGACTCAGGCAGAATCGTCAAAGCTCCGTCGCTGGATCTGTTTACTGAACGCTGCCGTTGATTCTGGGCATGGAGGCTCAGTTAGCCACACTGAGAGGCATGCTGAGAGGCACCCAGCGTCGCAGGCGGCGTGTCTTTAAAAATTTCAGCCTTGCGTATGATTGTGTCACTCTTCCGGCGTTCTGTTGCCAGGAGGGTGGCGTAGGGAGCGACGTACGTTATTCTCGAAATTATGAAGGCTTGGACCAGACGCAGCATGTCCTGTTCCTACATGCCATGATTTTGGTTGGCAATGCGGCGAAGCATCCTGACAATTTGGGTGGTGGACGAGTCCAGTTTTTTTATTAGTTGGGTGTTTTTGCAATCTGCCTGACATATCATGCCGAGAATTTTGATGGTTGGGGTGGGATGGATTTTGGTCCCATCCATTGTGATACAGATGTCCGTGGTTGTATCTCGGCGGCGTTTTTGCACCATGACAAGCTCCGATTTCTCAGGCGCGCAGGTGAGACCACACCCTTTGGCGTAGGCATTCACCACGTCTGCAGCCTGTTGGAGGCGGTCCTGCATGGTTCCTGCGGACCCTTTGCTTACCCAGATAGTGATATCGTCGGCGTAAATGCCGTGCTTAATGTCCGGGATTTTGTTCAACTCTTTTGGCAGGTTTATCAGGGGTTTATTGAAAATTATTGGAGACAGGACAACGCCTTGCGGCGTAATCCGACTTCCGCAAATCAAGGGATCGGATCGCAGGTCGCCCACCTTGATGACAGCTTGCCGGCCCGTAAGAAAGTCGCGGACGAATCCATACATTTTTTCGCCGCAGCCGCGGTAGCTGAGGTTCGTTAGAATGGCGGCATGAGCAACGTTGTCGAAGGTAGAGCACTGCACGGGCCTGATTTTAAGGCCCGAGCCCGGGCCAAGCCCGGCCCGAGCCCGCTTCGTGAAGCCCGAGCGCGACCCGGGCCCGTAACACCTAGCCCAAGCCCGGTCCGGGCCCAGGCATTCATAAGTGAGCGTGGCCCGAGCCCAGCTTGGGCCCGCCATCTCAAGCCCAAGCCCGGCCCGGCCCGGTGATTTATTGTTTGGCCTATGGAGGGCCCGCGCGTGTGTGACCAGGCCCGGTCTTTGACGCTAAAGAAAGTTTGTTTATTTATTCCGGGCGATCAGACGGAGCATCTAGTCTGTCATGAACTGAACGCAAAAAATAAGGGTTTAAAAGTGCGCGTAGTTCATCTTTCACCGTCTGCAGTTCACGCCACATCGGCGTAATAATAGCTCGTATTCTTAGACGAGAGACACCATCACCTTTGAATACTAGACTCTTGGCAACTTCACGTGATTGTCTCGGCCACAAGTTGGTATTGCTGAAATTTTTTGATCCGCATTTGAATCAACGAGTATGTACGCGCGTTGAAATACTTCACCTGCAGTGGTCGTTAAGCGATGGTGTTTCTCTGGCATGTGTGTTTGATTCCCGGCCACGACAGCCGCATTTTAATTGGTGCGACATCTAAAACACACGTGTACATACATCGACACAGGTGCACAGCTCCGGGATATCTGAATTAATACCTTCCCCTCTTGGGCATTGCTTGTAATCGTATCTTTAGTATGTTATACACCAAAATATAAAATCTTGATGCGGTACAAGAAATGTCATTAAAATTGCAGTATAGTGGCCATCAGACCTAGCAAAACACGTTTTTAAAACAATGCGTACAACTAACAGCAAGAAGAGCGCGAAACTAAACCAAGAATATTCATTTTGATGCTTTTTTCTACACTTCACGTCGGACCTATTACTGGCCGGGCCTATGAATTCAAACCCGAGCCCGGCCCGGGCCTACGGCGTCGAGGCCGAGCCCGGCCCAGGCCCGCGGCATTGAGCCCGGGCCCCGCCCGGGCCCGCCGAAAATCGACTTTGGGCGGCCGGGTCGGGCCCGGGCTTTCGGGCCGGCCCGGGCTTTCAGGCCCGCCCGGGCCCGTGCAGAGCTATAGTCGAAGGCCCCCTTGAGGTCTAACGTGAGGATGGCCTTGGGTTTGGTCTTACTGGCCGATTCGAAGATGTCGGTTTTCAGTTGCAGTAGGATGTCTTGTGTTGAAAGGTGAGAATGAAACCCGAACATCGTATGTGGCATTTGTTCAGTTCTTTCTAAATATCTTTGCAGCCTGTCTAGAACAACGTGCTCCATAACCTTCCCGACGCAGGAGGTGAGGGAGATCGGGCGGAGGTTGTCGACGCATTGCGTCTTGCCTGGTTTTGGTAGAAATCTCACCTCTGCCTCCTTCCATGCAGTCGGGAGGATGCTGGCAGTCCAGCACTCATTCATGTAGGAGGTCAGAGCACCGATGGAAGCGTCGTCTAGGTTTGTCAGAGCCTTGTTCGTTATTTTGTCCATACCCGGTGAGGTGTTCCGCCGGATATTAGCCAGGGCCGCCCGCACCTCAGCCGTTGTTATTGGCTGATCAAGAGTGGAGTTCGGAGATCCAGTGTATGGCGGTGCAGGATCCTTGGGGGTGGCTGGGAAATATTTATCCGTCAGGGTACACATGAGGTCTTTTTCAGAGCCTGGGTATTGATGTATGATAGTCCGCATCGTCTTTTTACTTTCTCTCTGCTCTTGGTGGGATCTATAAGGCATCTAAGAATGTTCCAGGTCTTGGAAGTGGTGAGTCTTCCGTTGAAGCTCTCACAGATGTTTAGCCAATTCTGGCGGCTGAGGTCCGCCGCGTACTGGGCCGCTTACTTGTTTAGTTTGGTGATCCTTAAGCGAAGCTTCCTGTTATGCCTTTGCTTCTCCATCTCCGGAGTAGGCTGCGCCGGGCTTCCCAGAGATGAAGCAAGTGATTGTCTACCGCCGGTGTTTGATTAGACATTTGAATTTCTTTGTATGGTTCATAATCATCATCATAATCACCAGCATATCTACGCCCACTGCAGGGCAAAGGCCTGTCCCATTATTCTCCAATTACCTCGGTCCTGGGCCAACTGTGACCAATTTATCCCCGCAAACTTCTTGATCTCATCTGCCCATCTAACTTTCTGCCGCCCCCTGCAACGCTTGCCTTCTCTAGCGGATCCACTCTGTTACCCTTAATGAGCAGCGGTTATGTTGCCTTCGCATTACATGCCCTGCCACGTCCATTTCTTCTTCTTAATTTCTACTAATATGTATTTAATCCAGTTTGCTCCCTGACCCACTACGCTCTCTTCTTGTCCCTTAATGTTACACCTATCATTTTCCGCTCCATTGCCCGCTGAGTCGTTCTCAGTTTAAGTTGAACCCTCTTAGTGAGCCTCCAAGTTTCTTCCCCGTAGGTGAGTACCGGTAAGATGCAGCTGTCATACACTTTCTTCTTCAGCGACAATGGTAGGCTGCTATTCATTATCTGAGAATGTCTGCCATATGCACCCCACCCCATTCTGATCCTTCTAATTATCTCTGCCTCATGGTTGGGATCTGGGGTCACAACTTGGCCTAAGTAGACATATTCGCTTACCACTTCCACTGCCTCGCCACCTATCTCAAACTGCTGTGCTGTCCCGAGGTTATTGATCATTACTTTAGTTTTCTGCATATTAATTTTCAGGCGCATGGTTCTACTTTGTTCGCCCAGTGCGGAAAGCATGCTTTGCAATTCGTCCCCCGAGTTACTTAGCAAGGC
>CM023454.1:158347473-158467473 GCA_013339765.2 Haemaphysalis longicornis
AAAACGGTTGAAACGCGAGGCTATCTCAATCGAACTTCAATCTCTTCGAAGTACAAACACCGAAACGCACTGCAGCAAAGCAACTTACCGAATCGATTATGATGGTGGTAGTGGTGCTGATGGTGATGATGATGATGATTGGTTTTTTATGGCGCCAGGCAGACTGAGGGCAAAGAGCGCCCAAGGGTAGTTATTTAAGTAAAGTGATACGACTATATTCTAACATTGCAGTAAAAAGAAATGTTAAATGAAATAAAAGGCAATAAAGATGACTGGTGTAAATTGCCAGGTTGTTCAGATGCATGATAAGAAATTAGATGCAAAAATCTGACATCGCTGAAAAACTCAAAAACGCATTTAATGGAAACCATGAACTTGTCTCCCAAAAGGTAGGATGGGTGTTGGGGAATATCTTGTCTGTATAGCTCTCAAAAATGTTTGTGTCGTATGGTGTTGAGTGCCTCGCGAGCCATTAAGATGGGCACTACGAATAGGGCCTCTCCACACCTGCTACACAGGTGTCTTAAAGATCCCGTGAGCAGATACGAGTGCGTTGCATGTGTGTGCCCCATCCGTAGCCTAGACAAGGTAACTTCGATGTGTCGGTTGCGTCTGACAGTGGTGTATGGTCCAAAGAGTGGTTTTGTTACGCGAAATTGTTTGTCTGTCTGGTCACTCCAGTTCGTTTGCTATGTTTTACGGCTTGAGATCAGTGTAGGGTACCCGGTTATGTCTACGGTGTTCCTGAGAGCAACAGCAGTGGCCCTCTCACTGGCCAACTCCTTGCCAGCAATCCTAGCGTGTCCCGGTACCCAGCACAGGGCCAGTTCATGTTTTTCTGCATACACAGACGTGATGGGGTAAAAAACTGCATGAACTGCGTGGTTTTGCTGGGCTTGTGAGATAACCGTGCACGAACAACACGTAATGAATCTGTATATATTTGTTTTTAATAATGTGTTGTGCAATAAGTGGAATTCCATGTGGTTCTGCTGAGGAAATTGTGGTTTGTACGCTCATAATTCTGCAAGTAATAAAGTTCCGACCATCAGCAGCACAAGACGCCATAGTGGAAGTTTTAGAAGCATCAGAGTAATATTCTGCACATGGGCATTTGTACTGCAGAGAAAGAACGTGTTGCAGAATTGCACTTTTTGGTACCCTATTTTATCAAATTTCATAAAGGATGCATCACTAGACACAGAGCGCACTTGCCAAAGCGGTGAGATATCTGAACAAGATGATCTCCACATCGAAAAATGACACATTAGATCCGAAGCTTTCTCTCTCACTTGAAGCAAAACAGGCGGAGAACGGATGGGTGCTTTACAAACAGCGGAAGTGTACGCACCACAGAGAGAGAGAGACAGAAACTTTATTATTTAAACAGCCCTAGTCCGGGCCGTCGTGCCACAGTCTCTTCATTAGGAGACGGCTGGTCCGTAGAACTCCCAGAGGTCCGCACTAACACGAAGGCAGTGCGCCGCCAGAACTTCTTGCGTCGATTTGACATCTATGCCAGGACCCGGGTTCAACCAGTCCTCCCAGGAAGCGATGCGGGAACGCAGGTGTGGTGGTAGGTCTGGCGGATGGCATTCACAGTAAAGGTGTCGTACTGATGGGTAGGAAGGGCAGTTGGGTGTAGAGCAAGTGGGACGCGAGAGGATGCCATGCATGTAGTGGATACGGGATGGAGTAATAAGAGATGAGGTCTATGCTTCCCAGGATCACAGATGCGGCTTCACGGGAGAGGGCGAGGGGGGGACCGGGAAACACTGCCTGCTTGCGCGTAGCGCGCAGAGATGCTGTCGGCGAGCCTGATGTTCTCAAATCTTTTGAGTGCCAGGGTGGTAAACATGGGGCCCAACATGGACGGACCCGGGGAGAGTACTCGGGTAAGCTCGTGTGCTCGAGCATTGCCGGGGACCCATACCAGCGTTATCTTGTGGGGAGGATGGGCGCGAAGGGCGCAGTTGAGGGTGTCAAAGGTATGAGGGTGTGTGGTGTATCGGGAAATATTTCGTAGCGCCTACTGTGAGTCACTGAACACGAAAATTGGGGTGGCAGGGGGCTCGACGTTCACAGCGTATTCGACGGCGGCGGCTATGGAGAATTCTTCGAGGGTTGTACAAGTTGGGGCGTTTTTCAAGTGTACAATGGTGTCTACAGATCGGGTAGGGCTATGGAGGGCGATAGCACCATCTCTAGAAGTGGAGTCAAAACTGGCGTCCGTGAAGTAGATTGCCGCACCATTCTGTTTAAGGGAATTAATGCGCCTGTTCAATGCTTTTGTGCGTTGTTGCCTGCGGACCAAGTTGTGAGCAGGGTGCATGTGGCGGGGAATACGCTCAATTACTAGGTTTGGGAAGGAAGACCAGGGAGGAGGTTCGGGAGGGATTGGGGGAAGACTGTCTTTTGGGTAGTTTAAGTGGGTGAGAATTGTTCGACCTGAATCCGAGAGCTTTAAGCGCTCAAGCTGGCCCTGGAAGTGAGATGCGATCCGTTCCTCGAGGGTATTATGAATGCCTAGGGCTAAGACGCCTTCTGTGGCGGCATAATGAGGTATCCCCAGTGCAAAACGGTGCAGGGCACGGAGGGCTCCTTCAAGACGGTTTGTCTGGGCAAGTGAGAGTCGGAGGTAGGGCACAATGTACAGGACGCGAGATGCCGCGAAAGAGTCCACAATGCGGAGAAGGTGAGGCTCTTTGAGACCTTGTGTTCAGTTAGAAACACGCTTGAGAAGATGAGACCTGAGCGATCTGGGAGTGGAGTATTTTCAGCCGAGGAACAGCAGATCTATTGCGTGTGAGGGTGAGGCCCAAAATTTTTAGTGAATCCACTTGTGGTCTGGAGCCTGCGCCAATCGACAGCTGTATTAAAGAGCGATCCGGGTCAGGGCCTCGTCGGTTAGACACCACTAAAAGGCCAGATTTAGATGCTGATATGTTTATCCCGATGGAACATGCATGGTCGAGAATGGTGTCGCAGGCCAATTGTAACGTTTCCTAGATATGTGCCGGACTACCGGAGTTCACCCAAAGGGTAATGTCATCCGCGGAGATGGAATGGTTGAAGCCGGGGATCCTGGCTAGTCGCGTGGGCAGTGATGACAGGGCAAGGTTAAAAAGAGGGTGGGAGAGTATAGAGCCCTGAGGCGTCCCTGATGTGAGATAAAAAGGGGTAGCCTGTGAACCGGGAATCGAGTAAGCGGCAGTGCGGTTCGAGAGGAAATCTCGAATGTAATTGTACATGCAGCGGGCGCACCCCGTTGATGCCAATGTGTCGAGGATGGGGGCATGAGCAACGCGATCAAAATATTTTTCTAAGTCTAGGGCTAGAATAACCACGCAGGTGGGCTGAGCTCGAAATGTCGTACACATCCTCTTTTAGACGGAGTAGGGTGTCTTGGGTGGAGAGGTGGGCTCGGAAGCCAGTCTGGGTTGCAGGCAAGGGAGCGTGATACATGCCACTCAAGACGAGTGAGAGCCATTTGCTCGAGCAGCTTCCCGACACACGAGGTAAGCGAAATGGGCCGTAAGTTGGTGGGCGTATGGGGCTTACCAGGTTTAGGAAGGGAACAATTTTTGAATGTTTCCAAGTTTCTGGAATTCGGCCAGTTTCCCATATTCTATTGAAAAGGCGGAGAAGATCTTGAATACCCTCATCTGGGAAGTTTCGGAAGAGTTTGTATTGCATACCATCCTCACCCGGTGCGGTATCTCGTCGTAGACGGTCGAGAGCGTTGAGTAGTTCGGTCAACGTAAAGGGAGTATCCAGAGGAGATGGGGAAAATGTGTGAATTGGAAGAGCGGAGGTGGGTTATCTGAACTGGCAGGGAAGTAGAGGAGTTGCAGATCATTAGAGAGTTCTGTAGGAGAAGCCCCAGTGTTCAGCAGGATACGAGATATGGGTTGGGAAGGCGGGGTTTATAAGGTCACGGAGGAGGCGCCAAGCACGTTTAGTGTGCATTCGTGGGTTACGTTCATCACAGAGATTCCATTAGTTGGAGCGAACAAGTTCATCAGCATACGTTTGGGCCCCTTGGGTCAAGATATTTATACGGAAGCCCAGTTTCCTACGGTGTTTCTGGCGGCGCCAACGCCTAAGAGAACGACGGGCATCCCATAGGTGCAGGAGGTAGGTGACGATGTAGGGCGCCTCCGTGTTCGGGTAGACGCGTTTAGTGTGCCGCTGACAAAGATCCTGTATCAGTTGAAGCAAGGAATCTGGGTCCGCGGGGCCTAAAGTGTGAAAAGAGGCCTGTCTTACTGCATGCCAATCTGTAAAGTTTGTAGGCTTACGCGCTCGCCGGCGTGGACGAGTGGATGATAACGTGATTTCCAAGATGGCATCGTCACTGCCAAGGAACTCATGCGTGTGTGATCATGTTGGGAAGCCTAGGCCTATGTAGAAAGCTAAGTCCGGAGTTGTGTCTCGGGCAGCACTGTGGCCAGTGCGTGTGGGAACATCAGGATCTGTGAGGAGGGAGTACGATTTGCGCTTTACTATTTCCGCTAGAGCACGGCCGCCAATCCCGATTCGAGGGTAACGCCAAAAGGGGTGGGGGCAATTGAAGTCTCCCAGAACTAAACGTGGTGGGGTCTGACGAGCGCTTGTGGGTACAGTGAATCTAGGGGCGACACCCTCTTGCCTGGGCGGTGGTACACATTAACCAGTTGAATGGGTGCCATAAGTGTAGTAAATGAGACGACTACCCCATGGGCCATAACATATGGGGAGGATGGGAGGGAGTCGACAAGCGGAGTAAATGGAAGGTGTTAAGATCGAGGGGTTGCATTGAGTGGTTACGAAGACTGGCCGGAGAGGTTTCTTTTTCTTTGTTTGTTTTGAATATGAGCGCCGGAGGTTGGAGCAGCCTTTCGAGTGCCGTTTTTTTTTTTGTTCTCTCGTGGTCGGGGGCCGCGGACCCCGCTCAACGCGTCGGCAGCGGAAAGGAACTATTTGCCGCTAATTCTCAGAAGCAGGAGAGGGGCGAGGCCGTGTTGTGCGTTGCTCGCACCGGGCGCGTCGGGTTTCAAGTTTGGGAGCGGACCGGAAGCGGCCGGTTGTAAATCGCTGGGCAGACCCGACGCAAAGACGCGAAATGTCAAAGTGGCGGCGGCCACTTCCTTAAACAAATCACGACACTGTGCCGGTCTGTTTTGAAATGGGGAATTCGGGGAATGACCGGAAGCAGCTGCAGGTGGCCGCTGGGAAGCGGGGATGAAGCGAGGGCGGCGATCCGCGTAAACAAACTGCGCCAGCACGACACAGATGTGCATTGGAACGACGGTTCGGGATTTATTGCTTTCGGTCCCTGTGAGGCTACTCCTAAATCAGTGTAACAACGTGTCAGACTTGGGTAGTTTGTTGGTTTTTAGGGTCGCGGCTTCCGGTGCGAGTCCTTTCTGAGAATTGACGTCTAGTTTGCGTGGGAACGGGAAAGGAGTTTTGGACAAGGGGTGGGCCAATTGCCTAATTATGAGCTCCGCCTGTGGGTGGCTGTGCGGCCTATAAACGGCCAGAACTGTTCATTATGTGCCCTCCTCGCTTTCTTGGGTACCGCCTTCCTTGGAGGCGTGGTTTTTTTAATAAAACCAAGGTGTTGGTTGTCGAAGAGGAGGAGAGAGCCCCGCTTGATGCGGGCTCGTCTCGGGCTCTCCTCGAGCAATGGTACTGCGATGTCTGTTGTAACCTAGCTGTAAATATTGTATTAAAGTGTACAGTTTGTGGAGTAGACCGTCGTTAGCTATGTGTCTTCGATCAGCGAGCCATCTTCAAAATGAACATCATCATCGAGCGATCTCATCCATCCTCGTAATTTCAACTGAAGGTGAGAGGCTATAAGAGTGATAAGGCAGAGTGAGCTAGGCTACGTGGAGTTCCCTGTGTGATAGACCGCATAGCCAGGGATTCGCGGCAGGCAGAAAGCTTCTTGTAAGAGAATTACGTCCGGGGGTAGGGCGAGTTTGAATAAATAAATAAAATAAATGAACAAATAAAAGAGAAGAGAGTTTTCGTTTGAGACCCCGATAGTTCCATTGCCACTCTGAGATAACAAAGGATGGCGAGGGAGAGATGGATGCTTGCCCATTATTCGAATTCGTCGTAGCTGATGTCGACATCCTCAGTTCCGGCGGTGGGGCTTTGCAGTTGAGCGGGGCGTTTTCCAGCGCTGCCGGGGTCGGCGTCCAAGTTAGAGGGCTGTAGGTCGAGGCTGGAGCTATGACGAGGCGCGGGTCGTTTTCCAGACTTGCGACACTGGGCGTCTTGCACTCGTTGCAGGCGCTCTCCTAGGGCGTTAATAGCCTGGATGAACTCCACTAGCAATGGAAATAAATCGGCCACCGTTTCGGGGGCCTTCGCAGGGACAGTGATGCGGCAAGTGGCGGTTAACTGGGGTGCTGCCAGAGCTGCGCGGTAGACGGGTGATTCTGTGATCGGGGATGACGAAAGTTTGGTCGGTGCTCCTTGATGGGAATCAGGAGGAGTCGACTTGCTCTCATAGGTGTGTTGGGACGTCGCTTGTGTCCCTGGCTGACCTGGCGGCGGGAGCTTCGGCCATTGGACATGACAGTTGTGTTTGGAAGGGGGTGGTGGCGGTGGCGCTAGGCTTTTCCTTCCTTTGGATAAGGAGCGTTGACGTTCTTTGGAACGCGAACGGGATCGGTGGCCTCAAGTGTGCTTTGTTCGGAGGGCCTGGATGCGTTTCTTGGCTTGTTGGGCCATGAAAGCGTCTGCTTGCTGGCGGGTGGGGCAGTCGGTGGAGGTGCTGGCGTGCGACCCCTTACAAAGGCGGCACTTCGGTACGCAGTCATGCGTCGTCGTTGGGGTCAAGTTGGTGATGTCCAAGGAGCACACAGGACAGAGCCGGGTGGTGTATGGCAAGGGGCAAACGTCCTCCCGGTGGCCGAGTGTGTGGCAGCGGGTACTTAACTTGTGCCTCTGGCCGGTGCGGGTACGTCGGTATCGGCCGCAGCGGTAAATGATGTAGCGGGGAACAGGCGGGTAACAGAAGCACCTCAAAGGTGATGAGAGCCGACTTCGTAGCGCCCATCATGCGAGCGGCCAGGATGCGGGCAGGCGTGGTTTGGACAAGGTCTCGCATCAACGATTCCGCGGTGGTATTTTGTGCCACACCGGCATGAATTTTGTGGAGAAGCCTCGTAAGGCCGAAGGTGGACAACGGTATCGTTGAGTGCCAGGCTGGTGAGCTTCAGTAGCTTTGGTGCTGCAGATTCCCGAAGGGTTCGTACACTGATGAGGTTTTTGGCAGGGAGCAGCTCCACCAGGGTGCGCGATATCTCACTTGCGGTCGGTTGTGCGGAAAGGTAATGAGTTTGGCAATGGTCGTAAGTATCACATTTGGATAGATTTATCCCTGTGGGGCAGAAGATTATCGTCTTTAGGTTCAGGCGTGGACGTCGGGAGCGGTGGACCTCTATCCATGGTTGTTCACCGTCGTCTTCAGGAGGTGCACTCATCATGGCACGTTATGAGGGCAAGCAGTTTCTACTGCAGCATCCAGGTGGTTCCGAACACGGCGGCCGACGCGGTAGCCGCCGTTAGGCCTAGCTCCACAGCGGTGGAGCTAGAGGCATAAGATCGCTTCCGAGTTGCGTAAAGGCTTTGTCTCTTGTCGAAGGGGCTTTGATTTTAGATGCGACGACATCTCATTCACTCGCCTTGTCCCTCCATACGGCGTTCTCGTTGTCCGTCCACACCCCTCCCCCATTCTTCTCGCCGCGCGAGCTGCGCTCTCCGCCGCTCACCCCCTCTCCTCTCCGATAGCGAACACTCTCTCGCGAGGGGCATTGCATTGGGTTGGATTGGATTGGGTTGGATTGGATTGGATTGGATTGGATTGGATTAAAGTGGATTGTGTTGGATTGTGTTGCGTCATAGCCGCGAAACGTTGCGTCATAGCCGCGGCAGGGGGTTCACGGCATGTTTCACGCGATGGGACAATCAACCTAACGGAAACAACTACGGAACCCCCTATGCGTCGCATCTACACAGGGGTTCCCGCGAGGGGAGGTGGGAGTAATTTTTTTTCTGATAAAGACATTTGGTGCCAGATGCGGTGACGTTTGGTGAAGGCGTTCAGACGATGTCATATACCAATCGTTCAACACAAAATCGTATGTAGCGGCAGAGTCGTTGAATGCTTTAATGGTCACGAAACTGCTCCGTAACTTAAAGGGAGAGCTTCATATGCTGCGTTTGGGCCGCCGCGCGGTGGCGCCACCATCTCATCACTGAGGGCACTACTCGGGCGGCGTTTCGCTGGCTCGAACGGCGGAGCCGCGGCGAGTTGTGTTTGTTTTGTGCGGGAAAAAAATGTAACGTGCATATCGCGCTTTATTGCGACTTAAGTAGTGCAACAACGATGCCGAACATGTGTTGCGTCCCGGGATGTCGTTCCTTGTACAACGATACCACAGAAAATCTTTCCTTGTTCTGTTGTTTTGATATGGAGAGGGTGGGCCACCTTGTCGCTAACTTGATTTTTTGTTTCTTCGACAATGTTCTCGATCCTATTTCCATGGATCTGGAATTAATAAACGTCCCGAGAGTAATGCATGCTTAGCAAACGCCCGCGCAACTCACTTTATTATCGACGTTCATCTGTGCACGTCACCACCCACCGCGGACTGCTTCTTCGACGTTTGTATTTCATTCTAGTCTTTTGTAGTGCAGGAGCTAGCTAGCTCGCTGCGTTCAGAAAAGCTTTCCGTCGTTCTTGGCTACGTGGCATTATTCTGTTTCCTCCGTGTGCTGCACATCGCAGCGCGAAAAAATAAATTTTTGTACGCTGGACCACCCTCTTTTGCCTCCCTTCGTAACAATGAAATTTTTTCTTGCGTGTGATAGAATCAGTTTCATTGTTCTTTTTTCGCTTCCTGTTTCTGCAAGGATTGCAAAGCGTGGAAGCAGAAAGACGCATGGTGCAACATATATCTCTTCGTGTTTTGATCCTTCGCGTTTCTGCAGCGTTTTTAGATGTTATCAAGTATGTACCCACTCATGGAAACGACAATACTATTGGGATATGTCTTTTAGCGTTCTGTGCATTCCAGAGAAATCAACGGATTCATTAAGCGTAGTCTGACGACGCGTACATGGTTTCTTTCAGTTTTTTTTATTGTATTATCGATAGGCCCGCTGCAGTCCGTGACTACACAGCTTACCGTATGTGCGGTAGTTACAACTTTGTTTTAAGAAAAGAAGCAATATAGATTTAAAAATCCGTAAACACGGACGGCGCAGCGCTTGTGCCAGAGCACACAGAAGCCGTTGCCGTCGCGGCCGAAGTCTACGGTAATTTTACTTCGAAAAATAAAACCCCTTTGAAGGAAGGTGATATACGACAATGACTGGACCATTCATCGCTAACTACTACGAAAAAAACACACTAAATCAGTGCGCGGACACCAAAAGCAGCGAGCATTTGCAACGCCAAGAGCTGGCCATAGCCGCACGCGCGGCGGCTGGATACCCTTCGTGCGGCGGTGGCGCCTGTATGTGGCGCGTGCGGTCCCTATTTTAAAAACAAACCTTGGCCTCCCCGATTTGCTGCCGGCGGCAGCAAATCGCGGAGGCACGAACAAACGCCGACGTTTCGTGACCAGTAAAGCATTGAAGGACTCTGCTAGCGGGAAGCAATGCATGTAGGGCCGCCCAGTCCCAGAAACCAAAGTAGTATTGTGGTTGTCTTATTGATGCTGCTTGTGTGTCGGCACCATTAAAACTGCGCGTGCGTCATGTCATCTAATTGCCAAATCGAATTGGTATTTTTTCAGAAGAATCTTCATGCCTGATGCTTTTGTCATGCTTGGCCACATCAGTTACTATGACCACAACTTTAAAAAATGTACGATCTTTGCGCCGACAATGAAACGAATAGATACAAACGCCACACGTTATGCAAACTACGGGCACGCGTTGGTAAGTAGATTCTTCTGCAAGGGTTTCTTCCTGTTTTTGTAGTATTCAGTAGCGAGCGCTGTTTCTGAATACTCTTAACTTGCGGAGCTTCGTGGTTTGTATTTATTTACAGAAACGTCCGTACACAACTTGTCACGTTTAAGGGACCCTGCAGCACTTACCGTTGACTAGTAGGAATGTATGTTGGGGTAAAGTCTATTATCCCTCCAATATTCTCCGGCCAGAGTTATGCAAATACGTTAACTCTCACCAAATTTACGCGCGATGAGAAGTCGCGCATAATCGTTCCCTCTCAACTTGACCCGCGGACAACGCGACGAAAGCTGCGCGCTCTCTGCCGGAGATTGGGGCGGCTCGCGCGTTCTCTTCCCCGGCCTTCGATATATCACATACCGGGGAGTTCTCCCCTTTTCTCCGCAACGTGGAGTTGTCTATTTCCGATCTGGCGCCACAAAAAAAAACAGGCATGGCTGCCTGCTCTGAAGCGCGCGCTCGGGCTGGTTGGGGCGTTTTTTGAAGCAATTAAACGTTTGTTGTCGAATGGTCTGGTGAAAGGGCAAGTATTGAGCTCATCACTCAAACTCCGCGTGCACTCAAAACACAAAATAAACGGAAAAATTGTGCGTACAAGTTCAGGCATAGAAGAGGTTCGTATACAGCGCCGACGACGGCGGATCGTCGTAGAAAATGCAAGAAATAAGCCGCGAAGTTGACCAGTGACAGCCGATCGGACAGTCATGGCCTCAATGTCGTCGTTTAGGCCATGCCAGGGGTGCATAATGAGGAGAAGTGAAGAGAGCGCGTTTGGTTTTTCCGCGTCTTTGACAACGATTTGTGCGCTCACCGCTTCACGTGCACGTGTAATATTTGGCTTAGGTATTCCTGGCAGTGTAAGCTAAACGTAGCGCCGGTTTACTGGCACTGCTCAAAGCCTGTTGCAGGGTCCTTTTAAATATTTGTGTATCGGGTAAAAAAAGAGCTGCAGGATAAGACCGTCTGTCTCTATTTTCGGTAGCATAGAATTCTCTCTCACACACGCGTTGTCTATTTTCGGGGAAGCCAGAAGAAAATGCCGCTGTAACAATATGTAGAGCGAAAAAAATTAACCTTCAACTCTGCAAAACACCCGTATTTGGGTTATGGCAGCGTTATGCGTTCTTGCTCGGAAAAATAAACCAGTGACTTGGCCGATCACCGCTAAGGGTTGCCGCCTCTAGCACGGCATTCACCCACAAGAGCGAAGATGCCTTTTAGAGCGTTGAATTTGAAACAAACCAAATATAATTTTTTTTTATTTCGCAAGGTAAGCAACAATACTAGTGCCTTATAGTTGAAACTCGATTTTGTGAAACCTGATTTTACGAATGTCCCGATTTAACGAATAAATTCGAATTCCCCCCGCAGTTGCCCATAGGCTTAATGCTTTTACGAACTCGAAATAACGAAACGAACTTAGCCGGCAAACCCTATTTAACAAAGCATTCCGAAAAAAAGTGCATAGAAAAACCACGACTTTTTTTTTCAAATTTATGGCGTCGAGAATGCATGGCAGTGTGCTGCCAGCGCAGTGCAATTAAGCACACGAGCTGGCAGTGTGCTGGTAGCTCGTGTTGCGGGCTCCCCAAGCCCGCAACACGACCACGAATAGGCATCGCCCAGTTGTCGGGAAGAGATTCGTCACCGTAATGAGGTGGCCGTAGATCAGACCTTTGACGAATTCGTTAACGCCGACGCAGACGCGCACACTGACACAACGGAAGTGCTCGACGACGAGAAGACAGCGCAGCTAGTTTACGGCGCACAAGAGGAGTCTAAAGATGCGAGTGATCCGCACACTGTCGAATCGCGCGTGGCCAAACCAAGCCAGGTGATGGACGCCGCCGACCTTCTGAGGCGGTTTGCTGGAGCACACGAGGGTGTCGAGGACCTCTTGACTTCACTGGCCAGCTAGGAGAAGTGCGTGGTCACTCTGCTCACAAAGGGCGCGCAGGCGAAAATCACAAGCTCTTTCACGAGGCAATAAATTTGTCCTTCTCTCGAAAGAAATTTGTCCTTCTCTCGGTTTTACGAATTTCCCGATTTAACGAATCAATTTGCGGGTCCCGGTGGCTTCGTTAAATTGAGGTTCAACTGTAATATGCGGTACGAAACTCCAGAGAATACAAACCTAAGATACAGGAACAGTTCAGAAATTTTAAAACTAAGTACATTTGACACGCCAAACCCAAATGCACGCTTCTTTGAGACCCTTAGGTCTTACGATATTACCAGACCCGCTCGAAGACGTGCTGTTAATTTAGGCAGTGAAAGCAGCCACATTCAAATGAACGCTTGCATCGAACTGTTTCCATCCCATGTCGGAAAAGAATTTCGAAGGCGGGAGCACTACTCATTCGTTCATTCATTCATTCATTCATTCATTCATTCATTCATTCATTCATTCATTCATTCAATATGTTTATTGCGTTCCGAAACCACAAGGGCTTTTATATTGGTACACATGTCATAGCAATAAAAGGTAAGAGTACTAGTTATTGAAACATGTCACTAATATAACTACAAGCACGTGTCTTAATCGTGAGCACTGATTATACAAGGAGATAATTGTGCGTGCAAGGCAGAACAAACTACTGGGGCCGTTAATGACGATGCAAGAACAGGAACTTGAAAAAATCAAAACATCCCCCTCGCGAGGGGCACGATCAAATGCAGAGCATTTCCGCGGGGGGCGTGCCTGCAAGTCTTATGGATTACGTATTGGTTGTTGTTGTTGTAATTGTTGTCTTCCAGCGTAGACATTGTCGATGAAGTCGATGGTGAAACGTGAAACGTGCCGTGAACCCCCTGCCGCGGCTATTACGCAACGTGGAGAGGCTACGACGCAACGTGGCGCGGCTATGAGGCAACACAATCCAACACAATCCACTTTAATCCAACCCAATCCAAATCCAATCCAAGCCAAGCCAAGCCAATCCAATCCAATCCAATGCCCTTCGCGAGAGAGTGTTATAGCGCCGAAATCGCGCCACCACATGAACGCGAACCGAACGCGGCGAGAGAGGGTGTTGCGAGCGGAGAGAAGGCGAGGAGGACGCGGGGGAGAGGGCGCACCTGTGGCCGACGGTTGAATGAGTCAAGGATATAAGGCGCGTGCATAACCTTCCATTCTGTGTCGGCTCCGTGGAGCAGTCGGTAAAGTGCCGTGTACCTTGCGTTCCGCCCGCAGAGTCGTGGGATCGAAACCTGGCGCCGGAAGGTATTATTTCTTTATATAGTGTAGGGTGCGGACTGCGTAGTGATGCAGACTACGGACGCCAACGCGGGTGACATCGTGAGTTACTAAAATGCTCTGCATTTAAAACCACTCTGACCAAAGGATGGACGACGAAACGCAGTGGGTAAAGTTCGAGGCGTGCGCAATACAATTGTACCCCGCGCTCACAGACCAGAGAAACAGTGTCCGCTGGAGTCATTCTCTAAACTTCTCCTCTTCATATCCGGAACCGCCAGCGCACATCGACAGTGAAAATCCCGCGGCCCCATAAAGCACTAGCATATATTTGACTTTCCAGGCGGGAGCTCTATTTTATTTCGAAAGCAATTCCGATATAGTTGGCGAGTTTCAAGCGGATGAAGGGGCTTTAGCGTGGAGGAAAGATTCTTTCCTCCATGGGCTTTAGTTTTGCCGTGCGACAGTTTGACCAGAGTCCTTCAGTGCTTTGCTGGTCACGAAAATCCGCCGTCACGCTATGGGAGAGCTTCGTGCGCTGCCCAGAGAGGCCGCGCCGCGGCGCTGGTGTTGATCGGAGGGCAGCAGGGGGAGTGCTCATAGCGCGTTTGGCAGGGAACGGACGCTCCGAGTGCGCTTTCGCTTTACGTGTTGTGGGCCGCTGAAATGGACTTATCATTTTGTGAGTGGCGGAAAAATTGGTGTGAACGGACAAAAAATTGGGACCATCTCCCCGCGAGGGGGACTCGAGTAAATGCGTCGCATAGGGGGTGGGTGTATTGCGTTAACGTTTAGTGTTTGGGGAGTTGGTGGTAGTGAATGCGTTGTATCAGCAGCTTCTTGACGTAGTTTGAATGAGTCAAGGATATAAGGCGCGTTCGTAGCCTCCCATTCTGTGTCGGCTTTGCGGCGCAGTGGGTAGAGCACCATGTACATTGCGTTCCGCCCGCAGGGTCGAGGGATCGAAACCAGGCGCCGGATAGTATTTTTTTTATATAGTGTAGGGGGAGGGCTGCGGACTACGACGGTGCGGACTACGACTACGGACGTCAACGCGGGTGACATCGTGAGTTACTGAAATGCTCTGCATTTAAAATGCTGCTACTGCGTTCCTGCCTGCCGGTGTGGCTACAGAGTAGCGGCGGCCGCCCGATGCCCTCCGATCTGCGTTGGCGCTCCTCGCGGTAGCCTTTGTCTTCGTACGAAACTTGGCCGGGAGTTGAATGACCAGAGAAGCATTGAAGGACTCTGGTTTGACCTTGAAAGGATGCCACGTGACTAACCGCAGCCGCAGCCGGGCTACTAGTGGCCACTGTCGGAAAGTGAGAGAAGTACGAGGAGAGACCGGCTGGTGAGGCGGCAAGAGCTACGACACGCAACGACGTATGTTTGAGGAGCGAAGACGCGCTCGTTGAGAGCTGTTTATGCAATGTGCTACGACAGACGATAAATTCAGTTGTCCGCCGCTGCACTTACAGCCGCCTGCTGCGTCGGATTATCCTGCGGATGTCACTCGGTTGTCTAATGAGTTAAAGCGGAAATGCGAGTTAATGCGAGTTAATGGAAATACGAGCGCGCAAAGGGGCAGGCTGAAACGAGTTAGCAACGGGAATTTCGGTGCGGTAGGCGTCGCGAAAAGGGTGTCGACGAAGGACTGCGGCGACCTTAGGAGGCGGCAAAAGCGCCTCGCCTTTGACTTCGACGACGGCTTCCAGAAGCTGACGAAACAAATGTACTGAGTGCCAACAGTCATAGAGTTTCTTACAATATACACTAGAGAGGAATCTGGCGCTAGCGTCTATGCGGCTCACGTCAAGGCCGTCTGTGTCGTCATGGGCAGCCATTATACATCGCGCTCGCCATAGTTTCATCATTGGCTTGGATTGAAACGTTTTCGTGACAGCAAATTTAAACAAAGTGCCACAAAAACCAGAGGAATAGTGTGCAATTGTGTATGTGGAAAATAAAAACAGGGTGTTTTAAACTAAGGAAAAAGGAAGTAAAGCATATTTTTGCCGGAATGGTTGTCTATTCCACAGGCCAAGGTTGTAGTTACGAACAATGTTAATATTTCGGGGGAACTCATTAGAGACTCTGATTTTATAAACTTTACCATTGTTTCAAATAATAAGTTGTTTGAAGAATTTGGAACGTTTTTTTTTTTTTTTTTTAGCGTGCCTAGGAAAACTTTGCCTTCGTGGTGAACCGGTGCACCGACCGCCAGCTAGTTTAACAAGAAAAAAGAAAACGTGGCGTTAAACAGTCGTGGACGATGACAAGATTGGACGCATACAAGCGCCCGTATCTGTCGTATCTTGTCTTCATCTAAGTACGTTTTGTTTCTTCTTTTCGTCGGCTACAAATTCCCCGGCGGCATATTACCCGCTCAGTCATACGTCCTTCGACTGCGGCATGAGCAACGTCAGGTGCGATCACGTACTGCCTGCTGTTTCACCGAACACGGCTGCCGCAGAACAGGCAGGATTTAGGCTTCCTTGTAGCTCGTAAACGTGTTAATGCATAGTGAAGAAAACAAATCCCCAAAACCGCTTAAGAATCCAATTGTCATGCCAAGCCAAAGCCAAAAAGGAGGGTCTTCCCATGAACCCCCACGACGACGTGGCTTACCAGGCGCAGTTTCCACTCTAGTGCAGCACTTACTAAGAAACTCTATGTCCACAGTACGCACCGTTCGGCTAGCCATATGATTCGGTCGGCAAACTGCGCTTGGGTTGCTTTTCCTTGCACAACTGGGCCTAGCCAATCGAATCCGCATCCTTTTTTTTTTTGTATTTCCGCGGTGCCAAGTTGAAATGTATACTGGGGGCCGGTGATCTTTGGCACATTGAAGCACGAATTCATTTTGCTCTTTTTTTTTAGTTTAGCAGAGCGACTCATGAAATTCCCACAGACTTTCCGCAAGCGTGAGAAAAACCGCGTCAGAAATTAAGGAGCAAGCACGGCCTCCTTGATATACGGGCGCCTTCCCCTTACTATACTCGTGTTATTCTTGTTATCCTAAATCACAAATTCGCGTAATCACTGCAAACGCCCTTCAAAAGCAACGTTTAATATGCAGTTGCCAAGAATACAAATTTCATCTACAACAGATTAGATTCAGGGAAGTGTCGGAAGCAAATACAAAGCTCGAGTAATGATTGCAAAGCTCGTGTCTGATACGTCCGAAACAATTTACACAAAAAGAGCACTTTTTAACCACGAATGCGTGTTAACCCCAAGTGAGCGCGTCAGGCGTCGTAAGCTATTAAAAACAGAGACACGTTTTTTTTTTATATTTTTCCCCAGGTCTTCCAGCTATTTATAATATTGTCCGCTGTATTTCCTTTAACTTTGTCGAAAAAAGCGTATTTAGCGAAACGCTCTCAATTTTTCTAAAAGGTATTCCTTCGGAATGTTTCATTGGAATACCTAAAATAAAAAACTGGGGAAAATTATTGGGCAGTGAATGCGAAAATAAAGTGTCTTTTCTTAGCAATAAACAAATGACGCTTGTCCGCTGCTTCGCGCAAACTAAATTGAGAGACGGCACATGTAGAATTTCGTAATTGTCCAAGAATTGGCCGCGGCGCATGCTTCGCCTCCTCTAACCTTTCTTGTAGATGTACCTGCGCCACACTGTTATTCTTAAGTTGGCCGCGCATAATAATTTGCTCAACCTTAGAGAATAGACTCAAGCCCCAATCCGCCTTGGCTATTGGCGCGGAGCGCGACCACGGGCGGCGCTGCGAAGCGCGCCTCCGTGACGCCGGCTTAGGGATGCTCGCATTTGTCGTCTGCTTTACTCGGGCTCGCTCTCCCTGCTGTTTCTTGGCACTCAGATGATGTCTAATGCTTGTTCGCACCATATTTTGCGTGCGCGTAACATTTTATCATAACAATAACTTAAAATCACATACATTACCTCAAGACGTGAGTTAAAGTATAGTTTTTGATACCGCTCCGGTGGAAGCATTGCCGGCGTCGCCCCATTCCTTGCGAAGCCGGTCCTGTGCGGAGCGCTAAGAGTCGGACCTAGGCGGCAGCTTCTGTATTAAGCAATCTTTCGAACAAAGGGAACAGCCAGCTGCTAGTAACTGACAGCAGCGAAAATGCAAGACCAAACCAAATTCAATGCCTTCGGGGCTGACGGCTTTGACAGAAGACATTACGATTCCCGGTAATCGTATGTAAGGTAAAACAGTTTTTGCAACCCTGCCGAACACTCGAAAGTATTGTATCACATCACTTTACGTACTTTACGTTTTCATGGCATGAAAGTGTGCCGACATGCACTATGGGCGGCAAAAACTGTAGGTTGTCTCAAGTAACCCACTGTGTGAACAGGCGCGTGCTGGTTTTATACCAGGCTTCTAACCAGTATGGAGGTTTATTGAAAAAAAAAAAAAACGAGTGACGTCTACGGTAAAATACAGTAACACTATGTTTGTTCAGCCCTGGAGGGACATTTCGGCACATTTCTTACAGCCATATCTCCCCAATATTCAGATATGCGTTATAGGAAAACTGCACTCAAGAGGAGGAGAACGAGGAGGATAAAACTTTAGTAAAATCGAGCTGATCAGTGGGCCGGGTCCTCAGTCCAGGACAAGAGAGCAAGGGTAATTTTCTTCAAATCATAGAACGCCATCCCGGGTAGACCAGGATTTGTTTTTACGCCTAGAAGTGTTGGAAAACAATGAAGAGCTGCTGGGAAATATTCATCGGTTTCGAATTGTATTACTGGAAACCGGCATGTATACTATTTATCGTGTTTGTTAGCGAGAATAGGAAGCCTTCAACACCGTAATCATGTCAGAACTGTTCGGGTTGAGACTCAATTTGTTATGATAACAATGTTTACGATAGAAATTCGGAGCACAAAAGCCGCTTTCGAGTACTCTGGACAACGCTGTCTGAGGCGCGATCGCGGCGGCTAAGCAAAAACCTTCCCATTGAATTTGCATGTGAATAAACAACACACGCTGCGGATATTCACCTTCTTGCACGCAGCCATAACGAAAGCCCATTTGTGAAGAAGGTACTGTATGCCTTACAGCCCGAAGAAAATATCCACGCGAACTTTGTGAGCCTCCCAAACATCCCCACAACTACTAAGACTTCTCTGACGGTGCAGCAAAATTAATGCGTTGGTCAAAAAACATTCATCCAATACAAGCCAAGAGCAACGAAACAAACCGGGGGCAGCCGCTTTATTTCATGCTGTGCACTGCCCGCTGCTTGATACGTAGCATTAGGCTGTTGAGTCTTCTTAAGAGCATCTCAAAAATAGTGTACGGAAGCCTACGCATTTCGAATGCTTATCCAGGAGCTCTGAGCCCTGAACCTCGTAAGAAGCTAGAAAGGACGAGTTGCACGCGATCTTCTGACCGATGCTCAGAAGAAAGTTGTTCTCTCTCTCCTCGTGTGTTGCAAACTTGGGGGGGAATACAGCTTGAAAGTATTCAGATATGTCAGAAGCTGGAAAGAATAGCTGATTCGCAAGAAAAAGGTTTTTTAATGCACAAAAGCATCAAAGCGGGCGATTTCTAGCACATGCACTGCTGCCCCTCACAAGCGGAGTGTAGCAGACGACAGCGGCGCGAGTCCCTAAGCCGACGTCAGAGCCGGGGGGCGCAACTCAAACATGTCATGGCCAATAACAAAGGCACCCCCCAGGGATCGGTTGTTTTGTAGCGTAAGCTACACTGGCCGAGGTTGAGCAGTTTCGCGTGGACCCTGAAGCGCCGTGCTGCGCAAGCGCGAAGAGCATTGGATTGGATTGGATTGGATGGGATTGTAAATCAAATCCAACTGGAATACGGGTGTGTAGAGAATTGGGTCTGCACATTCGCCGGTCTGCGCATTCCATAGGAGTGACGTCATAGCCGCGGCAGACGCACTGGCGCCGGCTCGTGCCCGGCTGTGCGCCTGCGTTCCGCAATAGCCAAGTCTGACGCTGTGCCGGAGCCCCTTGACAGCCGTTTCACGTGGCTCCTAGAGAGTCGTGCTGCACATGCGCGAGGAGCAGTCACTGGACTAGACTGGACTGGACCGGACTGGACTGGACTGGACTCGATTGAATTGGACTGGACTGGGCTGGACAGGATTGAATCGGACTGGATTGGATTGCTGAAACTTAGCTCACGCTACGTATATCCTGGCATGGCCGAGCTAAGCCACTGCTATTTTTTTCGTTTCTCTTTATTATTGTCATACCGGGCCTTTCCTCGCTCCTTGACGTCATCCCCGACATGCATCCCAAAGTCTACGCCGACGACATCACATGGGGGATACTCGAGGACGTCACAGTTACATCCGAGATAGCCTCCAAACTACACTATCTGGCGGACTATCTGATTCCTCCATATCCATGCGTAACTGTTGAAATTAAAAAAAAATTTGGAAGCGCATGTTTTTTTGGCCACCAGGGGGCTGAATAGTGTGTATGCACTCCACATGGGCTCCGTCTTTTCCAACCGTTCGTGGCGTAATTTCTACGTGTATCCCAGTGAAAATCACCACGACGTGTATCTAGAGGTCTCCGCTACTTTTCAGAAGATCGGAGCAGCGGCTGGCTCGCACCAGCCGATTTTCTCATGCAAGGCGGGGCCGCCGCGCTAACCGTACTCAAGGCTTCGGCTCACCGCGGCGGAACGGCAGCGGCGGCCTAGTCCCAGCCGGCTGGCACCCCACCTGGCGCCGCCCAGACTCGCGGATACCTACCCCCGAGGACCAGAGTCACAGCATTGAAGGCATCGAAGTGCAAGGTGAGCCCATCTCACCTCAAGAAATCACGAAGGAGGCCGGGTGGCTCGAGAGCCATCGCCGACGTGGCGCACGAGCCCTCACAGAGCTAAGCGCAACCTCGGAGCTCCAGCGCGAGCAAGATGACGCCGGCCCCCGCTCTGGGAACAGGATTTCACGTGCTCAGCAGCAGCTGCGCCGGCAGAAGTGGGTGCCACGGCAGCCGCCCCTGCCCAAGGAACACATCAAGGTTGTGTTCCGACCGCGAACGGGGCTAGACGTTACCAAGGTTAGCAACGCGGGGTCACGTGACGGAGTGCTCTGTGTGACAGGCCTCAGCTACGAAGAGGCAGCAAGGGATCTTCTTCGCATCAACTCTATAAGAAACATCATCGTCGCCAGCACTCCCAGCGTACCGAGCAGAGAAATACATTGCCGTGCAAAAACATCGACTCGGAGAGAACTACGAAGTCACCGCGTACGCAGCACCCCCTGGAGACACCGTAAAAGGGATTATTCATAATATCCCGGAATATGACAGTGCAGAAGATATTACTGGAAGCCTCGTGTGCCAGAAAAATCCCACCATCTTTCAAGCAAGGAGGATGGGCCGAACCAACTCGGCCACCATTATTTTTGAAGGCAACACGGTACCATACTACATTTACTACCGCGGAGCCGAATACAGGTGCTTCTTACACAAGAAGAGACACGAAGTATGTGATGCTTGCGGCAGGCTTGGACACCGGGCCGATGTCTGCCCGGCCCCAGAAAACCAGATTTGCAAGAGCTGCGGGACCAAGGCCCCAACCGAAGATCAGATTGTGAACTAAAGTGCGCGCTCTACGGCGGCGATCACCCGACTGGCGACAAAAAGTGCCAACTTCGTTTTTGCACCCCCTACCTTCTCAAGAGGCGTCAATAGGAGAAGAGACAACAAGAAAACTACAGAAGACAGCAAGACGACTTACGTAACACTATACTGAAGTCACCCAGCTTCAAGCAAGACTGCAACACCGACACGCGTGATCGCTCGAGCTCCTTCCCACTCCTCTCTTGTCAAAACCGACAAAGCAGAATGGATAATAGCAGCGACACCTTAGCACCCGACCACTCTACCGGAAGCAAACGTCGGTTGAGATCAAAGTCGCGGCTCCGCATCCCCAGCACCCAGGGTGCAAGACGCAAGGCCAGACCCAAATGTCCCGAAATGGAAGGCGTTCACAAGGCAGCGATCAACAAAATAAGGTGAGCTGGGCTAGTGCAGTCTCCCACAGCAAAGCTCTCCCGAATAACATAGAAATGGAGGACAGAATCAGCCCAGGGAGGGCATAACAGGAATCCGAAATTGTAAAAATCATACAGATGCTGGAACTCGTTCTTGCAGAAAACAAAGTGCTGAAATCAGAGTTATCCAAGCTCAAAGGCGCGAGCGATGGCACGACACCATCCTCGTCCAAATCAGTCGCTCCCCCTTGCAACTCTGGGAAGGTAGCAGGCAAAACTGGGGCCCCCAAGAAGCCATTGGGGGCAACACAACCGCCGAAAATTCCGATCCTTGATAATTCGTCTAGCGATAAGATGGAAGAATCGAAGTCAGATTCCCTCCATCGAAACGCAGAGCGATATAATTAGCTTCAGATCAAAGCCAAGCCCCGTCGGGTGGAAATAAATACGTTAATGAAGGAACGCTCCACCAATTCGGTGAAAAGCTTACCGAGACAATTAGCGCCACGCTTAGCGCCAAATTCGACGCCCTTGCCGCGAGTATTGGAACTCAAATTGCAGCGCTGAAAGCCAGAGTAACAGCTCTCGAAGCCGCCATCCCACGCCTCGGAGCTGGGCGGGAAGGGTGCGCGGGTCCCATTAAAGCCACCAAACCATATTGCCGACCCGCATTGGTGGAAGGCACAAGAACGTCTCTTGAGTATGCATCGCCCATAGACTATGCAGCAGAAAAAGAATAACGCGCTGGTCTTGTGGCAGTGGAACTGTCGGGGGTTCAAAAAAAACGAAGTAACTTAGAACAATTTATTAAAACTACAGGTTCGGATGAAGCGCCGGACGTCATCTGTCTCCAGGAAACTGGCGTCCAAACAAAACTCTCAAACTATAAATCATTTTGCGATTTGGAAGAGGGCGCGTCGGGTGAATGTCCAAAAAAGAAACCAATAGTAGCCACTCTTGTGAGGCGGAACCTTCCGGCCGTGCGTCGCGACATTGGAGAGGACACGATGTCTGCGGACCATGTCCTTGTAGAATTAATCCCAGATAGAAAACACAGGAAAAGCAGCATTTTTGTACTCAACATTTACAGCTCCCCCCGAAGCAACCACAGATTTGCTAAGCTTTTTCGTAAAGTGTTAGACTTAGCTCGAGGGAGCACGATAATTATAGTAGGAGATTTCAACGCCCACCACACGGAGTGGGGATACAAGCGGGCCACGACTAAGGGTAGGAACCTGTGGCTCGACGCGCACCAGGAGGGTTTTTTCCCTGGTGACAGACCACACGCGAATGGGAAATAGTGTTAGCGATGATACGACTCCGGACCTTACGTTCACCAAAAACACACGAAAAGAAGCCACGTGGCTAAACACACACGAAAATTTAGGTAGTGACCATTATATCATCACTATCACAGTGGAGACTAGGATCGCCAAGCACAATGGGAAACAACTTAGGATTGTTGACTGGGATACCTTTCGCAAGATCAGGGCCGCCGAGCGTGTCTCTGATATAAACGATGTCCCCCTTACAAGCGACATAGACGATATTCAAGAATGGGCAGAACAACTGCACAGGGATACTAAGCAAGCCACCAAGGATATCCCGGTAGAGGCGGATCTTTACCAGGCTGATGCTAAACTCCTACACATGTGGGAGGCCAAACAAGGCTTCAAAAGAGACTCCGAAAACAAAAATAAATCGTAACTTACGACGACGTCTTGCGGCTCTTAATAGGGACATTGAAAACCACGCCAATCAACTGATGCGGCAAAACTGGTACAGTACATGCGACAGCATGGAATCCCAGATTGGTCTTTCGAAAACTTGGAATCTCCTCCGCTGCCTCATTGACCCGGAGAGTAGCAAGACCACGCAAAGTCACAGCTTGAGTATTCTGCTTCACGGATTTGAAGGTTCCGACAAGGAGCTAATTGAAACAATTGGACAGAAGTGCACAGGGGACTGCTCCGCAGAAGTGCTCCCGCCATATTCAGAGACCGGGAACGAAACCATGGACCGCCCCCTCACGGTGCACGAAGTACGAGGTGCCATTCACAACCTGCGAACCCGCTCCGCCCCGGGTCCAGACGGCATTACAAATAAAATGCTACGGAATCTGGACAACAATTCTGTCGAGGCCTTAACCCGGTACATGAACGTGTGCTGGGAACGGGGTCAAATCCCGGGCCAGTGGAAAACCGCGAAGGTAGTCATGATTCCCAAATAAGGCAACAAGCACCAGATAGAAAACTTAGGAATGTGCCGGGAAACTTATGGAACACGTGATCCTCAACAGAATATACAAATACATGGAGGAAAACGGCCTATTTCCACACACAATGATCGGTTTTCGGCCGAAACTCTCAACACAAGACGTGATGCTTCGACTGAAACATGACATCATAGACGGAGCGCATTGCTCACCACTAGACACCTGGGCTATACTGGGAATTGATCTTACAAAAGCATTTGACTGCGTAAGACACACGGCCATCTTTGAAAACTGAACCAAACTGGACCTAGGCCGCAGGACGTACGATTACGTTAGGAACTTTCTTTCGGACCGCACGGCTACGCTCAGCGTAGGGGGTATTCAATCGGACACGCTGGAACTGGGGAGCACGGGGACGACGCAAGGCTCTGTTCTCTCTCCGTTCCTGTTCAACGTAGCCATGATTGGCCTCCCCGAACTCCTGGACAACAGTCACGGCTTGCAATACAGCCTATTTGCAGATGACGTCACGCTGTGGGTTCCGGGTGGCAGTGACGGACAGATACAAGACACACTACAAAGGGCAATAGAGGTAATAGAAACTTACGTGATCCCTCGTGGCCTGAACTGCTCTCCAGAGAAATCAGCGCTTCTACTCTATCGCCCGACTAGCAGGGGACGCCGGACAGACTTAGTACCTCCGGACATTCAGCCCTTTACATGCGGAGGCCAACGCATCCCGACAGTTTCAAGTATCCGAGTCCTGGGCCTCCGCATCCAGGCCAACGGACACAATTCAGAGACCATACTCGCTCTCGAAAAGAGCGTACACCAAACAACTAGCCTGATCTCACGAATAGCCAATCAACACCACGGGATGAAAGAACACAACCTCGTGAGATTGGTACAAGCCTTCATCATTAGTAGAGTAACATATGTCGCCCCATTCCTGCACCTGAAACGCGATGGAGAAGCCAAGCTAAATGCCATGATAAGGCGGGCTTATAAGCAGGCCATAGGGATCCCGTTAACACCTCCAACCGAACGGTTCGAGGCACTCGGGCTTCACAATACCCTCAGCGAGTTTATCGAAGCTCAAAGGCTGTCACAGCGGGAGCGACTTATCCAGAGTCTAACAGGCAGACAGATCCTCAAATCGCTTGGCATTTTTCCCGCAGGGATACCCCGAGCCAAAATAGACCTACCAGCGGAAATAGGGGATCGCATGTACATACAACCGCTACCGAAAAACATGCACCCCGTACATAACCAAGAGGGGCGACAGGCCAGGGCCAAAGCCCTACACAAAAGATATAAAAAATCTGAGGATGTGGTATACGTAGGCGCCACTGATTACATTGCTCCCGACGCCATGACCCTCGCAGTGGTCAATTTCCGTGGAGATTCAATTGCCTCAGGCTCGGTCCGCACGACGGACACAGAGGTGGGCGAAGAGGCGGCCATCGCCCTAGCGACTCTAAGTAGGCTATTTTAAATTATTCGAGAGGGCGAATTTCACCCGAGTCGTCCCAAATCCTAAAATCCCGATCCCATGACGAGCGGAACGGGAAGATATACTTGATATGGACACCGGCCCACTCGGGCCTGGCCGGAAACGAGTGTGCGCACGATGCGGCTCGAGGCTTTACCGACCGAGCTGGAGTCGACACTTCTGACCCAAACGCTCACTCGCTTCGCTGGACGGGCAGAGACTGGCTTGTGTTTTACAGGGAGCTGACTACTCATTACCGGCTTGAACGAGCCCGCTACCCCCCCCGCTCATCCATCCCTCAGTAAAAGGCAATCTGTGGTTTGGCGGCTTCTTCAGACGAACTCGTACCCGAACCCCGTCTCGTATAGTCATTGTTATCCTGGACAGTTTTCAGATAAATGTCGGAGATGCAAAGAACGGGCCGATCTTGCACGTATATTATGGGCATGTCCTCAGGCGACTCCTCAGAGCCGCAAAATTAGCAGTAATGAGCAGTGGGAGACCGTACTGCTCAGCTCAGACCCGGCGGATCAAGTCTGGGCCATCCAGTTAGCCGAAGACGCTGCTAGGACCCAAGGGCTCCTGGCCGACGCCTAGGGTGGAGGTCTAGCTCTCCTCCACAAACTGGACAAACAAAAGTTATTTCTCTCTCTCTCTCTCTGGAAGCGCATTTCATGGCGTAGATCATAATACTAAGGGTCAGTTTTTGGGACCTTCTCCAACAACGGAGGAACAAAAGTAATTTGAGGCTTCCCTAATTCGTGCTGAATTGGCTCACCGGTTCAGATGTCAGAGTGGCATTTGCCGGTATTTGTGTCCCGTTGAGATACCGGCGTAGTCGATTAATGGTAGTGAGTTAACGAGGCCTGTCGTGATAATCTGCATTGCGGAGCACATTGAGCTTCTTGCAGATTCTGAAATCTTCGTTGAACCGGTTTATACATCTCACAAAAGTATACATAATTTTAAAGATGTTCTCTGCGGTGAAAATAAAAGTGTGACAAAGCGTTTTTAAGTTATATTAGTATTAAGAGGCTTGAACTGTTGATGGTGCATCTCTGTCATGAGCTAAATACTTAATATGGCTGGAGTGAAAAAAATATTCACTCCTTGGGTATTGAAAAATGGTCGAAGATGGTTAACATATTTCTTAATGTATCGCAGGCCATTTGTAATATGGAACCAGCTTCTAAATTATCACGAATTCTTTTTAAAGTTATGGGGTTGTTGATATATCAAAATGGTGTTTGCTAGAAATATGCTTCCCTAGAAAGAACCAAGTAACCATCCGAAATTTTTTATACCAGACATGCAAATGAGGCAGTAGGATTCTCGAAAAAACCCACACGAAGTTATAATACCTAGGAAGTTACATCAACAATCAGCAGAACATGTTAGACCTACAAACGTGAAATTTACGGAATAAATTGCTTTAGAGCGAAGGAACCCTAAGAAGACCCCCTTGTACTACTGGCTTAATGAAGTGGAAAAAATTTGCCGTGTATCTGCTTGCTTTATTGAAGATATAATCAAAGGCGAACCTTTAGAAATCTTTGCCATCTAAAAAAATAGTAATGGCTTAGCTCGGCTATGCCAGGATATACGTAGCGTGAGCTAAGGTTCAGCAATCCAATCCCATCCAATCAATTCAGTCCAGTCCAGTCCAGTCCAGTCCAGTTCTGCCACTGCTCCTCGCGTATGCGCAGCACGGCTCCCAGGAGCCACGCGAAACAGCTATCAAGCGGCTCCGGCGCAGCATCATACTTGGCTACTGCGTAACGGACGCGCACAGCCGGGCACGCGCCGGCGCCAGTGCGTCTGCTGCGGCTATGACGTCACTCCTATGGAATGCGCAGACTGGCGAATGTGCAGACCAATTCTCTACGCACCCGTACTCCAATTGGATTAGATTTCCAAATCCAATTTAATTCTATCCAATCCAATCCAATCCAAATCAATGCAATACAATCCAAATCCGATCCAATCCAATGCTTCTCCCGCTTACGCCGCACGGCCCTTCAAGGTCCACGCGAAGCTGATCAACCTCGGTCAGCGTAGCTTACGCTACAAAACCGCTCTTCAATCCCTCTCACGTCCATGAAGTTTTTAGATGCGACGCATCTCTTGCTCTGGGGTATGTCCCTCCTGCGTCGTCGGCGTCCGCACACCACCTGCGCATGTGCAACTCTCCCCCGTTCTTCTCTTCGACAGCTGTGTGCAGCACTTTCACTCCGTGGCATTAGCATAACAAAAACAGCTGCGCGCGCGCTTCGCTCCGCTCGCGTCTGCTCCGGTGCGCAAGTGCGCATGCGCGACTCTCCTCCGCTGTCTCCTCTCCTTCAGGCGCTGTGAATATAAAGCGGGTAACGCGCTGCTCGGTTCTGTCAGCGCTCGCTCTTGTTCGACTCCGCGTGACATCTTGACTACTCCGTGCTTGACTTGATTCTTCCGATGAAGACGTGATGGAAGCGACGGTCCGTTCAGCGAGTGGGCTGACACAATCCAATACCAGCGTCAGCGCAAACGTTCAAGGCAACGTTACGACCAACTGAACCCCCCGATGCGTCGCATCAAATCAGTTTCCCTGGCGGGAAGATTGGCGTAATTTTTCTCTCGTGTCGCAACTACCACGTTGACTGCAATAAGGTTTTGTTCAAATAATTCAAATCCCCGTGCTTAAACTGCTCGCGCGCCATACGAAAGCACATAGTGCGACTTTTAGACTATTTTAACGCTTTGGATTTTTTTTTTTGCTTCTATTGGAAAAGAAATACAACGTGTCTTTCAATTCAAAAGTTAAATATATGTTGAAATGACCGTGTATACTCTCTCCTAGCCTCACTAAATAAAGGCTTTTAGAGTATCGGCATTCATTTCTTTCATTGTTATGTGCTGCCAGGATTTTGATTGGTCGGTCGGTACGACGTGATATTTGTTTACATATGGGCGCAGCCATTTTGTTTCTGGGCGCCTCTCCTCTCTCTCTCTTTCTCTCTGCTGCGCGGACGCTAGAGCGGCCGGTCGCACTCTGCCCGTCACAACCTGCAGCGGTTTCGTTGGGAGGGATGGCAACACTGCAAGCTAGAAACTAAACAGCCACAGACGCTTCCGGGTGCACGAAGTGGCGGTACTCTTACGAGTAGCTTATTTAGTGACGCTACTCTCTCCCCATCCCACCTCTCACGATTGCCGTCCCCTTTCGCAAGTCAACTGAATAGAATAGATGTTTGATGAATTCTGTTTTTCCGCGGGCACCAACTGGCACGCTACCTCTCGGGGCAGACAGTGACGTCCGCTCTTACCACAGCTGCTATAGGATTTCATGGTGTTATACAACTGTGACTGAAAGGTATCTCTGTACCCTACTGAAAGAAAACATCCCTCGGTGAGTCATTTAAGCCCACGTATACTGTAAATTGTGGCTGGGAACAGTTAGTAAAGGACAGGAGTTTAACCGGGTCTGATATTCGCACGCCTGCGGTAGCAGCTTACTTATTAGCAGCGGGCGGGTATTCCTATTGTGTGAAAGTTCACGGTGAACTAACCAAGTATACAAGGAACGAGTAACTAAATATTTGTTTTACCTTAAGGTATGCGGTACATCTGGGCATCACAGACAGATAAAATCTTTAATTGGTAAGTTGGGTAGGTAGCCTGTTGAACCCACCAACGCCGTACAGTTTTTCGCGTGGTTTTATTCTAACCCAACTCCAAGTCGCCTTCTAACTGCATGCCTAAGGAGAGAGTCATTAATTTGACATCGGGCAGGAATTTCTAATTGCGTTCAGCCCAATTAACTAGGAACTAATAAACCGGCAAACAAAAACGCAATATGTGTAATACTGTTTGGCATACAGGTTACACCCACGAAAACACAGGTGAAAGTGGTTTTCTTTCTCCTTTTCAGTTTCAAGCCGCCGTAGTAGCGAGGTCCCTTCGCAAGCAAAGATAACTGTGCCCATTGCCATTTCAACGACTATGAAAGGTCGGTGGTACAAGCCCAAAAATCCCGACCCGAAAAATCCCCAACCCGGCGGTTACAACGTGGGGCAGCCCTGTGTTTCACAGAATCTCACTTTACCAGATGCCAGCCCACTCAAGGTAAGTTAGGGGAAACTTCCTCATTTGGCAGCCCTACAACAAAGCGAAAATTTCTGTCGAAGAACTAAAAAATGACACAAACAAACAAACAAGCAAAGAAACTGTTGTCAAAATTTAGTTCCACAAGATACGTGGCCGGAAATCGCAAAGCTGTCCCATTACATGGTGGCGTCTTCAAAAATGTTTGAGTGTTGGCGTGCAGCTGTTCCCCTGAAGGGTTTTCTTAGCGCCGCAGCCATTTGATTCAAAATACTATACTTGTGTGTCACATATTGCAGGTAAACGTAAGAGAAATATGCAACGTGATTGCATGCAAGTTCAAAATATTGATGCCAGTCACCACTGTGATTTTTTTTTGCCAAGATCCTTTCTTCTTGAACGCGCTGTATGAAAACTTCAACATACAATGGTAGAGCACACATGGACGCGACACGTATGTTGAAGTTTTAGTACAGCGCGGTTTAAGAAGCTGCATAACCAACTAGCCCCGTCTAAGCCTTGCCAGGATCCTTTCCTTAACACGCACCACTGTGAAACAGTATCTACATCCTGGGCTTTGACGCGAGCACTTAAATCGTGTCAAGGGTGAGAATTTCTATCAGTACGCAGGAAACTGTGGGTACAACCACCATTCAAAGTATTTTTTGGGGGAGGCTGATGCGTTCAAAAGCCCCTGACAGGGTGGAGAGCAGCGCTCCAATTAAAAAATTGCGAAAGTACAGAATGGCTACTTTTTAGGTTCGGGTTTTTTGTGTGTGATGTCACTACTGTTCCTTCATAATATTAAGGTAATATTTAATTAACCATGTCAAAACTAGCCATTGATACAGTAAAGGTGTTTTGCTGTATTGGAAACAAAGCAAGTACGATTTCGAATCGAGGTTCCATTATTACAAGAAACTGTGTCCATTTGCGTAAAGTATTTGGGTAAAAAGAATATTCTGATTCCTATTTGCGGTAAACTGTATCACATACGTTTTCTATAATTAAGGATTTTAATGTAGTAAGCTAGATAAGAAGGTGGCACATTAAAGGTGACAGCTTCAGAATGCGCACGTGGGTTGTTAGGTGGATGTGCTTGTCGAACACTATAGACCGTTTGCACCACCACGCTTCCTGCGCCTCCATGAAGGATGAAGTGGCGTCATTTGCCAATCTGGCCTTTTAAAACACGTTTATGGTCATGGTATTTGCAGATAGATGCAGGTGCGCATTAGCGAGCGTCAACGCGGCTTGTGTTGCGATTTTTTTCCAGTGTTGCTGCGAATGAGGTCTTTCATTTTGGCTATGTAGGGTGTACCAATCTCGCAGATTACTTAGTCGTGAAAAAGCGTGCACACAAAAAATTAGCAGCGGCTTAGCTCGGCTATGCCAGGATATACGTAGCGTGTGCTAATGCTCAGCTGGTTATTCTTAGGTTTCCTGGTTGTCTAGGATTGGCTGATTATCATGCTTACTACTGCTAAAACGATTTTAAATCCAATCCAGTCCAATCCAATACAGTCCAGTCCAGTCCGGTACAGTCCAGTACAGTCACTGCTCCACGCGCATGCGCAACACAGCTCTCCAGGAGCCACGCGAAACGGCTATCAAGCGGCTCCGGCGCAGCGCGAGATTTGGGCGCACAACTGGGCATGCGCCGGCGTCAGTGCGTCTGCCGCGGCTATAACGACACCTCTTTGGAATGCGCAGACCAGCGAATGTGCAGACCCAATTCTCTACACACCCATACTCCAATTGGATTGGATTTGCAATCCAATCCAATACAACCCAATTTAATCCAATCCAATGCTCATCGCGCTTGCGCAGCACGGCCTTTCGAGGTCCACGCGAAACTGCTCAACCTCGGGCAGTGTAGTTTACGCTACAAAATGTTTTAGTTTTGACGCGCGCCTGTAGACGAGTTTTTTGATCATGCATTTCCTTCAACATTGAGCTGCCTGACAGACCTAGTTTTATTGTATTTCTACTTAAGGTCTTAGGGCAGCAAAGCGCGAAGGCTGTAACGCCATGCATTATGACACAATTATGCATCTACTTATACGGTTTTAAACCTTGTTTTCAAAGCCTTTCTTGCCAGAGCACAGTGGAGAGGTTGAATGTTAAAGCATGGTTTTGTAAGTATGAACGGTAGTACAATAAAAAAAAAAGAACTAAAGCCTTTCTACTCAATGTGAAAGATGTCGAAAGTGCAAAGCAATGATTCGCCATAATGGGCTATAGCGCCGTTATCCGCTAACTGCTACCACCCAGTGCAATCCAAATTTTCCGCCTTCGCAGTGCTCGTGCGCCCCTTCCTGAAACTCCCCCTAGCGGGAGTTCTGTTATTTTAGTGTTTGCTTTTCCTACCGCACGTTTCGGCGTTGCACTGCCACTTTTTTGCACTTACTAGAGTACAAACCAACCCGACGAGCGTTCCTAACAAATTAACGCAGGCGCTGCCGGTTAATTAGGTATATTTTGCCTCAAATGTACCTACTTTTTTCTTTGCACTAAGCAACGGGGAGATGTATGACACGTGCCAACGGTTCACAAGTTTCGAACGCTTATGACTGTATAAACCGCTTGGCTTTCGAAGCATCTGGATTACTCCGCGACTACGGAACGCCGTGTGGCTCTACTTGGGTCCAGCGAGTGAGCTACGACGATAAGACGAGCCCATAAAGTGCACCGCACTTTAAAAAATTAGCAGTGGCTTAGCTCGGCTATGCCAGGATATACGTAGCGTGAGCTTAGGTTCATCAATCCGACCCAATACAATCCAGTTTCCCGTCCCGTCCAGTCCAGTCACTGCTCCTCGCGCATGCGCAGCACGGCTCTCCAGGAGCCACGTGAAGCGGCTATCAAGTGGCTCCGGCGCAGCGTCAGACTTGGCTACTTGGCTACTCGCAAAGGAGGCACACAGCTGGGCACAAGCCGGCGCCAGAGCATCTGCCGCGGCTACGACGTTACTCCTCTGGAATGCGCAGACCGGCGAATGTGTAGACCGATTCTCTACACACCCGTACTCCAAGTGGATTGGATTCCTATCCAATCCAATACAATACATTTAATCTAATTCAATCCTATCCAATCCAAATCAAATACAATCCAAGCCTAGCCAATCCAAGCCTAGCCAATCCAATGCTCCTCGCACTTGCGCAGCACGGCCCTTCAAGGTCCACGCGAAACTGCTCAACCTTGCCCAGTGTAGCTTACGCTACAAAGCCTATCATTGGTGCCAAAATTGTATGTTTCTGTTTGACAGCTTCTTAATGTTTCGATATGCGATGAAACAGTTGCTGTTCTCGGCGTTAGTCGTGAGTTGATTTGCAGCTGACGCGGGCAGCCAATCCCACGTTCTGTGCTGCTTCCTGTTTGTTCTGTGCCAATTTGCATTGGTCGGAAAAAATGGATGTGTGGCAAAGAACGTTACACGGGCTTTCGAGGGGAGATCGCGAAATATTGCTTAGCGCGTACAGTCCACTTTCGAAACACTAAAACGGGGTTTTAAAGCTTTGTTAGACACTAAAGTATTTTCTCGAGGTTGGACATGGAACTGCGGTCGTGAGCCGTTTTTTTTTAGTTTTGTGCTCAGCATAACAGAAATATATTGGCTGAATTAGGTGGCATGGCAATTTTCGGTCCTCTTCTTTATTTTTACTGCTGGAATAAATTTTATTTCTGCTTAGTGGCAGTCCTGAAATAACTTGGCACACGTCGCGGAATGAAACCCAACGTAGGATTGAAGTACTGGCAGTTGAAGTAACAAACATCACTTTTGTGGCAGCCTTTCAATTGTGGCACTGCGTCGCTTCACGTCCACAAACAAATGACACCTGCGGACCCGGGTTAAAAAGACTTGCGCGGCACGATGTTTCGCTCGTGATTCCACAGATACTTGTGTCCTCCATAGTGGCTTTCACAAAATACGCGGAGAGCGCAAGCTGAGAACACGCGTTCCGGGCCACAGTTATAATCAACAAACGCCAACGTCTTTCCGCTACTTTTCCACACTTCATCTGTTGCACAGTCCTGGAAAAGGGAGTCGGACTTACAAAAACAAAACTGGGGTTGATTCCTCGGTCATAGGAATCAGTCGAACGCGGAAGTGAAACGTGCAGCGAGATCTGCAGCTTAGCATGATTTGCGGGTCGGCGGCTGTCTTTTGGTTGTGCTTGGCGAGCGACGTCCTGCTGGCGGGTCGCATCGGCAAAGCTGTACTGGCGTCATTTTCGTGACGGATATGACGTCAGTGAAATCTTGGTGTATTCAGCCATAAAACACTTTCGTGTTAAAGTATAAAACCCGAAAACGAACAACCCTAACTGTAACGTACTATTTAGTACTAAAGGTTGCTTCCCCGCAAGAAGACCATGTGTGCAGGGGTGTACCGTTTACAGGCCGCTTGCTTCGCTGTACTGGCGTCACTTCCGTGACGCATATGACGTCAGCGAAATCTTTGTGCATCCGGGAATAAAACACTTTCGTGTTCATATAAAGAGAACACAATAATAGCATGATTTATTTTTATGCAAGTCTAATGTGCTCGTCGCCTTATTGCAGCAACAAGGATCGTAAAAGTGGCATTCTAAATATACCAAAAGCCCGTCGTTATTTGCCCTCCACGCACTGCATCTTTCAATTTTGCTTGCTGTGGTTCGGCGTGCATTTTAGCATTTTATTTGTCGCTCACTGCACCCGTCGTAATTAGTATGACACGTCCGGACAATGGACGAAACAAACTGGTGATTGAATTAACGAATCACGCTAGTTGTGGGCCGCCCCGAAGCCTTTGCGTCTTTTGTGCATTGGACCTCTTCTGCGAATGTTTGGGTCTGTTTTGTGACGACCAACATAAACTTAGAGTTCGTCTAAAGTATTCAGTTGTGGCTTTTCTTTGTGTTTTCCTCACCTTTTGCTAACGGCACAATTCGCAGCGCTCCAAGGCAGTCTACACCGGACATAGAGTTTCATACAATAGCAACTACAGAGGAATCTGGCGCTGCGGTCGTCCGCCGCAATGGGCGTGATGGGTAGTTCTCGATTCGGATTGGCGCTCGATGGCTTGTGAAAGTTACTATGGATTACAGGCAATTTCGTTCTCATTTTGGATTTACATGAATGCATTTGCCTACGCGGGCTGTTGCAAAAAGTGATCAGAAATACGTTTCTCCTTGAACTGCATGCCACGCGCGCGCTGACAGCGCCCTGAGTGGAATGTTTTATAACCAGAGTTGCGAATAGGTGGGTTATCAATTCATTGCTGGCACCGCGAGCACGAAAACACAAATGACGGCGCTGTGTGCGGCGAAGTTGTCTGCTACTTCGGAGTTTTGGCTCTGCTCATTCGGCAGAGCAATGTATTTTCAAAGCTGATGACGGTTGCAAATTTCTTGCAACATCCACACCTCGTGCGAACGCCGGCTCTGCCTGCTCCAACGGCGTTGACCAGCAGTACCGGCGACTGATGCTTCTTGATGAATGTCACTAATTCAGGCTAGAATAGCTTCTCCAAAAAGTAGTGCGTTTCTTTTTTTAGGAGCAGAAAACTTTTCTTAATATTGAAAACTACAAGCGTCTAAACTTTCACAAACAGTTTTTGGAGAAGTCCGCGTCCCGCTGTAGTTGGCGGCAAATGGCAAACCTACTCCCCAAACCTCCTCGACTCCGCGTCTGCTTTTCATTTAAACGTGCCGTTTTATTTCACACAAAACCTGTTTTTGGTCACTAACTTTGTTGTTTTCTATGTGATTTGCAAACAACGAACCATGCAATAAGAGTTTTGTTGATAAAAAACACAATTTGCGCAGCCTTAGGCCCGTTTAGATTCTACGCAATCCGGTTCCAGAACTACCCATCACTCCCATCGAAGCGTAAGCGCCGTCTCGAAGTTCGCGTTGACACTAGCGCCAGTTTTCCCTCTATTTATTATTTTACGATACTCTATGACACCGGAAACCAAAACTCTAGTGCTATGACGCCAGCAGCATGCGCGTGCGGCACTACGACCATCTGGTTTGGACTGGCCCAAATTCTCGCTATACAAGCGCTCTATAGACCATTTACAGCGTAACGCCCTTTTCGCGGCCACGTTGGATGACGTGACGTCATTCGCCATGGCTGGCCATTTCGAAGTCGTTTTAGGGGCGAAGCACGTTCAGGGGACACTGAAGTGAATTTGTGAAGCTTCCGTTTTTGCTTGCACTGCGTAGACTGGCTCAAATTAACACACATTTCGCCGTTTCTCCGGTTGATAAGTAGGTAAATATTTTATAAAGCCCGAAGGAAGAAAAACTACCATGCGCGGTCAGCGGCGACCGCACCAACTAAACGCTGCGACGTCGGGAGAAGGTGCACCGTGATTGGCCGATGTCCAAGATTAGCATTGAAACAAGTTTCGGTTTCGGTTCTGTAAAACAACACGCTTCACATCCGACGTTATCGTTGGATGGGCATTCTCGATATCTCAATAATCGTCATACCGCGCTTCTGCTATGTTGTAAGCTGTAAAATGCCTAAGATAAGCCTCCCAGGACGGCTTGAAATCGTAGCAATCAGTAGCCGACACCTACGCAGTGTAAGAACGCACTCCGCATAACCGCAGGCGCTTAAATGTCATGCGCTTTTCCCTCATATTTGGAGCTTGCCTCACTCATGCCTGTATCGTAAAAAGCGTGTTCGCACCACGCCAAGGGTCTGCTGATTCTGGCCTGTGCCCAGTGCCCGCAAGCAGTCGGTGCTTATGGCAACAGCACGCCAACGAGAACTCGCTAGTGTGTCAGTGCCAGTCTGCGCGCGTTCTGCGAACTCGTTCGTGGAGCAGTGAACGTTACGGCCCGAAAATGGTGAACTCAGTATAAAAAACATCGGCGGAAAACGAAAAAGTCAACTTACAAAAAAAAAAGAATGTATACACGAGGATTCGAACTTGCAAGTTGCAAAATTTTTCGCCTAGCGCTCCAGACCACTCAGCCATTGACCACCTATGCCGGCGTTGGAAATATGAGGTATATAATGTACAACCAGCTTGCACTTTTATTTAGTTTTAGCATTTAAAGCAGCTTAGGTGACTACTTGTAGCATAGCGCTCGTGCAGTAAGCGTCCCCGAATTTTCCAGAATACCTCACGTCTAGCAATTGCATTTCTTAGACGGAAAAGCGTTCGCAGATGTGTGGTCGTGCTGCTGCTGACCGCCGTGCTTGTTCACCCAGAGCAAAAAAGTGCTTCCCGCTTTCTAGTTTTGCGCTGTAATGTTAGTACCTATATTCACCTATTATTAGTACCTATATTAACTTCGCTGACCCTGCTCCCGCTTTCGATTTCAATTGGCCTTAGATTTTCGTACTAGCGTACCAGTCGGTCAGCGAAACGTCGCATGTGCACTTGTGCAGCGCTTGCTTGGAGCGACCTGGACTTGGAGCTTGACACAGCCTACAAACCAACAAACTAAAGAAACGCACATTCTTCCATTCACAAACGTGCCGTGGTATAGTTTCAACTGAGCGAACGATTTGCGACGACCCGTCGGCGGCCGGCGGACTAAACGCTGGGCCGACTGACTCTGTCGGAAGGTCGGCGAGCCGTGCAGTAGCGCAGTCAAGCCAAGTCATCTCCTTTTGACGTCACACGAAAACACCACAGAAACTTGGCGAGGATGCGGAGAGGATGAGTAAATAAATTCGCGTAAACGCACTCAGAGTGGTCGAAACATGGCCTATGGACTCCGGACTACAATTTGCGCTAGTAATCCCGCAATGTTTACAAATCCCTTCAGTGTCCCTTTAACGCCGAGGCTTGTCCGTCCGGCGTCCGGCGTGCGTGCTCACGGCAGAGCAAAGTGTAAATCGAAACATCTGTGAACAAAAGGTTCACAAAAGGTTAACAAGAACAAAATAAAAGGTTAACAAAAGGTTAAAGGAGCCATGAAGACGAAATACAAGTTTCTGTTATTTGAAAGATGATTTGATTTCTTGTTTAATAGTGCCCCCATCGCTGGTCCGAATGTCACGATGCTTTTTATTCACTGAGAAATTAATTAATTTAAGTTAAAATCTTGGTTTTCCCGCTTAATCGTGCATTTTCGTTGTCTGCAATGACATCACAGGAAGCCTTGTTTACCGTTAGTAAACCTAGATGGCGCCACCATACCATGGCAAGCCGTTTTGTGTCTTTGGTTTGTTTGTTCAGAGAGAAAATAGTCGTTTCGTGAGGCAGTGTTCACTCGAAAAATACAAATGTGGTCACGTACGACACCGTTGCTTGCGTTAATCGGCCAGTGCCGTCTGAGACAACCCCAAAGCCCCGCAGTCCTGTGCAGCTAAACCAAGCATAGTGCGCGCAGTACCAACAGCAGTACTTATCAGTACTTCTATGTTTACTTGTGCTTTCGTAACTTCCACTGTTTGTCCCATCATTCTTACGGCTCTAAAAAGAATGTGCTCTAAATTTAAGCGCAAATAGCTTGTTCGGCAAGCTTATAAGCTCTGCCTAATTTGCGTTTGCTTTTGCCGCCCTCCGCCAACCGCAGAGCTGGCTGGTATGACATCATAGGTTCTGTTGCGGGAAATGAACTAGTGGTCGCATGGCCACTCCCCTTTTTCCTAATTATGTAGCTTATTTGAACGAAGTTTGCGTTAAAAGTGGTGTCAGTATGATTATAACGAGGCAATCTTTTGAATGAACAAAACTTGTGTTTTCTCTCCATGGCTCTCTTAAAAAGAGAGAGAGAGAGAGAGAGGAGAGAGAGAGAGAGAGAGAGAGAGAGAGAGAGAGTTCTCCTGGATAGCCGTGCTGCGCATGCGCGAGGAGCATTGGATTTGATAGGATTGGATTGAAATGGATTTTGATTGGGTTGGATTGGATTGGATTGGAATAAATGGAATAGTTTTGGATTGGAAATCGTTTTCGCAGCAGTAAGCACTGCCACGGGTCATTTTCGGTAAGAACGATTCCAAGTGGTTCGCCCACTCGTCATAATTCAATTCGTGGAGATGCGTGAATTTTTTTTTCTTATTGCCTTCAGTGGTTCCCGCGCGCATCGGCAAGCGGTGACGCAGCTTGATGGGAAATTTGTCAGTTTTTTTTTTCTTTTTCAAGTGTTGCTTTGTAAGGGGACTTCGCGCTCAACTACATAATGTGTGTGGCAATTTCACACACAACTTAGTGACAAAAAAATCCCACATACGCGTTATTTGAGTCCTTACGCGTCCGTCGCCAAGTTTCTTTTGCCCACCATGAAGCTGTCCGGCGGCTTTAGTTTTTTTTATGTTTCAGAAATACCTTAGGATACCATAATAAAAACCTCAGGGCTGTAAATCCTGTAAAGTAGCACAATTCTGGATGCAATAGTAACGCTCTAAAGATTGTTGTGAAAGCTTCCCTTTCCAGCCTACGCTAAAATGGTTGACTGTGGACGCGCTAATAATATGAATGTAAGAGACTTAATGCAAACTATAAAGCCTCGGTGGTGTGGAAGTTGCATATTTTCTGTTTGACCACTCGCCCGTGCCACACGTGCGACTAAAAAGCTGCAGTGCCAAGCGTTGATTGTGCGCAGACTTAAGGCTGACGTCCTATGTTTCGTGGTTTATCAGCTGTTTCCTGTTCGCTGTGTGCTATCTTGCGGTTAAATGTACACACGAATGTTGAAACTGCCGTACGGCGAGTACAGTGGACAGAAAAAACGCATAAGCGTGGCAATAGCCGCCCACATTAAGCGCTCACGTGCTCGAATCGCTAGCAAACACTTACCGCTTATACGTAAAGTTACCGTGATGGAAAGTATACAGCGCAATAAACGACGAGGGACGCAGAAGAAATTCAAAAGACAGGCGCTGACTCGCGAGTAGTATTTTATTGGAAAGGAACACAAATTTATAGCCGACACGTACAATCTGATGTGGTGGAAACAAACAAACAAATGCAAAGTTAGGTGGCATCTAAAAAAAGCTTTTTCCTCCTCGTACAGCGTCACAGAAGGCTGGCTTACACGTCAGGTTCGCCTCCTGTTGATATGATCAGCTTCAACAACTTCTCGTGTCAGCTGGTTTTTATGTGTGAACAAAATGGCGCATTCGTCAAAAAACGGCTGGCAGCCACATGCTCGGCAGTGCGCTGATAAGTGGGAAGAGGCGTCCTTTGTTAGATTGTTAGACAGCGCCCGTCTTGTCAATTTCCTCTGTGTCCCTCGTCGTTTATTGCGCTATTACTTTCCATCGTGAATACGTACCAACTCGCCCAACTTTTCATCATGCTGTAAGTTACCAAATGCTCAGATTGAGTGACCCAACTGTGCTAGTACTTACGATGTTTTCCTGAGCGTTCACATCTGGCTGTTGACGGCTATTGACACTATGCAGTTCAGGATTTAGCAGCGAATTCGCCATAGAAATTTTTGATTGTACTTAGTTTTTATTTTTACTTGATCATTCTTGTATTAATTCCCGGCTGATTGACTGCAGCAAGATTTGCCTATTCCAGGCTTAGTGGTTGAACTGCGATAACCGCGCAAGCCGCTGATTGGAGCTCATTTTCGTGGCGCTGCATCAGATGACCACGCTGAATATGCACCTTCGGGTCATCTGTTCAAACGTTAACAACACTTGCGCAACAATAAGTATACCGCTCAAGATTTCACTGCTACTGGGATCTTAGAAACCAGGCGTCATTCTCGCTGAGGGCGCAAACCTATGTTCCGAGCCACTGTTTTACTGGTTAAATGCACATGTTTTTGTTGTTGCCGCTGCTGCTGCTCTATTCGCAGCATTTCCAGTCTTTCTGATCCACCCGTCAGGGTAAACGAGAAACGCCAGGCCTATGCATGGAACCTGAACTGTTGAAAGCGAACGATTGAATCACGCTCGGTAGCAGCGCGCCAGAGCGTTTCGGCAAATGTCCTGTCCCATTTCGCGCCGACGAAAATAGCGCCTACAAAGTAGAGAATAATAAATTATCACTTTTCTTCACGTCTGGCGCACTTCGCAAAGGACGAACCTCGAGCCATCGCCTCCTGTATTTTTACAATGCCAAACGCATCAGCCCAGATCGGCCAAACAAGCCCTCTCCTCTACTCCGGCCACTCTCCCCCAATCGCTAGCTTTCCCAGCGCTTTAGTCACGTGACCAGTTCATCTTGGGGCGACGCGTGGTGTAAAGCGGCAACGTTGGCAAAACGTGTTCCGCCGCGGGTTTGAGTTTTCTAACGGTGGCGAGAGCGCCGTTACTTCAACAATCTCAAACATCGGTTGCCTTGGCAACGAGGCACAAGCCGCTCTTGAATTCAGTTACGGTCGGGCCCTTTTCCACCTACCTCCCCCACCCCTTCAAAGCCTCATCGCATCGCATCGGGTGACCCGGTTCAGCTCGGGGCCCCACGTCGCGACATGTGGGCACTGCAGGCATACCACTCACTCCCATTGGGAAGCGGCTGATGCGTTTGGCATTGTAAACTACTGAAGGCGGTGTTCGAGGAGACAGCAGCAGCCTATAGCGAAGCAGAAACTGATGAAGGCCAGTACAAGCGAGTACGGCGCTAGCGACATCTGGCTAAGGCGGGCCCACCTGCTCGTCGTAAACGGTTTATCGGTAGAAAAATTGAAGAAACTTTATTATTGAGACAGCAGTGTTGGCTGGCCCTTGAAATTGAACATGTAGCTCGCCGCAGCCGGGAAACCGGCGACTAGCGGCACCTGTCGGAAATATAAAGGGACACTGAAGCAAGTTGGCCTCACACGAAAGTTCAACTGCCCCGAAGCCCTGTCAGCGTTTATCGGCAGCGAGAGACTCTCTAATTACCGAGAAATTACCAATTCAAAAACGCATTTCATTCCTGGCGCCATTTCATGGCGTTTCGCGTGACGTCAACGGTTACCGGAAGCGAGCGGGACAGCGGTGTGGTCTAGCAAGAAAACTAATAGCATCCTCGATTAACCGCACCGGTGCACACCGGTGCGCCTTTTCATCCTCGATAAACCGCACCGGTGTGCACCGTCCGTCCTCGATAAACCGGGGCGCACCGTCGTGGGGCAATTTTTGGTTGCACCGCCGCGCACCGACAGGGTCGACGGTGCGCCGGGGTGCAATCCCGAGATGCATCGCGGACGACGCCGGCGAAGGGGCTTCCTCCGCCGTCTGCTGCAGCGACGGCGCATCGCCGCACTCGTGTCAAGGCGGAAGGAGCTGTATATTAGATGCAGAGCATCTGATTCACTCGCCTTGTCCCTCCGGCGTCGTCGTCGTCGTTGTCGTCGGCGTTGTCCACCCCTCCCCCATTCTCCTCGCCGCGCCAGCTGCGCTCTCCGCCGCTCACCCTCTCTCCACTCCGATAGCGAACAGTCTCTCGCGAGGGCCATTGGATTGGATTCGATTTGATTTGATTGGATTGGATTGGATTGGCTTGGGTTGGATTGAATTTGGATTGGATTGGATTGGATTGGATTAAAGTGGATTGTGTTGCGTCATAGCCGCGGCACGTTGCGTCATAGCCGCGGCAGACGCACTGGGGCCGGCGCATGTGCAGTACTCTCTCTTCCGCGGTTTCCTCTCCTTCGGGCGCGCTGCGCATATAACCGGTGTGCCGTTCTCCGGCGAAGCAACATTCACGCTTGGCTCAAACACCTAGAGTCCACGCCGCTTTACAAGTACGCCAACGTCGTCATCGACTGGGACCGGCTTACGCAGTCCCCTCAACGTTATGCGCGCTATAAAATGCGGTCCCTTCGCCGCTCCGCCTATGCGTCGCATAAACACAGGGGTTCCCGCGAGGGGAGGTGGGAGTTTTGTTGCTGACAAGGATGGCGTGCTTGTGAATTCATCGGGCAACGATGCGACAGGCTCCTAACGGGCGGTAACAACGGCAATGAGGACGCGAACTTCGTGTACTTCAAAGACGGCTGCATGCATTGCCAGACAGTTGGGGATTTTCATTCGTTTCGTTCGATCGAATTATCATGAACTGTCACCGGAGTGCCTAGACGATGAAGACCTACTTGTTTTGCTGTAACGGAAGGGCGGAACGAAACAGGCACTCGCATTATGGCTCAAACGAAGATGAGAAGCAGCTTGTATGTAGCTGTTTAGTGGAAGCGGTGGCGATACGTTGTTCCGCATGTGTGACGGATTTAAGTTGTGCGTACATATAATCATTGGCCTTCAATAAATACCAGTTTCTAATAGTGCTGTGTCTCATTACAGTGCTGTATTGCTACTTGTGAACGTTTTTATGAGTTGATTTCTTAGATCAAGAGATGGCGCCTGAGTAGAACCGCCCCGTTTGTCCTCGATCAACGCTCCGTGCCGGTACGCACCGTCGTGGGGCACTGTGCACCGCGCCGGTTTTGGGGGCAACACCGGTGCGTGTTTATCGAGGACGCTATAAGACCTACCGAGTGAATCATCGCGGCCGCGCGAGCCACTGCCTGCGCACTCGACGCGGGGCCGAATTCTCTAAGGAAACGGCGCGCGCCGCTTGCCCCTCGTTCTGAAACGGCGACCTACTACTACTAAGTGGTTCGAGTGAAAAGGAAAGGAGATGCACTGGGGATATTATTGAGCCCAGCTGGGGCTCACCTGCGTACAACGCAGTGCGGGGGGAGGGGGAGGAGGGGTACATAAAGATTAGAGGAGAAAGGGAGTGATAAAAGGATAGGTAGGAGAAAGGGAGAGATAAAAGGATAGGTAGGCGAGCAAAAAACGGCGACCTTGAGGGCGCACGTGATTGGCCATGTGCAAAATGTCGTCACGCCTTGCGTCATCCGGAAAAGTACCGCGGAGCAGTCGCTCATAGCCCGTGACCTACTTATTACGCCGTTTTATATGGTTTGAAAGACAAAAGGCCGCAATTGATTACGTCACCTGTCAATCAACCGCACGCCGAAAGGCGGCCAGAAACGATGCGGTGGTAAGTGCGTCGTTTCAAACGGCGCTCCCTTCACGGCGAAAGCGTGCGAGGCTCCTGCGCGGTGCAGAGGCGGTTGCGTTCGCGCGTTGTTGTCTGCTAATTGTTTTACCCCTGTTTTTTGTAAAACTCGAAGCTCGTTCGCGCCAAATCGTTCGGCGAAGTAGCTTAGCGTGATTTCAACGAACATTTTCACGCTGTTGCCGATGGATGTACCCGTCTGTCAACTTCGACGCCCCAATAACAGCGCGGGCGCACGGAACAAACATAGGCCGCACATTTTTCCGCCAGGCGCACTTGGGCTGCACCACCGCGCGTACGCGGCTGCACCAGTACGGACAGTGCGCGGTAAATAGAACGCTGCCGTAAACCGTGCCTAAAATGGTGTATCTCGACATGGCGGGGCATTCGCTCGTTAGCGGCACAGCAATCTCCGCAAGCTCCGAGACGACAAATGCGATGGCCAAGGCGACAACACAGGCCGCGCGACGCGTTCGCCCTGAGCGACGAGGAGTTTGCGCGCAAATTTCGCCTTTCCAAGGTCGCGGCGCGCACCCTCTGTGGCGAGTTGCGGCTCCGTCTCGAACCTCAACGGGCAGCGTTCCCTAGAAGTCTCAAAAGGGACAACGCTAGGGAACGTAGCTTGCTCTTTGATTGGCTAGTTCCTCTCCTCCGTTCTCCCCGACACCTTGGAAGGCCGGGGTCTTGCTCCAATTTTACGTCAAAATTACGTCACACGCGAAACGACGGCGCCGTTTTGGAGAATTGGGCTAGAAAACAACTTGCTCACCTACACTTTCGTTGCCTGTCCCGTTGGTGCCGCACGGGACGTGACATGCTGGTTTAAACAATGTGAAGGTGACGCACGGCCTTTTATTTACCTACAAAATGTCCAGCGGGCAGCACAGCCGCAGCGCGAACGACGACAGGGGCACTCTTTTGGTTTGCATTCTCGTTATGGATAGTCGGGTTTTAGGCCCTTCGATGCACTCGGTATAACAGTGTGGCTCCATCTGTTATTTTAACTTGTTGCAGCGTGAAACGCTAAATTTGTGCGGCCAGATACGTCGCCACCGGGATGTGAGTTCTAGTAGAACGTTTTCGTCAGTTTCCGGAGTGATATGGCAACGCTCATGGCGGCAACTGTTGAATGTTTTGCGAAGCGAGTTGCCTAATCCCATCTACCAGAAGTGTGCGTAGAGCTTGTACGACCGCCCCAACCACTAATAGCAAACGCCGTGGTCTCAGTATGGAATGAATTACGGGAATAACAGGGCGCAAATATCACCTTACCTAAGTACGCACCATAGTGCAGGCATAACAGCACACATGCCCTTAATCCAAGAACCGGTTTGACGCGCACATTTTATTCAAGCTCAAGACTACCAAGAAATGGTTTCGAACAAACACATCGTAACGGCATGCACTTTGAGGCCAAAGCGCAAAATTAACAGGCGACCTAGTGCTTGTTCTTCGTTGCGGGTTAGAACTCGCTTATTGCGATTTACGAGCGCGAACTCCATGCGCACTTCACTCCATGCGCAAGCCGAAACAGGGTTTTTAAAAAATTGCGCACACTCTGCATGCGTGGTCGAATCCTCACTAATGATACAATTCGAACGTAGTAAGCACAGTCCAACCACTGGACTCGCATTTCATTGCGAAGCGAATGCGACCACAACACACGCACCGGCAGCTTCGGCCACCGACCTGCTTGCAAAATTTCGTTCAGGCAGACAGTGCTACTTGAGGGAGCAAAACACTTCTATCATACGCAAAATGCTGTCCACAGAAGAGCGGAAAGTGGCAGGCCGATGAGCTACTTGCCGCCATGACCGTAACCAAGGAAACAGCAGCAATAACAGGCAATGTAACTACGTCGAACCCGCAATACCATCGCAACCGCCACTGGCGCCGCGGCTTGGCAGCTTGGACATGTTGGCAGGGCTGAATATAGCGTTACGTTTACAACTGTTTATGACTTATGAAAGTTAACGTGCAAGAAACTTATGTCATAATAGGTAACGTGCAAAAAAGATTTTATGTGTTCATTTGAGAGCTTGTGTGCGCGGTTCTCGGCCTTGTGTTCGGGACGTGACTCTTGGATCATTCCCTGAGTCGCCGTCTACGTTCTCTGCTGGGTGACTGATCGCTTCATTTTTTGGTTATTTACGCTATTGTTTTCAAGGTACTGCCCCATAAACTGGTATATTCGTTGTCAAGGGATGTCAATCTCTCTAATTTAAACAAACTCCGGTTTCGACTGCATCGTTCATCTAAAGATATGCGTGTTGGCTGGTGCTGCTGAAGGACTTTTGGTAAGAATGCGAAATTTTTTCTGCCGTGCTCATCACCGCTGCGTCGGCTACTATTCACGTAAGCTGGGTGTAGCATTTACCTAGATGGTCTGGGTTTTTGGTGAAAAGGTTTGGCATTTCATCAATAAGAAATTCCCCAGGCTGCAACTAGAGCACAATATGCAACACCAGAGCTGAACCTGGGGCCGACGTTACAAAAGGTCTTGATTCAACAGCCGGACAAGTCATGAACTCTCCTATATATTTCCGGAATTAGAGAGTGAGAGACAAAGCTGTTCCGATATTGTACTTATACATTTGAGCAGATACGCGAAGGACGTTTTGTGTAGGATTGTAGACGACCGAGAAGGACGCTGACAATTGCAGTTTGAAATGTTCCACCCCCGCAAGCATAGGTCGGGCGTACTCACTCGTGAGTACACTCATTTGTACTAATTTGTACTCAAACTCACGAGTGAGTACGATGATGAGTGAGTACACACCCAGAAAAAAAAGTGAGTACGATGACGAATGAGTACAGGGGTAAGTCCACCACTCGTGAGTACAATACTCAGGAGTATGAGTACTCATGAGTACAGTATTCATGAGTATGAGTACTCATGAGTTTGAGTACTAATGAGTATTGAGTACTCACGAGTACACAGTACTCGTGAGTACACAGTATTCATGAGTACACAGTACTCATGAGTACCACAGTACTCGTGAGTACACTACTCATGAGTACAATACTCATGAATACTGGTTTTGCGAGTGCCTGCACTCTTGAGTATATGCACTCGTGAGTACAGTAGTGCAAACAAGTTTTGTCATGAGCTCGAGTCCGGACGCGCGTGTACGAGTCGCAAACATTTAGCGGTGCCGCTGTGCAGCTTAACTGTCAAGGATGGTAAAATTAGACAACGAAAACTGCACCTCCCCCCTTTCCCGGTTCCTGTTTGGCGCTGTAAGCGTTTCTCGGCGGTCGCTCGCAAAGGGGGTCACGGTGTGAAGAGGGAAAAACGAGGGGGTGAGGACCCGGCGGGAAACGCGGCCGCAGTTGCTCTTCTCCTATGGAACTTGTTGACTGCCGCAGTTATTTTTGTTGACGCGGCCTGTGAACGCGTGGCGGCTTCATTGCGCTTGCTCCCTTCCAGTTGTTTTAGGGGAGAGGCGGTGGAGGCTGCTAAAAATGCACGCACCTGGCGTACTGAAGTCCCTCTTTTTCGGTCTTCTGAAGTTTCCGTAGACGCATGTCACGCTGTGTAGTCGTTTCGTGAGCCGAACCGCTCATTCAACAGTCGCAGTTAATTTACGTAACTCGCGTCAAACCGACTGCGTGATTTGTAACCTTTGCCTCACCGAAATTGTCCGCACCATTCCGCTGTGCGCATTCAAGCGACAATTTGGCTGATGTAGGTGAGCCCATATGGTTTTATTAGGTTCCCGTTTTGAAACATTTTGCTCAGGTTCGCTAGTAGTATGGTCTCGTGTAGTGCCATTTACAAGTGAGCATACAGCCCCACCGTGCAAGCGCGGCGGTGGAATTTGCCCCAGCAATGGAAATAAAATATCCGAGTACACCTAAGCACGTTTGTGAGTTGTAAATCGGACAACATAATATCCAGTTGAACGCGTGCGACGCTTTGTTTATCCTCGCATATTTTGCCGAAGAGCTCTGCCATCTTGCCGCAGGAGGAGCGTTTTGCTTTCGAATGGCTTTACTTTAGAGTGGCAACCCCATTCGCCGCTTCTCGTTCATGTCCGCCGTGTAGTGAGGGCGCTGACGATGACGGTGAATTTCGGTGGTTGTTATTCCCCTACCTTCACTACTGTTTACAGGCGGGGTGGCCACCCCTCGCTAGCAACTACTGCTGAGTTTAAGCTCGCACTGTGGGAGGCCTCGTGAAGGAATCGTTTTGATATGATGAACGCCAACGCCAGACGCCGGGATTGTCACTTAAGCTCGCGTCTTGGAACGTCTCGTAAAACATGTGGATTGCACATAACGACGCCACCGCACTTTTTGATCGATCGCTGTCAGCTTCATCCGCGCTGCTCGAGATAAGAGCTGCAGATTTCCACTGTGCAACCAACCCCCCAACACGGCAATACAGTGACGTCAGTGCAAGCTATCACACCTCCGAAAAACGCGTCTGCAAACTTTGTTCTCGAGTACACGAAGCACGGCAGAGCAGTTCGACACTGCTGTAACGGCTGCCAAGCAACGGCAGCAACTGGGTGCCCTGCGGCCCTCGACTGCGAGCGATACCCCTCTCCACGCCCCCCCCCCCCCCCTCCGAACACACACACACACACTGTTGGGACTGGGCCATTCCAGCTCAGTCACCACTGTTGCGACGTTGCCCTGCTCAGTCCTCCATCGACGCGGCGCAGAGCATAGCGATGGAGCTGTCGAGCCGACGGTGATTTTAAGCTGCATTTATATGCAATACATACAAAGGTAGCAAGAGCGTTACATGGCTCGCACAAGGCGATAGCACTTCTCAACTCAGTGCCTCCGATGAAATGCCGCCGCACAGCCGGTGCTTCAGGGCTGGTTTTATACCCCTGGGGTTCCACCGCAGCCGCGTGCAGTTCGAATCTTTCCAATCAGGACTATCACTAACCGCAGTTGAAGGCGAAGTGATTGCGTCAGCCGAGCCACGACCGGAAAGGGAAGGCGACTCAGCGGCGCCGTCTCCAGGGTCTACGTGTCTTTTTTTGGGCCGGTCGTCCCAGGCATGATTTGGTGCGGCCGTCTCGATGGGAAAAGGAGAGTAGACTCGGCGGCGCTGTGTGCCGCCAAGTTGCGGCACGTCTGCCGCGGCTGTTTGACCGAGGCGCGAATCGGGCCCACCGTCGGCGCGTCGCCAGGTGCAGCAAATTTGTGTCGGGCGCTCTGGTTAACCGCACACGCACGCATACAAAAATTAGTGATTAAGGTCAGACTGTCACGCGTCTCACGCGGCAGAGAAATGAGGCTCGGTTTGAAACATTGGATTTCCAAACAATATATTTACAGACAAAACCACTCAAACGAACGGAATCATAGCGACTGAACACACATATATCACACTAAACAGCAAAAACAGGCACGACCTCACACTACCAACACTCTACTCCTAAAGTCACTATAATACATTAACTGTCTCTGTCAGATTCAAACAAATCCTACCGCCGGTACCACAGTGCGATGCCGATGACGTGGCCCAGTGGGTCGGTTGGCTTACGCGTCACCCAACGTCGCCGAACGTCGCGATGGCCCGTGCTGGTGCGTCGTGGTTCGGATGACCGCGGTGCGATGCCACGGCTTCGCTGAGCAGTGCGGCTCAGCAGGAGGCCAGCAGTGCGAAGCTGCTGGTCATAGGTGGTCCGGAGCTGCCCGCTGCCAGACGGTGCGATGCCGCTGGTGCGTCGTGGGGCACAGCTCGACGGGTCGCCGGCGGTGCGATGCCGCCGGTCAGTAGGAGGCCAGCAGAGCGAAGCCGCTGGTAATCGGTGGTTCCGGGCAGCCCGCTGCCAAACGGTGCGATGCCGCTGGTGCGTTGTGGGGCACGGCCCGGACTTGCCACCGTTCTCCAAAGAACCCGTTCCACTCTGTCTACTCCAACTTCGTTCTCTTCCTCTTCACCTCGCATTCTATCGTGTGCGGCTCCCATTCGCTGAACAAGCTACCTCCTCCTCCTCTTCGATTACCCTGTGTTTTTTCTCCATTGGTCACTTCAAAATCCTTCTCGCCATCTCGCATGCTGATTCTTGTTTCTCTTCATCTTTTCTTCCAACATCTTCTTCTGGGGCCAATCCCCCTTTGGGTATGGGCTCGTCTTACCACATGACACAGACTCGTGTGGGTTTTGACCGTGCTGTTAACGGAAATAATCACAACGACGCGTAGCGCCCCTGTCCTGTCCCTTTCTGGCGGCGGGACCTCCCTCTTTGGCTTTTCGCGCGGTAGCCGATTTTAGTCTTTCTGTTTATCTCTTACTTTGCGGGCTGGCGGCTGTTGCGAGGGGTACGGTTGCGCAATGTTCGCAGAATGCGGAACAGTGGCGGCAGCGTCTCTTTCCAGCTGGTTTTAAAGACGATAGCCTTTCTTTAACCACTTGAGCGCGACATATTGGCCTGTCAGTCTGTCTGTCTGTGTCCGTCATAAAGATAATTTTTTATTGCAACTTAATATCACGCCCCGCTGTATACATGGGAGCTACTGGGGCCGGCGTTAAGTAGCTTTATGTACATAGTGTGCTCTCTCTACAACTGGCTAACTGCCCCGCGATTCAGCCGCTCGGCCAAAACTTAAAATTATCCTTGATCGAGAGCTTCATATTGGCAAAATATTCCGTCGCTACTAAAGTTGGTACCATGCTTCCTATTTATGAGCATTGTTCAACAAAAATAAAACATTAGGGATATTGGAACCCAAACATAACTACGAAAGTGATATGAAAGTGAAAGTGAAAGTCTCAGGCTACAGCACCCCGCGCGCTTCAAGACACATGGAGTCTCGGGAGTTCTTATTTACAGACATGAATTATACACGGAACCGTAGCCATACAAGCTTGGCTAACAGCCGTGAGCTTTCTGACGCTACCGGCATCGACAGTGCATTATTTATTTGTACAGTGCAGCACACAACGATTAAAACATTGCCGTGCTTTCGAGCTATTACGGAAACCGTACGTCATGAAAGTAAGAATAAAAAAAACACCAGAGCGCGGCGTCAGAAATGCATCAGAAGGGCGATTTTTTTCCCTCTTCGCTGAGCCGCCTCGCTGGCGCGCCGGCACCTGGAGCGCGAGCGTGAAAGTAAAAAGAAAGTGTGTGCAACCGACGGCACAAGGCGGCGAAAAATCCGCTTTTTTGTTTGTTTGTTTTGCTGACCTCGGTTAACCCACGCCATCGACCAATGAGAGGCATCCCTTTGCTGTTGCCCTCCTAGCACCGTGATGGCATCCCTGGAGAGAAAGAAACAAGCGGCGCGCCACCCTGACGCCTTCCCCTGCACCCCGTTAGGAATACGCAAGCCTTAGGCCAAGAGGTCAACACATCAGGGAGGGAGACCTTGTGGCGGTTGCGCCGTGAAACTTGAAACTTCGCGCTGCGTAGCGCGAGGTGTTGCAGTCACCCGTTCCTCTTTCGTAATAAACCAAAGCGTGACAGCAACACCGTCCCGATAAGTAAGCCAATCAAGTAATGAACGTAAAACCATAGTGGAGCTGATACACACACTGCATTTCAGCACCTTGCAATCCACGCGTGACGGGTTGCAAGCTTAGGTGTTACTGATATTAAATTGCGGAGTCACACATTAAATAATTGGGGTTTTACACCTATGGGGTGGCGCTTGAAAGACGACTGGGAAACACAAGCGGCCGCAGATGGCGTTCTGCTGGAACTGCACCTTCCGACGCAGTGGAATAGACGAGTGAAATAGGGGTAACGTCGACGTGATCTGTTGTCTTTCTCAAGATAGGCCTCCTGCGCTGGAGTTTTGGCGACATGCAGCGCCCCTAGCGGCCGACTCCTCTGGGTAGTACAAAAGCAGACGACCCTCGCCGCCTTCCATGTGTTTTCAATTACAAGCCAGAGTGAAAGTTGGTTGTGGCGCTTTGTGGGGTGTTGAAATGACTGCATACTGTATGAAATAGCCCTTAAAGTAGTTGCAGAGGCTAAAAAAGATAATATCCGTTAAAAGAAGCCGATTTGTCCGCTTTCTCTTGAGCGAGCTGTCGCGGTGGTCGCGGCGTGGGACAGTATCGCCAGGTCGGGTGGTTTTACTGTTTGACGACAGTTAGTTTTTTCTTCTTGCATGCGGTCGACAAAGGAAAGTTCACGAGTAGCATAAACACGGAGCGCTACTCATCCTATATCCCTGAGGTAACTGCAAAAGGTTGCTTCAGCGGGAGCATGCAAGCGAACGAAAGAATTGCGCAGCCGACTCAGCTGACACTGCTGGCCTGGCACCGCCTTTGAAACGAGTGGAAATTTTGTTTCGTATTTTCGCAAACTAATGGATTCTTGCGTAATGTTTTACGCCGCACGATTTATGAACGGCAGGGTACATGTATACTAGCGAGTAGGTGAGGCAATAGAGTCAAATAAACAAATTAAGCGCTAATAAAGGACGCAAAACAAGCACCAAATCGCACGCCCGCTGCCTGAAGAACTGTGTACTTCTATATTTGCATTACATAACATAACACAGCAGCATACACGGCGCGGCCCTGAATATTTATATTCAATCATCGCTGACTCTGTTGGTTATCTTCGTCGTTAACAGTCTGAACGCCGACACGCCAGTTTTGTCCTCAAATGGAGTTAGACAGCGAGACATGAACAGAAAATTGGTCGCTTCCAGTTGAATTGTCCCCCATCTTCACACTTCGCCAGATTATTGTCAAACATTATTGGCGAATTACTGAATTTTTTCGCTTTGCATTCACAGCCCTCCTCCCCATCCCATCCGATTTGCCGTCCAGCCCTCCACCGTGTCGGCTGCATGCAACTCGGCCCTACACTTCAAAACGTTGCTGACCCTCATTCCAGCCTATTAAGTGCGAACTGGGAATATATGATGCAAAAGAGTAATTAAGTAAAGTGAGCGCAAACAAGGGAAGCGAGCGGCCTCTCGGTTCGCCCGACCACTTTGTTTTACTGGCCACTAATTTCGGAATCGCAAAACAGATTTCACGCTTCTTCACGCTCGCTGAATTTGCCACTGAGGACACCCAACAAAACGGCCAAGATATAACGCTGCACCATGTATTCGTAACGGTTGACGCAACGGAGCACTGTTTAATGAAAGTGCACGCTACTGCGCAGGTAAGCAAAAGAGTGGCGCACCGCAGCAGGCGAGCAGCGGGCCGCCGGACTCGCTGGCTTTTTAAAGCGCGATCATCGCGATTGCGTCACTCTTCTTTTTTGAACGGCTGTTGTTCGAAAAAGTCCTTGTCACCTGTATTAGTTCAAACTAGAAGGTTCACTTCAAATTCACTTCAGTACGACCATCGATCGGTGAATCCTGCGAGTAGCAGACGCCGTCACGGTCCCGAACTTTCGTCCGGCGCTTGTAAAACGTGTTTAGCGCTGCAAAGCTTTTCCCCCTAATGCCAAGTTGATCGCTGAAATAGATCAGGACGCGTCGGGGGATGAACTGGTTACCACGTCGCAAAATAATCGGGTGAGTGTCGAGCTCATTTTGCTTCTGGTCAACCACGTGGATCCTATGGGACCCGCGCAGCTTTGTACTACCCGGAAGTACTGCCGGAAGCCGCTTTGCGCAGCGCCCCCTGGGCAGCGCAGGAGGCCTTATAGATACTGCCGCCCTTTGTCGACCCATTTCGCAATACCTCTATCTTACTTCGCTGTGCCTCAAGTTGTGCGTTTATGATGAAGGAAGAGAAGCTGTCTCTCGATTCAACAAACTGGACGCGGCTAATTATTTCCCAGTTTGCGATTTCTGTGCCATCGTCCTGCCCGGACGCTGTGCTGGAGGTCAACATCCTGGGCTTGCAGCTGCGCGGATACGTCAAAATATGCTTGCAAGAGGTTGTTGGGCTGCTGTTTTATTTTCTTATAGAAGATATGTTTTGTGCGATAATCGTTGCTGATGTGTGTGTGATGCTTGTGGCGGGATGTTGTGGCGTTCGACCGAAAATAAGTAATACGAGTGCTACCTTAAAAGGGCACTGACACAAACATTTTGCATCTCGGTTTTTTTGTTGCGATGATCAGCTATATAATGACCTACTTATCACGTGTGGAAACCTGATTTGCTCACAGCGTGCGCGGTTGTTTATTAGAGGCGTTTTCAATGAGGCCAGTCGCAGTTTCGAGTTCAGCGGCCGCCGCGAAATGCAATTTTGTGTGAACAAAGCAGACCAAGTGACGGTCGGACAGATATCACAGAGCAGAGCTACCGTAGCACTGTCGAATCCGCGTCGCCGGCAGTTTCTGCGAATGCCCCCCCGCACTGACCTCGTGACCCGCTTAATTAAAAAAATTCCCCGCATTTCCCCGAGGGGAAGAATGTGAAAGTGCGAATGCACGAGTTGAATTTGCGCGGTTCGGTAATGTTCGCGAAAGAGAGATCACACACACACACACAACTACAAAGAAAGAAAGATTATTCACAGACACCTATTTGTGTTGTCGTTGTACTTGATTGCTAGAGGGGATCTCAGCTTTGAAATTTCGTGTCAGTACTCCTTTAAGCAGGTGCATTAGCCCTTCTCACGCCCGATTCCTGGCCAATCCCCCACGTGGGTATGTGCCATGTCAGCGGCCAGGCAGCGCGCGCCCATCTCCCCCCGTTGCCAAGGAGACGAGGAGCGCGCGCACCCGCAGCTGTTGCTATGCGGACGGCGGCGGAATGCGGACGGCGGCGGACGCTTCAGGCTCGCTTAAGAAGTGCATTCGCACTTAAATCTCAGCTTTGAAATTTCGTGTCAGTACTCCTTTAAGCGGGTGCATTAGCCCTTCTCACGCCCGATTCCTGGCCAATCCCCCACGTGGGTGTGTGCCATGTCAGCGGCCAGGCAGCGCGCGCCCATCTCCCCCCGTTGCCAAGGAAGGCGAGGAGCGTGCGCACCCGCAGCTGTTGCTATGCGGACGGCGGCGGAATGCGGACGGCGGCGGACGCTTCAGGCTCGCTTAAGAAGTGCATTCGCACTTAAAAGCGACCGTGGACGTGACGGCGGCGCTCCGACCGAGTGCAAATTGCTGCCGCGGCTAGGAACCACGCGCGACGCTCGAGACAGTGGATGGGAAGATAGCGCTGGGAGCAGCCGGCCGGTCTGCCTAGAGGTCCGCCTTCACATGCGTTCGGCTTAGCACTGCGGCGGATATTCGATTGCCGCTCCCGTAGGCGATGCAGACGACGGTTGCTAATGCAACCCGCTATCGAATCATTTACTCCTTTCTCATATGTGCTGCCATGTTTGGGACTTGGCTCCCATTTAGTGCAGCAGTAACAAGCTACCACTCGAGCTACCTGCACCTGCCTGCACCACTTCGCCCCCGTGGCCGCCGCCTCCAAGCTACCCCTCTGTAATATATCAGTTAATAAATGTTCACATCTATTCATCCGCCCGCGCAGCGACAGTGCGGCTCGCTCAGTGCGCTTTAGGTGTCCCCGGCGTGTTTTCGCGTCCAGTCTAATAAAAAGCAATAAAAATGGAGTGAACGGAATCGCTGTAGAACGTAGATCGCGGCCAGCTGCCCGATGAGCCGACGAAATCACCGCGCCTCTGCCGCCAACGATTGGGTAATTCTTTGCTCGAGAGCAGAAGGCAGTGAGGAAGCGGCCAACACAAACTCGTGACGTGTATTGATGTTTATTTACAAAATATCGAGGGGATGTCGATTGCGGGAGGTCCTCCGCTGGCTGCTCGGTTGCGTTTCGCAACCTTAAAATTGATTTTAAATTTGTTCTAGGCTGTATTTGCCGCAGATATTTTGCAGATGATGCATGTGTGTTTACACCAATCTCCATGTCAGCGGTGGTGGACACACTGCTGACTTCAACGGAACGCTACATCCTATGCTCTGCGAAGAAACAGCAGTTGGTGAGCGCACTACGATTACGAGGGCTACCCTGCTCTGGCCGTAAGGACGACATCGTCTTGCGTCTTCTAGAGGACAATGGAGAACGTCGCCACCTCTCCAAACGAACGAATGTGCCAACGCTACTTCAGGCTGCCTCGAACAACAAACGGCAGAGGACCCTGCAAGCGGCGCTGTTTGAGAGCAGGAGGCTGCGTGATGAACGAGAAAGTTTTCAGAGAGAACTGGCTAGAGTCGGCCGCACGTTTGCAACGGTGCCTGGACTGCACGAGATCCGGAAACAGGCAGAATGCACGACGGCACGCACCCGAACGAGACGACGCATGCAAAATTGTGATTGCGGGCTCACCGCACCTCTCCCAGGTAATCGCCACGATTACGGAAACGCATTGAAGGTCAGTGCATTTCTGGCGAGATCACGAACACACGTTTCTCTGCCACATCGCCCACGAGCTACATCGCCCACGCGCAGGTCATTCCAGCAACGAGCAACGAGACGCGCAACGTACGCAGTGCGCACGAGCCAGAAGGCACCACGTTCCTGGCACCCGCTCTTCCAGTACAGACGCACACAAACGGAACGCTGAGAGCACAGAACGCAACAGAACCAGTACGTACATTTTTCACACGTCCTGTCCCGGCGCCGGTGCACGCAACCAACGACATCACATCCGGATTAGTGGATATGGCCACGAGAAGCGAGCAAGACGCATTGCGGCCGAAATGCACCATACGTGGCGAACGACCGCACACCAATTATAGGGGAGTTTCTGAGACGCACAGCGCGCGAAACGCGCCTGAGGCGACGAACGCCATCCAACTTGAACCAGTGGAGCTGACCACGGCGAACGAAATGCACAGCGCACGGAACGCCACCAAGCCAGCACACACGAAGGAAACTGCTATTCGCGACATCATCCGCTCCCACTGCAGCTATCCGGACTTGACCAGCGAATGTTACAACCGCAGAAATCACCTGGCCACAAGCAACAAAAGACCCAGCGCACGTGGTTCAACCCTGCCGGAACGTACGAGCTCTCCGACACCCGCTGCTCCAGCCCGATGTCTAGCGGATGAACGACATAACACTCGCGGAGGTAGGTCCGTCAACGAGCAACGACACGGCCAGCGCATGCGGCACGTCCGAGCCAGAACGAACAAGATCCCCGGCGCCGGCGCTCCGACCGAGACTCACACGACAAACACCATTTCGTACAAGAGGACGCAACCGCGAGCAAGCGGACTCGGGACGAACGGATCCTGCTTGTATGGGAGATAGCGATTATAGCATTCTCGAAACTACGGGCAAAAGACGAGGGCTTGAGCGACGACACAGACACGTCAAGAACGGGATTTAATGAACCCGATCCAGACGAAGGCATCGAATGCCCTAACGATGAAGTCACGCTTGCGACGCCAAGGAATGTGGGACCGAACGGACGGCACGAACCACGCCCGCTTCCCCACCACAACGGTTTCGCTTCCGAAACAACCACGGCGACTGCGAGCACGGAGCCGCAACGACTTTGACCGATCAGCCATGCCACTCTACGAAAACGCCACGCTACCGCACACTAAACGAAAAGCCAATCGGCTCCCGCACCATACACAACGCACACGTCAATTCAAGCAACGTCCTCAACCCGCCGAACTATGCCATCCCTACACAGCGCAGTTCGCAACCGGACAAACCGGACGTCTACGCCCCCACATGCATCAAGCCCGCGACGAGCTTCACGAACACAATCGCCGACGGAAGCGGCGCAACCAACGCAACGCCGTAAACACTGTCAAGTTCAGGTCTGACGAAGTGAATCCCACGGCACACACACAATAAATCAAGCAGATTTGAAATTCATCGAAACTCAACGAGACGAACACCCTCTTAACGACGTTTCTAGTATCGGGAACAACAAAAAAATGGGCCCATCTCCCCGCGAGGGGGACTCGAGTAAATGCGTCGCATAGGGGGTGGGTGTATTGCGTTAACGTTTAGCGTTTGGGGGGTTGGTGCTATCACGTGTACACCACGCAGCTATCACGCCGCTAGCACGCCGCTAAGTCGCCAACGCACGCCGCTGACGACGTCGTTTGAATGAGTCAAGGATATAAGGCGCGTTCGTAGCCTTTGATTCTGTGTCGGTTTTTGTGGCGCAGTGGGAAGAGCACCATGTACCTCGCGTTCCGCCCACAGGTAGTGAATGCGTTGTATCAGCAGCTTCTTGGCGTAGTTTGAATGAGTCAAGGATATAAGGCGCGTTCGTAGCCTTTCATTCTGTGTCGGTTTTGTGGCGCAGTGGGTAGAGCAACCATGTACCTTGCGTTCCGCCCGCAGGGTCGTGGGATCGAAGCCAGGCGCCGGTAACTGTTATTTCTTTTTATAGTGTAGGGGGAGGCTGGCTGCTGCGGACGCCGACGCACGGGTGATATCGTGAGTTATACAAATGTTCTGTATTTAAAACAAACGCCAGCATCGAGCATCTGTGAATAAGCGGACAGTGATCTGGATACGAACGGTCGTCAATCTACGCAAACGCTTCATTGTGCCTGCGGGCAGGCACACTTCGGATTCGGAGCACGATTACGAGAGTATTAGCGCGCCCCAGAAACGAAAACGGACGACAAAAGCTACGCACAAAACCGCAGTTTACGGCCACGGCCGCACCGACAAGCCTCGAGCTCCCCTGAACCCCACCCGGCCTAGACTTCGTTGTTTTATTCCTGAGAACAAGAGGAGACGCCAGACGCAACGCGAGTGCTTACGTTCCGTTTCGCTCTCTCACATGCACGTGCCTTCGCGCAGTAAGTCGCCCTTAGACAGTGCACCGCGTCAGACGTTTTCTTCCTCTGTCCTGATATATGTATATGTAACCTGTGTTTTTCTACTCAATTAAGCATTTTATTTTTATCTATTGCTTCTCCATTCGAGATACGACCTAGCTAACAGTGCAGAAAAGTTGATTATTCGTGAGTAATACAAATTGAGTACTCATGAGTACAGATTGAGTACTCATGAGTGCAGAATGACTAGTACTCATGAGTACAGAAGATTGAGTACTCATGAGTACAGATTGAGTACGAATACTCGTGAGGACAAATGAGTTTGAGTACAAGTGAGTATGATTACAAATGAGTATTTGATAAGTGAGTACGAGTGATTTTGTGAACAGACGAGCTTTTTTAGTCTGAGTTTGATTGAGTACAGCGTGAATGAAAAAATTTACACCATCTTCCCGCGAGGGGAACCATGGGGTAGATGCAACGCATCGGGGGTTGCCGTTGCATTTCTGTTATGTTAGCGATGTCAGCGTGTGGATTGCTGTTGTTGTGTATCCTATTTACGCAGCATGTTCACCCCCGATGCGTCGCATCTACCCCATGGTTCCCCTCGCGGGAAGATGGTGTAAATGTTTAACCGAGCGCAATCTGCGCGCTAACGCACAGCTGGCACGGCGACGGGAGCGAGCGCAGCCGAGCGTAAGCTGCGCGCTGACCGCGCTGACGCACAGATGGCGCTGCGGTGAGAGCGGCGGAGCGCGCAGCTGCCGCGGCGAGGAGAATGGGGGAGGGATGCGGACTACGCCAGCGACAACGACGCGGGACAAGGCGAATTAAAGAGATGCGTTGCATCTAAAAATTGTGATTGAGTTTGGGTGAGTTCTTTCTGTTTTGCCGACCTATGCCCGCAAGTGGAACATTGGGAGCTTGGTTCCGGCGTTGTGCGCAAGGTGTCAAGTATGAAAAACAGTGCACCAAATTATTACGAGATTTGTTGCGGAGCCTCTACAAGACTATAATTTGTAAGCGTCCGCAAAGAAGTCCGGAGACGCTCTTTCTTTGTATGCACGAATGTGGACCACTGTACATGTGCGCCGTCCTCTTTCCACAAGTACAAGGCCCTGCTCGCTTGGATTATTTAGATTAGAAAACAGTAAACCCAAAAGTTTCCTTGGCCTCGCTGACAAAATGAAATGCGGAAGTCCTAAATGGAGGAATGATTTGCGGTACACGTATAAGAGAGCCCATAGACTATCGTCGCTAAATAAGCTAAATAAGGAGGCTAAACTGTACAAACTGTTTCTTTTTTAGTCCACTAGTTAAATTACAGACTCTGTTAACCAAATGCTCGTCCCCGTGACGTATGTTTCCATTTTTCTCTATATACACTTGGAGGAGGCGGTGTTTTCTAGCTATTTTGAAAAAAACCTATTTTTTAGAAATTCAGTTTTTGCCGAAAATGTATGTGTTCAGTTTTTAAATGTCCCACCGTTTTTTAAACGTATAAGGACATTTTCAAACTTGTGGCGAGGGCCAATGACGAGATTTAGGTTTTTGAAACAATGTTGTGGAGTACACAAATTATGCAGCTCTTATAAATAAGCAAGTTCTTTTACCCGTACGAAGAACAAGAGGCAATCCATCGCCTGTTAATTCTGCACTTCGGCCTCAAAGTGCATGCCGTGACGATGTGTTTGTTCAAAACCATTATTTTGGTTTTCTTGAAGTTCAATAAAATGTACGTGGGAAACAGGGTCTTTCGATTCACGGCATTGTGTGCAGCCTGCAACGCTTGCAACGCTTGCACTATGGTGCGTACTTAGCTAAATGATATTTGCATCGTGTTAAACACGTAATGCATTCCATACTGACACCAAAGCGTTTGTTATTCGTGGTTGCGGCGGTCGTACAAGCTCTAGGCATACTTCTGGCAGATGGGATTCAGCAACTCGCTTCGCGAAACATTCAACAGGTGCCGCAATGAGCGTTACCATATCACAAAGGAAAACTGGCGAAACGTTCTACTATAACTCACATCCCGGTGGCGACGTATCTGGCCGCACAAATTTAGCGTTGCACGCTGTTACAAGTTAAATAACAGATGGCGCCACACTGTTATGCTCGGTGCATTGAAGCGACTAAAACCCGACGACTAAAACCATAACGAGAATGTAAATCAAGAGTGCCACTGCCGTCGTTCGCGCTACGGCTGTGCGGCCCGCTAGACATTTTGTAGGCAAAGTAAAAGGCCGCGCGAACCACCATGTCGTGTCCCGTGCGGCACCAAGATTGACGCACAGAGAGTGGAAGGCAACGAAAGTGTAGGAGGGCAATTTGTTTTGTCGTATGCGCCGAGTGCGCGACTAGTGACTCGTGCGGCCGCAATGATTTACTTGGTAGGTTTTAGTTTTCTTGCTAGACCACACCGCTATCCCGCTCGCTTCCGGCAACCGTTGACGGCAACGCGAAACGTGAAATGGCAACGCGAAACGTCATGAAATGGCGCGAAGAATGAAATACATTTTTAATTGGTAATTTCTCGGAAATAAAAGTATCTTTCGCCGCCGAATAAACGCTGACAGGTATTCGGGGCAGTCGAACTTTCGTGTGAGCCCAACTTGCTATTTGCCTTCAGTGTCCCTTTAATGGAAGAAGAATAACAGTGTATTTCCAGCCTGCAACGTTTGCCGCCGAATAGCCGACGATACAAGTGTCAGTTTAGTCTATGGTGGTTGTCTTGCATGAGAGCGCACCTCTGCAGTTGTTGGGAAGGCACTTCTATGCTCCTTCACTAATTGTAACATTTCCACGCTGGGATTGCGTCATTCTAAAAGGGGGAGAGTTAAACTTCAAGATGTTGGATCGGTCGCCGACGCCGATGATCGAAGAGATGATCCGATGAAACGACGATTCGCTGGCTCGTTGGCCGACGCCCACATGGCCGACGACGGTCTACTCCAAGCAAACTCAAAATGTACAATATGTACACTTTTTTTACATTACGAAATTACAACTCATGGCTCGTGATCGCAAACAAGATGTCGGCCAGGCCCGCGTCGATCGGGGCTCGCCGCTTTCCACCCCCTGTCTCTGTTCAATCTGTCCGAGTCTGTCCTCAAAAACATCGAACTCCTCGGTTTTACCACCAAAACCCCGCCCACAAAAGGGACGTCACAACTTGAGAGGGAGGAGGACTCATTGATTAGCTCACACTAGGCCACTGATTGGCCACCGTGACAAAAAAAGCTAGGTGAGTTCGAAATAGTCACGTGACCCACCTCTCTCACTCTCATGCAGAAAGCCAAAGGTATTCCGCAAAAAACAATTATAACATAAATGAAAACCAACCACCTAAAAGCAGACCTAACGCCGGGAATCGGCTCTCGGGCGGCACGTCTTAAAGTATTGTCATACGGTGCACGCCTATGTTTGTGCTCCGCGCCGCCAGAATTCCTTTCCTTTGTAGACACGTGGAGCGCCTTACAAAGCCTGGTCGCCTACCTATTGATGCCCCCCAGCCACCGCGTCGCCAGTTTCAGACGTGTGACGAACTGTAACTTCGCCAAGTAACTTTTAGCAGTGCAAGTGTCACAGACTGAACGTCTGGTGACCTCTTCCTACGTTTAACCCAAGGTTTGACCCCTTGACCGACCTTCAGCTCCCGTCCGCTTCGGGGATTCTCGTGGCGGTAATCACGGCCGTTAAAATGACAACAGTCCCTTTCCGCCGGTTCCTCAAACTAACGCGAGGAAATCCACCTCCTAAAGCTTACGTCGCTTTCAGCTATTATGGGGTGACCTACGAGTTTGTATGCGTCGTCTCTGGGCCCGCTCGTCGGGCGGACACCAAAGCGCATCGAATAACAAAGAAGCCTCCGCGGTCTCTCCTTACGCCCCTCACGCCAAGTCCGCTCGGCCGGCGCGAAAATAAACACCGTACAGGTAAACAAGCTAACCCCAGCGAGAGATACCTCTTTGCCGGGCGGTTTTAATTAATAAGTGAGGGACCCGAACTTAACAGGGAGTAGCGAGGGATCTCTATTGCCCTAGATATGGGCGACCAGGAGTCAGTGGAGACGGCGGTTACCTGAAGGGGTGATGCGGCAGCGAGCCTCGCACAGGGAGGACAACCGTCCCAAGAAAAAACGTGAGCCATGAATAAGAGGATCGACACGTCACTGGACACCTGATGACTACGGAGAGGCTCTAGTGGCCAGCTCAGCGTTCGGGTACCCAGTCAGGCTCTCCTCAAAAAAACTCCCCCCACCTCCCCGAAGGGGATCGTGCGGAAATGCGAATGCATTGGGTGCACCGATGAGTGCGCTGCGGCAAGCAGTAACGGAGAGAGGCGTGCGCTCCACTGCATTTATATACATTTTCCGAGCGCAGCGAGCGGAGAGAGGGCACGCGGAGAGGAGAGAGAGACCCGCGCAATACGCCCGCCCCGCGCGCGAGCTCTCTCTCCCGCCGAGCTCCGCGATGCGAGCGCCCTCACACGCCCGAGCGCGCTCCTCCTCTCCACTCACTCTCCGCTACTCCGCCCGAGCTCCGCGATGCGAGCGCCCTCACACGCCCGAGCGCGCTCCTCCTCTCCCCTTGCCCTCCGCTACTCCCGCCCGAGCTACCACCTGCTCCGGTTGCTAGGTTGCTAGGGGCGAGGAGGAGCGCGGAGAGATAACACCTGCGGGCGCACGCCGACGGAGCACGACAACCCCCGACTGTAGCGGCGCGGGTCCGCCGCGCCGAGACGACGACGACGACGACGAAGGCAGAACTACGAGGCGCGCGCTCACGTGCGCTCGCGCTGGAGGAATGCAGGCGCACGCCGACGGAGCACGACAACCCCCGACTAAGAAATGCATTCGCATTTAAAACAATTGGCCGCGTATCTCTTCCTTCTGTTGCAAATGTCGACGTTTCCCAAATTGACACTTTCAAGCTCACCTCTCAAGCTGTTTCTCTTCCGTCGTGCTCTTCCCAGGGTAAACACACTAATGGTTTGCTCAAGTCAATTTAAATTTACCGCGTTCCACCGGGTTCCTCGATGCCAGCTCTGCAGTACGACGGAGACGCGCGTGAATCGAGGCGCCCTACTTCAACGTTTATAGAACCACGTTGCTCTACTCCACGTGCGTTCCAAGCAGAACGTGGAACATTTATAGTAGAACCTTTCGTTGCTGTTGCCGTGCGATTTCTCAAATGCTGCCAGGAGCGCGGGCAACAGCTGGCGGCAATTTTCTGCAGTTGATGTAGTATTTATTTGCTATCCCAAAAAGCAACCAACCGTGAATTTTTAATAAAGGAACACTGCAAATATCACTCATGTATTGATTTTGTGCCTTTTACTTGCGTGATGTTTTGTTCCTGTTCAACAATGTTGACAAGTATGACCATTGACACCGGACTTAAACTCTAGATTTGACTGTGAGTATATAAGACTATGTCACAGATTTTGTTTCACTTCGGTCGGGTGGCTGAATCGAGTCACAGACAGACAGACAAATAGACGTACAGACAGACCAAAATTTATGACTTTATGTTGCCCAAGAAAGACTATTGCCTTCAAAAATAGCCGCGGCACGGCGAAACTAACACAACAAGAACACGTCGTCTCAACCGCGATCATTTTATTTCCCCGCTGTCGCTGACGTGATCACCGGCGTCTCCAGCCAACTTCGTGTGAAACACGGCGTCGCGACGGAAGTACAACAAGTCACCACCTTCATGAATTGTGTGGTTCGAAGTTCGATAGACAGTTACATGGAGGGGTGAACTTCGTACTGCTTTATACGTAGGTCAATCGTCGCACCGCAACACGCCAACACCAGCTCGCCTTGACGAATTAGCGGAATCAATGCCCAAGCATTGGAAAGCAAATTAAGCGCCATCTTTCTTGTGCTGGGTAATTTTCTCACTGCCGCGATTATTTCTGAACATTAGTTGCAAGAACTCCTGCAATTTTTTTGTGGGTTAGTAGTTCCTAAGAGCGTGCGATTCGTTCTTTTACTATCCATAGCGCTGGAAATAGAGATTATTTGTATTTTCTCACTTTTTTCGTCTACTTTAACGCAGCTATAGTAACAGGACCGGCTATAGTACGGCCGGCTATAGTACAAGTAGTGCGCTGAATAAAATTGTCAAGCAGTTTTATACCCCTGGCCCTGAGGTAGACATTGCTTCGTTGTCTTATCGAGAGCCGACCCAGTCGACTTTGCTATAACAGAGAAAGCCGCAAATGCAAGTTGACAACTTCTAGCGAGTGTTAATAGAAGCAGGTCTCTGCTTCTACGTACTGTTTCGTACCCGGGAAAGTGACACAAATACTTTGTTTTTGCAACGATGAGTTACGGATGATGTCAAAAGCAACGGCAGTACTTTCAGACAGTACTTCTCCTAGCGAACTATTGGATTCCGATTCCTTCGTTATGGTTCTTAAAACACTGAAACCCCGTTCATGAGTTTTTCACCGGGCCGGGGAAGCAAAACGTATCCACCAGGAAAATGCAGCATAGGAAAGCATCGAAAATGAACGAAAACAGTGTATCTTTGTCTTGTAACCATGTATTTCTGCAACTATGGCTTTCTGACCTCAAAAAACTCGAGATAATAGGATTGACGCTTCTTGCTATGGCTGGAAAACACCCCGCATGGCAATGCAAGGTCCCTAGCGATGTCGACTCTCTTCCGCGTAGGCTGCTTGTCTGTTGCGTTTAGTACGTCAAGTGTTTTTCTGAAAGGAAAGCGCCTCCTGTTTTCTTGACGCCGTCAAGACACGGCGAAGTTCGCGGTGGCAAGTTCAACGGTGTTCTCAAAGCTTGAAGGGCACGATGACGACGAGAGTGCGTGCTATTCGTGGGGTGGTGCTTTTATGGCAAACACGCACTTCCGGCATTCCGAAGTGAAACTTCCGTTGTAAGCGCAGTGATGATGGTCGTAGCATTGAGTAACATTCGGCCACCTAGTGGTGGCGAACCACACCAGCTTGCGACTTCATGCAGTCCGTTCCGTGACTGCATGACGGCAAGTCTGGCCAAGGCTCGTCAAGCGTCAAAACGGCGGTCCGCACATGCTGCCCGGGCGGGTTCGGAGTGTCAGACTGCGAAAAATGATACGGGAACGTACTCTGGGCCCCGACGTAACAGTGAAGATTTCAATACACGGGACTCTATGAGAGCTGCGCCTGGACTAGAGAAAAACAACGTTGCAGCCGGAAAATGCAGCTTGAGGAACGTACGAGCGGGGTTTATCTCAACTTTGATACCATGGAAATGAATTGGGTCTATCCATGCCCAGGCAGGCTAAACGTCCTAAAGGGTCGTATGACGTAAACCCAGCAAAGAAGCCAACATTAATTGTTGGCCACTTCCTGTTTTTTTTTACAGGCCTGTGCTATTCCGAACTCGAAATACAAGACCACTCTTACAAATAACTCCTTGTATCAAGCAACTGTGGGGTATGATAAGAACCTGGAATACAGCTTTTTATTCAACAACAAGGAAAATCTCCGAACAACGGTGAGCACGAAGTTACAGCTGAAAGTTCTTTTTCTAGATCAAAACGCTTTTGCCTAATGATGTCTTCTGCAATTCGCGCAGTTAACAATGTAAAACACACTAAAACAAAAAACCAACGCTAAAATGATAGTTTGATAATGCCAACCAAGTACTCGCGCGCAGGGTTGCCAGGTCTGGCGATTGATCGCCACACTGGCGACTTTTCTAGGCCCGTGGCGACGGAAGTTTCAGTGTGGCGACCTGGCTACTTTGTGGCTGCTTTGAGCATTGGTGATTTTCTATATTTTTGGGCCCTTCCGATGCTCCACTTTCCACAAAGGGGCCTTCTATGAACTTTCTGTGCATTTTAGCCGTTGAGACAAAATGAACACACAGAACAAAACAAACATTTAGGCAGATAACGGTTATCTTGCAAAGTCTAGAAGGGTCCCCAACAAATAAGTCTCTCAAGCAGAGCACTTACGGGCAAAAATCGATATTTGCCTTGCTCGTTAATATTTTCCACCTGATGTCGTATGAATAGCGCCAAACCCTTCAAGCGACGCCATCCGTTTGAAGTGTAATGCTTCAGTAGTGGTAGTTACAGGGGAATGTAAAAAGGCAGCTAAAGTGGCAAAACATGCTATGCAGCGAGAAAACGCCCGTTCCATGTCATTAATATTTTTTTAATGCTTTCCTTAGGACTGCATATTATAACTTCTTTTGTAGGCAGTAGTCAACCGCATTCGCTTTCCTGCACCACAGCGAACGAATAAAATATATTGTTTTCAAGAGGACTGTGATTTGGGCGTTCTTTTTTGTGCCGTGTTTTCGCGCGCTGGATTGTCAATCATGATATATTGTTTTCTACTACGCGGAATTAGTTATTTTCTTCCACGAAGCCCTTACTAGCATTGCCTTGCTGAAAATGGCGACATTTCTGGCTCATTTTCAAACATTCACATTAAGGTGGCAATTTTTTGGCTACTTTCGGTGATTTCCAGCGACTTTTCCTTATGAGCACCTGGCACCCTGTTCACGCGTCACCGGTGCAAATCAGCATTAGCTTCGGGCCCCCGGATTGTTTCTTCACGGCACAACCTTTGCAGCCATTAGAGGACCAAATAACGGCTTTCTGTTGCCATATCTCGAAGAAACAATAATCATGTTTACGGCGTTTCTGAACAATATTGGCATTTGTTTTACAATGTACTATTTGAGTGAAATAATTTGGCGTGCAGAAAAATTAGCTTGGTCGCAAAGTTGGACTTGAAGTAGTTGCTCGAGCAGCTATAGCGGTTATTTTATTGAGGAAAAAAAATACATTGACACGATGGCTCAATAACAATGAACAAAAATAATGTAGCAGCTGAAAAACGCACTGATGGCACTAACATTTTTTTTTAATTTTGAATAATCCTGCGTTGTCACTCCTCATAAGCATAATTTTTGTGAAAACAGAAATAGCATGCAATTTCTTATTTTATTATTAAATGGTCGATGGCCTTGAACGACTAAAATGTGCGTTGTTCACACCATTAAAATAATTCACACTCTTCGCCTACTTTGCACAGGCGTATGCAGAGAAGTACGAATAACTGGAATGTAAGTAATACGAGCAAAATCAGAAATCGTTTTTGTGAAATAAACGTTACTAAGGCAGGCGAGCTTTCTACTAACGCTCAAAATGCCACTGATATATTCTGGTTCACTTCTTAAAGCGTATGCGTGAGTGAGTACGTTTACGCCACACTCTACGAGAATGCGTTGACCGGCTCCTGATCAACGCAGAACAGGATTTGGGTAACGATGATTGCTTTGACGATTGGTTGGGGACGATCGCGGCTGCTATCATTGTCACCAGAAAACCCAGATGGGAGGCGTCGTTAGGACCAAGCGTTTACCGATTGCATGACGTGCACCGCGGTTAGGTATAATAAACCAGCGCCGCCGACATTGCCGCTGCGTTAGACGGCAAAGGGGCTCCGAACCTACGGGCTTCCGCGCTGCCCGAGGCGCGCCCTCTCTGGCATACACTTGCCGTTCGGAGTGCCGGTCTTTCCTTGCAGCCTCCTGCTCCTGCCACTACACCCAACACCCTCTACACGCCTCAGCCCTGCATACCCTCCTCTCCTAACCGAGACGTTGACCTTTGTGGAGGTTCTTCTCTTGAGCTCTCCTTTAGCTCATGGTCTGACCAAACGGTGAAAGGGAGTGCCTTAGGCGCCGACTACAAAGTGGAAGATGGATCACATCGATGGGAGTAAAGATTCCGTTTTCAGCGTCAGACGTTTCAATATAAGCCTAGCAAAGTAATAACCAAACGAGTGTTTGCCCGAAGGATTAGGGACCAATTCAGGGGAGTGCAGAATACAAACTCCCACTAGCTCCGCAATGAATCAAGCCGGTTCTCAGATCAGCGTATTTACGCAGGGCACGCACATGTGCGCACAGACCTAGAGAGTTATTTTGGGCTGGTGGACACAGGGCAATCTTTTCTAGGTTGATTCCAGTATACTACTCCGCTAACTAACTTACAAGCCACGGCGCAACGCGGGAATTCACAAAGATTCTACCCATTATCGCCTACGCTACCCGTCCATCAGCAGGCCCAAAATCACCATGTTACCGCACCTCACAAGTCATCCCGAAGCTCCTTCTGAACGGTCCGCTCCTTTTTAAACAGACCCGGCGAAGGATACTGGCAGGTGCTTACAACTCCCAAACTTGCTTCGCAAACTGGGGATGAAAGCTCGCCTAGCTAAGGTATTTCATATTTGGATGCAAGTCTTGAAGAATGGAATAGCGGAATCGCTGTTCCGTGATCGACCGTGACCAAATACCTGCGTTCTGTACCGTATTTCACATTTACAAGCATTGGACGGCGGCAGTTGTTGAGATTCAGACCAGTGCCTAGGTAACTCATTATAATGCTGACCACCCTAGTATTGTCTTCTGTGCTTCTTTGCCACCCGTTCGTTATTCACCGATTCTCGAAACACGTGTCGCTAAACTCTTTTTAACGTGCTCCACAAAGGCTCTACTTTACTCGTCCTACATTGCTGATGTTATACTGACATTATTCAGACTCTAGGGCAAATGGGCTGCGTGGTTATGAGCAAGCGAGCAAGCTGGGGTGCATGGTACGGACTCCGTCACCACAACCTCCCAGTGTGGTGGCTCCACCTGTTGCGTGGCGCCTCGCCCTGACACAACTGCGGCTGAACTGCCAGTAGGTCTCTTCCCCAAACCGCTGGGTTCTCAGACAACAAATGGGTAATTTCTCTCAGGCGCGGACAAATGCGTTGCTGACAATCGCAAAAAAGGGCCGGCCCTCCTGATCAGTTGAACAGCTGACCTACTTACTATTTATTAGTTGCGGAGTACCTTAGGACCGCACAATGTCCGTCCACGTCCGTGCGCATAACATTTACAATCGCAAAAAAAAAAACACACAGGCACCGGCAGGATTCCAGCCTGTGTCTGGAAGATCAGACAGAGTTAGTGTCAGTCGTTTTACCCGTTGGGCTACGACCGTGAGTTAGTACCCGAGAGTCAAACGGCTTACTCCCTCGCCTGTAACTGTGCGGACTACCTTAGGACCTCCCAATGTCCGTCCGTGTCCACCAGTGCGCACACCAACATCAAGCGAAAATCGAATTCGATTTGAGCCTCAAGTTGCAGTTTCATTTAGGGAATAGTCAAGGTGCAACTCACGGCTCAAATCGAATGACGGTCGGGGTGCAAATCGAATGTCACTCGAGCGCAACCTGAATGTCATTTCGAGTCCCCGCACTCCGCACCCTCGCCGTCATCCACGGAGTGGAGATGCTGCCATTTTTATGGTTCGCGTAGTTGCCTCATTTCTTCGCCAGTATTTCATCCCCTGTCCCGACACACCCCTGAAAATTCCTAGGAAAATGAAACATCCGAAATTTCACCAATTATCTTCCGAATGTGGCTGCCCAGGCTGCAGACGCCGAGAGCCTGCAGCCCCTCAGCGGAACATTTAACCTTCATTGCGCCCAGCGCAGCACAGCAGGCACTTTTTAAAGCGGAGCTGTATGTCTTTCACTGATGGCGAATGTCACGTCGAAAATGCGCAAAAGGAAAGCCAGCTTTCTCTGACAATAATTATGATGACATCTCGGGTGATATAAAAGAGCGAAACGTTTCTCGCGGTGGGAATCAAACCTGGGCCCCCTCGTTATGAAGCCGACGTCAATGCGATTGCGTGATTCCAATAGTGTTGAAGGAGTCTGGATTTTGAAAGAGATACATCGACTTGCGAAATTAGACAAAAATGAATTAGTGCGCCTTTAAGTGCAGCGATGGGAAGGGTTATACGCAAAGCTTTCTCGTGAGTTGGTAGTTGTCTGAGCTTGAACTCACTCGTAGAGCGGTTAGACTTTGACTTCTTTGACTTTGGCTCGTACGCAGTTTGGATTTTTGATCGCAGCGGCTATGACTTCGACTCTTCGCCATTTGATTTGCACGAAGACATCTCCGCATTCAGCTATCGTTGACGCCAGACGGAGGGATGCATGATTTGTCTGTCCGATTTCGCAAGTCCACGAAGCCGCCGGCAAAACCAAACTGCTCCGACCGTGTAGGACTGGCTCAGTCGGGTGGGCGTCGGGTTCCTAACGCAAGGGACCCAGGTTCGATTCCAACGAGAAGCATTTTGTTCGTTCACTTAACCCACGGTCTTATGGTCACCATCGTCAAAAAAGTTTGCTTTCCCGCTGTGCGTTTTCGAAGCGACATACGCCATTATGAGACCTATAACTCTTTGCATTAAAATCTTGAATGACTAGGTCTAACGTCGACGATAGTTGAACACGAAGCTTTCGTCGCGAAAAATCAAATGACGAAGCGTTAAAGTAAAAGCCGCTCCGATTAAAAGTCCAAACTGCGTGCGAGTCAGAGTTCAATGAGTCAGAGTTCAAACCGCCTGCGAGTCTGTCCAACCTTAGACGACAACCAAGAAATCTCATGAGAAAGCTTTGCGTTTCACTGTCGTCGTCGTTTGTCGGAGGGGTGCAAGATTCTGTTTGGAGGGGAGAGAGGCATTCATATGGCCAGTACGAAGAACTGTTTGCCTCAAATGCCGGTATGTTTTGTCAAAGCACGGGATGGCCTACGCTGAGCAGCGGACCTGCGTGCGGCTTTGGCGCAAGAAGGGTGCACATTTCCTCTGTCACGAAAGACACGGGACTGCCTAATTACACTAAACGTGTGTTTGCACCACGTGCGGAGGCCTCGCACCAGAATTCAGCATCATTCACCAGCCCTCTGAACCACGCCTTCCAAAAAATTTGGTGACCGAGAGATATACCGGTAACCTTGATGATATGCCCACTACGAATCCCTGTTAAACCACGTTAATAAATGCATCAATCTTTTTGCTGTGGCGTGCGCCTACAACGCTGCGACGTTCACTAGTTGAAGATTTTCACCTTTTTCATATAATAGGGTCGTAAGCAATTCCATTTTCATGACATTTTTTTTCTGCCGCCCATATACTAGCGGGAACGCGACAGTTTGACAACTGTGCAGCAGGCATTGTCAGCGTGCTCGCAAGTTTAGATAAGGCAGACCCACCAGTAACATTGCCGCATTGCTGCATATCTGTTTTTCGGATATCTGTTGTCTTTCGATGGCAGTTACTCTCACTTGGTACCTTTCGCATGCTCATTTCAAACAAATGCGTCTCGTACGAGGAGCGGCAACGTGCCTCCAGTCTGGCTTACCTTGTTCAGCCGCGGACACCATCGTCAGGCCGGTCCTACTGTGCAGAGGATGTGACCGAGCACTTGCAGGAGCATTTATTTAAACGACGCTCTATGTTGCCAAAGTGTCACTATTCGTCGGTGAAAGGTGATTGTAGAGCATCACCAAAGTATAGAGATTCTAGCATGCCAGTGCTATCCTTACCTTTAGGACAGGAGAGGTCCGGATGGACAAACAGGTGAACTGCACGGCCCCTGCAAGAACCAACGCAAACCGGATGGTTTCTGTTGGGGCCCCAAAAAGAATGTTGAATTAGAGGTTCTTAACGAGTTCAAATATTTGGGTATAACCATGACATCAAACTTCACCTGGAACAAACACATACAAAAAATTACGTCATCAGCACTGTGCAGACTTAGGTTATTCAGGCACCGACTTCAGCACTGTACAAGCAGAACGAAGACCGTTGCGTATAGTACGCTGGTCCGTCCCTTTCTCGAAAATGCAGATTTTGTGTGAGATCCACACACAAGGCGGGCTCAGCGATGCTCGAACAGGTACAAAAGAAAGCGTTGCGGTTTATTCACAATGCATACTGCAGGCGAGTATCCGGTACAGAGCTACTGCGCAAGCGTTCTTACCTACCAACACTAGAGTCCCGCCGGAAATTACATCGACTTAAATTGTTACACAGCATAGTCAATGGTCATCCAAAGCTTGACGTCAATAGTTCCCTGGAATTTTACACGTCACGCCCCACCCGGAACATGCGCAACAAAACAATCCTGATGCCTTTCACGAGAACAAACGCCCACCGCCTTTCTGGTTCCCGAGAACGATAAGCAGATTGGAATACTTTGCCACAAGACGTCACTAACGAAACTAATGAATAAATGAATTAATTCATACAGGAGGGGTCGAACGCCTCATGTTGGGGAAAGGAAAGAGGTGAAAAGAGCAAAAATGTTTGCAGGTGGCATGGGTTCGTTTCACATATCCGCCCCGCACACGGACCACTTAGTGAAGGTCACTCGGGTAAAGTAACTTTCTGAGAGAATCGACTGGTGGCTCGGTGGTGTCTTTATGTTCGCCCCGCACTCAGACCACCTCTAGTGCACTGAAGGAGGTTGGAACCTTTCGCGAAAGACCAGAGGGATATGTACGTTTCTATTTGTTTTTGCTGTGGCTTAATCCATTCTTCATAGGTGCGAACATAGTGTGGTTTGTGTCTCCACCTTTCTTCATCCAGCTTGTCGCATTCCCAAATAAGGTGCTTAATGCTGGTTCTGCTGTTGTGACATAGCGTGCATGGACGGAAAGGTGGCGGCGTGGGTATGGTGCCTGTTGCGAAAAGAAGGAAGACCGCTTGCCAAAGTAGAGATCATCATCATGAGGAGAAGAAGAGAAGATTAAAGAGGTGTTCTCAGCAGAGCCATGGCGCGCGTCTAGTTCCTCAATATTTTTGGTGCCGTGAAACCCGGGACAAGGGACCTCGAGAGGTGAGCCACACTGAGCGGATTTTGCTTCTCTTCGGCCGCCCTCTCACCTCTCGGGAGCCAGAATGAAGCCGCAGATGGAAGATGCCGATTCGAGGAACGTCAGAGCAGCCTAAGAAGAAGAAGATGGAACAAGCCTAGCCTTAGGAGATATCTGCACGATGCAAGACATGAGGATCCTGTGCGGGGCCGATACTGACGCGGAGACGATGCCGACTTGTGCCCTCTGAGCCCGGTCGCCAGCACTTACAGAATTTGCGACGCTGGACCGGACTATGGAGGCCCTACTTGAAAGGCGGCGCATCGTCCGTCAAGGTATCATGTCCATCATCGGCAAGATTGAAGACCTCCTCCCAATCGAAAGACCACCAATAAGTGAGTTAAAGGAACTTCTTCGTAATTTGATTGAGTATCGTGACGCACTGAAAGCGATCAACAGAGATGTTCAAGACACCGTGGACATTGATGAATTAGAGGGCGAGGTTGAAGATCCGCTTAAGTTTGAAGAAGTAGTTTGTATGGCAAAGGAAAAGGCTGACTTTAAAGTGGTCCAAGTGCAGAGAGCCCGAGAAAACCTAATTGCGTCTTACAGAGGTCGAATATACGCAGAGCTGCAGGAACTCCGACATGACATGAAAGAATACTGGGAGAGTACCGATACTTCATACGCGAACCAACTTAATCCAGCAGTGAATGACAAAAGCCAACTTACGACAAAACCGAATGTGAATTCGTGCGATGTAACGCTGCTGGAAACCAGCCATCTCGTGTCTAACCTCGAAGAGACTGAGTACAACCAGGTTACCACTCAAAATAAAGTATCAGATCAAGGGGCAACGATCCCTAGCACGGTTTTACTAGCGCAAGCAAAGGCCATCAGCAACGACTCGACCACAAACAACCTGGCATCACATGCAACAATCAAGGAACCGTGTATTCTCAATGCACCTCAAGCGAATAACGAAGGAAATTGCAAGGGTACACAGCCCAAGATGCTTTCGAATGATGTGTTGGTCGAAGACGGAAACAAATGTTTGTTATGGCGCGAGCTTCTTTGTCCTTTAGAGTTAATACGTATGGTTCCGAAGAAAAAGGTGCGCATGACTAGCAAAGTAAAAACTGCTGAGAGGAAAAAAGCAATCTTCGGAAGGGGTCTCGGCGGCTCGTTCCTTTGTCAACATATTTTTGGTGCCTTGGAACCCGGGAGGAGCGGCCTAGTGGACACGAGATGATGGCGCACAGCGACTTCGAGGCACGCGAGGCCCGGGAAACCGTTTGATGTCCTGATCCCGTGGGCCTTGCCCTCGAACGGCGCCCCCCCATGGCTGGCTGCTCGACGCACCGCACCGACCACTGGTAACCCGGTAGTGTCCAGCAGCAGCACCGTATACAGAAGACCCTCCCTGTGGACCTTCAGCCTACTGAGCACAGGGAGGCCGTGCGTGAACTGAAAGAGCTGAGGGAAACTCTCCGTGCGAAGATAACCAAACTCGTCAGAATAACCGACAACCTTGTGGAATCCCCAACACCGAGAATAAGTACGCTTAAAATCCTCCTCGAATCTTTACCCGAAGTGCTGGACGACATAAATAATATTGACAGACAGGTACGGGATCTCCTAGATATCGAAGACTACGAAAAGGATTATGAAGAATCTGACAAATACTTGTATATGATTTTCCGCGCGAACTGGCTGCTTAGTGACAAAATATCCAAGATGACTTTGATCCAGAAAGCGATAACCACGCAGCATGTCGCAAAGAACAGTCTTCCACAGAGACCGTCGGCAACCACTCAAGTCGCACCCGTCCAACCATCATGGAGCTCGTTGATTACCTCTCCAGCTGCTCGTGATAAGGTATCTGAGTGCGCAGACCTATTACTCATAACGAATACGACAAGAACGGAAACCATCCCCCTGCCAGCAGACGACTTGAGCGCTTCCACGCATGCTACGCCGTGGTCACGGATAGAGTGCGCTAAGAGTGAAGAACTCTGAGCACAACCTGCAGAGTACGTGCATAATCATCAAAAGCCCGTTGTTTCGACGCATCTGATCCCGAACAGTGATGCTATGAACACCAACATGGACCGGTGCAAGAGGCGAAGACTTCGGGACAAGCCTAGGAAACAGAAAAGGACTGCCAAGCAAATGACGAGATGCAGAGTTTGTGGACATTCGTCTAAGCTACGACCCAATTCCGTCATGCGGAGGGTAACTAGTTCCTCCACATTTACAAGGCTTGTTCAGACAGGGGAGGTTCGGTCGAGACAAGTACGATCCCGACCAAGACGATGTGAGAGACGACGCGAGACAGCCCGAATTTTCTTCCATACAACACAACAGAGTGCTGATGTACGTTCATCGCCGATCCTAACGAAGACCGTGATTACAAAGCAGCATCGGACGTCAAACACCGATGGAAAATTAAGCTGCTGATGAACGGTGACCGAACAGCTTGACGGATTCGAACCAAGCTCCTGAACTGACTAGAATTGTATGTTTCTGGCATTGTTTACTCCCTCAAGTTATTTTTTTAGTAGATGCATCACTGTCGCGGGCGGAGGATGTTGCGAAAAGAACGAAGACCGCTTGCCAAAGTAGAGATCATCATCATGAGGAGAAGAAGAGAAGATTAAAGAGGTGTTCTCAGCAGAGCCATGGCGCGGGTCTAGTTCCTTAATAGTGCCTACCGGTCTTTTTGTCAAATCGTCGCATCCATCCAACCTCTCTCTTATGTCTGGCGTGATGGCAAAGACGTTCCGCCCTTTGCAGAGTAAGACTTGTAGGCCCCTCGGAAATTTCAAAGGAATGGGTTGGTCGGGTCATGGAGTACTTTCCTTAAACTTTTCTATGACGTCACGGAACCTTGTTTGTGCAATTGGCGCCCCCCTAACTGACCTGTCGCGACGACACATGACTGGACGTCTGTAATGGGGCCTCTAGTTCCATTTTACCGCATCACTTGAATGCTAACGTGCAGTTAACGGACTGAAAATTACGTTTTATTGTTGGCCCGTATGACGTCATTCTCGCTCATAACACGTCACTGTGGCGCAAAATTTGAAAGTTATTAAATACATTTTGCTTTTTTTTCGTTAAAAAACATCTTTTGGGGCTGCAATGGAGCTGAGTGAGATACTGTATCCTAGTTCTTTCTAATTAAACGAAGTTGTATTTTCTCTTCATGGCTCCTTTAAGTGTTCATTGCCTAATTTTATGGCGAATTCTCCTCGCAATGGCGTCTTCGTTGACATCCAGAGGAAGCAATGGGTCACTCGAAGGACATGTACTCTGGAGAGAGGGATTGGCTGCAGATGTCATCTCATGAGTGGCCTCGTTGCCTTGGCTGTTCTGGTTCCCCCGGGTCCATTCCATGAAGATGGAGATGCCTTAAAGATCGATCAGTCTGTGCACTGTATTGTGAATGGTGCGGGTTAGTCTGCTTGCTCGGTTGGTGTTCGGGAGGTCTTGTATTGCGGACGCGTTGTCAGTAAATATATTGATTCGTTTCGGTTTGTGTTTAGCTTGAATTTCCCCAATGTCTCTACAGAGCAAAGTGAGAGCTAGGAGGATAGCCTGAAGTTCTGCTATGGTGGAGTCCAGTTCAGCTGAAGTGGAGATAGTGACTACTTCTGAAAATGATGGTTTAGAATCATGGTAGACGCTTCCTACCATGGCTCTTTCTCTTATAGACACGTCGGTGTAAATGGCAAACGTTCCTGGCTCTCTGCAGCGATGTAGCCTGGAGAGCGTGGCTCTTTAATGTCTGTATCTGCGCTGTTCCTTGGGGGACCGAGGTTTATGCGTGATTGGTTGGCTCCGAAGCCAAGGTGGAGGTGGTGGTGTGGCCGGATGAGTACGGATCGGTTTCTGTGCTGATGTTGCGGGTCTCATCGTGTTAAAAATATTAGAGGAAGAAGAGGTAGCTTGGCAGCTGCCTGCTACTATCACCGTCATTGTAAAGTTCCATCCGCCATTAAAAAGAATCACTCACGCCCCGCGGTCCTCACCTCGGTTCTTCAACAAAATGGTGCCGTGAACAGGATGAAAGGAAAACACAGTTGAAAACCTGAGTGCGGACCGCCCCACAACGATGACGTGAGTGACCGCAACGATGGTACTACACTGCTGCTCCTGACCATTGACCGAAAGCGTTCGCGGAGAAAACACAAGGACTTGAGGACGCGCCAGACCTGCAGCAGACCCCACGCTCTCAACGATTTACCGATTGTCCGCGGACGCCTCGCGGACACTGAAAGTCAACGACAACGGCTTCGACCTTCCACCGGCCGTGATCCTTCCTGACGACCACGTAGACATAAACGACGTCGAGAATGGACCTGGAAGGTCTTTGCCAAAGACGGAGCCTCGTCCGAAAGAAGGTAACCCACTGGATTGACGACATCAAAACTGAGATGAGCGCCGAGTCACCATCAATATCTAAGCTCATTTTCTTAAAGAAACGCCTACTCGAAACACATGATATTCTAAAGAAGTTTGACAGCAGTATTGAAGAACTTGTTGATTTGGATCATTTAACCGAGGAATATGAAATCGCATTAGAATTCGAAGATTCCATCCTGTTAACCAAATTTAGAATGAACAGATTGTTTCCCGAGTTGGAAAACCATTTCAACAATAACAATGCAACAATATCACTGAAAACACAGGATTGTATCTCCAACAACAATGACTCGGCAGTACAGAGCACTGACTCTCTCAACAGGAAGATTGATTTGTTGATACCCTTCAAAGAAGCTCATCAGGGGACACCAGTAACGCAGCGGAGTGCTTCATTCAGACAAGGAATTAAGGCATCACCTGACGAGACATCTGTTTCTGATTCTGGTTCACACAATTTCAGTCCTGAAAACGAACTTTTTCCAATTGGTCACCGGAGCAACGACAACGCAGTGGGTGCACCAGAAAAGGCTTCCGCTTCGTGTAGTCTTCATGAGGCGAAAAGAAGCACAATGCGCAACGAACAACCTCATGAAGACCTGCAAGCAGAAAGCGTTGACCGCAAACCCCCTATTATGAGCCGACACATCCACGCAGCCCCCGACTCATCCACCAAGCGTTCAAATTTATGTCGACATCGCGGTAGCACTAGTACAGAATTGATTCTCTTTGCCGAGGCCAAAGTTGAGGATTTGATAGCCCCGACCCCAAAACGAAGACGGCGAAAACAGCGAAGCCGGAAGGACCTACGACAAGCATGTACGCGTGTCCTAAATGAAGATCCACTGAAATGCATGATAACCTGCCGATTGATCCGAAAGTCAAGAAAGAAAGGACAAGCCTTACATAGAAAAAATCGGTAAACACATCAAAAGACCCAGCCTACACCTGAATTCTTCTAAGACACGACAGGCAACCCCACGCTCATGTCACACGAAGTTTGGACGGACACCACAATGTCGTTATCCAGGACGGAAGACGGTCCAGGCGAGCAACCTATTCTGGTCGGATTCATCAATGCGCTGGTTCCACAGACGCTCCAAGCATCGTTGGAAGCATAAGTATAGAATACTCTGATACGGCTAGAAGTATAGAATACTCTGATCGGGGTCACAATGGACCACTCACATGAACTTGGACTAAAAGGCTTTGCTGTTGTCTATTCCAAAGGCAGAAGCAATGGATGACTGCTGACAAGTGAAGTTTAGGCGTTATGTCAAACTTCTTCCTACATTTATTCCGCGGCCGGGAGGATGTTAAAAATATTAGAGGAAGAAGAGGTAGCTTGGCAGCTGCCTGCTACTATCACCGTCATTGTAAAGTTCCATCCGCCATTAAAAAGAATCACTCACGCCCCGCGGTCCTCGCCTCGGTTCTTCAACACATCGTAATGAGTTACATGCCTACCCTGGTGTCAGCGTCCTACGGTCCTCATGGATGTCTTTGGCGTATTCAATTACAGAAGCTCGGCGTAAGTATAGAGGTGATCAGTCGGGGTGTGTCTTGGGAGGCCGGTAATGCACCTGAGTAGCTTGTGATACAAGATTGCGAGTTGCTTCAGTAGAGTACGAGTCAACTTGAAACAGGTTCTTCCGTATGTGATCCGGAATGTATGGACAGCACGACCTGCAAGCCGAATGAATTGCGTGCTGGCCCCTCCAAATTTATTGCCGATTCGCTTCAGAAGGTGAATTGTGGCGTCCCAGTTTTTCCGTAGTTCTTGACTTCAGGTAGTGCCGTTACCTTTGTTGTTGACTGGAGCGCCGAGACGTTTGATCCAGTCATCTTGCGGTTCAAAACAAAAAGTTCAAGAGAACCAATAAAAGTTGGACTTTGTCACGTTCAGAGGCACTGCCTCCTATTTTCAGTTCTGTAGACTTGCATGTGGGGGATATCTCCATGCCAGTTGATGTTAGGAGGTCTTCAAGGATGAGAAGAGCTGCCTGGAGTTCTGTGCATGATAATTCAGTGGTGATGGAATCATCTTTTTTAGTCCACAAGGTGATGTCATCAGCGTACATAGCCATGCGGACGCCGTTCTCTTCATGAATTGCTATGGCGAGCTTACGCATGACAATATTTACAATTGTGGTGAAATGATGGAGCCTGTATTGTTACCAAATTGGTAACAAAAATCCAATTTGGTAACAAAAATAATCAAAACGCTTGTTAACGGCTATTCAAAGCTTTGCACGATTACAGTGCTAGTTTTTCCCGCGTTTGTTTCGGCTGACCGTTCTGTTTAACTTATTTCACGCATTAGCTTGCACCGATGCCCTTAATGCACTCCGCCCGTCTTTTTTCTGTGCAGTGTTTTCCTATATTTGCACGGCGACGTGAGATTTTTTTTCACTTCCTGGACAATGCGCGTAGTGCACTTCCCTTGTGTTTTGCTCTAGATTAGCATTGCCGTTTCACTGTGGGTTTCACTGTGGGTTTCACTGTATATTTTATATAGCTGCTTGATTTGTAACGAGCATTGCTGCTGCCTTGAGAACCGTGGACCGTGTTACTGACTGCGTGTGCTTGTATATCGTAAGGATCTGTAAGCTTACTGCATGATTGCTTCCTTGTGTACCTCGGACAGTGTTACTGGTCGCGTGTAAACTCTGTGTTCTTCCTCTGCTTTGCAGAGGAAGAACTCCTGCCCTGGCTGCCAAAGGGCGGCTGGCAGTATTGAATAAAAATAAATAAATAAAAGTTAATAAAAGTACAAATAAATAAATACAAAAACACCCACTCAATGGGCCGTCATTCCTCGAAACACTCACGCGCGAAGAACAGTCTCTTCGGGATTAGAATTGGCAAAATCTCAGCTAGTTGTACCATCACTAACTAAATACTAGCCAGCCTAAATTTAACTCGGGACACCAACTTAATGTTATTTCGTCTCGCTTTGTTCATTTATACGCTTCCTAGGCACGTGGTCATTGTGAAACAGTGCGCAAGAAAAGTTTTTCTTTGTTCTTTAGCCCAACCGACGCAGTGCTGACACCCTCGTTGATGTTTTCTTCAATTTTCATCGCTTCGATTATTTCACGGGGCAAACCTATCGCACTTATAGGCGGGGGAACTCATGATACGAAGGCACTAAGTGCTCTACCTAAAAATTTCACCGCAGTGGACAAGTCTCGGCCGAAAGAGGCAAAATTTGAGGTCGTTAAGCTTTTTAAGAAAGCCAACCTGGAAAGATTATGCAGCATAGTGAAAGACATCAAACAGATTTGCTTGCCGGTATTCTTCAGCACCAAAACGCATTAATCCGACATTCCGTTTAGGGCTATTATATCCGAACGACACAATTGGCATCTACGAGTGGAAATCTCCCTAGCAAGACAGCTCGCACGCATCAAGGTTCAGGACCCATGCAAGGTACCGAATTCATCGCCTGTATGCCAGTTTCTGGAGCGCAATGGATCGAACGTCATGTCGAATCTCTAATGACATTATGGACACATACTGCACCATACCACACGATGGTCTGCTACCTGTTTTGGGTACTGCAGTTAAAGAGGACGAGGCAGTTTTAATTCAAAAGATCGGCGGGTATTTCTGTCGGCACCTTCATTGAACTTCTCTTTTCATACTTTGGAGACAACACTGTGTCGTTCCAGGATAGCCACTACACGCTACGCAGCGGACTCGGCATTGGATCACGAGCCGCGCGCCATATCTGTGTGGTGTTTTTCTGGCTTTCTTAGGAAGGCAGGTGACCGACATTCTTGGTTAATTACGAGCACTCGTGATCTGCCGGTATGTGGACGAATTTTTAGTTTTGTGCAGGCTGAGCACATCAGCGGACCATGAAGAATGCATGAAGAGGGCTTTGAACACATTCGAAGGCGCATGCCCAGCGCTGACTTTCCCTCCCGAGATGCCAGTAAAAGAAAAAGGAAGGTTTGTGGATCTGACGCTGCACTTCAAGACCGATCGCACGTGTCGGAGATGCGCACCGTGGGAAGGGAAAGGTCTTCTGCGATTTCACTCCACGCATTCGAAAATGTGAAGCGCGTATTAGCTGATAGCTCCCTGAACTGGTCGTTCAGCCGGTAATGCCGCCACGAAATGGAGAGGAGCTTCACGAACCAAATCTTGAAGGTGCGCAATGCAGGCTATCCAAATTTAGTCCTTGTGTCGGTCTGCGAAACGTTGCTTCAGAACATAAAAGCGAAACATCCTAGGGAGCCGAAGGAGGCCATGACAAAAGCAACCTTGCGGTTGTGCCCTGCACGGAATCACGCACAATATAAAGAACATACCCTGCAGAGAGGGGGTGAGTGTTGTGTCTTACGCCCCAAACAAAGGGTATGCTATGTGCCACCGTGTCAATCAGCCAATGATAGCGAGTCGTTGCAGAACTAACCACCGTACCAAGTACGCAGCATGTCAGTGGTGCTTGTGTACATGCTACCACTATCGTGCGGAACAAGCCACATTGGGCAGATCGGCCGTTGTATCAACTACCGAGTACGAGAGCACAAGGCCACATTAAAGAACGTTCCGTCAAGACACTTGGCCATTGTTACGGTCGGGAAGGCGTCCCCGAATCGGGCTCCGTCGCCTCCGTCATGTGTGTTGTAGCGTGGGGGTGAGCGGCCAGCAAAAGTCGCTGCCTTGGAGGTGACGACAAGAAGGCGAAGGCAAAAGTAACTGGTTTACTGCGTGGCGAGGGATTAGCCCAAGCAATACGAAACAATACCCTTCTGGGCGAGCTTACAGCATACTCGAACAGAGCGACAGCACGGGTTCGCTGCTACAAAACGAATGAAGTCTTCGCTCACAAGTAACGCGTTGTTTTACATCTTTATTTCTCCATTTAACTGGTTATAAACCTTGCGACAGGAATGGGGGATTTATGGTGGAGGGGGAGGGGGGCAGCTGTCCACGTCTTCGAGGTGGCGTATTCCCGAGGTCGGCTCTGCAAAAAAAACGGCCGGGTCCTCTCTCGTCCTTAAAATATTGAAGAAAAGCCCGCCAGAGCCGGAGTGCGCCCGATGGTACAATGTGTGATGGTGTATCGATCCACTCCTGCAGGGTGCCAGGTCGGCATACGCCGAGAGAATAAAGTGCCGTCTCCCGAGCCGCGGTAAAGGCAGGGCAATGCCACAAAAGATGCGTATTTATGCCCGCAGCGCTGACGGTCAGACAGTTCTCCTGTGCTTCTGCACACGGCCCTAACATAGCACCGACGCACACAACACTCTTTCCAGAGTTCTTGAGGGCCGGCACCAGCGGCGCTCGTTGAGCGTGAGAAACGGGGCAGAGGAGATCTCAGCTGCGGCGTCCACCCCGCCGGGGCAAGTTTCAACTTGAACCATTGGCTGTCGTAGCAACGGCTTGAGTCACCGACAGCGAGGCGGCCACGCGGAAGCTCTGCCACAAAGCATGGGAGCACTTCGCAACTTGCAGGACGCGCGAGCATGGTAACGGCACGCAGAAACGTAACACTACGCACCGCCGAGACGGCGGGAAGTGTGAAGTGGACCTTGCATGGCATCACTACCATGTACGAAAACATCGATAGGCTTGCGCGTGAAACGATCGAAGCGTTAGGCATGAAGAAGACAGTCAACAGTGCGTCAGCGCTGCGTCGGTTGCGTTAACGAACAAAGTAAAACTTTTTTTGCGCACCATCGCACCATGACCACGTGCCTAGGGAGTGTATAAATGTACAAGGCGAGGCAAAATAAAATTCAGTCGATAATGTCACCTTGTGCTTCATGATTCGGTTGTGTGTCCCGAGTTAAATTTAGGCTGACCCGCCTTTAAGTCTTCGGTATTGCTTTGCTTGTGAAACCTTGTGCGGAGCACTGATTAGCTACTCCGACAATATTAGGCGGTGTGCAACTAATAAAACTATTTTTTTTAAATATCTGAAGCCAATAGTGTATAACAAGCAGTTTCCATCCATTTCATTCATGGCTAGCACCCAGCTAAGGTTAGTTGTACATGCTGCGACTAAAACACCATTATTAAGTACTTTCAGCAACGTCTCTTCTTACTTTCTAAAATACCCAGACACCTAAGTTATATTTCCGAATGAGTACTTCAACCGAATCGCCCATGTTGTCATGAATGTCAGATTGAAACCGAGATAAACTACATGTTTCACATTACCTAGTCATTCTATAACATAAATACTAAACCTGGAAAACTAGACACGAGATTCACAAGTTTCAAATTTCAAAATGCGTTGCTTAACTCGCAAAGCCACATACAGCTGGCTTCGTGTCATATAAAGCGGAAGGTTCCGTCGATGACATTGCGCAAGCAGAAACAAGCGAATTTTGGACTACTTGACGACTACTATCTAGATTAAACTTTGAATATTTAGCGGTATGAATTCTGCACTGTAATTGCGGTATTTTTTTGTCAGGTATACTGACGCTCGATGAAATGGAAGATTTGCGACGTAGTCTGGTAGTCACTGAACATAATACAAGAAATATTTGCTCTTTTTTGCATTTTTTGGCAAAAATTTGTGGTATGTTGTGGGATTGACGATATTGCTTGTTCAGTAAATAATCCATCCAGATTCGACGGATTGCTTGTTTAGTTGTTCGCAATGAAATACTTTTCGACCATTCAAGATATGAGGTGTATGGTTGGATAGTTAACTGGAGCTTGAGACAAATAGGTTTCCTCAGCAGCAGTGAAAGAACAGGCGATTATTTTTAAGGGCACGAGTGCACAGTAAAGATTGTGATGTTCGTTTCCCCGAAGTCCGCTGCCGATCAGGAACCCAATCGCCCGCGCTCCGGTTGATTTGGCAAGAGGCTCGCAGGGCGACGGCGTTGAAGTTCTCGGAGAAGGTGGCCGAATTCACGAACTCGAGGCGTTTGTATTTGATGAACGGAAACGAAGGGTTTATATACAACTATTTACATTAGAGTAACTGGATACATGAATAACAAAAAGTAAAAACTTGGAACTTCCGTTAGACGCTACAGCTCCAAGTGCGCAAAACTCACTCTAGCTTCTCAACTCCGTCTAACTCTACGATCCTCTGAGCGTACACAAACCGCTCGAGAAACGACGGCCGGGACTCTGTTCCCGCCGTAGGACCCGTCTAGTTGCCCGGTACACAGCTGTACCAAAAATTTTCCACGCGATCCTCCAGTCTACCTCTCGCTTAGGGGGCTCACAAATCCCAACCTAGCTTCAGTGGTTGAGACTCCTTGTCTCGCCGGAAACTGCACAGCTGAGAGCTTAGTCAAAGAAAGCTGTTTAATGGGGAAGTTCGGCCTTATAACACCTCGGTATTACTCCCCCTCGGGAACGCCCCTCTAGCTTTTCTACACGCCTAAGGAGGGCCCACATTCGCATAGACAGCTGTCACTCAGATGTTTCCGGAATATTCAATTAGGCGCCCCCACCTTCTGGTCACAAGCCTGTGCGCAGGGAAGAAAGCACGCGGCGTCGAGTACACACGACTCCGTATGGTCTGAGCGAAAAGCGATGGCTATCAAAAAGCAGCCGTTTCTACGGTGGCGCGCGACAAGAAGATCTCGCGGGAAAGCCTCTGCTGCCGTGGGGTCAAACGACAATAATTACCCCTACGTTGTCCGCTACGCGCACAATCCTCGGAACTTGCCGGGCCGTCTGCCTTCGAAAAGAGGATTATTACCGCGGAATTTATCCAGACAATTTATCCAGCTTCATCTATCCAGCTTCCAGACAATTTATCCAGCTTCATGAACCTAATCTCGAAGGTGCGCAATGCAGGCGATCCCAATAGTGGTCCTGATGGCATTCTGCGAAACATTGCTTCAAAACATAAAAGCAAAACGTCCGAGCGAGGCGAAGGAGGCCATGACACAAGCAGCTTGCGGTTGTGCCTTATCTGCACGGAATCGCGCATAATGTAAAGAACATACCCTGCAGAGAGGTGTGAGTGTTGTGTGTTAAGCCCCAAACAAAGGGTATGCTATGTGCCGCCGTGTAAATCAGCCAATGATAGCGAGCAGTTGCAGAACTAACCACCGTACCAAGTATGCAGCATGTCTGTGGGGCGTGTGTATAGGCTACCACTATCGTGCGGAACAAGCTACATTGGGCCGATCGGCTGTTGTATCAACTACCGAGTACGAGAGCGGAAAGCCACATTAAGGAACGTTCCGTCAAGACACTTGGCCATTGTTACGGTCGGGAAGGCGTCCCCGAATTGGGCTCCGTGGACTCCGTCATGTGTGGTAGCGTGGTGTGAGCAGCCAGCAAAAGATGCTTCCTTGGAGGGGACGACAAGAAACAGAAGTCAAACTTGGCTTGTTTACTGCGTGGCGAGGGATGAGCCGAAGCAATACGAAACAATACTCTACCAGGAGAGCTTACAGCATACTCGAACAGAGCGACAACACGTATTTGCTGCTGCAAAAACGAATGAATTCTTCGCTCGCAAGTAACGCGTTTTTTAAGTCTTTATTTCTGCATTTAACAGGTTACAAACCTTGCGACAGAAATGGGTGGGTTTATGGTGTAAGTGCAGGAGGGCCGTTTTCCACGTCTTCGAGGTGGTGTGGTCCAGAGGTCGGTTCTTCGAAGAAACGGCCGGGTCTTCTCTTGTCCTCAAAATATTCGAGAAAAGCCCGCCAGAGCCGGAGTGCGTCCCATAGTCAAATGTGTGATGGTGGATCGATCCACTCCTGCAGGGTGCCAGGTCGGCGTCCGCCGAGAGACTTAAGTGCCGCCTCCCGAACCGCGGTAAAGGAAGGGCAATGGCTCAGGAGATGCGTATTTATGCCCGCAGCGCTGATAGTCAAACAGTTCTCTGAGTGCTTCTGCACACAGCCCTAACATAACACCGACTCACACTCCAGAGTTCTTGAGTGCCGGCACCAGCGGCGCTAGTTGAGCTTCAGAGACGAGGAAGAGGAGATCTCAGCTGTGGCGTCCACCCCACGGGGGCAAGTTTAAACCTGAACCATCATTGGCTGTCGTAGCAACGGCTTGAGTCACCGACAGCGAAGCGGCCACGCATAAGGCGCACGTGAATATAGGCTCTGCCAAGAAGCACGGGGGCACTTCGCAACTTGCAGGCCGCGCGATAATGGTAACGGCGCGCAGAATCGTAACACTGCGCACCGCCGAGAAGGCAGCAAGCGGGAAGTAGACTTGCATGGCATCACTACCATGTACGAAAAACATCCATAGGCTAGCGCGTAAAATGATCGAAGCGATCGTATTTGAAGAAAACATCAACTAGTGTGTCACCACTGCGTCGGTTGCGCTAACGGACAAAGTAAAACCTTTTCTGTGCACTGTCGCACTATGACCACGTGCCTAGGGAGTGTATAAATGAACAAGACGAGGCAAAATAAAATTCAGATGGTAGTGTCACCATTTTGCTTCATTTTTCCTTTGTGTGTGTCTCGAGGTATATTTAGGCTGACCCGCATTTAGGTCTTCGGTATTGCTTTACTTGTGGAAACTTGCCCGGAGCACTGATTAGCTACTCCAACAATATTTGGCGCTGTGCAACCAATAAAACTAATTTTTAAAATATATAGAACCAAAAGTGTATAACAAGCACATTCCATCACTTTCATTCATGGCTAGCACCCAGCTGGAGTTAGTTGTGCATGCTGGGAATAAAACATCCTTATTTAGTTCTTTAACTCAGCACTATCACTTTTTGCTTGCTAAAATACCCAGACACCTAGAAATTATATTTCCGAACGAGTACTTAACCCGAAAAACCCATGTTGTCATGAATTTCAGATTGAAACCTAGATAAACTACACGTTTTTCACATTACCAAATTTTTATAAAACATAAAGAGAAAACCGGAAAACTGGAAAACTGGACACAAGTTTTGAATTTCAAAATATGTTGTTTTACTACCAAAGGCACATATAGCTGGCTTCGTGTCGTATAAAACGGGATGCTCTGTCAATAACATTGCGCAATCAGCAACAAGCGAACTTTATATTACTTGATGAAAATTATATAGATTAAATTCTTGATATTTAGCGGAATAAAATCTGCTTTGGAATTACGGTATTTTTTTTAAATCGTCAAGTATACTGAAACTCGATGAAGCGGAAGATTTGAGACGCGCTGAACATAATAAAAGAAGTATGTGCTTTTTCTGGCATTTTTGGCAAACATTTGTGGTGTGCTGTGAGGTTGACGATATTGCCTGTCCAGTGAATAGTCCATCGGATTACGACAGAGTGCCTCTTTGATTGTTCGCAATGAAAAACGTCGACCATTCAAGATATCAGGTGTATGGTTAGATGATTACTGTAGCTTGAAGCAAATAAGCATCCTTAGCAGAAGTGAAAAAACAGGCGCTTATGTTTAAGGACACGAGTGCACAGTAAGGATTGTGATGTTCATTTCCCCAATGTCCTGTGCCGATCAGAAATCCAATCGCCCGTGCGATTGGATTTGGCAGGAGGCTTGCAGGGCGATGGCGTTGAAGTTCTCGGAGAAGGTGGCCGAATTGACGAACTCGATGCGTTTGTATTTGATGAAAGAAAACGAAGAGTTTATATACAACTATTTACATTAGAGTGACTGGATACATGAGTAACAAAACGAAAAAACTTCAAACTGCAGTTAGAAGCTAGCTCTAAGTGCGTAAAAGTAAATCAAGAAACTCAAGCTCCATCTAACTCTCCTATGCTCGGAGCGTACACAAACCATTCCCAAAAAGACGGCCGGGACCCTCTTCCCGCCGCAGGACCCATGTAGTCGCCCGGTACACAGCTGTACCCTAAACGTCCAACGCGATCCTCAAGTCTACCTTTCGCTTAGGGGCTCACAAATACCAGCCTAGCTTCAGCGGTCGAGACTCGTTGTCTCGCCGGGAACTGCCTTGCTAAGAGCTCAGACAAGAACGCTGTTGAACGGCCAAGTTCGCCCTTATAACACCTCGGTATTGCTCTCTCTCGGGAAGGCGCCAGCAGCGTCCGTCCACGCGTATGGGAGGGCTCAAATTCACGTCGGCAGCTGTCACTCAGCCATTTGCCGAATATTCAATTAGGCGCCACCACCTTCGGGTCAAAAGCCCATGCGCTGGGAAGCAACCACGCGGTGGCGGGTACACACGACTCCGAAGGGTTTGGGCGAAGCGCGGTGGCTATCAAAGAGAAGCCGTTCCTATGGTGGCGCGACAAGGGGATCTCGCGAGAAAGCCTCTGCTGCCGTAGGGTCAGACGACGATAATTACCCTTCGTTGTCCGCTACGCGCACAATCTTCGGAACTTAGTGGGGCTGTCTGCCTTCGTAAAGGGGATTATTACGCGGAATTTATCTGGTTAAGCCGTATCGCGAACGCGCCGCCGCGAATAGACGACGACCACAGCGTAAAGTTGACAGTGCTGTGCCTCTAAACTGAGCGGCGGGGATCTATACTTTCACACGCAAAGCCGGGGCGCCTGCCCACTGACCTTGTGAGTGGACTTTACATGCACCAAATATTACTATATGCCGCCCGCAGCACAAACGAATGTCGCTGTGATTGCCTTTGGCTGATGCAGCAATACCTGGAGACAACTATCTGTGCTCGCGATCTCCACTACTTGAGATGACTATTTATCTGAACTGTGCAAATCGTGCTTCCACAAAAGACGTCTATTGCTCATACACCAAACCACATATGGATCCCACCAAGTCTAATTTACTGTTACAATGAAGACCCTATGGGCTGCAGCAAGAAACAAGGAGTTTACCCCAGGGTTCCTGCCACTACCCAAAATATGCGACGTTTCTCTTCCTATAATCCCTGACTTTTTGTAAAGATCTGCTACTTCTTTCTTTTATGTACACATTTGTTTATCTTACCGCGATGTTAATTTTGTGTCAGTTAACGAAGGCCACTAGGGCAATCTTTAAAGTGATGCTTCCGGTGTTTTAACGATGGCATATGTCCCGTCTGAACACACAGCTGGAAAGACAACCTTTTCTGACGATGGAGGTAAAAGAGGGTGAAGTGAAAGCGAAAACACGCTTACCATGGTTCCTCATGTCATGTACCCGACGCATACCCGACTGCGCCAGTCCGACCTTGCCAACGCATTTTTAATCTGCAGAGGGGTACATGAACGTGAAAAATAAAGGAATCCTGCGTCTTTCCGTGTGTCGATGCCAATGGTTTTATGCTAATTTTTCTTCTTGAAAAATCTAACTGTGAAGATTCATAGTCAAATCTGCTGCGATGAAAAAAAACGAAACTGCGCGCGAGTTAAATTCAAAGGTCGTGGATTCGGTAAAGAGCATCTGCGAGTCAGAGCTGAAACTCGAACGGCAGCCAAAGAATCCTTCACGGGAAGCTTCGCGTTCAACCACTGTTGTCATTACACATACAGGTGCACATTTTTAACTGTTCCCTAAATATAAATATATATCCCAAGGCCGTGGCAAGTGCAAGTGTTTTGCCTCGTTTATCATTTGTTACATTTAAATCTTTTACTTATTTTGCATCTTACGCTACCAGATCCTTTTTTAACTGGGGAGTGTTAGAAAATCGTTCGATTTTCATGCACTTAGGTTAAAAACCAAAGAAATGGTGCACCCTCGTGTGTGCGTGTCACGGGGCGACCGCCAAGCTTCCACGGCGCCCGTTTGTCGAGCCAAAAATACACACTTAATGATATTGGCCAAGTCTGTGCAAAAAAACAGCGTTCGCCGTAATTGTGGCAACACTTTCGCTATGGCAATCGCACTGCTCACGTCACTCGCTAGTTGCGGCTCAGCCGACGATACAGGGCTCGGCGGTCGTCATTCTCATGCGCAACGAGTCAGTATAATAGTCAAGTCTTTTAGGTGGGATGGCTCAGTCGCAGGGATTAGTCGCCCAAGAGTCGTCCGCGCACCCTATAAGGAGGCCACTCGCCTCAAAAAAAGGAACGAAGCTCAGCCTTATAGCAACTATGATGGAGTAAAGGTCGTTGTGTCCGCGAAGAAGAATCAAATCTGCAAAAATCGTGGACCTAAACGGTCGTGACGGTTCTGAAGGTTGCATACACCTTCGCTACCTTGAAGTCTTGCGCGTTACGTAAGCTAAAATCATTTTTGAAGACCGCGTAACTGGTAATAGATGCTTGCTTTACCTTTTACAGGTGTGCAACGCGTCGGTCGTTTTTCCAGATGGAAAATTTAGCGTGGCAGTCTACGACGTCAACTACGACGAGGGTGAATCGTCTTGTACACCATTCGTCGAAGGCAACTTTGACCGCGTCAGCTTTATGAAGAAGTTGAACAAATTCGTGACATCCAACAACCCCAGAGATAGAAAATTTTTCAAGAAATGTGAGGGTGTCAAGTAAAATCGCGGTCATCATAGTGTTACTTCACTCTGGTATAAAATTGAAGAACATCGTGCTAATTTTGTAACAACAGTGACTTTGCACAATTCCGCTGTGACAGTGAACCGCACTCACAAGAAGTTCAAGTAGATTACTGGTACAAACTGTATGACATAGAATGCACTTTTGGAATAAACGACTCTCCAAGACAATGTTTATAAAAGCGTCGGGTAAAACATAATTACGTATGAAAATGCACAGCTGCTTTCTAAACGCCTCTTAACACAACTTTGATTAAACCACCACGAAATTTCTCTCCCAAATATCTCTGTTAGCACAGGACAAGCCTTAGGTCTCTCGGTCTGGGTCAATAATGGGGCTTCTCAAGCTGCCTTGAGCAGACTTTTTTCTGGCCAATTCACCAGACTCATGTAGAAGTTATGAAAATAAAAAAAAACTATTTCTATTTTTTCCGCGGACTTCCTATTTCTCAAAAACTATGGTTGATTCCTCTGTCATAGGAATCGGTAAAACACGCAAGTGAAATGTGCAAAAAAAATTGCAGCTGAGCATGATTTGCGGGACGGCGGCTGTCTCGTGGGTGTGCTTGGCGAGTGACGTCCTGCTGGCGGATGGCTTCGGCAAAGGTGTACTAGCGTCATTTCTGTGACGGATATGACGTCAGTCAAATGTTGGTGCATCCCGTCATAAAACACTTTCGTGTTAAAATATAAAACCCGAAAACGAACGCGAAGTATAACGTACTCTTTGGTACTAAAGGTTGCTTCCCTGCAAGAAGTCTCTGTGTGCGGGGGTGCACCCTTTACAGCCGCTGGCTTCGTTGTACTGGCGTCATTTGCATGACGGATATGACGTCAGCGAAACCTTGGTGTATGCAGGCATAATACACTTTCTTGTTAACACAAGTTATTTTTTCAATGTAAAACAATTATTGCTTTGTCGGTGTAAACATTGCAATTCTCTTCAAAGCAGTCCGGCTGCACTGGCGTTCGTTGTGCACCAGAACGCAATATAATAATGTGCCCCGGAGAGAGTTCCTCGACAGGCCTAAGTTTTCCGTAAATGTGCCTGTACTATACAACTACGCTTTGGCGTTTCGCCAAATTACTTCGCCTTCTACAATTTGTGAATAAAACCTCCTTAGGGTATAATATTGCTTTATGGATGTTCGGTGTACCAATATTGAACGAAACCATATACTTTGGCCATTGTGCATGTCTGTCTTCTTAGCATTGGTTCATTTTTGCATGTTTGCAAGGCAACTGCCAGCGCACGCACTCTTCAGGTACGTTTTTTTTGGTGGCTATCAAATCTCTTAGATACAGAGTCAGGCGTGACAACACCATTTCGCCGAAAGCAGATATTGCAATGAAGATGGTGTAAAATGAGACAATGGGATATTAAGCTGTCCTCGCAAACTTCCGCCTACGAAGAACACTTTTCTTCGTTTGCAACGCTTCCACTTCGGATTGCTCTTAGTTTTGATAGGGACAGAGTAAGCGGAAAGAAGCATGTAACTTGCCACCGCAATATACGGCGTCAGCAAGACGACGCAGCTCTGGGAAGGCAATTTGTAAATCACCAAAAAGCTTATGCGAAGCACAGGAATAATTGGGTACGCCTATAAAATGAGGGCGCAAAAATAACCTTAACGGTCTGGTCGGATACATTGCATTACATTCGCCATGTGTTTCATGGGCACACTTTTCGTTACATTTTTTGCACCCATTGTTTTAACTATGGCGTATTTGTTCTTATATTCAGATGTGTTGCGTTTTTGCATTAACTCCTATAACCGCCGAAAGGCAGGGGCCTGTGTGACGAAGGCTGTCCGTCAAACACTGTTAGGGTGTGACGACTTTCCACTGCAGATATCGTCATGATGATCCTCGTGAGGATATCGCTATCATCCCTAGTTTTTACCTTCAGGAGAAGAAGACCTCCTAATTTTTAGCCACTTCGATCGCGCCTGTTCATTAGATGCTCTTTGGCCGAAATTCTCAATTTTCGCAAAAGGAACCGGCATGAACAACACATGTCTTCGCAACTAGTCGTTACTGAACAAATGGCCTCGATAATATTCCCACCGTAATAAACAAAATGGAACCATCGTCTGTAGTGAGACTCAAAACATTAACTCTAAAATTGTAGAAACTGCAAAATGTCTGTCAGTACCATTCTTACTTAGGCATTATGACAATCTTTAGCCTCAAGCTGCATCCTCCTTACTGGCAGCGTCAGGCGATTGTTCCCACATATAAATACTGTTAGAGGTCATCACCCTTTAACTAGCGCCCCATTTCAATTACATTTCTACCAAGAAAATTTCGAACACGCAATTATTTCCAACATTATTATTCACCTCAAGCGCCGTAACCTTCTTTGAGCCTCACATCATGGTTTTTGTACAATGCAGCTTGCATCATTAAACATGATTTGCTCGTAAACGTAAAAAGTTAACGTCCAAAAAGCCGTAATTTTCCTCGATTTCGAAAAGGCATTTGACAAGGTCCTTTATTGTCTCCTAATGCATTAATTGTGGCTGTCTCATATCATTGTTTTTGCACATTGCTGTCTTTCAAAAGGCAACTTGCCTCATTAAACATGATTTGCACGTAAACGTAAAAAGTTAACTTCCAAACAGCCGTAATTTCCCTCGATTTTGAAAACGCATTTGACAAGGTCCTTTATTGTCTACTAATGCATCAACTGTGATTGCCTCATATCATTGTTTTTGCACATTGCTGTCTTTTAAAAGGCAACTTGACTCATTAAACATGATTTGCACGTAAACGTAAAAAGTTAACGACCAAACAGCCGTACTTTTCCTGGATTTCGAAAACGGCATTTGGCAAGGTCCTTTATTGCCTCCTAATGCATCAATCGTGGCTGCTCAATCTCGATCTGTATGAATTTAACTCGATCGAAAACTTTCGGCTCAGACAGCCATTTGTGGTCGTAATGAGCGCAGAATGTAACGCAACACACGTTTTGTCAGGCGTACCCCGGTGTGCAGTGTTCTGCGCGTTTGTTTCTGATTCGTGTTAACCTGGCATGTGACATAACTAATAACACACGCGTACTGGCAGATAATTGTTTTGCATGTCAAGATTACGTGTAATCAAGAGAAGCTGAGCATACGAATCTTCTGCTAAAAGTATTCAACACTGGTGCAACAATTAGAAAAGGTTGTTAGACGCATTAGAACGCAAACTATTGTCCTTTCGCCGACGACAATGCCATTTAATTTAAATTTATACCCTTACAGGCTCGTGCTTAAAATCCACAATTGTGTACAAATACGTAAGCTTTCATATTACCGACGGTCTATCTTGAACCCTGCACACAAACAAAGGAATCACAAGCGCCGTTATATCCTTCGGGTACGTGCAGCGTGCGATGAAAATTGCCACTTTAAGCTTAAAGCTGTTGGCCTATAAAACCTTGACGTTACCAAAAACTATAGAATGTTGCTGCCTCAAGGGACCATAACAACGCTATCTTATCGACTATCTAGAAGACATTCAACAACCTGTCATTAGGTTCACTTTCTTCGATTGTTCATTTTCCAGCGTCACAAACTTCAAACCGCCCGTCGCCCTTCCTCCCCTAAATAATGGCGACCACTCGCAAGGCTCGCAATATTTCACATGCTTCACTAATCATCCGCCAACCCTTAAGCAACGCGAAAATCGCTGGCATCATGTTGTAACAAAAACTAAGTACAAGTTGACACCCAAACCCACGCACTAACACGTTTTAGAGACCGTTTAGATCATTTTAGACCGTAAGCTCTTCTAGGTTAGAGCTTTCACGGTTATTCATCGTGCTGCGAGGACCTCCCACCAGCGGAGCTCAAACAGCGCCTTTCTTTCTTATCGGTTGGCTTGCTCGCAGCTTCACTTCTGAGATAACAACTGACTAGACAGGGGTGAAACGGTTGCCGCGTTGGCTCCATATCGCACAGCGGCAGCTCGGCTGCAGTGAACTGGAATAATTAGTTCACTGTAGCGGCGCCGTCCGTATGTACGGCTTAGCACAAGCGTACCATGAAAGTACGCGAGGGTTTGAGGGGGCCGTGAGTAGGGTAGGGTGTCAAAGGTTACAAGGCCTAGGTAATTTCCGGTAATTCATGCCCCGAAGCTACTCGTGGGCTACGAGGCCTGTCGTAGTGGAAGTCTCCGGAAGAATTTCGACTTCAGGATCTTCAACGTGCGCCAAAATCTCGACGCACTGACTTTTTTTGTTTTCTGCTTCTACCAGAAAAATGGCCGGCGCGGCCGGGAATTGAACCAACGTCCTTGGGCTCAGCAGCGCACAGTAACACTGAGCCACCACGCTGGGTTTTCCACCGGGACTTATGCCGGCACCAACCGTGGGTGACGTAACTAAAGCATGGGACAAAGGGTTAACGCCGGTCTCTCAGAAATCAAGTAAGGCATAGATCATAAGTCAAAACAAGCTAAAATAAAGCCCACTATATAACGTCAAATCACAAGTTTGCAAAATACTTTTCAATGTTCCCACGGTTATTTCTCCGCTAGCAAGCTTGGTTTGGTAACCGACAGATGGCACCCCACGGCCAAGCTTAAAATCGCCCTAGAATAGGTACAAATATCCTCCCAGGGAACAGCCACGTAAGAATGCCCAGCGGGGTTCCAGACAAGCGGGTAGTTCCCAACTCACAATCGCCAAAAACAAAATCTTTAGCCATTTATTTCCTACAAGCGAAACGTCTAACCAAGAGAACAGCAAGAAAAGGAGAAAAGAAACGATAAGACTCATGCAACCACTGATCATGACCAGAATATAGCAGAGCCTGCCGAACACACAAATTTACCCCCCTCCCCCCCCATCGAAAGTGAAAGAAGCCCCATCAAGGCAGTTCTCAAACACGCACTTTTGACCGTGAGACGAACTAACAAAGGGTAGACCAAGAGGGTAACAGAATGAACATGCATAGACAGGTATAGAAGGGGACGATGATTTACTCGTTGGAGGGATGAAATAACAATATTCGGATCAAAGAATCGACTCGGGAAGCACAGGACAACAGCGGGTGAAGGCCGATAGGAGAGGCCTTCACGATGCAGTCACCCTAAATAGGATGTTGGTGATAATGACGATGAGCAGGTCCTCAACTCGTGTCTTCCTAACGCATTTCAAGAAATCGGAGAAACCACTTTTTTAGCTCCAAGACCGTGGTTGTAAAAACGAAATCGGGAGAGGCTATTATACCACCTTTGAAAAGAAACATGCACCCCCAAACAGAAAAAGAACAGGCACGCCCCCCCCCCCTTCCCCCTGAAAGGAAACCACTTCACGCCATAAAAGACATCGCACCGACCCAGTGACCCCGCGTAAAAACTCTCCTCTGCCACAAGTATGGATATAATCTTACACAAGGAGGGGCGGTATGGCAGGCTCAAATTCATTCGCGGGAAAGTTTCGATCTCATGAGACCACTGTATACCCCGACTCCGGGACGTACGAAAGCACGAGGCCCCAGTTGTCGTAGTTGACTGCACTGGCAATCTTTGTGACTGCATGACCCTCCAACATGCAAGAACAAAGAAGTGGAAGTTGGAGCCATCCTCTTGGCAGTCCGAGCTGCGGAAGTATCAAATAGAAGCGTAACATCATTTCAGACCACAAAAGACATTATACCGCTTTCTGGACGCAGAATACCAAGTGTTTCGGTAAGATATGTCTATCCATAATAAAGAAAGTTAACAACGTCACCTGGACGACCAGATCCAATGGTCTGGAAGCGAAAGACGCACTATGCAAGAGGCATACGAACTCACATACCGTGCTCCTTGTGACCACGACTACCACACTGCCCTTCTCGGAAAACATTAGGAACGAATCGTAATCGAATGCCTAGCAACACGATGTTTTCCCTGGCTACAATGAGGTCTCAATGCCAAAGAATGCAAACTCTGGGGAAAAAACCACCACTGTATACTGTAAATAAACACTTCCTCCTTTCTATGTAATTTATTATATGTATTGCTGTATCCGATTTGCATGGTCCTTCGTGACCGCGGTATACTGTAAGTAATTGAATAAATAAATAAATAAATAATATATATATATATATATATATATATATATATATATATATATATAAATGAACACAACTGTCTCAAAATCTGTACGTTAAGGTTTTCGGTGGGAACATAGGTCACTAACTTGAAACTGCTAAAATACGGAAAACATCCACCCTCTTGCGCGCACCCTATCCATGTCCAAGGGTATGGCCAGGGTAGAACAACTCAATCATAAGTAGAGACCGGAACTTTAGGCAAAACGCCTATTTTTTTGAGTCCGTATCCAGCCTATTTAACATATAAGCATGATCTAATGGAAGGGGAGCATTTTAAGCAGTAGTTGATTGTGCCTATACGTGCCTATTTTGAGGTTCGTGCCTATACAACCTTTTAAGCGCTTATAAATGCCTTTTTTGTGCTGTGGAGTACATAGTTTGACTAAATCAGTCGTATATCTTGATGGAAAAATGGGAGATATATTGTTGGACCGATGGGAATGCATGAGCATCTTGTCCCTCGCCATTGCTAACTTGAGGCTTTGCCCGATGCTCATGCCTTTCTCTTCAGACATCCGCTACCCTCTTCAGTCCCAAGAATGCGGAAATACAAAAATCTTTCGTAACACACTTTTATTCGATTCATTATCCATAGAAATAATCGCGAAAAAATTACAGTAGCAAAAAAGCAAACGAAAGTAATAGAATTTGATGGTACCCATTTGGGTACTCTGGGTTTCAGTGCATGTGGAATGCAAGAGCCAATATTTTCAAAATTCTACAATGCTTCGAAAATGCTACAAAAATGCTACAACACACTTTTATTTGGTTCATTATCCATAGAAATAAGTGCAAAAAAATACAATAGCAGAAAAGCAAACGAAAGCTATAAAATTTGATGGTACCGATTTGGGTACTCTGGGTCTTCTTACCCGGTTGACGCATTCGAGCGCTCGCGCTGCTGAAAGCCATTTTTGCCGCCTCGCTCTTCAGAGATGCCTGGACACATCGCGCCACCTACAGGGGCTTAGTGAAAGCAAGGCTTGCTTTTGGCGGGGAGACAACTTTTGACACGCTAATTTCGAATGGGGGAAAGCTATTGCCTTTATGGTTGTGGTACCCATTTGGGTACCCCGGGACTGAGGAGGCTACGCAGAGTTTCTTTCACCCCCCTCAGTAAAGGGTATAACTGCAGGAACATCATCATCATCATCGTCCTACACTATGCCAACCATGCTTAGCGTTCTAACAGTCTCAGCGGTCACGTTTTCTCTCTTTAGCAGCAGCTTTGGCTGCCTGTCTTTCCTTTTTAGTCCACCAGTATTGCCATTAGTCGCAGTCTATTTCATTTCTTCCCCTTTTGCCACCCTGAACTCCATGCGTGCTCGATTATTGTACAACGCGTACAATCAGTGGCGGGAGTCACAGAGACAAAAAGTTCCATTTGCAGCAGCACGAAAGGACAACACTGCATCAAGCCAATGCTCTGCGCAACCAGCCGTCGACATCAAGACAATCATTGCTCGCCGAAAGTCTCACTCAAGGGAAAAAAAGTAAATTCAGCGCAGACCTATGCGAAGCTCTAGTCGCTGTTAACATCACTAGGGGACAATCGAAAACAACACTTTCAATAATTTCATGCAAAAGTACTGCAAACAAAATGTACCATCAGAGTCGACTGTTTGCAAGGCGTACCTGCGACCACTGTACGAGAAGACGCTACAAGAAATTAGAAGAGAAATCGGTGAATTCCACATACGGATTTCTGTGGACGAGATGACAGATGCGATCCGGACGAGTACTCGGTCACTTTGTAGTCGTAAAGCTTGACGCAGAAGAGAAAACAACACCTTTCCTGGTCTGCTCAAAGCGCTAGAAAAAACTAGCGACGAGACCATCGCCCGAGTAAGAAGAAGGCCGCAGAGGTGGCTTCACATCGCTCTGTAGGAAAATCTCGCACACCGCGGAAATACTTCCCCTACGCAAAGAGACTCGAGTTTACATCGTCAGAACAGGTAACGAACGCATGCCCGCAACCAGTCTCCCTGTCATCTGTCGATTTTCTCGGCGTCTCGGAAGTCCATGATCATCGAGCAGTGGGTAGGCCTAGCTTGCCAGGCGCCGGTTCGGCGGGGCCGTCTCCGCCTCCGCTCGAACTCTTACGACGGCGACCCCACCAACTTCAGATGCTCCGGTGCCACCCGGACAAGGCTACGGTGCTGTCAGCACACCAACATCCGAGGCACGTCAATCGGTGTGCGAATCGGTTTCCGAGCCTACCGTGCAAATGGACATTCACCCCGTGGTTCGGGATGAAACACAAGCTGCATCGCACCTCCGAATGACCAACCCGACTACGTCAGTGAACAAGACGCAAGACTTGTCTTCTGGGACATCCGCTTCACCATCAACGTCCACAACCAATCGCGTTGGCCATAAGCGGCCCACAGGAGACCCCGAAAAGAAATCATCCCCTCGTGATTCTCAAGGGAAGAGTTCTTGCTTAACTATGGACCACCCAGTCGATTTTACACCTGGATCAGTCCGGTACAAGGCCACGGTTAAAGCTTTAACACCTAAAACCCTTGCAATCATGCCGAACCGAATCTTACAAGCAAACTTCGACTCCTGCCTGGGCACCAAAGGATTTCGCGGCTTCGCTGTTCGCCCAAAGTCAAACACGATTGCTGTGTGGCTCCCGACATTGACTGCAGTAGATCGCCTGCAAATGCTCAAGTTCATAACGATCACACCCGAAGATGTGGTTCCCGTGCAAGTGTACCTAGTTGAAGGGTCTGACTTGCAACGCTACGTTGTGTACGGTGTGGACTGCAACGAAGACCAGGCGGTGCTCCAGCGTGAGATTTACTGCCCTACACATCGTATCATAGCAGCGCGCTACATGGAAAAAAAGGCTCCTGCCTCGTAACGCTGCAAGGACCTCCTACACTCCCCACCTGCTTGTACTACTACGGGTGCATTTTGCGACTGCAACCCTACAAGCCTAGTGTTGTGTACTGTTACAAATGCTTTCGACCTGGCCACATGCACAAGTCTTGCCCTTCCTCAAGTCAGGATGAGGAAATGGCTGAGAGCAAGGTGTCTTACGAGTGTGGCCTTTGCAAAAGTAACGATCACCACATCACATCGCCTACGTGCCCGACCAAGCGGAAGTCTACTGAAACATTACGCCGCCGTCAAAACCACAGGCTCCAAGCAGTCAAAATGAACACATTTGCCGTACCAACAGCCAACCGTTTTTCGGCTCTTCAGTGGAAGGAAGAAGGCCAGACCTCCCTGATTTGTGTTTTGCACCTGAAGAACCAGTATTGTATAGTGATGCTGCGCGCGAGGGGGTCATCGCCGCCAAAAGAATTCCGTGCAGCATACACCTATGCCAGAACCCGATCATGTCGACACAGCGGGTGTTGATGAGCAAATTGCTCAACTCTTAGCAGAAGTCACTACACTCCGGCGGCACCGAGAGTTACTTTTACGCCGGAAGCGACCTGACCAACGCGCAGACCGGTCCTCAACACCCAAATCAACGATGCGCCAGCCGCCGCCCTTTTTCGGATCGCAAAACTCGTCCGCCATTCCCGACAACTCGACTTCGTCGCTCTTGCGTTTTATGGTCAACCAGTTATCGCACCTGACATCAGTACTCCTACAGCTATTGGACTCTTAATCACCCTGGCGACTCCACCTGTGTCCGGCGTCTTACAGTGGAACTGCAGGGGCCTGTCATCGAAGATTCGTGAGCTAAAGGCTCGTATACTCAACAACAAGCTGCACGTCTGGGCTCTGCTTCTTCAGGAAACAAACGCTCTGCCTGCTATTTCGGGTTTCAGTGGTCATGTGTCCCCATCTATGGTCGATCATCGTGTGCACGCTGTGGCGCCTCCGGGAAAGACGGCCGTGTATGTGGCGGCGTGTTACCCGCAAATTCAGCTCTCCCTTGAACGGTGGTGCAACTCGTATCAGGAGGTAGTGGCAGTTGCAGTTCAATTTACAAGGGCCACAGTGGTTGTCGTTTCTTGCTACGTGAGGCCCGCAGGTGGCTCACCCTCACGCATTAATTTGGGCTGGCTATTGGCTATTCGTCAGCAATACCCAGGGTGCTCAATTTTGGTGGGTGAGGCCTTTAATGCACCCTTTTAGAATGGGGTTACCACCTCCGTATCAAGTCCCGTGGCAGGCGTGTGCGGGATGCGTTTGCGGATGCGTCCTTTGTGCTGCTCAAACCAGCCCGGCGCAGCGACACGAGCGGTGCAGTATTCCCGCTGGGCGGCTTATGCACCAGACCTCACTGGTGGTTGGGCCAAGGCACTCCTCTATGGCACCTGGAGCCCGAATTACTGGGGAAGTGATCACCACCAATCATCATAGGACTACACCCCGTCGCGGGCCCGCCGGCTGCGTCGCAAGTGCTGCGTCGTGAGTTGGACAGTTTTCCGATCTAGGCTGGCAACAGACCTTGTCGACAGGATACGAGGTGCGTGCTGGTTGGTGCCACCACTACCACATGGGTGGACGTGAATCGGCCTGCGCCAGACATCGGCCTCCTTAATCTGTGGGCTGCTTGCAGGCAAGCAGATCTTACAGCATCTCGTGACCCTGCTTCTCCAAACGCCCGTGCGCGCTTGCAGTTCCTTACAGCGAGGGCACGCCGATACGAAAAAGACCTATCGCGTCGCCAATGGTATACTTGGTGTGAAGGGTTTTCCTCGAATACCTCGAATTCCTCTCTATGGCGAACATTCCGGGCGATGGAACGTCGACGGCGCCCTCCGGATCCGGCTGCCCATGCTTGCTTTGCGGCTGGGCTAGGTCCCGAAGATTTTGCTAAGGAAGCGTCCAGAGCATTTTAGATGCGACTGCATCTCATTCACTCGCCTTGTCCCTGCATCCGGCGTCGTCGGCGTTGTTGTCGGCGTCCGCCTCTCCCCCATTCTCCTCGCCGCGTGAGCTGCGCTCTCCGCCGCTCACCCCCCCCCTCCTCTCCGATAGCGAGCACTCTCTCGCGAGGGGCATTGGGTTGGATTCGATTGGATTGGATTGGCTTGGCTTGGCTTGGATTGGATTGGATTGGATTAAAGTGGATTGTGTTGGATTGCGTTGCGTCATAGCCGCGGCAGACGCACTGGCGCCGGCGCGTCCCCTCACCGTTATGCGGGCTATAAAACGCGGAGCCTGCGCCGCTCCGCTCCATCGTTCCAGCGCCGTTTCTCCGCTGTCGAACGCTGCCTTCAATGGAGACTAACAAGCCTGGTGTCGCAATGCTCGGCGCAACCTCAATGAGCATCGCTCATCGCGATACCAGAACTGCTAGCACCAACGACGATGACGATGCGAAGTGACGTGCACGGGATGCCGAACGCAAACGGGTGAAGCGAGCGGCCGACGCCGACCTGCGCCTACGTCAAGCCGCTGCGAAACATCAACGGCGAGCGGACGACGCCGACCTACGCCGACGGGAAGCAACAGCCGTACGCGAGAAGCGAGCGGCCGACGCCGACCCTCGACGACGGGAAGGAGCGGCCGTGCGTGAGAAGCGAGCGGCCGACGCCGAGCTACGCCGACGTGAAGCCGCGGCCGTACGCGCGAAGCGAGCGGCCGACGCCGACCTGTGACGACGTGACGCCGCTGCGAAACGTCAACGGCGAGCGGCCGACGCCGACCTGCGACGAAGCGAAGCCGCGGCGAAACGTCAACAGCGAACGGCCGACGCCGACGTTCGACGACGGGAAGCAGCGGCCGTACGCGCGAAGCGAGCGGCCGACGCCGACCTGTGACGACGGGAAGCCGCTGCAAAACGTCAACGTCGCACGGCTGACCCGTCGACCATTCACAAGACCGACGCCGCTGCCAAACGCCAACGTCGAGCGACGAAGCCATCCACCGTTCGCCAGTCCGAAGCCGCCGTCTAGTGTCGTGAAAGGGAGTCCGCTCCGGAGGCCGTCCGCGACCGCGAGCGCGCCGCGCAAGCGGCCGCGCGAGCGAGGCGCTACGCCTCCGCGGACGCCCGCTTCAAGCGAGACCACCGACCGGAGCTTCGGACACAGCTGCAGCGTCTGCGACCGGCTGTGGTTCGACAACAACCTCACCCGCATCGGCAACATCTCCAACGAGCAGCAACGCAGCAGCGCGATCCGCGTGCTGTGCAACGAGTTCGGCGAGGGCAGCGACGAGCGCAAGACCCGGGATCGGTACGAAGCCTACGCGGTGTGTGCGACGTGCATGGACGCGTTGACGGCGGGCAAGGTACCCGCCATGAGCACGAGCTACGGTTACCGCTGCCCTCCTCGTCCCCCGCACCTACCCCAACTGAACGTGGTGGAAGAACGTTTAATCGCGCCTCGCCTCCCTTTCATGTGTATACGGCGCCTGGTGTGGTGGGACAAGGGACAGTTCGGCGTCAAGGGTCAGGTGGTCGACGTTCCCATCGACGTGCCGGAGCTCGTGCAGTGCCTGCCGCGCAACGTGTCCGAAGACGCCGCCATCGACGTCCACATCAAGCGTAGGCTACTCAGCAAGTCATCGTACAAGAGCGGATTTGTAAAGCGGAGCAACATCCACGCTTGGATCAAACACCTGGAGTCCACGCCGCTTTACAAGTACGCCAACGTCGTTGTCGACTGGGACCGACTCACGCACTTCGACGCCGACGACAACGTGGAGTACGATGACGACGAGATCGAGGTCCTGCCGAACACCACCGACCTCGACGATCCCATGCAGGCCGCGGTAGCGCTCAACTCCGTCAGCCAGACGCTGGTCTACGACGACGCGTTCGTCGGCGTCGCCAAGGAGGAGAAGACGGTCGATCGTGACGAACAGCAACGGTGACACAACCGAGTGGCCAGAGCGGTTCGGGCGCTGATGGACGGGACGCACAGCTTGCACGTGGCGCGGGGCGAAGACAACGCTCCCATCTCGCTGCTGCTGCTGGACGTTTACGGCGAGGAGCTGTCGTTTCCCACGATATACATGGGAATGCCTCGGGTGATAACGGGTCCTCACCCCACGTCGTTTGCGAAAGCGAGCAGCGAGATACGGCGAACCGATCGGCGCGGCGTGACGCCGGAGCAAGTGCTGTACATGGCGCTGAAGGTGATGCGTTACAACGTCTGCGAGAAGACGATGATGTTCCGGACGAACGTGACGACGAGCGCCTTCACGCGCGAGCAACTCGAGAAGGGCGGTGCCGCGTTTGTGGACGAAGTGATGAACCGCGACCTGGCGTACATGCGCGGCGTTCCCAATCTTCGCCATGATCCGTCAGCTGGGCAAGCCTCACGTCTTCCTGACGATGTCGGCGTCGGAACTCGCGTGGGACCGGCTGATCGAAACGCTGGAACGTCTGCGCGTGGTTCCGGAAGGTCGCGCTCGCGCCATGGAAAAGCTTCGCGCCAGCGAGGACGCGCGCATCGAGCTCGTCAACGATCCGGTGACGTGCGCAGTCTACCTGCTTCGGATCTTCGACGTGATCCTGAACATCCTGCAGGATAGACGCTGCTCGCCGTTCTCGCCCTACGTCGTCGTGGACTTCTTCAAGCGCGTCGAGTTCCAGCAGCGCGGCAGCGCTCACGTGCACACGCTGCTGTGGCTGGACAACGTTCCCGTCGACGAAGAGCTGGGCGGCGACATGCCACGTACGCTGGAGATGGTCGACGCGCTCGTAACGCTGGACGCGTCTCTGCTCAAACTTCCTCGCACGCAGACGCACGAGCACACGCCCACGTGCCGAAAGTACGGCGGAACGACGAAGTGCCGTTTCGGCGCTCCGTTCATGCCGAGCGACCGCACGCGAATCGTGGTGCCGTTTCCACCGCTCGGCGACGACGAGGACCCAGTGGAGAAAGCGCGGAGAGACCGGTTGAAGGCCAGGTACACCGAGCTTCACGAGACGTTGGAGCACGGGGACTTCGACTCCCTGGACGCGTTCCTGACTGCTTGCAACGTCCGTTCCGAAGAGGAGTATTTGGACATTTTGTGCCGGTTTCAAGCGTCCGTGCGTCCTGCACAAGCGCGCGCCGTCCCAGAACAAGGTCAACGCCTTCAACCCTTGGATCAGCAAGGTGTTGAACTCTAACATGGATCTCCAGGTGATATTCGACCACCACGCGTGCGCCACGTACGTGTTCGAATACGTCAACAAAGCCGACCGCGGCATTTCCAACCTGCACCAGTCGGTCCTGGAGATCCTGGACAAGGACCCGAACGCGGACTACGGCAGCGTCATGCGTCAGCTGGGCGTGACCATGCTGAAAGGCGTGGAAATGTCTTCGCAGGAAGCTGCGTGGTTCCTTCTCCGGCAAGAATGTCTCACAAGAGCCGAGACGTCGTTTACATCCCGACCTGCTTTCCGGAGGAGCCCGTTCGGGTTCGCAAGACCAACGCCGAGCTGGCCAAGCTGAGCGCTTCGTCGACCGACGTGTGGAAACCGAACGTCGTGCAGAAGTACGAAGCTCGAGAAGAGGAGTTGGAGGACGTATGCCTCGCCGACTTTGCGAGCAAGTACAGGCTGACTCGCGACGGCCAACGTCCAGTTCCTGCGCGCGAGACCCGTGGTGATCCGCTACCGCGGTTACGGTCCGCCCTGCCAGTCCCGAGTCGTACATGCGCGAGCAGGTGGTGCTGTACGTTCCGTTTCGCAGCGAGGCCGTGGACGTTCTCGACAACAACAGGTACGTGCGGTTGTACGAAGAGGACGCCGAGCTCATCGCGCGCAAGCGCGCCGAGTACAACCCCGGCAACGACGACGCTACCGTGCAGGAGTTGATCGATCGGTACAACGAGCAGCGGCTGCGGCAACAGCATGATAAAGACGAAGACGCCGACGAAGACGAAGACGAAGCCTGCGCCGTTCACGTGGACGCCGAGCACGACGCCGACATTCTACCCGATCGCGAACAGCTCGCGCGCCTGGTTCAGCACGTCGGTCCGTCCGCCGCCGTGCGTAAACGCAAAACATCATGGACCCTGACGAGTACCGCACGCGCATGCGAATGACAAACGACGAACTGCTGCGCGAAATCATGCACAGGCAAACGAGCGGGTCACCAGTGGGGCCTCTGCGAGTCTTCTTCACCGGGCCCGCCGGCTGCGGCAAGACGTTCGTGCTGCGCCTTGCCATGGACGTGTACAACCGCTACAACTACGGCAAGCGGCTCAGGTGGTTAGAACGCGTACGTGATTTGCGCCAGCACGGGCAAGGCGGCCGTGGCTGTCGGCGGCACGACCATTCACGCCGCGTTCAAGCTCACTCGCAACAAGCTGAAGGACGGAGGCCTGGGCCCGAGCGAGCTCAACACTTCGAGTTGCGTTCCGCCACGTCAAGTGCGTGATCATCGACGTGGTGAGCATGATGTCGTCGGACCAGCTGAGCGCCGTCGACTGGCGGCTGCGGCAAATCACCGAGAACGTGGACCAACCGTTCGGAGGTTTGGACGTGATCCTGTGCGGAGACCTCCGTCAGCTGCCGCCGGTCCGCGCCGGCGAAATCTACAAGCGGTGCAGAAACGCTGGACGGACTCTTTGGCGCCACCATCACCTGGCAGTACTTTGAGTACTTCCCGCTGGTTCGGGTCGTGCGGCAGGCCGACCGTACGTTCTCCAACGTTCTGACCGCAATCGGCGACGGTCGCGCGCTCGACGAAGATCAGGTGCGGTTGCTCGAGAGCAGGTTCGTCAGCACCGAGGAAGCGTTGTCGCTCGCGCCCACCGCCGTGCGAATCTTCTACTCCAATGTCGAGGTGCAGCGTTGAACGAGTCGGTTGCCAAGCTCAGCGTCGGAGAAGGAGAAGGACAAGTGGCGGTGGTATCCCGCCTTCGCGCCCGCGACACGTTCCTCGGATGCAAGACGCCGCACTTGCTCGACAAGGCAAAGAAGGTGTGCGCGTTGTCGACGGCCGAGTTTGGCAATCTGCCGCGCGAGGATCGTTCTGGCTCCGGGCAAGCCGTACATGCTGACGCTGAACGTCCACGTGCTGGACGGACTCGTCAACGGTGCCGTCGGCACGCTACGTCTGTGCGAGCCCGCGTACCGGCGCCGAGAAGAAGAACAGCAAGCGCAAGCAGAAGCAGAAGCGGAAGACGACGACGTCGTCGGGTTCCCGAAACGGTTGTGGCTCGAGTTTGACGGCGCGACGACGGACAGACTCGCTCGGCTGCGATCCAAGCACGCGGTGCGCGAGCCGAAACGCAACGGTTACGACGTGGACGCTGCGTGGGTACCGCTGGAACCGCGGTCGCTGACGTTGACCGTGGATCCCAAGGCGGGCATCGCGTGCAGGCGGCAGCAGTTTCCCGCAGTGCAGGCGAGCGCGATCACGGTTCACAAGTCGCAGGGCGCAACGTACTCGAGCGTGGTCTACAATTTCCGAGACCCATCCGCAGAAGCTGGTGTACGTCGCGCTGAGCCGTTGCAGCGACGTGAACAGGCTGTACCTGAGCAACGCCGGCGGCGACCACCGGTTCCACCACCGCGAGGCCAACGTCGACCGAGGCATGGTGGACGAGTTTCGGCGGCTGCAGAAGCACCGCCTCGACACCATCACCCGACGGTACCTGCAGGCGCTTGCGCCGGCGACGACGACCGACGACGACGCAGCAGACAAAGCAGACGACGAATAAGCAAAATAAGAGGTCGCCTTCACGTTGGCGCTCGTAAACGTGCGATCCCTGGGCGCGCACGCCGTCGACGTCGAGCGGGATCCCGTGCTGACCAAGGTGGACGTCCTGTGCCTGACCAAGACGTGGGCCTCGAATGCTCGTGGCGAGTGCACCGCCATTGCCGGCTACGAGGCGTTGGCGTACACGCAAGAGCCGCAGCGGCTTGCAGAGGGCGTTGCCGTATACTTCAAGCGCGGCGATAAGGAGGAGGATAAGAAGAAGCAGCTGCAGCACGAGCAGCAGCACGAGTAGCAGCAGCAGCAGCACGAGCAGCAGCACGAGCACTCCGTGGTCGGGCAGACGTGCAAGGGCGAACACTGCGTGGTAACGATCGACGGCGTCACCGTCGTTACCGTGTACCTCGCCCCCAACCTCTCTCGCGCCGACGTCGAGTAGTACGTGGAGCGAGCGTTGGAGGAGGCGTGGTACGACGTCGTCGTCGAGCCTGCTGGTGCGTGTGCGCGGCGGCCGTTCCTCGTGGTGGGCGACTTCAACGTGGACGTTCGCAAGGACGCGTGTTCGTGCGTTACATGTCGGCCAAGCACGCGCTGGACTTCGTGTCGACGACCGCGCCGACGACGGTGCGCGGCGCCTTCATGGCGCCTTCATGATAGACTTCTTCGGCGCCTTCATGATAGACTTGGTCTTCGCTGCTGATGATGATGATGGTTGGGTTTTTTTGGCCCAAGGCCAGCTGGGGCAAAGAGCGCCAAGCAAAATTATATAAGAGAAAACAGTGGCTACTAAAATGTCTAAGCCAGAATAACAGTAAAGTCAAATAAAACCAGTGGAGATGGCTGGTGTATAGGGCCAGTGTTGATTACGCATGATAGGATATGAGGTTTAAAAAATTAACATCAGACAAATATTTAAAAACGCGTTGCACAGAGACGATGGCATTGTCACCCAAAAACAAGGAAGGGTGCTGCGGAATGTGTTGTCTGTATAGTTCCTTGAAGTGTCTGTGTCTTGTTGTGTCGAGTGCCCTGCATGTAATTAAGATGTGGACCACGGATAGGCCCTCCCCACACCCGCTACACATGGGTCTTGGAGAGCCAGTGAGCAGGTGTGAGTGCGTTGCATGTGTATGGCCTATCCGCAACCTAGCTAAGGTAACTTCAATGTGTCTGTTGTGTGAGTCAGTAGTGTATGCTCCCAAGTGTGGTTTTATTACGTGTAACTTGTTATCTGTCTGTTCACTCCAGTGTGTTTGCCATGCGTTGCGAAGTTGGTGTCTAATGTGTGGCTTCATGTCTGTGTACGGCACTGTTGCTATGTCCACTGTATTCAAGAGTGTACCAGCAGTGGCCATTTGATCTGCGGTTTCATTCCCGGCTATTCCACAGTGGCCAGGAACCCAACATATTGTTATTCCAAGACTTGAGGCGTATGCCGACATGAGGGCCTTAAAAACAAGATTGATTACATAATTTTTTGAGCGTTTTCTTGACAAAGTGCCGTACAACACTAAGAGAATCTGTAAACACTATGGACTTTGAAATTTGATGTTGAACAATGTTGATGTAAACAAGTAAAATGCCGTGTGCTTCAGCCGTAAAAATGCTGTTGTGGGAGTTTCATTCTTTTACACACGTTCAGGTTCGGCCCATGCGCAGCACAAGACACAGCCGTAGCTGTCTTTGATGCGTCGCAGTAATACTCTGCGCATTGATACTTCTCCTTCAGGAAGAGGAAATGCTGAATAATGGCTACCCTTGGTGCCCTGTTTTTGTCAAATTGCAGAAAGGACAAGTCACAACAAACTGCCCGGAGTTGCCACGGCCGCAATAAAATCAGTAATGGGTGTGTTGTGGATGTGTGAAAATGACACAGCCAGCTCAGAAGCTTCTGCTCTCACTCTGAGAGGGAACGGCATGGAAATAGATGGACGATTTGCAAAGAGCTGCTCTGATGACACATCATGAATGGTTGAATTAAAAGGATGATTTGTCATAGACATGATTTTAGAGGCATACAACAAGTTAGTGTATGTCCTCTGGTAATACAGGGACCATTGTGACACTCTGCATAGAGGCTTTCAACGGGGCTAGTGCGAAAGGCACCACAGGCAAGACGAAGCCCCAATGAAGCACCGGGTCAAGCATTTTTAGCGCCGTCTTCGTCGCGGACCCATAAACAACACTGCCATAATCCAAGCGAGATCCTACCACTGCAGTATAAAGCCGCAGGACGGAGCTGCTTGTCAGCACCATAAGATTGGTGTGACAGGACTTTAAGAATGTTCATTGTTTTTAAGCATCTGTTTTAAGGTGTTTCAAGTGAGGGATAAATGTGAGTTTACTGTCGAATATTATTCCCAAAAACTTCTGTTCCCCTCTGACAGGGATTACTACACCATTAATAGAGATATCAGGGTCCGCATGAATTCCACGCTTTCGGGAGAACACAACACCAAGTACTTTTATACAGGGTTCAGTTTAAAACCGTTTTGTGTCCGCCCAGCCAGCAAGTTTTCTTCACCCCAAGCTGGACTTGGCGTTCACAAATTGAAAAGTTACACGACTTAAAAGATATTTGAATGTCATCTACATACACAGAACAGGAAATGGTTGGTGGCAATGCCTTTTGGAGCGAGTTCATCTTAACAATGAATAGTGTGCAGCTCAGGACACCGCCTTGAGGAACGCCATTTTCCTGCACATATACATTGGAAAGTGCACTGCCAACCCTCACTCGAAAGGTCCTTTCCGACATGTAGCTAGCGAGGCTGTTCAGCATGTTGCCGGAGACACCAAACGACTTGAGGTCACTCAAGATGCCATACCGCCAGGCAGTGTCATAGGCCTTTTCCATATCAAAGAAGACTGTTATGCAAACTGATTATGGATAAAGGCATCTTTTACATATGATTCCAACGCAACCAGTTGATCGTTAGTGGATCTCCCAGCCCTGAATCCAGCCTGGCAGCTGTCTAGAAGACCATTGTACTCTAAGAAGTACATGAGTCTCCTATTGATCATCTTCTCGAACAGCTTACACAGGCAGCTTGTGAGGGCGATGGGACGATAACTTGTGGGAGAGGAAGGGTCCTTCCCCTCTTTCAGAAAGGCCACTACGATGGCCTCCCTCCATGACCTTGGGAGGTGCCCCGAAAGAAATATTTTGTTGTAGAGGTGAAGCAGGGTTTCAAGTGTGTCTGTGTGCAGGTGTTGAATCATAGTGTATGTAATGTTGTCTGCGCCTGGAGCTGAAGGTTTACATGTACTAAGTGCAATCTTCAGCTCATGCAGTGAGAAGGGGGTGTTATAAGATGACGTCGACTTATTACTGTCTCGCAAGGACTTCTTCTCACAGGATTGTTTTGTGTTTTATGAAAGTGTTGGGTGTAGTGCGCTGAACTGGACACATGTTGAAAGTGTTGTGCGAGTGTGTTAGCCTGGTCTTCCAGTGTGTACCCTGTTGTACTAACCAGGGGCAGGCTGTGTGTCTGTTGTCCTTTTAGTTTACGTATTCGTGCCCATACTTTCCGCGTGTCTGTGTACGAGTTGATGGAAGTGAGGAAGCTGCGCCAACTTTCCCTTTTCGCCTCACGACGCACTCGCTTCCCAAAAGCCTTTGCCCGTTTAAAAGAAATGAGGTTATCTGACGTGGGGTACCGGCGAAGGACACCCCACGCCTTATTCTGGGCCTCTCGCGCCCGCCTACAGTCCTCATTCCACCACGGCCTCCTTTGGTTACGCGGAGCGCTGGAGGCGTGGGGAATGGACTTTCGGCAGCGTCGAGGATGTGCGCCGCGACGAGTTGGGCTGCTTCCTCCACTTGTAGGTGTTTTATGGATGTGTGGTGTAGTTGAGATGTTTGTGTGAATGTGCTCCAGTTTGCTTTGATTCATTAAACCTTTTATGGGAAGATGGACTGCATGGGCCTTTACCTATATACGTTAGGGAAGTGGGGAAGTGGTCACTACCATATGGGTCAGTGCCCACGCCCCACTCAAGACATGGAAAGAAAATTGCAGAACCAATAGCCAAGTCGAGATGTGAGTATGTATTATGTCCTAAGTTATGGTATGTAGGCTGTTTTTTGTTGAAGAGGCATGCTCCGGAGGATGTAATAAACTTCTCTATCAGGCGACCTCGGGCATCCGTTCTGGAGGAGCCCCAAAGAGAGTTGTGCGCATTAAGGTCGCCTGTTAGGATGTACGGTTCGGGCAGCTGGTCGACCAGCGTCTCGAAGTCAGAGCTCGAAAGTGCATAATCAGGACGAATGTAAATGGAGCATACCGTTATCAACCTATTAAAAATTATTGTGCGTATTGCTACAGCCTCAAGGACGGTGTTGAGAGCGACAGGGTGGCATGCTAGGGATTTCCGGGCAATTATGGCCACACCGCCAGAAGAGTGTGTGCAGCCATCCCTGTCCTTTCTGAAGACCATGTAACTATTCAAGAAATTTGTGTGCTTGGAATTCAAATGTGTTTCCTGAACACACATTACACTTGGCTGATTAGCATGCAGTATTTCGTATACATCGTCAAGATTTTTAAGAAGGCCTCTACAGTTCACATTGAATTATGTTTTCTCTTCCCATTATTTAGTGTGAGAGCTACTGGAGTGTGTGGGTTTGTTATGTGTCGTCTTCGGGCTGTGACTCTCGCCTTTTTTGGCTTGTCGGGAGGCTTTGGCGTCGGGACGCGTTCCTTGCGCTGCGTAGCAGGCAGGAACGGCCCGACATTCATCTCGTCGTCGGATGTCCGAGGGGTGCCAGACGGACCGGGCCCCCTGGACTTGGCCCCCCCTCGGGAGCCCTTCGTTTGAGCCGCCACCGCCGAGGGCGTCCGGGGCGCCAAAGGTGGCATGGGCGGTGCGGTGGGAACCGGTGCGGGGCCAGTGGTGTCCATCACCTCGGTGCCCTCCAACGCACTGGAGGACGGGGAGACAGAGGCGGGAGCGGCACCGGTCCCGACAGAAGTGGTTTGCGCCACAACCGCTGCTGCCTCAGCAAGCGGCGTGGTGCCGGGTTGGGCTGCTTGAGGCAACCCAGCGGGGGGCGGGGGCGGGACCAGGTCAGACTCGCTGAACTGGGTCCCTGTGGACACCAGACGCCGCTCCGCCCCCCGGCGAGCCGCGTCAGCGTACCTCCCCAGAGGGAAAGAGGCGAACCTCTTTCTCGCCTCTGGAAAGGTGATGTTTTCGGTTACCTTAATGTTTATTATCTTTTTTTCAAGTTGGAATTTTTCGCACTTGCGGGAGTATGCCGCATGCGGCCCCCCGCAGTTTACACAAGTGAGGGTTTCGGATTGGCAGTTGTCACTAGGATGATCGTGCGCCGCGCATTTTGCACACGTCGTTCGGCCACGGCAAGAGTTCGTACCGTGCCCGAACCGCTGGCACTTAAAACAGCGCCGCGGGTTCGGGATGTACGGACGTATTGAGCACCGGATAAAACCTGCATATATATGTTGTGGGAGAACTGCGCGGTCAAAGGTCAAGATGATGTGCTTGGTGGGAATCTCCTTGTCGTCTCTACGGATAGTGATGCGTCTCACGGCAGTGACGCCCTGATCCTTCAAGCCGGCAAGGAGATCCGCATCCGTTTCGTTCAGGAGGTCTGTCTCGGATATCACACCCTGCGAGCTGTTGAGGCTCCGATGGGGTGTGACCCTGATGTCGAGATCAGCCAGTCTAGTCTGAGCAAGAAGCTTTGCAGACTGCTGCTTGTCATTTATTTCAATTAAGAGTTCACCAGACCTTTGTTTTTTGCACTTATACGATTTTCCTACTATTGCTTCAAGATACTTGGCGATCAAGAAGACTGACTGAGATGCAAGAGGGTGGGCTTGATTGAGGGATTCCATGACAAGAAATCGAGAAAAATGATCCGGTTCAGGAAAGGTTAACGACGGCAATGGAGGAAAGGATACTTCGGTGCGGCCCCTTTTCAGGGACCGATCACGGTTGGGGGGGGTTTTGGACAATACCATAAAGCATAGTATAAAAGCAGGGAGACGGGGGTACTTTCTCCTTTGACCTTACCCTGGTAGTCAAAGAGGTCCCGGAGGTCCCTGCCTGGTAGACAGGCAGGGAGCCCATCGGCCGGAGCTTGACCAAGGCTCCGACGGCCACCGTTTACGGGCTTCTACCCTTCACCTTTAAACACCTCGCCACGGTTGGACACGGCTTATGTTGGGAGCTCGGGGTCCGCGGTGTCGCTGCTCACCGTCACCATGAATACTCAAGGTGCCCCGTGCGGGGTGGTCTTCGCTGCCAATTGCGTGGTGGCCCCGTTAGTGCCCCACCCGCTCCCCCTGCATTTCAGCGACCACAAGGTCGTCGTGGTGAAGGGGAAGGTGGTGACGATGAAGACGAAGCCGAAGAAGACGATGATGAAGACGACGACGAAGACTGCGACCACGATGACCACGACCACGACGACCACGACCACGACGACCACGACAACGACGACGACTACGACAACGAAGACGACGGAGACGGCGACGACGGCCTAATAAATGCAGCGACAATAAAGACACTTGCACTTGCCCCTCTAAACACTCTCGCTCTCTCTCATTTCGCGTATGCATGCGCGTGTAAAAGAACAAATTACACCAACCTCCTCTCGCAGGAACCCCTGTGTAGATGAGTCCATAGGGGGTTCACGGCACGTTTCACGCGATGGGAGAATCAACCTAACGGAAACAACGGAACCCCCTATGCGTCGCATCTGCACAGGGGTTCCCGCGAGGGGAGGTGGGAGTAATTTTTTTTCCGTTCTATGATGCGACACCTGTCCGAAATATATTGCCTTCCCCTCGATTTCTCCCTGCACATGTGCACAAGCCTCCATTGTCTTCTGACATCGAAGGTACTGGTACGGCTTTTACGATGGCAGAATTGCTTGCGGCAATAGACTGTTCTAAGCGGAAAACTGCGCCTGGTCCAGACTCTATTCCTTACGAAGCCTTCAAGAATTTGAACAATGATGTGCTCGCTCTGCTCCTCGATTCCATCAACGAGGCATGGCTTAGTGGAGTCGTCCCTGGCAGCTGGAAAGCAACGCACGTCGTTCCCATATTAAAAGCTGGCAAGCCAACGATGGTGCTAGAAAACCTGCGGCCAATATCACTTACGGCGACGGTTTGCAAGCTTGCAGAGAAAATGCTAGCCACTCGCTTGTCGTGGTGGCTTGAACAGCATGGGTATTACCACCCCGCGCAAATCGGCTTTCGCCCATCACTTGGCACGGAGGACGGTGTAAGGTCCACTTATGAGATTAGCGGCCAGGCGCCCGGGCTGCGCGTGATAACCCGCCGCTCTGTCTGGCGACGTAGCACTGCCGACACTGCGCTGCAGTCGACGCCAATTGGTCACGGCATGCGCGGGAGACGGATTGTCTGGCCCACCGCATTCCCTCAAGGATAATCCCCCATTGAGAAAGCCGACGGCGCCGCCGAATTCCAGGAACGTCGAGGAGGTGGGGGGATTACCGGCGTCTCCATTGTTGTCGCGCCCCGGTCAGCATGACGCACTGTCGCCGTCTTTCCCGCTTTTCCCCCCGCGGGGTGGCCCGAACTTGCTCATCTACGAGCGTGCCGTTGACCCGAAGATAGTGGCGCCTCATTGAATATTCCGTGACGTGCTGAGTGACAGCTGTCTACGTGAATTCGGGCAGTCCCATACGCGTGTGCGAACGCTACAGGGGCGTTCCCGAGAGAGGGTGATCTCGAGGTTTTAAAAGGCCGAACTTGGCCGTTGGAAAGGGTTCTTGTCTGAGCGCTGAGCCGGCAGCTCCCGGGACACAAGGAGTCTCGACCGTTAACGCTAGGTTGGGATTTGTGAGCCCCCTAGTCGAGGTTAAGATCGCGTCGGAGGTTTAGGGTGCAGCGCCGCACCGGGCAACTAGACGGATCTTGCGGCGAGACAGAGTCTCGGCCGTGGTTTCTCGAGCGGTTTGTGTACGCTCCGAGAGTAGGAGAGTTAGACGAAGTTGAGGAGCTCGAGTGATTTGTGCGCACTCGGAGCTAGCGTCCAGCCGAAGTTTGAAGGTTTTCTTTTTAAGTGCTAATGAACTTCTTAAGCGACCCTGAACCTGCGTCCACCGGCGATGTCCGCGCACGTGGAGATGGGCGCGCGCAGCCTGGCCGCTGACATGGCACATACCCACGTGGGGGATTGGCCAGGAATCTCCTCGTCTTCCTTGGCAACGGGGGGAGATGGGCGCGCGCTGCCTGGCCGCTGACATGGCACATACCCACGTGGGGAATTGGCCAAGAATCGGGCGTGAGAAGCGCTAATGCACCTGCTTAAAGGAGTACTGACACGAAATTTCAAAGCTGAGATCCGCTCTAGCAATCAAGTACAACGACAACACAAATAGGTGTCTGTGAATAAATGCATCTTTCTTTCTTTGTAGTTGTGATCTCTCTTTCGCGAACATTACCGAAACGCGCAAATTCAACTCGTGCATTCGCACTTTCACATTCTTCCCCTCGGGGAAATGCGGGGAATTTTATTTCTCATGTACCCAGTTTTCACACTGTAAATAACTGCATATAAACTCTTCGTTTCATTTAATCAACCTCGACGCCTCGAGTTCGTCAATTCGACCGCCGTCTCCAAGAACTTCAACACCATCGCCCAGCCAGCCGCCTGCCAAATCAACCGGAGCCCGGGCGATTGGGTTCCTGATCGACACCGGACTTCGGGGGAACGAATCTTTACTGACGGGCTTAGCGTTTTGGCAACATCAACACTGTCGTCAACCCGCAGTCATGCTGTTCAGACGATCGTAGCAATGGACATCCAAAAAACGTATGACATCAGTCACGCTGCTATCCTGGACTCAAATGATATGCTCCACCTTCCCATGCGGGTTCGTCCAGTCATTCCTTCAAGACAGGACATTTGCCATATGCCTGCACGGACAAGCTGTTGGGTCCTTCGTTCCTGTACGTGGTATGCCCCAAGGATCAGTATTGGCTCCGCCCTTCTTTAATATGGCCTTGATAGCACTGGCATGGCGCCTTCATGATGTACCGGCTGTTAAATTTCTCCTTTACGCCGATGACATCCCCGTGTGGAGCACTCACCATGACCTGGAAACTCAAGCGAGTTCGTTGCAGTCAGCCCTGGATGTCACCGCAGCCTTTGCCTCTTCGGTGGGCCTTCAGCTATCAACGAGTAAAACAACATACACATCCGTTGCCAACCGCTGGGGCCGCCGAAAGCTTGCTGCTTGTCCCATCCGCCTTCATCTGTCTGGGCAACCACTACAGGAGAGCCCAGCAATTAAAGTCCAGGGATTGCTGATACACCAGTCAGGAACGGCGACAGCTTGGCTTGCTCAGGCTAAACACCAAGCTGCTCAAACGCTGTCACTAGTACGCCGTATTGCTCCCCAAGCTGGTGGAGCGACTAATAGTGAGAGCAGTTTTAACACCGCGCTTGGTGTACTCTGCTCAGTTCCAGCATTTGACGGCAACACAGTGGGATCGACTGGAAGCGATTAACAGAGAGGCTATGAGAGCAATTACTGCGCTTCCACGCATCACCCCTATAGTTGCTCCGCAGGAACAAGCCCAACTGAACACGTTGGATGAACTTGTTCATCAACGTCGCGAAGCTTGGAAATTGAAGAATGCCCTGTGTGATTCGGCACGAGCATTAATTGCTTACGCAGTCTCTCATACCCTACCAGCCCTACCGCAACGAGTTTTCCCCCGTGGCAGTTCGTGCAATTGAGTGGCAACAAACCAACTGACCTTCGTCGTCCAGATTCCAACATTTCGGCGTCTGCCCTCAAACAACGCATCGCCGACACGGATAGCCTCCTTCCACCCGGCTCTACCATATTATATACTGACGCCAGCCTACAAGAGACTGTGATTGCCACTGCCATTCATTGCACTAGCCATCCAGCCCTCAGCAAGACGTCCAGATTTAGGGTCCCGGAACCTCCATCATCGTTCTGTGCAGAACTTGTAGCCATTAGAGAGCCTCTGATTGCTGTAACCGTAATCACTTTGCAGCCCGGGGCACGCATCGTAGTTCGCGCCGATGCTCTACAAGCAGTCCGCCTACTACGGTTAGTTAGTCGTAGCCCTGTGCTGGCTCATCACCTTGCGGCAGGAATCGCTCACAAGATTCTGATTGAATGGGTTCCACGTGACCTACTCACAGAACACTGCAAGGCAGACGTAGCAGCCTGACTGGCAGCATCCGTTCCATCTCCGACTTCCCCGTTAGAGCTGGATGATGCCACTCTCCTGGTGACGAGAAAAGAACACCTCCGGCGCCGCACACGTGCTGTCATTCCACCGTGTGCTGCCACCCTCCCCCCGGGTCTTACCCGTGCAGAGGAGGTTGCGCTCAGGAGGATTCGGGTGGGGGTGGCCTTAACTCCCGCCGTAACCCGCCACTGGCCTCAATACCGAGGTTCCTTTACAAACCCTGGTTGCCCAGTGTGCCACCGCAGCGACGCGATCGCCGACCTTCACCACTTGCTGTGGTCCTGCCTCGCCTTGAGGCCGACGAGACTGCGGCACCTTGCGGCGACGGGCCTCCGCGTAGACGACGCCTCCGCATACGCCGCATGGATACATGGGCGCCATCATCGTTCACTCCTTGACTTCATCCGCGAAGCGAACATTTTAATTTTCATCTAATCACCATCACCTCATAATCCCATATATATGCCCTGTGGAAAAATAAACGTTCATAAAAAAAAGACCATCGCCCGCTTCGTGAACTCGTCCTTGAAGCTTCTGTGCCCCTCCGGAGCCCACAACGACCGAGTACTGCTGCTCTACACAGAGGAAGCAGCTTATATGCATAAGGCCGGGTGCACTTCTCAAAGTTTTTTATCCAGATTTATTGCACGTCACTTGTCTTGCTCACGGAATTCATCGGGTGTGTGAAGAGCTACGAAAGTCGTTCAGTTCGGTCAACGAACTGATAGCTGCAGGGAAGGCGGTATTCCTCAAGGCTCCTTCCCGCGTTCGTGCTTTCAGGGAGCAGTTGCCGGGTGTACCTCTTCCACTGGAGCCTGTTGTTACCCGCTTGGGAACTTGGCTGAAGGCAGTGCAATACTACAACCAACCCTTAAATGGTGTTAAGGCTGTTAGCAGCTTTCCAGAAGACAACAGTGTCCCCGTGAGAAGGGCCCAGAAGGTACTACATGATGGTACACTTCCATGTGACTTGGCCTTTTTGTGTGCCCATTTTACGTTCTTGGCAACGGGCACCACGCTGAATCAATATATTCAGCTGATTTTGGACTCCCAGGAAAGGTTCGCTAGTGCTCCCAGGGGACCTGTTGCTGATAGAGCTATAGAGAATTTTAAGTCTGTCTTGGACAGAAATACGTATATTCTACGTTGAAGGAACTGTCTGAGGTTTTGAGCGGCGGACATACCGCGATTCCAGATGGAATTAAAGCATCCAACGTGCCGAAGTACAAGTACGCTCCGCTAGCTTCAGTGGATGTGGAGCGTCCTTTTCTGCGTACAAGCAGATATTGACTGACAGAAGGCACAACTGCAAGCCCGAAAACCTTGAGATGGTGCTTGTTTGCCACTGCTTCCACGGCCTTTCGCACAATGTTGCGTCACCCTAGATATTTTGGAATCACGACCCTTGAGTTTTTTATGAATAAAATAGAATTGCATTTTCGAAATCCCGATGTTTGTATCCTGTGTTTACTCAAACCCGAAAAATTGCATTGAAATACGCCGCCTGAGTAAATATTATTTTAGCCTATATATGCCTATAAGGTAGTACTTAGCGCCTATATATGCCTAAATTACATATTTGAGTGCCTACAATAGGCGTCTAAAACTTGTTTTTTAGTGCCTAAACTTCCGGTCTCTAGTCATAAGATATTCCACTTCTGCGAGGCATGGCAGGCACGTTTGACCAGTATGACCTCAAGATCAGCCCGAGCTGATTAAGAGGGAAAGGGAAGGAGCTGCTGCACCAGTTGCCGTAGACTCAGGTTCTACCTTTTGAGTTCCCTGCCATCTCTCTCTCTCTCTCTCTCTCTCTGAAAAAAGCGAAATTTCTCAGCCCGGCCCAGACATCACAGAATGAAAATATTTTTAGTAACTGACTCCTCCCCGCTCAAACTGACCAAAACCTCGCATTTGCAACCTTTAACGCTCACAATTTAAGCCACAGAAGCGCAAAGAGCCTGTGTCTCTCCCAGTACACGGCGATTAAAAACCCCGGTTGCTAGTCATTCTCTTTTTGATAACCTTTCCCGCTCGTGAAGCATAGATCAGAAATGCAGCAGCTGCGTACGCACAAGCTCCGTGGGAGTCGAAGTATCGCCATCGCACCTTACATCTTAGAATACAAACGTAGATGTCTCTGCACCTTTTTTCTCTCAACGGTAATTTTACCCTGATATTCATTTTTCGGTGTGCTTTACGGAGGCAGCATGGCTTTAAAATCTTTTCGTAGAAACCGCGGCGCGCACCGAGCTACCAGGCCGCTCTAGTATTTTACGTCAACCAGGCTATAAAGGTAAGAATGATCAGCACAGCAGTTGCATCCTCTCAAATTTTTTTTTAAATGTAACAAATAACACGGAGCTATTTAGCAGCCGCAAAATATTCAACGGGTAGCATGGTGAACACATTTATTCATTGGACGCTATACATAAGGACAAAATGAAGTGAAGCAAAGTATAACGAATAATTAAAAAAAGGAACCAACACGTAGATGTTTAAGCAAAATATATGCAATCGTGCAGCTGCAGCACATAGTGGATTTTATAACTCAACCTCAAACTTTGCTTTATTATTTTTGCCTTCATCAAATACGGAGAAAATGAGTCACTAGAATTTAAAAAAACACCACCAGCATACGCTTTCATTCCCGTTAATCAAGACAATGCGCACCCGAAGTAGCACTACTAAGGCCAGTAAATTTCGACACGTGGGACCACTTGCTCCTCTACACCTAACACAGAGGGCGATGACCGAATCGGGTAGCGGAGGCTATAGAGGCGCGAACCTGGGACAGGTGTCGCTTCTGGCGCCAGTGAACAGCCCCACCCGCGGACGAAATCCCAAACATGAACAGGACATGCCAAGGCGTGTGCACGTGCAGCACGCATGCTTCCGTGTTGTTTAAACGGGCAAACTCTCGCAACATGTCAAGATTTGTCATAGACGCAAATCTTCGACGTAATTATGTCCCCTGACTAACGTTTAACTAGAAGCCGCTGATTATCCTACGTCACTGACGAAGTGCGACGCGTGACCACCCTGGTGCCCCTACTAGTGTTTCTTGTATTCAGAGGTCGGGATTGAGGATTAGTAGCGGCGACTAAACAGCGCGCGAGAAGGAAAATTTTAGTCGCGGTCGGGCTTGTTTTGGAGTAAC
>CM023454.1:158467573-158576045 GCA_013339765.2 Haemaphysalis longicornis
ATCAGCAGAATTACATATGGTACCCCATATTTGGGGCTAAAGAATGCCGAAAAAGAAAAACTCAACATCCTCATTAGGCAAACATACAAATTGGCACTAGGTCTACCGGCGAAGACTTCGACGGAGAAGCTCCCGCAACTAGGGGTACATAACACGTGGGAGAAACTTGTAGAGGCCCACAGGGTTAGCCAAACTGAACGGCTGAAACTCACAGAAACAGGTCGCGCCACTTTACGCCGTCTCGGGTATGAGGTGAACTTGGATTCCCAAACACAAAAAAGCCGCATACCACTCTGTCTGAGGAACTACATCACGGTTTCCAGTATCCCTCGCAACATGCACCCTCTTTACCACAAAGGAAGGAGAAATGCCAGGGTAAAGGCACTGAAAAAAGCTTATGGTAAGGATAGCGGAAGGAAGTACGTCGACGCCGCAAGATTTTCAAGCGCAAACCATGCAGCACACGCGATAACCGTGACCGACAGCAAAGGAAAGGAACTAAGCTCGGCAACTATCCCGACTGAAAACATTGACTCCGCGGAAAAAGCAGCGATTGCTCTCGCTACTACGACGACCAAGCAAAGCCAAGCTCGGATGATCATAATCACAGATTCCCAAACAGCCTGCAGAAATTTTCAGAAGGGTCTCATCTCCACAGTAGCGCTTAATACACTCCTGAAGCTAAAGGATCAAAAAGAAGATGTACCGGACATATACATCGTGTGGACACCGGGGCACGAGTTTCTAGAGGGTAATATGGCGGCTGATGCTGCTGCGAGATCATTCCCACCGGGCAACAACCGCTACCCTCACCCCCATTACAGAAGCTCAAGCCACTCCCCCACCGATGTTCCCACCTATCCCACGACGCACCAGGGACATATCAGAACATTACAGATTGAGCAGACTGAAATATCCACCTCCTCATCCACAACTCACCAAAGAAGAAGCGACGCAGTTAAGAAGACTCCAAACTAACTCTTTCCCGCACGCCTCACAGTTGCACATGATTCATCCCAGCCTGTACAGTTACGACTGCCAATTCTGCGGCACCCCCAACACTCTCTACCACATGTTGTGGGAGTGCAAGGGTGTGAAGGAACTCCCAGAGGTCCTGGCGCCATCGACGGAACAGTGGGAGGCCCTGCTGTCCAGCGAGGTCCTGGATGACCAGCGCAGCCTGGTGATCCAGGCCAGACAAGCAGCTGAGGGCCATGGCATCCTGGACTAGGGACGCCACCCACCATGGATGGTCAACACTACTACACTGAAGATCATCCAGCTCTCAATCTTCCTTTTATAGGAATCAAAAAGCCGTCCGGCGGAGGGTATCACATATGGTGTACATCACATCACAATGGTAAAACGATCATTGAAAATTTAATTAAAACGAAATACAAAAAACGGAAATTGTAAAATAAATGACAGTGCATCACGTAAAAAAAGAAACACTCGCAGAGAACATCACACAAAAAAATTAAAAAGAAAGTTTACCACAATTTCGAAATTTTACCAATAAAAATAGAGCAACAAGAAAAAAATCTGCAGAAATTCAGAGAGTTGTATACTAATGCTCAGTATTCTGATGCCGCTTGCCTAGCGTGTGGATTCTGTACAGTCAACTTTTGTTGTTGTTTTTTTCTAAATTTCGCCGGCCAATTATCCTCATTCGCGGTATTATAACGATTACAGGTGTCACTTAAGCGAAAAGTGCATTTTTTTGTATAAATGAAGGGTGCTACACGTTTCACCATTTTCGCTATTTTTTACGTTTTTTATCTTTTTTATTTTTTTTTTTTTTCAAAATTTCGTTCGACCAATTATCTCCATTTACGCTATTATAACGACTGCAGGTGAAACTTTTGCGAAATCTGCATTATTGTGGAAATGCAGGGCGTTACGCGGTCCTGGCTGTGAAAGTACTCGGCAAAGAATACTACGAATTAGAATATTGGCGCAGGTTGCACTATAGCGGTGCAAGGCTGAAGAAGCCGGACATCTGGAGGCCTTATCTAGGAGGAAATTGTTCGATCTCCTCCTTGGCCTTGTGGACTCTTACTCGGCCCTCGGGGAAGCACGTGTGAATGTAAATGAATCCCCAACTCTTCTTGAACATGTCCTGGCGGGGGAGAAAAAACGCGGCTTCAAGGGCCAACATCTCGACCGTTTTGAGCATGTTCAAAGCGAGCGCCTTGAGCCCTTCGGGGTAACCATGTCCCGGTGTTCCTGTGCAATTTAGACATTCCGCGGTCAGCCTTGTTCACGTAGTGGGCGATGTACGTGGCACAGGCATATATAGTGATCGAGGATGATCTCAATGTCCATGTCGGAGTCGAGCCCTTAAGCAATCCAGGGGTTGAATGGATCGACCCACTTGTGATCGAGGAGCCACTTGTACAAATTCAAGGGACGACTGACTCCGGCTCTGAGAATCTCCGCGTAGTGAACCTTGTTGCGCACGCCAAAGCGGCGCCAGAACTGTTCGATGGCATCGAACGTCGTGTGTTCCAGGCAATCGTGCATCTCTTCGTGCGTCAGCGCTCGTGTTTGTCTCCTTCGTGGTTTAAATTTTCTTCGTCATCTAAATCTCGCTGCTGGCCATCGAGAACGGGGTCGGGTAGGGAGGCTTGATCTCACGAGCCTGGCCCATTATATCTGCGGGAACGGCAACTCTTCGACGTTGTTATTGTAAAGCAGAAAAATTGGGGTTCTACCTTCTCCTTGTGCCATGACCAAGAAGGGGTGGAACATGTTAAGGCACATTCCCACTGGCGATGCGCCTCGTCGCGCGACGAAAAGCGACGTCGCAAAGCGACGAGCCGGCCGTCGCTTTTCGGAGTTTTGCGACGGCGGAGCAGATCGCTCTGGGTCCGAATTCCCTCGTCGCGCGACGGCCCCGCAAAACCGGTAAGCCAATCATGGCCGCGGAGTAGGCTGACGTAGCCGGAAACGAAACGTTTCTTTACATCCGGTATGCAAACGCTGCGGCGGGCGGGCGAGCGCCGCCACCGCCGCTGGCTCGCTCGGCCAGGCGCTTGGCCGCTATCGCTGTACCCGCCCGGGTCGGGCCGGCAAGCAACTTCCCGTGTGCATCGGTTCTTTGGTCAGTGGCTTCAGCGTACGCGTGCACTAATCAACGAATAGCGTGGAACTCATCAGTGTGAGAAGCGTGTATGGATTGTAAATAGAGCTAGGTGGGACAGCGAGACGGGAGGTGACTTGCAGCCTCTTCGTCTATCGGCGACTGGTAAACACGCGTAGAGTTCGGAGGCGTCAGAACGTTGCGCCTGTGAAAAAGAAGCGCACATTTGTGGGCCGTGATGCGGGTGTTGTGGCGTGAAAGCAGCCGTGTGCATTTCTTCGTGCAAAATATGTTGAAAAGAGCCTTCGTGAGTTTGTTATTCTGCTCCTCCGCAACACGCAAATGCTTTCGGCATTGCTCCAGGTTAGTAGCATGTGTTTTAGTTTGATTTCTACCTGCTTTTGTCGCGTATTCTTTGACTTCGAATGGTTGACGCACCAACGAGGTCGTATGTACAAGTCGGGAAGCAGCTGCGCTGAACGCAAGTCAGCATCATCGCTCATCGCAAGTGCGAACACCACCTCAAGGCCTCATCGCGCGACTCGCCCGTCGCGCGACGAGACAAATCGCCAGTGGGAATGTGCCTTTACGCGGCGGCAGGGTGGAAGACACGAACTTTGCCAGATGAAGGAATAATTTATTCGGGAGTTTTAGAATAGGGGGCTCCAACGCTCTGGGGCCCCCAAGCGTCTTGGGGCGTCCTACTGCGCATGCGCAGAACCTTTTGGGGTTTTGGGTGCCCGTTATCGGGACTTTTGTTACCGCGTTTCATATCGATGCGTGCATCCACTGCTACACCCAATTTTAAAACCATAGCAGCGTGCGCAGCGCAAGTGAAGGACCTTCGTACTGGTGGCGAAGAAACGAACGTGCCTTTCTGGTAGAATTTTCCGTTAACCCGCCGCGGTGGCTCAGGGGCTAAGGCGTTGCGCTGCTGAGCACGAGGTCGCGGGTTCGATTCCCGGCCGCGGCGGCCGCTTTTCTGATGGAGGCGAAAAGCAAAAACGCCCGTGTGTACGACATTTCGGCGCGCGTTAAAGATCCCCAGGTGGTCGAAATTAATCCGGAGCCCTCCACTGCGGCGCGCCTCATCGCCTGCGTTGCGTCGGCGCGTTAAACCCCTACAATCAATCAATCAATCAATCAATCAGAATTTTCCGTTAACTCTTCCTGGCCTTCTTTGAAGTTCTGTGGGCGCAGGAGTGTCGTTCTGTCAAGGCTCAATCGGTCGTGCATGACAACAGAATTTACTAATTAAATAAACGGGCCACATACAACAGGTCATCTCAAGAGCACCAGCACACCTCCGCCCCCCTCCTCCCCTCATCCCCCCCCCCCCTTCACACACACATACGGGTGCGCGCTGATGTGATTCTTCCTGGATCCGCAACTGCTACGTATACTAATATGTTGCGTGAAGGACATTTTGAGCAATCGTCAGCATTTCTTAAGTAACCGAAATAACCGAGGAAATATCACGGTAAACAACTTTGCAATTTTTAGCCAATCTATCCTGTCGTAGCTTGAAACCACGCTTTAGCTTGAACATCGCGGTCGCTGTCAACCAAGGAAATAGTTTAACTGTGTCATTACTGTCCGCTTCATGCTAAAGCATGGTACACTTTGGTCTTTCTGTATGCGGGGCCATACCAATACGCATGTTTTCTTGGTGCACTCCGGGAAACAAAATGCTGACTTGTTTCGGGCATAGCACCATGCCCGAAGGTCTTGCTGGCTCTGCACAGCTGCCCAATCCTCCGTTTTCTGGTGGACCAAGGAGATTTTCAAACATAATTTCCATTTCCCGCGTCTGCAACGAAAACTACAAAACTTCTGTGCGCCCTATACATTCCAGAGCCGCCCATGCTCATGAACTGCAAATACTTTTTTTATCGTTTAGCTTTAAAAACCGGCAGTGTGTACTCGGCTGAAAAATGGCAGCGCACGCGTCAGCTAAAAAAGTATGTCCTTGCATTAAAGTTTGAAACCAAAATGGTAGAACCGCATTATAACTCTTTCCTCCGATCTCACGACAAAATTCAAAACGGAGCAATATTTTGCTCAGCTTGCACAGAACATGCCTAACCGCAAGAGTATGGTCAGACATCGCCGTATTTGCGTTATTATTTTTTCTTGCTAAATATAAAGTTCGATACAGCATTGAATGACGAACTTTGCAGTTAGTTGCTCTACCTCATCTGGGAGTGGTAACTAAAGGGGGTGGCTGCTCCAGAAAAGGTATAACTTGATAGTACACGCCTTTAGGCAGATTATAGGGCATTTATGCACGAAGCATTGAAAACTTGACCGGTAGCAATGCAACTATTTGAGAACACCAAGCTCATTACAGCAGACTCTACATTTGGGCTGTGCGGAAATGTCAACCAGATTCATTGTTACAAAGCACAAGCTTCTCATGTCCGCCCCGAGTCCTGATAGAAGCTATAGTATACGAAATGGACTGCGTTGAGACTCATAAGCGCAAATTTAAACTGGCATGACTTAACAAATACCGATGGCTGAATTACTCCGCTTTGGGTGTGCCAGGTTCATGTAATTTTCGCCCTTAACAGCGCTGTTCTTGCGCGTGATGTCTGTCTGTTTAGGGTTGTTATTTGTTGAAATTATTGCTAGCGATATAACGCTTCTTGCATGCATAATTCATAGCCTCTCATTTTTTGAGATAACATCTGCGGTACACACAACGCAAGTGCAAAGAGTCGAAGTATACTGCACAGAATGAAAAATTTTACTTTGCAGTTTGGGCAAGAACGACTTAATAAAAAAAATTCAAATTCTTACGGCCTACGTCATTTTATTGCGGATGTCACACTCATCATACTCCACACGTTGAAATAAAGCAAGTAATTGCATGAAACTATGACCAATGCAATGCCTGCACAAGGTTCTCGTGCGTGCAATGTACGTCCTGTATCACGGGCATAGATTTGTACCACGCGGTCTGCGGATTTTCGCCCAAATTACAACTTAACTGGCACAAATACAATCATAATCAACACCATCATGAGAGAACCTTAAAGGGCCTATTTTAAGACAAAACACAACCTTGTTCAATATAATAGCGCTAGCCTTTGGTAACTCGCACAGCTCCATTCCAATTACAGACGTTTTTTCAACCGAAGCAATGTAACAAATATCATAAATTTTCAAATTTATAGTGCTGCAGTGAAGTAACATCGGCAGGAGTGGCATATATATATATATAAATATATATATATATATATATATATATATATATATATATATATATATATAATATATATATAATAATATATCTATCTATCTATATAATTATATATCTATATATCTATCTATTATATATCTCTCTACATATACTCTACTCTCGGCTAGCCACTAAAACGTAGTTGTGAGTGTGTTAACTGCACGTTGGAAGTCCAAATGATAAGATCAATGGAGGCCCCCTCTACAATCGCGCAGTCATGCTCCTTGGCGGTGACTTAGGTCGTTGGGCACCAATCGTCCATCAAGATCATGTGCTGTCATAGTGAAATCGCCGCCAGAAAGTGGGCGGGGATTCGCCATTGCTTCAAATGTTTAATGTAATATATCGATAATTCCATTGAAGTTTACTGTAATACTGATATCATTGTTATCGGGACAAGGCAGTCTTTTTAATGAACCAAACATGTATTTTATCTTCATAGCCTTTAAGGGCGCTTGCAAACTACCGCGCTTTTTTTTCTTTCGGGAGGGGGGGGCGGGTGGCGTGGGGGGCGGAGAATATCTTAGCCCCCCGAACAAAAATCCTGGCTACGCGCCTGCTGTGGAGTTCATGTGCGCGGGTCCGATCCAGTCCGCGGTGGTTGCTTTTCAGATGGAGGTGGAAAGAGAAAACATGTGCACCCGTGCGTCGAGATTTCGTTCCACATTAACGACCCGCAGATAATCAAATATAATCTCAAGCCCTCCACTATGGCGCACCTATAACCAAGGCGTGGCCTGGGCGGCACAAGTGGCAGGGAACTATTTCGAATGCCCATTTCAAACATCAAAGTTTAATGAGCTGTCAAATTAGTTCCAAGCGGTGCATCAAAAAACCGATTCTCTTATTGCACTCACCAGGCTTCATGGTATTGTAAAATATAAAAATTACAGGTTTATGAACAACTGTTTTTTGTCTATTGTTCCTCCAAACGTGAATAATTATCTCTAATTATCTTGGTCTTAATACCCCTGTCACACGGGCACTTTCAATCGCGATTGAGTCGATCCAGCTCGAGCTCAATCCGGATCGGGCGCATGCTACACAGCATTTTCAATCGCGATCGAGCTCGATCCCGCTCGAACTCAATCCTTGTTTCTCAAGCGGCGATCCAGGCTTTCAAGCGCGATCGAACGAAAGCGGCGATACTCTCGTCCTCGCTCATTAATGACACAGAAGGTGAAAACTTCAACTAGTGCCACAAATTGTGTCAAATAACTGGACCAAAATAAGCGTGAGGTAACATTTACATAGTTACGTATACCTACGACCACGAGAAGTTACCAGACGCCGGCTGCAAGTATAATATTAGCGCCATCTAGCGTACACGAGTGCAACCGGTGCAACTTTTCGATCGCGATTGAGTGAGTGAGTGAGTGAAACTTTATTGAACACTCATGCTAAAGCACAAAAGGAGGCAACCTGTTAAGGCGCCAATACGGGCCAATGGTTAGTCTTCGGTAGATGGGTCCATGGACATCCCAGGAGTGACTCGATCCAGGGCAGGGTTGCCAGGTCATCAGAGTGAAAAGGCGCCGGAAATTTGTCGAAAGGAGCCAGAAAAGGCGCCACCTTTAGCTGAAAGTTTTGTTAGTCGCAAAAAAAGCGCAATTTTCGGCAAGGCGATTTCTTGGCGCTTTTCTTAGAAAAAAAAGCGAACAATTCTCGTAAAATCAGCACAATCGATCAATTTCATTCATTTCCATGGTACGGGAAAGCAGTACGTCTTCATCATTTATATCGAAAATGAAAACATTGTCAACAAATCGAAGTTGACAAGCACAAGGTAAATGTCACACCTGCTTAAAGAGATAAGTTGCTAGCCAATAAAGAACCCATCGTGCAAGTCAAGTATCTTTTATTGATCCCATTCAATCTAAGGAGACTGGGGGGGAGGAGGTTTCTATGGCGGCATTTAAAGTCAGCACTGACTCAGTAGGAACAATCGAACAAAACGTCGAACATAACTGTGAAACAAATCAGCTGCCTTATGTCACTGATAAATGTCGCACTTTTTCCACCATATCTCGCGGCACTTGAAATTCAGCACTGGTGACACCCCTCATGCGTATAGTGCAAACTTCATAATGGGGATTGCAACAAGCAGCTCGTGGTTGAATTCTGTTTCTCAAGTCCGTCTTCGTGAATGTTACGGCCGAAAATACGCGTTCCGATTTTGCATTTGACAAGGGCAAGGCCAGCAGCTTCATTGCAGCTGCAGCGATGTCCTGCATGAGATTTGCACCCGACGGATCCTTATATTTCTGCAGCGTGTTCCAGAACTCACTAGCGGGCATGTCCGCGTTGACGCTTTCTACCTGTCACAGGTATCTGACTGGTTCTTCCATTCGGCGCTCTTAGCAAGAAAACAGGCTGTTTGGTAGCGCTTTGAGTCCCCGCATAGCATGCGCTCGTAGAATCGATTGTGGGCTTATCGCTCTCAATATGCGGACGAGTGACGCTGAGCTCGGAGGGCGTTTCTGCAAGTCGTGTTTGGTTTGAGATACAAATTCAGATCTCAAAGGCCGTGCTTGATCCACCGTCGTTGAGCTGGCTTCATGCAGCAGAAGTGCTTGCAGGAGTCGAATATATGTCAGGGCTGGAGGCCACAATTTAAAGCCTTCGTATACAAAATCACTGTCAAAAGTAGCCACAAAGTCGCCATGGCGCCAGTCAGAATTTTCGGGCGCCAGGAGCCGCTAAAAGGAGCCAATATGACGAGAAATCGCCAAACCTGGCAACCCTGATCCAGGGGCAGCATTTCGGCTGGCGTACCCGCGAATTTTCCCGCCATTTTTTCGCGGGGCTACCAGGGTTACCAGACCAGGACTGTCCTCCCCTTTACGGACTGCCTTTACGGGCCCCATACGTTTGTAGTACCTCCCCTAGGGGTGAAGCGAAAAAAAAATTGGGCCCATCTCCCCGCGAGGGGCACTCGAGTAAATGCGTCGCATAGGGGGTGGGTGTATTGCGTTAACGTTTAGTGTTGGGGGAGTTGGTGGTAGTGAATGCGTTGTATCAACAGCTTCTTGACGTAGTTTGAATGAGTCAAGGATATAAGGCGCGTTCGTAGCCTCCCATTCTGTGTCGGCTTTGTGGCGCAGTGGGTAGAGCACCATGTACATTGCGTTCCGCCCGCAGGGTCGAGGGATCGAAACCAGGTTCCGCGTAGTAGGTTTTTTTGTATAGCGTAGGGGGACGGGTGCGGACAACGACGTTGCGGACTATGACGGACGTCAACGCGGGTGACATCGTGAGTTACTGAAATGCTCTGCATTTAAAAAAAAAAGAACGAACCTGGGCCCGAGCCCGAGCCGCGAGCGCGCAGGGGTTTGAAACCAGAGCGGGCTGACAGATCCGCGGCCTTTACGGGCCCCAATACGTTTGTAGTACCCGCGAATGTATGATGCGATCTAATCAACAGAGGGCACTCCTGGTCGGGCAACCATGGTAGCCCCGCGAAAAAACGGCGGGAAAGTTTGTGGGCCGCATCTACATATACAGCCCCGTTGTCGTTGGCGTGAAGGTCGATCATAGCTTTAGCCCTGGCCAACCTCCTTTCCCGGTTGTGATCTGGGTGCATATTTCGCGGGAGCGGGCCGGGGCACCACCAAGTGTTGGCGTATCTCCTCCGGTATCTTGTTCTTAGTTGTCTCTCTTTCTCTCGTGGGTGCGAGGTTCAGTCGATGGCAGTGGCGGATCCAGAGGGGGGGCGGTAGGGGCGATCGCCCCCCCAAAAGCCTGTCAACATCCCCCCCTCTCCCCCCTCCCTTCAGTGCCTGTGGCCACCTCCTTGGTCAGGTTGCCCCGACACGACTGCCCTAACCGCAGAGGAAGCCGAATGGCTAGAACGGCTGTTATGATCAGCCTTCACGGCTTGAGAGGTAGCTGCACGGCAGACATAACCTAAGTTAGTCTCCTAACCGTGGTTATCGCAAACCGAGCTAGGCAAGCACGGTTTACCCTCACAAACCGAGGAGCTGCAGGTGCACCAGCCGCGAACCGGAGCAAGTTATTCGACAGCTTCGCGGAGCGGCGGGGGGAGCAGCCGTGCTTGGGCTTTCTCTCTGCCCCCGCTTTCTTCGCGCATGCTGTCGTTCAGGAGATTGAAACAAAAAGAGCAGTGACCTCCCACATTTTTGTGTGTTTTTGTATTTATTCAGACGGTGCAATAAGCCGCGGCCGCCGCTGCGTAGCCGGGATTGATACAGCCGCTCTGACCGCTCCGTTTTTTTGTTTTTTTTTTCCATCAAAATAAACAGAAGTGTAGTGGACGCGCACTTCACGGCTCACTGAAGGTGCCTTTCTCACGCTTGCGCGGGCAGTTCGCGTTACCTGACCCGCAGGATGTATGACACGTGAGATATCGTGTTCCACGCCTGCGCTGCCGCGCCATCGGGGACCAGGGAAGGGGGGGCGGGGGGGTCACCATTTCTCTTCGCTTAATAAAGGCACTTGAGTTCCAGCAACCGATCGGTGTGTACGCTTTTATCGTCATTCGTCAGCCGACGAGGCAAGGAGGTTAGGTGGTTCAGTTGGTTCAGTACTGCGGCACAAGTTGAAGAAGGTGTGACATGTAGTCGAAGGTGACGAAACACTCACGTGCTCAGTACATGACCAGCACGTGATTTCGTCGGCCGAGTCGCATGAGTCTGACGACTGGTACTGTAGTAGCCACTTGACCCATCCTGACGACTCGAGGTAAGCGTTGGCCACGCGCAAATATATAGCTTGCGTTTAGAACTTTAGATCTGATACCCGCACCTCTTAATTGTTTCGTTTTTGAGTACAAGAAGACTTCAAACGTGCATATTATAAAACTTCAAGGTACGCTTTTCTAAACATGCGTTTACAAAGAACACGAGCATGTGTTGTTTCATATTGATGAAATGAACACTGCCCACGATTTTATGCTGGGGAGTTTCAAATGTAGTGAAGCAATGTCACATAGACTGAAATAATTTTGCTAAAGTACAAGCGATCTATTATCGCAAGCCGATACAGCATCTCTTGCTCAAGCTTAGCACGACATCATGTCGCTACGCGCTTTGTGATTCATTCTGTCGATTACACGATGAACAGTTCTTTTTAAAGCATTCCGCTGAAAGTCCCCTGTAAGGTTTATGTAAATATGCCTAAGCACTGTGCCGTTTGCTAATTTTTGCCGTCTGTGATGCTTCTGCACGTTGAAGTTGCTCTCGCTCTGTTTTAATTGTTAAAACGATGCAACGCACGATTGAAGATGAGCAAGTGGAGCAGTGCTTGTGCAATCTCCTGTGTGCATCCATTTATTGTTCGAAGAATTTTCTTTGCATGGGTAAGCTCCCCTGTTAGTAATTTAAATGCTCATATACTCTTGTACCGATTCTAGGATGTGGCTTTAAGTCATGAGTTCTAGTTCTACCGTCAGGTCAGCAAATATTACGTTTTGTATTCTGCATATTGATACATGAAGCATCTTAAAACATGAAGCTCGCAATTGCGGCTGTCATGTACACCGACAGCATTGGACTATCACATTTTCTTTCGTCTGTTTGCAACCCCAAAGCTCTCTCTGAAGAATGAAGAGGGCAAGTTCGTAGAAGATCGACAAGTTCTTCCTTCCTGCTGCTAAGAAATCCCTACATGTTGCAGTCGAAGGCACGGAACAAGCCACCTCATCAGCAGTTGTGCCAACGCTACGACTGGACGAGAAATACGCTAACACCTGTATTCTTCCCCGGTCGGCAGCATGTAGCGCATCGCTACCTCTGCAAGGCGAATGTTCACCCCTTTCTTCTCCATGCGACCAGACTACCGAATTTGAAAGCGAAAGATTGGACGTGGTATCTCCGAGCATCTCCGCGGAATTCTCGAGTGACATAGGAAAGTTCATCGGTAGGAAAGTCGATGACTACACTAAACGGCGTTTGTTGGAAACGCATTGGTGCCCTCCGGATAACCACAGTTTTCCATTCTCACTTCACCGGAAAAACGGCAAAAATGAGAAGCGATACGTAAGTCGGTCGCACTTAAACAAGTTCAAGTGGCTTGTCCTGTCCGATTATAGCAGGGGCCTGTACTGCAAGTACTGCGTTTTGTTCGTAACAGGTGCGATGGGAGGCTACCAGAAAAATGTCCCCCTCCAAAAACTGGTCACCAAGCCGCTCACATCCTTTGCGAAACTGCTGGGAAAGGACGGCGATCTTTCTGTACATGAAGCAAGCAAGTACCACAATGAAGCAATCCAGGCTTGGGAGGAATTTCTCGCACGTCTGAAGGCACCCAAAAAAGATGTAGCCAACCAAATCATCAATCAGCATCTACATCAAGTGATTGAGAACCGAAACCGCCTGGTCCCCATTATAACGTCTATCATCTTTCTAGGGCGCCAAAACATACCATTTCGTGGGCATCGAGACGACGGAAGACATCTTGAGCGGTCAAATGAGGCCTCAATGAATTCGAATGAGGGCAATTTCCGCGAGCTTCTGCGCTTTCGAGTATCAAGCGGGGACACTGAACTTCAGAAGTACCTTGCCAGCACATCATCTCGAGCCACGTACACCAGCAAGACGACCCAGAACGAATTGATCAAGTGCTGTGGAGAAGAGGTTCTTGCTACCCTTATTCAGTGGATGCACGAGTCGGGCGTCTACAGCATTATGTTCGACGAAACAACCGATGTATCTCACACGTCGCAGCTAAGTCTTGCTCTGCGCTATGTACACGAGAACGCTGTACGAGAGGACTTTTTCCAATTTGTTGACCCTCCCAATGGCAGCCATGCTGTAGACGCCAACATAACTGAGCCTATCCTGACAGGAAGAGTACTTGGTGAGCGGGTTCTGAAGATGCTGAAGGACCTACAATTCGACTTGGGCAGGTGCGTCGGCATAGCTACAGATGGATGCAGCCTCATGGTGTCAGTGTTGTGTCGTGGGCGACGGCGAGCGGCCTCGGCGGCGACGGGAGCGAAGGCTCAGCGCGCCGGGCCCACGCACAAGCCCAAGAAGAAAGAGTGCGGCCTGCTCGTACCAAGACCAAAACCCAAAGAGAACGTTTATTGTTCAACAAGACGACACCGAGACGCATACGCACGTGACCCGTCACGTGCGTCCACAGCAACGACATCTAGTTACAATTAATACAACCAAGCGCACACAGTGAGCGGGCGCTCCACTAGAGGGCGCCACTACACCACATCATCTTCCCGTGCAAAAGAAGTTCGCACACTCTGCGAAATACGCCACTACACCACATCATCTTCCCGTGCAAAAGAAGTTCGCACACTCTGCGAAATACATACAGCATCTTAAATGCACACTCCACATCATTCTCCCGTGCTTTGAAGAATGTCTGCATCTTCCTTTCACTTGACTGACACAACAGGCTATCAGTCGCTCATGACAGTTCTATAAGTCCCAAAAAAAAACCCGTCCAAAAAACATTTTCGCTCACGACAGTTCTCTAAAGTCCCAAAAAAAACCCGACCAAAACACTTTCAATGATGATATACGATTCAACACAGACATGACACGTTCAACATGACGCAAAGCATGAACCGTACGTATACCCCTTACTGCACATATTCGCGAAGCCACTGAGGCTGCTTAGTCTTACGGCGCGGACGCGTAGACGTTGAACTTGCATTATTTGACGATCCAGACGCCCCCTCATTTTCCCTTGTGTTGTCTACATGGCTATTTGGATCTGTTTGTTCACTATTTTCTGACATTCTAATGGTTCCCGAGGGACAATGGATTCAGACCTTGCACTGGTAGAAACCTCTGACAGATCAGGGTCTGTCTGAACACTGGGGCTTGTCCCTTCTGACAACTGTAGACTAGGGGACTGACTGTCACAAATGTCCAAGTTAGACAAAGAGTACAAAAACTCTTTATGCCTCGACGAGAGTTCAACATTGTCAAAGGAATACGGTGCTGAGCCAACCTCGATTCCCTTCGGAACGACTGTGATTTTGAAGCGTTCCAGATCTTTCCATCACTGAGCTTAAAGGTGAAAGGTGCAACCTGAGCTTGCACTGTCAACGGCTTACTATACTTCAGAAATCCTTGCTTACGGAATTTTACCTTCACGACATCTCCCACCTTTATGCGGGTCTGCTGCGCACCTTTCCTTCTGTCAAAGTACTGTTTAGCTTTATGCTGCGCTTCGTGAAGACCTGATTCCGAACATGAGGCAGGAAATTGTCCGATTCTGCTGCCTTTTTACGTATCCTGAAGTTGCTAATATCCACTTTGGAACGAGGCTGACGTCCATGCAGCAAAAAAGCTGGAGAAAGACCTGTCACTGAATGTGGTGTGACCCTATACGACCCAAGAAATTGTGTAATGCTTTTCGAAGCATCCTTGCCTTCAAGTCTGGCTACCTGTAAATGTTCTTTGAGAACTCTGTTAAACCGTTCAATCTGGCCGTTAGCCTGAGGGTAATAATTCGACGAGAACACGTGGCGGATACCTTTCTCCTTTAGATACTCTTGCATTTGTTTGGAGACAAACTGGGGTCCATTATCCGTCACTAAAACCTCAGGGAGCCCTTCCCGACTGAAAGACCAGTCCAACAACTTAATGACATCCTCAGTTGAAATGGAATTTGTGCCCAGAACCTCAGGCCACTTAGAGTAGTAATCGACTAGTGTAACAAGAAATCGGGGGTACGACACATCTAACGGACCGACGATGTCCATTCCCAACTTTTGCCAAGGCCCTTCAGGCCATTCCACTGGCTGCAACGGAGCTACATGAGGCTTAGCAGACTTGTCTGCCAGCTGACAAACGTGACAATGCTTTACATGTTCTTCAACATTGCGATCCATTTGAGGCCACCAGTAACGTTCCCGGAGAAGTTGCTTTCGTACGTACTATTCCTTGATGATTTTCATGTGCTAACTCGAGAAACGTAGGTACCAGTACACAAGGGATAACTACACGGTCATCACGCATGAGTAATCCGTCCACAACAGAAAGTTCATCCCTTACATGAAAGTAAGCTGTTAAGTCACTGTGTACCTTTTTCTTATCAGGCCAACCCTTTGACACATACTCTGCTACCTTCTGCAACGTCACATCTGCCTTCGTTGCCAGCTGCACGGTTTCTTTATCGACTACTGATGTTACTAATGACACTATCTCTTCCTCCTTAACAAGTTCTTGACCGGTCTGAATGGGTAATCTCGATAGAGCGTCAGCCACCAGATTTTCTGACCCTTTGCAATACTCGATGTCAAAATTGTAGTACAGCAGACGAGCTGACCACCGTGAAATCCTTAAAGGTCTCCGACCTGAGTCTCCTGCGGCTAACAAAGCAACTACAGCCTGATGGTCAGTTCTAAGTGTGAACCGTCTGCCCCAAAGAAAAATGTGCCACTTTTCGCACGCGAACAAACAAGCCAGCGCTTCGCGCTCTCCCACAGAGTATTTTCTCTCAGTCTCCGACAAAGTTCTAGATGCAAAGGCTATGGTTTCAAGCCTAGAACCATACCGCTGCTGTAGTACCGCGCCAATTCCCACATCAGATGCGTCGGTAGTAACTACTACAGGCAAGTCAGGATTAAAGACCTTCACAACCGGAGAACATGTGAGGCACGCTTTCAACTGATCGAAACTGCGCTGAGCATCATCAGACCAACAAAACGTCTGACCCTTCCTGAGCATGAGGCGAAGTGGTTCAACTATCTCTGCATAGTTCTTTATGAACTTAGCATAGTATCCTGCAAGACCTAAAAATGATTGCAGTGACTTTATGTCCGTAGGAGCGGGAGCATGAACTATAGCTTTTACTTTGCTCTCCAAAGGTGAGATGCCCTCAGCCGAAATCTTGTGACCCAAAAAATCAAGTTCCTTGACCGAAAAAAGACATTTGTCGTTCAACTTCATGCCACTGTTTGCTATACATGTTAAGACTTCAACCAGGCTCGCGTCATGCTCAGCTTGAGTCTTTCCCCACACAAGAATATCATCAAGATAGCAAACAACATTTTTGCAATTTTTTAAGATCTGAGACATCATTTTTTGAAAAACCGCAGGCGCCGACGCCAGACCAAAACACACCCTCTTAAACCTGAATAAACCTTCATGAGTCACGAAAGTAGTTAAGTCCCTACTGCCCTCTTCCAGCAACAACTGATGATAAGCCGACGCCAAGTCAAGCTTAGAAAAACAAACAGCACCATGAAACATCTGCAACAGCTCTTCAACATGCGGTAAAGGATACCCATCAATGATAATTGCCTTATTCGGTTCCCGGAGGTCCACACACAGCCGAATGTCCCCGTTCTTTTTCCGGACGACGACGAGTGGCGAAACCCACTCCGAGGCGTCGACACGTCAATGACATCATTGTCCTCGAGGCGTCGCAGCTCGCTGGACACTGGATCACGGAGAGCAAGAGGCAATCTTCGTAGCTTAGATGCAACTGGAGTCACACCTGGCCGCCGTTGGATCTTATGCGAGACGTCCTTGACAAGACCCAACTCGCCGTTGAAGAGATGTTCGAAACCCGGGGGCACGTTCACGGGACACTGCACTGCACACACCGATGCTAGTCGACACGTAAGAGACGCACCGTCGATCTGAATGCCCAGTTGCTGGATGGCGTCGAGCCCAAAAAGAGATGTCCCTTTGTCGGTGACGTAGAATGTGACGGAGCAAGACCGTTGCAAGACTTGAACAGGAGCTTGGAATGAGCCGCGGATGCCGATACGTTGTTTGGAAAAATTCCACAAGTTGACGGAAGCCTTGGACAGCGCATGCTGTTTACTGAAGTGACACTTGAAATCTTCGACAGTCATCAACGACACGGATGCTCCGGTATCGACTAAGAGTTGCATGGTCACTCCGCTGACTTCGGCTTGAACGACTAAGTCCTTTCTTGGAGGATTGTTGACGCTGACTTCCGCTTGGACGACTAAGTCCTTTCTAGAAGAAGTGCTGACTGTTAAGACGGAAGATCTTGCGGGTGCGTTGATCTCCGTGGATGCTGGATGCTCTACAGGTTCCGGTGTCGAAGCGGATCCCGTAGCTTCCTTCGAAGAAACTCGATGCACTGGTGCCGGCTTACGGCACATCGATGCGAAATGTCCCCACTTATTACAAGAGTTGCAGCGCCGATTTCTGGCTGGACAATTTGGAAATGCTGAATTATGCGATTTATTTCCGCATCGCTCGCACAACTGAAGCTTGCCTGCAAACTTCTTCTGCTGAACTGTACCGCGGAACTCTACAGCTGACTGCGGATGGAAACGTCCATCTTGGAGGCCACCATCTTGCCTTCCCGAACCCGGTGGAATGACGTCACGGCCTCCCCGGCTGGCCAGGCCATCTTGAATTCCTGTGCCGCCATCTTGAGCGCGCCGGCCTCCCCGGCGGCCCATGCCATCTTGATTCTCCACGCCGCCATCTTGAGCGCGGCGGCTTCCCCGACTGTCATCTTCCGCGACGCCACCTTCTCCTCGTCGACCTACTGCTTGTACTTGATGATGCGAACCGAAGGCTTGGTTCGCCAACGACAAAGATTCAAAACTCCGACCAATCTCTTCAGCTTTCTCCAAAGACAACTTTTCGCCATGTGCGAGCAGCTTTTCTCTAACCTGGGGGTTAGACGTTCCATGTATGATTTGATCTCGGACGCGCTCCGCGTACGTCAGCCCGAACTTGCAACGTACGGCTTTCTCCTTTAGAGCGGTCACGTATTCTAAAAAACTTTCCCCCCGAAATTGACGACGGCTTGTGAACTCATGTCGTTCAACAAGCGTATTTGTGGACGCAGCGAAGAGCCGGTCCAGCTGCTCCAAAAGTTGGTCGAATTTCGAAATGGCCGGAGCCGAGGATGCGGTCACACTACAGTCGGTCGCGGAGTCGGTCACGATAGGGCTGGTTACATTAGCGTCGGTCACGTTACTGGCGGCGTCCCTCCTTGCTTCGTCCTGCTCCGCCTCAGCAAAATACCTTCGTTGCCCCTCCCTACCCAAAACGCTGACGAGCGCCGACGCGCGTCGTCCGTCATTCCAGTCGCTGCCGCCAGCCGCCTCGAGATGGGCCTGAAACAATTTTTTCCAGTTATGCCACGGAATCGGAGGCGGCCCCGGCAATTCGAGGAAAACGGGCAGGTTATCGAAGAGGCCCATGCTGCCAAGCAGGAAGGAGAGAGATGCAGGAGGTTTTCATTCTGCCGGACCCGTCGACGACGTCGTCGCAGCAGACGAAAATGATCCCATCCTCGTCGCCAAAAAGATGTTGTGTCGTGGGCGACGGCGAGCGGCCTCGGCGGCGACGGGAGCGAAGGCTCAGCGCGCCGGGCCCACGCACAAGCCCAAGAAGAAAGAGTGCGGCCTGCTCGTACCAAGACCAAAACCCAAAGAGAACGTTTATTGTTCAACAAGACGACACCGAGACGCATACGCACGTGACCCGTCACGTGCGTCCACAGCAACGACATCTAGTTACAATTAATACAACCAAGCGCACACAGTGAGCGGGCGCTCCACTAGAGGGCGCCACTACACCACAGTCAGAGCTGCGTGGCGCCGTGTCAGAAATTAAGCGGTGTGCCACAAAAGCAGTTCACTCTCCGTGTTTTAACCACGCACTCAACTTTTCGATCTCGAAGTGATCGCGCGTTCAAGCCGTTAGGAACGCGGTGGGGGTTACGAAGGGGGTAATTTCCTTCCTCAAGGCCTCACCAAAACGAAACAGTGTATTAAAGAACACACTTGGCCACCAGCTGAAAACTCTTTGCGAGACGAGGTGGGTGGAGCGACATGACAGTGTCATCCAATTTCGGGACTGTCTTGTCTTCGTGGCGAAAGCTCTTGACGCCGTCGCCAACAGGAAGGGGCTTCAAAGCGCTGCAAAAGCAAGGACGCTCCGCGTCGCCGTTGGCGATGGTGAGTTCATAATGGCGATAGTTTGCCTCTCGGACCTTTTGGCTCACACGCTTCCGTTGAGGCGTCTCTACCAGAACGAGTGCGTTGATGTGTATACAGCAAGGAATACGCTGACAGACACTGTAGCTGCCCTCACTGCTCAAAGGCGTGACAGTGAAGAGGCGTTCACACCTCTCTACGAGAAAGTCGTCGTGCTCGCGGACGAACTTGAAACAGAGCTGCGGCTCCCTCGCATCACGAAGAGGCAGTCCTACAGGTCTAACACTCCAGCGCTTGATCCAGAGAGCTTCTTCAGGACATCAGTGTATATCCCTCTGCTGGATAATGGGTTGGCAGACCTGAAATGGAGATTCAATGATGATACTTTTGGAGTTTGTGAGCTCTTCCTATTTTTGCCGTCCCAGCTGCTGAATACCATAGCATCAGAAGACGAAGCAAAAGTAGTCAAGCAGATTGCCCAGCGGTATGGATCGCTCGTAAGACGCGGCCCAATAAGTGCTAGTGTTATTGCAGCAGAACTGCGGCTATGGCGGGAAAAGTGGAAGCGTGAAAGAGAACAAGGAGCCGACATCCCTGCGACTGCTGTTGAAGCATTCTGCGTGTGCGACGTCGACATCTTTCCTTCGATCAAAGCACTACTACAAATACTGGCCACTCTCCCTGTCAGCGTCGCCAGCGCCGAAAGATCCTTCTCTACGCTCCGCCGCTTAAAGACATGGCTGCGATCACAGATGAGTGAGACACGCCTGACCGGCCTCGCCTTGCTACATACGCACAGAGACATCCCTGTTGACTGTGAAAAAGTTATTGATCGCTTCGCCAACGGAAATCGTGGACGGCGGAGGTTGGAATTTGTGTTGTAGCATTGGATTGCTCACATTAGAACTTTCCGTAGAAGTTCCCAAATCTACCAACCAGACGTCGTGGTGCTCTAGCTGCACATATTTCTGTGGCATTGTTTCTGCAGTCTCGTACACGAACTCCCACTGTATCTGCAGTAATGCTTGGTTATCAATGGGACATTCACTTTTGAAGTGCAGGTATGTGCTCATCATTATGACCCCGGAAATATCCAAGAATCAGTGGAATTCTGGTGACCACGTCGAAAGAGGGAAAATGATTGGACGTCAATCGGATGATTTAATATGGTGCCGGTGCACCGGAAAGCGCCGTGCCTGTTCACTGTGATCCGAATAATGTAAATACTCGTATAAAGACAGCGTTCTTTTTCACATTAACTTGTCCTGATGACTGCCCGGCACGACACCAACCCGTGTTCGCACCGGCCACGCAACCCGATTCCTAACAAAGGCTTATCACAGCAAAATGTGCCTACATCTGAAGTATGGTAGCCGGATATTTGCAGTATTTCTTGAAATTCATCAAGATAAGAAAACTGATTAGAACAAATGAGTAGAACCACTGTGAGCAAAAATTAACAGTATTTATGCTCTGACGGGGTTCCTTTGATAATAGTAACTACTAAAAACAAAAGTCACCCTCCCCCTCTTCATTTGTATTTCAAGGACCGCCCCCCCTAAAATGAGTGGCTGGATCCGCCCCTGGTCGATGGAGAATGTATCGACCAGTTCGTGTTGCTGATAGCCTCTCTAGCTGTGCAGCTCGTTGTGCCTCTGCAATTTCCTCCAGAGTGTTCTGTACACCAAGGGGAGAAGCCGTTCAGTGCTGGCACTCTGGAGGAGGCCTAATGCGAGCTTGTATATTTTGCGGATTGCTCCATTGAGTCGGTCCTGTTCTTGCCGTCTGCAATTGGCTACGTAGGCTATGTGACTGATGGCAAAGGATTGTATAAGTCGCAGCAAACTGTTCTCCTTCATGCCTGTTTTCCTGTTTGAAACGCGTCGGATTAGGTGGGATGCAGATCTATGAAACGGGCCGTGTAGCAGCGGCAGTGTGTCGAGCGCGCTCGAAAACTAGATCGTGATTCACTTCAATCGCGATTTAAAGTGGTCGTGTGACAGGGGTATATAAAAATAATGCCATATTTGAAATCAGTGGGGAAAAACTACCAATTCATGGCGCACTATCTATTTTCTTGAAGAAAATTATGACAGACGTTAATGGCATTCACACAGGATGCTGCTGAGCACGAGGACGCGGGTTCGATTCCCGGCCAATGCGGCCGCTTTTTTAATGGAAGCGAAAAGCAAAATACGCCCGTGTGTTCGCGATTACGGCGCATGTTAAAGATCCCCACGTGGTCAAAATTAATCCCGAGCCCTCCACTACTGCGCGCCTCATCACCTGTAAAGCATCGATCGGCACGTTAACCCCCCCCCCGCCCCATAAATCAATCAGTCATTCACACAAGACCAAGGACCTACCATATTCTGCATGACTTGATTCTGCCCACTCTTGATGAACGCATAGACTGCAGTTTGGTTATGTTGCGTTTCAGAATTGGTGCATGCTGATGAAGTGTTGGCGATTTTTAGACCGCTTAGCTTTTTGTGTTGAATCCACTTGGTTTCGAGGAGTGGCAACGCCAACCTAAAACAACGAGGCTGTTAAACCGGTTCTTGCATCCCTCTCCTAAATATTAATGAGACTGGCTCGCGGTAATATGGCGTTATCAGCGCGTCTTGACTCATGAGTGGTAGCGAAAATGTTTCGCTACGTGGACGCTGCTTTGTGTTTCGGGATTGAACTAAGGAAGAAGAGAGCGAGAGAAGGCTCTTTATTGAAAAGCAGATAGTTCTACCGGCGTTTGCAATCGCCTACATGCTTATCTGCTAGATGTTGGGGATGTAGGGAAAACAGGCCTTAGAAAGAGGTGGGCAGAAAGAAAGAAAGAAAAAAAAACATTTGCGTGGCTTGACGTGCTTGAAGGACTATTTTATAAATTGTGTCACAGAATTCACAATTTTGAAATGCGATCAATGTCCTCCAAATAAGAAAACAGACTTTTTAGAGCCTGACGCTGCTTTGAGGGGCAAGTCCATGGTCCTAGGATAGTCTTCAAAGTTACCGCCCTTGATCTAGGCGTTCAATATCTTCAAGAAAACGGGATCTCTGTGCCAAGTAGGCCCCACATTCTAATAAACTATGTTCATCGGTTTCTACAGAACAGTTATCGCCGTACGGGTTGGTCGTCAGTCCGAGGCGAAAAAGGTAACTGTTGGTGTAAGCCGAGTTCAGTCGTAGGCGATGATATTGTCACGAAGACAAGGACGAAGCAGTTGTCTTGAATGAGAAACACGTTTATTGGAGCGAACTTGTGCTCCCCTAACAACTCAAAAGAATACAGAGGCGGCGAAGCAGCGGTCAACAAAGTGACTTGCACAGGCGAGTGTCGTCGAATCGAATTCCCCGGCGTCCGCACTGCAGGCTTTTTATCTTTTGGCGCGTGTGGTTCTCGAAACGTCGATTCGCATCGAGAACATAGTAGATCCAAGAAGATTATTCTGGGCTGTTCACGTTAGATCGGAATGCTCTCCCTATCACAACAGATAACACATGCGGCACAGAAAGAAAGAATGGAACACGCGCTTCCCTTGGCGCAGAGATAACACAGACCGGCGCAGCCGGCGGTAAAAGCAAAACACAAATAAACAAACCCAATGTATGGTTCGCGGCAATATAATGTCTCCAGCCTATAATGTCTCCAGCCTATGTTTATACTTAGTAGTCGATTTCAATTCAGGGTCAATCGCGCGCAAAAAAGAATTCGTTATTCGGTTCGTTGAACCTTATATAGCCGGTTTCTTTCAGTTACTGGAAAGCGATGCGCCATGGTAGCAGCCTCTCTTTTTGTAAAGAACACTCTACAGTATTTCCTGTGGTTAAGGCCCATACGGGCCGCTTCATCGGCTTTTTTTATTTCCAATACTAATACCACAGTGGACAGGTATATATTGCCACTTTAAACTGTGTCCAGCAATGCAAGCGAGGTGGTGAAGGTAGGAGTCATCGCACCGGCTGTGGTATTGTGGGGGGAAGACCTGCTCCTCCTTGACAAACTTTCCATTCATTTAATTAGGTAAAGCTTAGCCCCAGAAACATCACTCATGAGGTTCTTGGAAGCTTAACATGCAACCACGGACGCCCGTGGAACGTCTGAAAAACAGCCGAACATGCCAAGTTTGCACGGCCACTGTACGCGTCCATGTTTGGGTGTACATTTGCGGACGTACAGTGGACATCCAGCAACGAATGTACAAAAGATATACAATTTCGTGTGTTCGAAGGACATCCGCCCGTGGATGTTCAAATTTACCACGAAGCATTCGATAATGGTGCAAATTGACCATAAAAGAGAGAGAGAGAGAAAAGCAAACGGAAAGGCCGAGAGGTTATCCACGCTTAGAGTCCGAATTGCTACTCGACACTGGGGAAGGGGTGTGCAGGGGATGAAAGAGAAAGTAAGCAAAAAAGACGGGAAAGGAGAAGGGCTGCGCACACACTTCAGTCCCTTTGCGGGCACTATAGTCTTTCGGCTAAGCCAGTTTCCTTCATAAAACGCAAAAGGGCTTTTGTTCCTTCTGCGAAGTGGGTTCTAGGGGTCGGTGTCCACGTCTTTCTGGTGAATACTGCGGGCAACGACGAAGCACATGTTCGATTGACTCTTCAACCTCGCAGGCGTCCCACTGGGCACTACCGGCCATCACGATGAAAAAAAAAGCAAAAACAGAAAAGTTACTCTGCTTTTCAGTAATGCATAAGGAACCACAACATAAATAATTGACAAAGCAAAAATGCAAAAAAAAAAAACACAGCTCAGAGATGTGCTAACGATAGCAACATGGACCGAAAGCGCGTTTCAGTAATTGCTTTCAGTACATGCTGCTGTCGTTATAGCACATCTCTGCGCAGTGTTTTTTGTTGTACTTTTTCATTTTTGCTTTATTGTTTGTTTGCGTTGTGGTTCCTTATGCATATATATTTCCTTTCTACCTAATAAAAATTCAGTTGTTAGACCAGCGGCTGTCCTGTATTTTTCTTCCCTACGTCTCCATGTCTTCTACGCTGGTTCCGTTCATGATGTCTTTACAACTTGCCCAACTTGCCACAATCCTGCAATTTATAAGTGGTTGCTACAGTCAATAAACGCTTTAGATTCCTCCAACTGAAGTGTGCATATTCTTACGCTAATACAGTGAAACCTCGTTACAAGAGACACTGTTACAAACGAATGGTCTGGCTGGTTTTCCTATGCTTACCATGTTAGCCACATCTCATACAAGAGACCTTGGTTCCAAGAGACATGTGTCCCAGGCCCTTTGAGTGCCTCTTGTAACGAGGCTACACCTGTCCCATGGCAAATCTAATCACATTTAGAGATAATGACTTTATCTGCGAATGTCATTAGTTTGGCGCTCCACGAGAATACTAAATAACATTCACGGGAATGGCATTCGAGGATCGAATGCGTTTGGGAGACATATTCGCATTAGCTTCCGAACAAAAGTAGCAAGACATCAGCGGCCTGCCACTAAAAAAATAAATTTAACAATTAGCTGTAGAGAACTCTACCAACCAACCAACATTCTTCCCTAAATGTTGTGTTTTATACAGATTAGAAGGCAAACCAAACCTTAGCAAAGCTCTGCCATGCTTGCTTCTACCTCTGCTGCTTAGTTGTCCCGGCTTGCGATGTGTACACTTGTTTTCATTTTAAAAGCAAATTCACTTTGTTTTAGACAAACTAAAGGTTTAAAAACATTACGGCTGCATTTACATTATTATCTTGCGGGTCAGCGAGTTTTTTTATTCGTCACTGCATGCTCGCATTACGAAATGACGTTTACTTCGCCGTGTATAGACACGCATGGCAAAACCGGATCTCATTTATAGAATGTTGTTCACTTAATTTGAAGGACTTTACATCTCTCACAAGACAGGGGTATTAATCTGTTGCTGGCACATGTTTACTTCAGAGGCTTTGAACAGATTGATGTGTTTGTACTAGCACACAAAAGCAACAAAATGTCACCCTCATAAGCGACTCTGATGTGAATGCCGGCAGCCAGCAGCAACTATAGTTAAACATAACAATGTAGGCATGAAAATAAAACACTAGCACTGCAACAAAAAAACAACATGTAGCAAAATAAAGAGGTTAATTTTTTTTGTAGGCTTTAACGCGCCGACACTACACAAGCGGTGAGATATACGTGTGCCGTACGTAGTACAGGGCTCCAGATTAATTTTGAGCTCGTGGGGATCTTCAACAAGGGCCGAAATCTTGAACACACGGGGCGTTTTTGCTTTTCGCCTCCTTCAGAAAAGCGGCCACCATGGCTGGGAATCAAACCCGCATCCTTTTTTTTTAAGAAAAACCCTTAAAAAAGAAAACAAAGAGATGCCTCCCCAGTAAATTTGCACCATTACATCGTTTGGTCGCAATTCGCAGGAAACTAGCTCATAGTGAACGGTTCCAGGACACTTCCGCACTTATTAAAGGGGCCATATGCAGACGAAATTTTGGTTAATTACAAGGACTGCTTTGTGCCAATAATAATTACGCCAATTTTATCGCAAACTTCAAACAAACAATTGAGATACTAAGAAAATATACTCAACAGTGGCGAGTCACTCTGGACCTTTTTCCAGAAGCGAGCTGCGCATGCGCGGGCTGACGGTCCGCCATTCTTGGCAGGCTCCTCGGGCAAAAAAAAAAAAATGGCGCCCCTCTCTGCTTAGGGAACGGCACTATAGTGAACTAGAATTCACTCTAGCGGCACTGCACGTCTTCTTATTTTTGCCCTTTTTGGACACCTCGTGGTGGGTTCGTACGTGCAGACAGTAATGGCTTTCTAAGAAAATGGGCAAAGACGTTTGAGGCTGACCACGCTGCCAGCACGTGGCTGCCAGTGAGGGGGTAACGAAAGCGAAAAAAAAAAACACAGAAAAGGGGCGTTTCGAACACTGCTGAATGTGCACCTGCTACCGTGAATGTGCTACCGTGACATTCATGTGAAAGGTACGGGTGACGGGTGAGTGCGGGAGGGACTGCAGGACCAGGATATTTCGTGCACGATGCGAACTTTCTTGGGGGCGTGCCTTACAGCCATTTTTAGTTCGCCGTGGCGGCCGCTAGGGGGACCGGTACTGGAAAAAGGTCCCTTTCTCTACGACGTCACAGAATACTTGTTCGTGCGATTGACGGCTCCCGCCCAAAGCCATTGCCAAGAAGCACGACTGAATGATTGCAATGGTACCCCTAGTTTTGTCTGATTGCACTGTTATCACTTCAATGCTAACGTGCGCAGTTTACGCTCTGACAGCTGGTTTTATTGCTAGCCTATACTACGTCACAATTGCCCACATTGTGTCACTAGCATGAAATGGGAAAGTTTCTCAATATTTCTTGGATTTTTCTAGTAAAAAAAAAAAACGTCTTTCGTGGATGAAATGGAACTGCAGTGACCTACCACAGTCTAGTTTTTTTAAAATAGAACAAAGCTGTTTTTTTACGTCGAACTGTATTTGACGCCTAAGATACTTTAATTTCGCATCCGCCTCCCATTACAGTTTGGTCCTCTTCCCACTTGACATATGTGCTTCGCAATATCTTTCCGTCTTAACGCTTTCAAATGGCTTCAATCAGTTTCTTACACCCCTCATTTCTGCCTCCATGTTGTGGGGACCCTTTGGAACTCCTTTTCTTCATACCACAAGCGCAATCCTCAGCTGCGCACAGCGTGCGCGTCCACCTCGCGTCCACCCGCAGAGTACGTCACGAGCTACGTCATCTCGCGGGCTGGCATGCTGGCGGGCGAGAACTGCCCCGCCAGTGCCGGCGCTCTTCCTCCCCCACGAGCACTTTAGGCGCTCGCCTTGACGTCCTAGCTCGCTTGCTCGACCCAAGTATATGGAGCACCAAGGCGGCGTCCCGCAGAGGCTTCCAAAGCCAAGCGGTTTCTGTAGTCATAAGCGTTCGAAACTCGTGAAACGCTGGCGCTTGTCATGCATCTTTTCGTCGTTAGGCGCAAAGAAAACTATAGGTACATTTGAGGAAAAAAACTCCCCCCACCTCCCCGAAAGGGATCGTGCGGAAATGCTAATGCATTGGGTGCACCGATGAGTGCGCTGCGGCAAGCAGTCACGAAGAGAGGCGCGCGCTCCACTGCATTTAGATATATTTTTCCGAGCGCAGCGAGCGGAGAGAGGGTACGCGGAGAGGAGAGAGAGACCCGCGCAACACGCCCGCCCCGCGCGCGAGCTCTCTCCGCCGAGCTCCGCGATGCGAGCGCCCTCACACGCCGAGCGCGCTCACCCTCTCCCCTTGCCCTCCGCTACTCCCGCCCGAGCTACCATGTGCTCCGGTTGCCCGAGCTCCGCGATGCGAGCGCCCTCACACGCCGAGCGCGCTCCTCCTCTCCCCTTGCCCTCCGCTACTCCCGCCCGAGCAACGATATGCTCCGGTTGCTAGGCGCGCCACAGCTGTTGCTAGGCCCACGCCGGCCAACGCACGACAACCCCCGACTAAGAAATGCATTCGCATTTAAAATATACGCAATTAACTGGCAGCGCCCGCGTTAGGACGCCCGTTCGGTTGGTTTTTACGAGAGTAAACGCAAAATGTGGCAGTGCAACGCCGGCACATGCGGGGGGAGAAAAGCACAAAGAGAACACAACCCCCGCTGGCGCAGTTTCAGGCAGGGGCGCGCGACCACTGCGAAGGCGGGAAATTTGAATTACATGGGGTGCCAGCAGTAAGCAGATAACGGCGGTACAGCCCATTAAGGCGGATCACTGCTCTGCACTTCCGACAGTTTTCACATTGAGTGGAACGGCTTTAATTTTTTTGCCCCCCCCCCCCCTCCTAGTTCACCCGTCACTCAACAAGAGGCAATCCGTCGTATGGCGGCTACTTTAAACGAATTCCTATCCAAACCTGGTTATGTATAGCTACTGCTATCCAGGGCAACATTCGGACAAATGCCACAAATGTAAAGAAAAGGCAGATCTAGCACATATGCTATGGGCCTGCCCGCAGGCGGCTACACCCGCGCGCAGAACCATTCGGGGGGAGCAATGGGAGACCATGTTGCTCAGCTCCGACCCAGTGGATCAAGTTTGGGCCGTCCAGCTGGCCGAAGACGCTGCTAGAGCCCAAGGGCTCTTGGCCGACGCCTAGGATCACCAGCCTCTCCCAATAACGTCATTTCTCTCTCTCTCTCCGATGCCTTTGAAGGGGGTCGTCTGGTCCTAAACCAAAAATGGTTATTTTTACAGTCATGACGTAAAAATTGGGGACATATGTAGTTTTTCATTATGACTGTATGCATAAAATTTGTCTTCGTGCAAGACGACTACATTGAAATTTATTCAGATTTTTATATTTGATTTTTTCACAGCCTTTGCAAAAAAAATCTGCTGGAGGGATGCAGCTGAACAAGGTACCAGTGAACTGTGCACGAACCAATTGTGTGCAGTAAGACTAACAGTGCCATTCTATCTGGTCTCTAGCAGAAGTTCCACCTTCCAAGCACAAGAAGGCTTGGAAGGTGGGAACCAGGAAAATCAGTTTTGCTTTCTACAAAGATTTTTTTTACAAAGGCTGTCAAAAAATCAAATATAAGAATCCGAATAAATTTCAATGTAGTCGTCTTGCACGAAGACAAATTTTATGCACACAGTCATAATGAAAAACTACATATGTCCCCAATTTTTATCGTCATGACTGTAAAAACAGTTTTTAATCGACGACCCATGTGCCCCCTTACGCGCGGTGTGCGCACTTCGCAGGAGGAGATGGAGGATGGAGAGAAGGGATCATGAGGGAGCGCGACCCCGTCACCACCCATTTAGGACTGGGCCTTTGAGCCCACTCGGACACGCAGGTAGGCGTATTAGGCCTACCTCGCTTGCGACCAACATGTAGCCTAGGCCATGGTGCAAGATATATTATTAGGCGAGGCCACAGCTTACAAAACGAACGTGTGCTCTTTGTTTTGATAGAGTCGCCAAACTGGCGCCGCTGAGACTGCTGATTGCAGCGCCCTCCAGCGGCAGAGAAAAGAAGCTGCCCGAGCGCTGCCCACGAGTGTTCGGATCTCTTTGGCTCCTTGTCGAGCCTTCTTGGCAGCTTCCGTAAACGGTCGTCTGCTCGATTTCTGCTTACCGCAGCTTGGCTGGTTCCGCCGGCCGGAGGTGCAGACGATAACTTGAAGATAGCCGTGCAAAAGCCTTTGCGCTCGCCCCAGTGTTTTAACGTGTTCCAAGCATGTGTTTTGAGTCGCTAACAATCAAAAGAAGGTATAAAACACTAAACCAAAGGGAATGTGTGCCGCGGTAGCCGTTGAGCGCTCACACAAATGAGATTTTATGCTGCGCTTTTATGCTTGCGCAAAGAAAAAATGGGGTGCAAATGTTTTATTGCGTACGTACTACAACGGATGGCAAGAAAACTTGACAGTAATTAACGTTACCTGCGATCCAAAACGAATGAATGCGTGCTCTGCAGCCATCCCCAGCAGAAAATGATGCTACTTGCGGTCAGCATTTTTCTGAGAGTGCGGTTGCGCGAAAGGGTTCTTTTTGGTGCTTTGAGGGGATGTACTACTGAATGTTGAAGTGGTGCGCGCTCGCAAACGATGCAGTGCCATCGACTTTACCGTTGGCTACAGCCCCCCAAGCTACTCCGTACAAGCAGCGGCAAAAGAAAGCGCCCGCTGCCGGAACAACGCCCCGACATGCAAGGAAAGTAGGCAGTTTGTGAAATGGATTAAACTGGCGGCGAGTACGCTGATGTTTCTTCGTCGTAAATGACGTTGCACAACTGGGATAAGTCTATGCACGAAGCAGCGGAGACGAATCGATGTTGTCAAACTCACTGCCAGTGTCCAATGTTCTGAGGAGCTGCGCTCGTGTCTTAATGAACTTAGGACGCCCAAAATCTCGCAGCAGTTTAAACAATGCAATAAATTACGCGTTAAGACCGCGTTGTGGGAGCTCACACGGTGAACTCAAACAATGTTGTTGTACACGCATGCCGCTGGTGCCTGCGAACCACCTGGCTTCGGACAGTCGTTGTTCAACTCACTTGAAGCCTCGGTCGCTTCGAAGCTTAGTTAAGAGTTCTGCCACCAGATGACCTTTCAATCAAAGGTCCACGCGCGGCGCCACGGCGCCACCAACTCTATTTGACAGATTTTTGGACTGCTGTGTCCACACCTAAAAGTATATCTTACACCGTGGCCTTGGCCACCGCTGCCCATTTTGGCTTGGCCAGGAGGCATGTGTCGCTATAGTGTAGTTCTTGGCCCTATTGCGGCGATCACTGTGCACTGTAGCACTCGGCCAGTAAACCTCCTCGTTTGTCCCGGCCCTTTGGAGCCCGTCGTCGCTTTGTCACCGAGTCGAACCCGTTGTGGCATCCTTCTGGGACGCTGCAAATTCTTGGGAAATTTTGGTGGGTGTAGCCTTGAACTCCATCGAATCTCACAATGCATAATGGTAGATTTGACAAAAATGGCCAATTGTGCTACCTGTTTTAAAGCGAAGCTTTAGTGCCCTCACCGATGCCGTTGTATGCCAGTACACCGATGCCATTGTACACTTCCTTTATCGGCTGCGTATGGGTGTAGATAATCAGTTTTCACCACTGCCAAGTTTAGGCACGCACTAAGGAACACATCCTGCTATGGAACACTTTAAAGAGCCATGGCTTAGAATCCGTCCTGCTGGCTTTTTCGCTCAATGACCCGTTCAATGCTTTTTAAGGGACCTAGAAAAGCTTTGTGAAGGTGGCAATCAAATTCATTCAGGTGGTAGAACACATAACGGGGGATTTTTGAGCCAAGTGTGAGCCCCATGCGTTGTACGGATAATTTGTAAACAATTTTTGAAGATCGCCTTCCTCAGAGGATGAGCGCGCCGCCGCAGCGAGCCGACCGCGGCTGACGCAACGGCGACCGCGGCTGACGCAACGGCGATCGCGGCTGACGCAACGGCGAGGCGCCCCCCTCATTCGGCCGACCGTCGGTCGCCGGTAACGTCACTGCCATTGGCTTCCGGCTGCTCTTCCTCCTTCCTGCGCGATCCCGAGGCAAAGGCGGGACTGCAGCGATTGACGCGTGCCTAGGCGCAGGAATAGAACGGAAGTCGAGTGTCGCGATGTCACATGGCTATTCCCAGTGTTTCCAGCTGCTTTGAAAGAAGCACAGAGGGAGGAGGAATCGATCGGCAAGGGGGAGAGGTGCACTTAATTGCTTCTGGCGCAGCTAATACTGAAGGTAGATCAATAATTCCAACGGCATTGCATCGCTATATTGGTACTACGTGACAATAAAGGCCTTTTGTAACTTTTACAAAAGGCTTTTCTGGGTCCCTTTAAGAAGTTCGCAGAATAGACTTTCATACTAATATATACCAGAGAAAAATCTGGCACCAACGTCTAGGAGAGCCGTGCTTCAGCGAGGTTCTGCCATGCACCGGGCAGACACGTTCCACTTGTCCTTGGCATGGCTCACGAACAGGCTGAAAAGTTGGCTCTGGCTGCCAAAAAGCAACATTATTAGGGTAAAATATCATTGAAATTTGTTTTGTTATCATAAAATGGAAGCTCCAAAAAAATTTGCTTATTTCGAAGCTTCATGCTACATGAACAAGAAAACGATGTTACCCTTTTTTGTTGCTTCCGGCTTCGAGACAAACAAAGGAGCCTCCTGGTTAGCCAAGCCAAGTAGGCGAAGAACATCGCTAGCTGCAATGGCGCCGCCCACGGCGACCTGTGATTGCGGTGCCATATTTCCCTCGTATATATTAGCATGAAACTCTATGCTTTGCACAGGCCGTGTGGAATGTCACAGTAACAACACAGGACACACGGTTTTAGAGAGATGGGCTGATCTTTATGGTGTGAGGCACAATCAATCACGGGACGATGAGGGCGTTCAGGGCACGCGCGGTGGTGTCGGGAAGGCCTGAGCCTGAGGGGGAGGGGGAGGAGGGGGTGGCGGAGGGGGAGCGGGGGCCAGCTGGGGCTTGAGGGGCAGGCCGGAGGGCCCGGGCGCCATCGAGGGCTTCGCCTCATCGTGGCACTTGACCGTCAGGGACACCTGCATAAAAGGTGAACAGTCGACTGGGTCAAGCAGGACAAAGCGGGGGCAATGACTGAAGCCAAGACATGGCAACATAGGCTGAGATAAAAAAGCTTTGGAATGACCCAGCAGCCACCACCAGAAACAAAAACATTGAAGCAGACGCGTTATGAAACACTAGCTGGAGTCTCCATATTATGAATACCGTATTTGCACGATTCTAAAGCGCACATTTTTTCGCTAAAAGTAGCCTTCAAATTTGTGTGCGCGTTATAATCGGGCGCAAAACTAAAGTCGGCTTCAAAGCGTCCACCAGCATCGCCACGGACACAAACTCCGACCAAAATTCAACTCAATCCAGGCCAAAACAATCTGTAAACATCATGTGAGTAAATTTTGGTGTACCCACTCCTTGATAGGCATGCCTTAACCAGCTGTTGCACACATATATAAAGGCGTTTTTGCTTTTCGCCTCCGACAGAAAAGCGGCCACCACCACAGCCGGGAATCAAACCCGCCTCCTTAGGCACAGCAGCACAATGCCTTAGCCACTGAGCCACCGCAGCAGGTTCTGTTCTTGTTCAGGTAACAATTTCTGTGGTCTCTTTTCATATGTGCGGGCCCCAATTTTATTTTCGGAGCATTTACGATACACAAATATGATGCCGCATAAGCTTGCTGGGTGCTGCTACAGCATATAATCGAATTTAATGAATTGTGACCAAGAAACGCCCAACTCAATTTACCAAAGTTCTCAATTTAACGAAATAAACCGCCAACTTCGTTAAATTGAGTTTTCAAAGTAATTCAAAATTTTCAAGCACGAAAACACTGCCATGTTTATGCTGATCTCAGCACCATCGCAACTGAGTCAGCGGCAAAGTTGACAAAGCACAAGCCAGCACACACATCTCTCTTTTGGGTCCTGAACCTTCTTTGTTGCGCACAGAGCTGTGTGGTGGACACGTCAGGCCTTTGTTTCAGCGATAAGCCTCAACTATCATGGCGACTTGTGCCCTACGCTCGACTAAGCAACAAAAGTCGACGTTCTGAACAATATCAAGGAAGACATGATGCGGACTGGTAACAATGCTGTCCTTGTGCTTATTGTTTAATTGGAAATCTGATTCATTCGAAAAGCTTTACAGTCCCCAAAGGAATTGGTATTAATGGGAGTCGACTGCAAATAGAAATAGCTGCCAAGGCAACAAGCCTAATGTCCAGACATAGGCAGCCCGGAGCAAGGATTGCTGCCCATTTTTCATACCCAGGACAAGCCCGCTCAAGGCATCTTTGACACTGTGGCTGCAGCCACCATAGCCTGTGGTCCTCTACAGCACTTTGAGTGTCGTCTCCAACAGAAAAGGTGGACATATCTGCACGGCGCTTGAAAGAAACCCCCACAACACAGAAGGAACAGACCAGGTTCTTCTACCAGTGTGCCACTTCTGTTAGCTCCTTTACAAAACGCACCCTGCCGAAAATTAGCGTGGACACTTTGACCTTGCTGACGAGTGCTTTAGAGCCCTCACCTTGGTGAAGCTTTTTTCAGTCAACGTGGGGTGTATTCACCAAGGTTAGTCAATGTACACCAGTTGCAAAACTCCCCATAGGCCTTATGTACCAAAAAAAATCCCCCCCCCTCCCCGAAGGGGATCGTGCGGAAATGTGAATGCACTGGGTGCACCGATGAGTGCGGTGCGAGTAATTATTATTAATGGCGTACTTAATGAAGAATCGCTATCAAGGCGCCAGGCGTGCGCTCCACTGCATTATATAGATTCCGAGCGCAGCGAGTGGAGAGAGGGTACGCGGAGAGGAGAGAGAGCCCGCCGAGCTCCGCGATGCGAGCGCCCTCACACGTCCGAGCGCGCTCCTCCTCTCCACTCACTCTCCGCTACTCCGCCCGAGCTCCGCGATGCGAGCGCCCTGACACACCGAGCGCGCTCCTCCTCTCCCCTTGCCCTCGCTACTCCCGCCCGAGCTACCACCTGCTCCGGTTGCTAGGTGCGCCACAGCTGTTGCTAGGGGCGAGGAGGAGCGCGGAGAGATAACACCTGCGGGCGCACGCCGACGGAGCCCGGCAACCCCCGACTAAGAAATGCATTCGCATTTAAAACAGTATGCAGTTGGCTCCCCCTGCACTGGGAGCAAGCGAGGATGTAGCAGACCGGCCTGCCATCTGCTGACAGAAAGTGGAAGCAGTACTCAAGGCTCCTGCCACAAGTCACAAAAAAAAAAAAAAAAAAACGTGCAAGCATAAGTGAACACGTGTTCACTTAGACTGGCCGTGTTTTAATTTCCCCTTTAGACTGCTTCGTAGCAGTCTTCGCAAACGATCAGCCACATTAAGCCCCGTTGAAATTCGAACACAAGCCAAGAACGCAGAGTGCTTTGTGGAGACAGCATCGAGGTCAACAACGATGCGGGCTACCTTCCCGTCTAAACTGGGAAACGACGCCAGGGCTACCTTTTTGCGCATTACTGCTCCAACAAACTAAGTTCTTCTTCAAGTTGAACAGCTTATAACGTCTACTAGTTTTGAAGATGCCCTTATTTACTTTTTACACTGCACTATATTTACAATACCAATAATGTTATTACTTTTTTGGAAAACTGTGGCTTGTGTTTGTCAACGTGTCTGTCAATGTGTCAACGTGTCGTTCCAATTCTCGTTTCCTTAGACGTCCAATCAGACTGCTTCGTGAGCTCTCCCATGCTGCCTGTGAATTACAACAGTGTTATATGATAATCTTTTGCTATATAATAACAATTCTCTCTCTTGCTATATAATAATTGTAATTATTATATAGCAAGAGAGAGCCTTCATTGTGAACATCTCCGACTGTCTCGTAGGGTTAAACTTGAGGAAGAAGCAAATGCGCCAACCAAGGGCGTTCATTAATTAAGAAGCGGTTGGGACCGCTTTTTAATAGAAGCCCTGGGCTGGAGTATTTGGCCTCTCTCTCTCTTTCGACCACGAGGGAGGGAGAGCGTGCTGCCCACCTGGGGGCCGGTCTTCCAGAGGTTGTGCTGGGCGTCGAGGACGGCCGTGTCGACGGTGACCGTGTGCAGCCCCTGGCCCGTCAGGGCCAGCAGGAACTGCGCCTGGAAGTAGTCCTTGTGCGGCTGCACCGCCTCGCTCAACTGCAGCGACTCCCCGCCGCCGCTGGCGCCCCCACACGAGGAGGAGGAACTCTGCGCCAAGTCCACAGAGAGACCTCTCATTCAGTCATTGGTGGTACCCTAACCTACACCCCACTTTCTCAAAGCTGTAGGTTACCAGAGTGCCGGTCTCATTTTTGAGGATGCCATGCATGCCTGGCTCCATTCGTGACGCTTTGTCATCAATCAATGGCCAACAACTGGAGTGAAATGATCCCCATTACGATTCTTGCGAGACAGCGAGGCAGGTCCATTTCACAGTCTTGGACTCAGACCTGTTATTACCCAACGGGAAGTGTTGATGCCTAGTCTTCAAGTGAAAATCAAATGCTGCATTGGTTCTTCGGAAGTGCACAGTGAGTGTAGGACTGATAACTGAGCAGTCCAAGAGGCGAATGAGCACTAGAGTGGGTGTGCCTGTGTCATGAACACACTTGTCACCTTTTCTGTCATGTCCTGCCGAGTGATATATGCTCTATCACTTATCATGTTCTGTATATCCTTACAATTTCTTGAACGAGAATAATTTCACCCAAAATTTCAGGAATGCTCTCGTAAATGTTAGCAACCCTCGTGAACCGGCTTTTGGCCTCTTTCATTCCTTTCCTCCCTACAAATTTTGCGAAGCCTGGCCACTATTTTAGTTACATTCAAGTTGGAAGGCTTGTTCAATTGTTCTGGTGAACAAGTAACACAGTGTCCACCGAAATGACTTTCAACGCCATTCATAGTGGAAACAAGTGAAAATTGTCTGTATTGAAAGCCATACCCAAGCTGCCGGAAGTGTGACCAGCAGGAGGAAGCCATTGTATGTCAAGGTGTGACATGTTTCCTGTGACTTAAAATTTATGAAAAAATAACCACTTCATGCCAAAAAATGTCAACACAAAGAGAAGCTCCTTCAAAAAAAAAACGTTTTTTCGAAGTTATCTTCTATGAAGTTCTTTTGTGTTGCCACAGGTGGTTGTGCTGCCTGTATTTCTGATGTACAGTGCTCATGGATTGAAACGCGACACGGCGAGTGCGTGGCCGCCAGCACATGCAGTGCCGCTCGCGGATGCCCGTGGATGCGAGGTGTTGCATTGTGGTACAGTTGAACCTCGATATAACGAACCTCGATTTAACGAAATTCGCGATATAACGAATTTTTTCAAGTTTTCTAACAAAATTTTGCTAAATGCATGTATTTTTGTCTCGATTTTACGAAGTAATTTTGTGCGGCGCTTTCGATTTAACGAAGTCACGGCAAGAAAGGAAGAACGAAATTCCGGTCGAGGCACGTTTTATTTTGCCTCTCAGGCCCTACATTGAAAAAATTCAGTGCTCAAATTGACTCTTGAAGGCTCAAATGAAAGAAAAGCGGTGAAATCTACGGTTAACAACAATTAAAAGCGAAGAACGAAGCTGCAAAAAACCCGCTAGCGGTCATAGACGGTTTAATAGTGCGGCCACTATTTTGACGTCTCCATCGTTGCCTACGCCAGCGCCCTCTATGCTTAGGCTACCGAAGCCTATTTCAAGCTTTTTTTTTCAACGCGTCATTGCTCACGGTGCTGCTGCTCTAGGTTGTGCTCGCTGATAACCAAATTAATATTTTGTTCGTGCATCGTTAGGTGAATTTGTAAGCAGCATGAGCACTCCAAGAGAAAGAAAAGTGTTCCGAACAAGAGCCTGAGGAAGTTCGGTGAAACTGACAGCCACCGAAGTGTGATGGATGCCATCGATGTTCTGCGGAGGCACGCAGGTGCACACGAATGTTAAGACCTTGTTAGCGCTGTCAGCATACGAGCGTCACGTAAAGCCGCCCTGGTCAAGAAACGCCAAGCACTGCTTACGGACTTCTTCACTACGGCTTGAACATCGAGTGCTGGTGGCAATAAATTGCTCTCTTTGAACGTGGTCATCTTCGTTTCACCAGCGTTCATTAGACAGCTGCGGTGCGGAGAAATCAGTTTCGTAAGGGCTCAGTGGGCATAAAAGTAATTGCTTAATCGAATTTGGCCGGAAGATTTATTTAATGTAAGCTTTCCGCTTTCCGAAGCACGTAAGCGCTGCTCCACACAGTGAAGCGGTCCGCGTGTACTCCGCTCAACTCGCAATCATGGCTTTATCTCGAGTGTTGTGGTTGCATCACGCGCCCATACTGCAGAGCCTTTGTACATGAAAAAAGTCTTTCGAAAGTTTCATAGCAGCCTTCCGCTGTTGGCCCGCCGCGCCTAGGCCCCTAAGCCTACCACTGAATAGACGAAAAGAGGCGTAACTTCGAACGAGCACCTCGGCGGGGAGAAGTTCACGGGACATGGACGCGGGCACGGGTTCAATTGACTAAAACAGCGGCATTTAGTAGTGACCGAAATGAAAAAACAAAAAGTGGAAACCTAGTCTGCTATCATATTTAATGAGGCGTTGCGGAAAAAGCACCGGTTTTACGATGACACATGAACTACCGTCGGCTATCCGAATTCCATTGCCCAAGTGTTGAAACTCTTAATTCACACAATTTTCGCGGCCAGTTTTAGTACAAATTTCGCTTTAATTAGAGAGGTAACTACATAGCAGTTGTTGCCTGGCGAGGGCCAAAGTGTTAAAACCCCAATAACTGGTTAAATGAACTGTAAAATCGAAACCTCGATTTTACGAAATTCTCGATTTAACGAAATTTGCGGCCCCAAGTACGACTTCGTTATATCGAGGTTTAACTGTATACCGCGAGGGTGAGAGCAGTTCCCCGCAGCGACAGCGGGGCGCCGTAAGCCCGGAGCGGTGGATCGCGTTCGTGCGCCGACGATAGTCGCCCGGAGGTGCGCGCAGCCAATTTCGCGACATCGTCTGCTCCCGCACTCTTGTTTCGCGGGCCCTTCCGATGCGGCTCAGATAATGCGCATGTAAGGCACGGTCACGCTTATCTGAATAAAACGAACGTCTGCACTGTGGTCTGCACGAAGGAACAGCAAACTTTATTCCAGGATGTAAACTAACAAGAAGGAAAGGCGCATTTGCAGCCACGTTCGCGTGTAGTGCGTGGCATTAGTACTTCGTCGGCTCTCCTCTCACGGCCACGATGGCAGCCATTCTGCGTGACAGACTGTCGTACAGGCTGGTGGTTAAGGTAGAGCAAGCCGCCAGCCCCTGTCATTCCGCGTGCACCGCCGCCCACAGGTCGTCCGTGGAACACCGTTGCGGTGGACGGCGAGAAAAAGCTTTCTTTATTCCACCCCAGACGTTTTTCACAATGTTCATGTCCGCTCCTTGCGGCGGCAAGTCAAGCACCATCACACACCTCTCCTCCAGGAGGTTAGTGACGCATGCAGCAACGTGGCTGCCGACGTGGCCGCGAGAGGAGTGCTGACGAGGCACTACACACGAACGTGCCTGCAAACGTGTCTGTGCTTTTTGTTAGTTTACATCCTGGAATAAAGTTTGCTGTTCCTTTGTGCAAAAGACGTTCGTTTTGTTCATATGAGCGTGACCGTGCCTTACATGCGCATTATCTGAGCCGAATCGGAAGGGCCCGCGTAACAAGAGCGCGCGAGCAGACGATGTCACGAAATTGGCTGCGCGCACCGCCGGGCGACTACCGTCGGCGCACAAACGCGCTCCAGCGCTCCGGGCTTACAGCACCCCGCTGTCGCTGTGGGGAACCACACTTCAGCTCATTGGCAACCGGAAGCAGTAAGCCTACAGTCAAACCGCTCTCACCCTCGCGGTATACCACAATGCCACACCTCGCTTCCACGGGCATCCACGGGCGGCACTGCATGTGCCGGCGGCCACGCACTCGCAGTGTCGCGTTTCAATCCGTGAGCACTGTACATGGCTGTTGCTGGCAATTCACGAAAAAGTCCAACTTTTTCTTTCTACTCTGTACATAGATCTACAAGCCCATCAAAGCAAGCGGGATGCAAGTCTGCACTGTGACACCAGAGCTACAAATGAAGACATCTGCTTGGCTGGCTACAGGCTGTAAAATCTTTAACACCACGCTTTATATCTCAAGGGGGGACGTCGCTTTCAAAATCAACTTTTTTATTTCTTTGTGGATTTTGATGAAAATTGGCACAGCAACTGGAAATGCTTCCGTGATAACACCATAACAATTTCAAACTAGTATTTTGAAAACTTTTTTATGTATTACATTTTCTTTCTGTTCCGCTTGTACCGAGCTTGAGCGGCTTATAAAACATGATAGAAAACTTGTTCGAAGTGCTTTGCATTCCCAAATGAATGGACGACGTCGTGACAGTTTTAGAATTTTTTTTTTACAACACAATGTTTTTTAGTTTTCATTTTTTTAGAGGTTAATGTGCAATAGGCATGTTGACTGTGAACGATTATTTGAATAAAAAAATCACAAAAAACAAATCTGGAAAACCAAGAGTGTCACGACCTGAACTGTTCATCAAGGAATGTAATGCAAGAAACGGAATCAAAATAGACCCAGCGGTCACAAAGAAATCCCTGGTACAAGCGACACAGGTGGCAAAAAAAAACTGTTTTGAGAAAACGGCTTCCGAAGTTGCAACATAGGTTTCACTTATCAAAAGTCGTCACGGTTGTAGCCTTTCATGTCCTTTTGAACATGGGGCTTCTGGAATGCCTTTCCTTGAAATTGGAGGGCCTTTTACATCCTTTCTCTTTCCAGAAAACATCATTTTCAGCTCCTCTGTGAAGAGTACATACCCCACTTTGCAGACCAAACGAAGGGGGAGATGGGTTTCAATGGGCTTTCAATGCAAAGTAGGTTAGCTGGTTGGCTGTATCACACTGAACAGCCTCCTTTTGCAGTGTTGTCACCATGGCAACAAGTTAAGCATTTTTTTTACTTAAATGTGAACATTTTTGGCTTTTTTTTATGTTTTATCATCTTGCCTGGCACAGCAACTTAGTACTCATACGTGCAGGTGTTCATTGCCAAAAGTTTGCATACCACAAGGATGAAAATGAGCTACTTTGAAGCTTCGTAGAGTATTCTGCATAACTCCCAACTTCAATGCAAGAGCATATTTTTTTACTACTTTTGACATTCAAGGCATCCAATATTTCTCGCAGCAAAGCCAGTATGCCCTAAGCAATGGTATCAATAATTTCACTAAAAAATCACTGTTAAATGCTGCGACAGTAACGTACATTTTTAATGCAGAGAACATATTTTTATTCCTATATTACTAACTCAAACCTGTTTGCATGAAAATTACAAGTGCACGGGAAACGTTGCGCAAGAAAGGCGATATGGCTCGCGCGCATTGCAGCGCACGCTTACCGCGACATATCGAACTTTGATTATACCTGATATGGCTGGTCAGGTCGCTTTTAAAGGGGCACTGACACAAAAATTTTGCATCTTGTTTTTTTTGTTGCGATAAGTAGCTAGTGACCTACTTATAACCTGTAGAAACCTCATTTGCTTCAGCGTGCGACGGTTGTTTAATTAGAGGCATTTTCAATGCGGCCAGTCGCAGTTTCGGTTTCAGCGAGTGCCGCGAAACGATGTATTTTGTGGATTTTGTGTGAACAAAGCTGACCACGTGACCGTCGGAGGGATATCACAGTTACAGAGCAGAGCCGCCGTAGCACTGTCGAATCCGCATCGACGGCAGTTTCTGCGAATGCCCCCCCGTACTGATCTCGTGAGGCGCCTAATTAAAAAGCGACCGTGGATGTGACGCAGGCGCTGCGAGTGCAAATGCTACCGCGGCTAACGAACGACGCGCGACGCTCGAGACGGTGGGTGGCAAGACGCGCGCTGGGAGCAGCCGGCCGGTCTGCCTACAGGTCCGCCTACAGATGTGTTCGGCTTAGCACTGCGGCGGATATTCGAGTGCCGCTCTCGTAAGCGGTGCAGATGACAATTTTTAATGCAACCCGCCATGGCATCATTAACTCCTTTCTCATGTAAGCCACCATGGTCGGGACTTGGGGACAATTTCGTGCAGGGTAACAAGCTATCACTCGAGCTACCTGCGCCGGAGTGGGCCACTTCGCGGCCGTGGCCGCCGCCTGCACAGCGACCGTGCGGCTTGCTGAGTGGGCTTTTCGTGCCTCCGGCGCGTTTCCGCATCCAATGATAATAAACAGTAATAGAAACAGAGTGCCTGGAATCGCTGTAGAACTTTGGTCGCGGCCATCTGCCCGATGAGCTGACGAAATCACGGCGCCTCCGCCGCCAACGATCGGGTCGTTCGATCGTTCTCGAGAGCAGAAGCTCCGCCCTCCGGCCCTCCGATTGGAGCGGCGAGCCGGCAGTGCGGAAGCGGCAAACACAAACTCGTGACGTGTTTGGATGTTGTTTATTTACACTTGCGCGTGGTCCTCTGCTGGCCGCTCGGTTGCGTTTCGCACACTTCAAAATTGATTTTAAATATGTTCTAGGCTGTATTCACCGCTGATATTTTGCAGATGATGTATATGTGTTCCCACCAATCTATCTCCGAAGTTATCTCGCCTTCAAAATTTTGTGTCAGTGCCCCTTTAAGATTAAATCTAACGTCGCAAGCATTAATTACAACTAGTGGCGTTCAATCGTAACCGGTTGCCCAGTCATGTGCTGCTCCAATGCGCGTCGGCTATGCCGTGCGCGCCGCAGCGTTTGACGCGTCGACCGTTTCTTTCTCAAGGCTAGCGAGCCCACAGTCAAAACACAGCAATAACTAAGCGTGTAAACATCGCAAACCCGACCAAAAGTTCACTTCACGAACCGCTATTGCAAGCGCGCACACCGCGTCACCCTCCGGGGTCTGGCGACGGTAGAGTCACGCGCACCACGAAGCGTTCGATGACCTCCTCCTTTCGAGCCACACAACTTCCCGTAATCTGGCTCGTTATCTCCGGCATTCCCACTGCGATAGCGTCCGTGTTGAATACCATAGATTGAACAGAAACTCGGCCGAGCGAAGCGGCGAAAATGAACTCGAACCGCTCGCTACGCAGCTCAGGCGGCCGCCATCTTGCGTTGCGCCCGTGACATCCAATCAGGAGGGTCGTTGTTCTGCGCCCCGACCGGAGGACCAATAGCGCTTCAGCATCTATTTCTAGCTTCGTTTGTGCGTCGTTTCTTTTCTGCCGTTTGTGCGTTTGTGAATGAACGAAGATAAAAGAGACGAGCGGAACCGGAAAAACGATCGCTCGGCCGATCTAACCATATCAAAATGGCCGCGACCGGTGGCACCGTTGCGGAGATAGAGCGCTCCGAAAATTGCCGTTTTTTCGCCCTTTTGCGCTGATAGTTTGTCACCGCGCCTGACAAAAGTATTTTTTTATGCCACTTTGCGACGCTTTTCAGCCTAAAAACTTTGCAGACGCATAGAATAGGAAACATAGAAGCCGAATATGTGGGTTTCAAAAAAACGATGTTTTGGTCATTTTTCCGAAGTTGAAAGCCGCGTCCCCCCCTTAAAACTTTGTTACGATGAAATCGCTTCATTCAAAATCTCGCTTGACTCAAAGCGTTTCATGGCCCCTACTGCAGTGCACAGAGAGCCAATTATCCGCACTTTTAACAAAGCATTGCTTACAACAAAGCCTTGAGGGCTTTGTTATCACAAGGCTTTACTGCACTTTAATATGTATTACCGTATTTTCACGATTCCAACGCACACCTTTTTTACTAAAAGTGACCTTCAAATTGGTGTGCGTGTTACAATCGGGCTCAAAGCCGAAATCGGCTTCAAACTGGCCAGCCGGATTTCCATGTACAGGAACACCTCCAAAAATACAATTTAATCCAATCAAGAAGAAACCTTTTTTTCCCCCCGAAATTTTTAAATCAAACTTTCCTGCACGTTACAATCGGGGGCGTTACAATCGTGAAAAAATGGTAGCAATTACTCTCAGGTAAACATAACCAGTTCCTGTAGACTCGAGTGATTTCGCCTTTCGTCAGACAGTGACTGGGCGCCACTTGTTTTGCACAGCCTCTTAATGCAAGGGTCACGAAATACGAGATGAGGCGGCTCCCCACTCACCTTGGCGTCCTGCGGCCGGCCGGCGTTGTTGCCGGCCGTCGGCGGGGTGGTGCTGAGGGTGACGAGGACCTTGTGCACCGAGCGGTACGGGGGCCGCCCTCCCCCGCACCGGTGCTGCACCACGCCTTCCACCCGCAGCGCCAGCTGGGCCTGCTGCGCCAGGAACAGGGGCTCGCCCGTGCTCTTCTGCTGCGGCGACACCGCCAGCTGCAAGGGACGCGCCACAAGGGGAGGGAGAGAGAGAGAACGAGGTCGTGACAGCTGGCTCGAGAGGGTCCAAACGCGCTGAAGCCGCACTTGGTCTGTGAGGAGCACTGCACACGTGGTCTTGGGACTATAGTTCAAAGAGCTTGAAGCCCAGCTTGATGCTAATGTATACTACAGTATAGCCCACTTACAGAGAAACCAGTTTTAATGAAGCCCCGGTTATAACGAACAAATATTTGTTTACCGCTACCATTTGTATACATAGACTTTACGTCCAGATATAGCGAAAAACGGATATAATGAACTAATTTCCATTCCCCGACGTGTTCATTATAAAGCAGCTAGATTGTGTATGATGCTGCGATTGCATGCCGTCACGGGCACCAACCATAGCAACATTCCTCTTTTACTTGACTTGTCCAGCCACATGGCTTCTTGCGGACCCTGCGACAACAGGGGCCACGACTTTTCCTTTTTTCTTTTTTGTTTTTTTCGCTCACACTGAGTGAAAAATTTACAAATTCCTGACGATGAAGTCTTTTGTTGGCATTAATCTCACAATATTGATACCATACGTCTTAACTAATCTTTCGTGAATAATAATTACAATTTATGCAGCCACAGGCAACCTTCAAGCTCTTTGGCTAGCCTTGCCAGGTGATGCTGGAACACTTCTCTGTGGTACACAACAGCATACTCGCTGAAATGCAGCTTACTTATACTGGGAGACAACTTTCTGTGGGAATGGACAGAAAACTACGGGGGAGCTAACTACTCTGTGTTACTGCGCCAAAGTAGCTCCCGACAAACTGGTTTCGGTTTCAGTTTTGGCGCGACAAATACGCGTTTGATACAGTTAAAGGAGCCGTGAAGAGAAAATACAACTTCGTGTAATTTGAAAAAACTAGGATTCAGTATCTCACTCAGCTCCATTACAGCCACAAAATATGTTTTTTTAACGAAAAAAAGCGAGAAGTATTTAAAAACTTTCAAATTTCGCGCCACAGTGACGTGTTATGAGGAAGAATGACGTCATACGGGCCAACAATAAGACATAATTTTTTAGTGCGTTAACTGCACGTTAGCATTCCAGTGATGCGGTCAAATGGAACTAGAGGCCCCATTAGACGTCCAGTCATGTGTCGTCGCGACAGGTCAGTTAGGCGGCCGCCAATCGCACAAACAAGGGTCCGTGACGTCATAGAAAAGTTCCGGGAAATTGGCTAGGGGGTCGCGACTGCTTCACACGTTTTCTTTAATATCTCCGTTGTTTGTTTGAAGAGTGCGATGATATTGGTATCATTGTTATCGGGACTAAGCAGTCTTTCTAATAAACCCAACTTGTATTTTGTGTTCATGGCTCCTTTAATTCATTCGCGTGAGCTCCCCAGGTTGAGTGCGCTGAACCGCAATTACCGAGCACACAGGCACATTGCCGCCTCCTTCCCCACGCTTCATTTGTTTGTAAACACAAGCAAACGATTCGGCTGGAGAACTCCGGCCAACCATGGACTATACCGCCCAGCTCTGTGCCGTTCATAGGTGAAGTCAATTTTGTCAGCACTGCAGTTTCGACGGCACGCACTGATCTGTAAACTTTTCTGGAGCTCAAACCTGGGCAGCACCACCGACATGAGTAGTGTGATTAACACAGCACGGGCGCAGTATATCTAACGCACAATGTGTGCACACGCTTATGCACACGCTCACTTATGCCGTCTCAAGCCGGCTACCCAAATGGATTGCAGAAAGAAAGCCGAACGTCGAATCGAATATCAATCTATTTTTTTACAGGCCTCGATTTTTCGTAGGTTTCTGCGCAAAAGCAGAAATCTACTTTGCATGTTCAGAAGACATGACGTTGTTTTTCAACCTGGAGAACGCACTGTCCAACTTGAATCAGTGGTACTCCAGGAATCCGGAGCCAAAAACAAGTAGACACACAGAAACCATACACCAACCGCATTAAAAACAGCCACAACCGCTGTCAAAATGGTGGTGGTCTCTACCGGAAGCTGCCCCACCATATAAACATCCAGTTGCAGAATTCAAAATGGCAGCCAGAGTCGACAGCGACGGCACGAAAGAAAGATCTCATCGATGCAACTGCAGATTGCTCCCCGCAGCGGTGTAAAATTTACGGTTTCCGCAAAGTGCGCCCGTCGAAAGGGCAATTTGGATGAGACTTGCCGAGCAGACAGTGTAGAAGCAGTGCGTTAGTGTGCGCCAACGTCTCTCTCGATTTCGCAAAACCAAAAACATTCAAAAACTCCACTCAACTATTCGAAATTCGAAAAGTCGAATAGTAGATATTTGATTCATGAATCGAATTATTTGCAGAGGTACTATTTGATTTGTATGAGAATATTCGAGTATCTGCACACCCCTGCTATATATATATATATACCTTGATGGTGGTGGCCTGCAGGGCCTGGAAGAAGAATCGGGGCAGGCACGGGGGCGCCAGCATCAGCTCTTGGCTCAGACGCTCCACCAGCTGCACCTGCTGCTCGACCGAAGAACAACAACACACTCGTGATTAGTGACCAGCGCACAAGAAACAAGGCACAGGAGGGAGTAACAGACACGACAGAGCTTCATCAGTGATCAGTATTCACAGACTCAGACGAGAGGGCACAGTCACTCGGTCAAGGAAGGAATGTGAGGAAAAGAGTGCAATTAAGGGGGACGCACGCTCTCTAGCTACCCAAGTGGCACTATGAGATGTACTGTGGAGCCAAGTGACTGCTCAGAAGCAGCGCTGAACAGTGTACGTGGTTAACTTCACTCACCGGTCCCTACCCTGCACTGCGAGCAAGTGTTGTCCCCTTTACGCATGCAGGCCTTGTAGCAACAAACAACTGCCGGTATTGGCCCCCTCTCAAAATCTTTTTTCTTTTGAAATGCACAAATATGAAAGGTAAACAGCCTGACGGAGGGGCTTCTTTCAAGTTAAGCGGCAAAATACACAGGACAGCCAGACCTTGCTGTATCAAACTCGTTTGCATCAAAATATCATGTATATACGGAACTATATCTCAACACAGTATGTTTACAGTGACAATGCATACCAAGAGTGAGGCTTACAGCAAACAAAAATACCAGCAACTCCCGATATATCTAACGAGTGACGCAGAACTGACCCACGAAGCTGGCTTTCCCTCATTGCAGAGGAGAACTTCTGCCACCACACCCTAAAAGCAGTTTGGCCCGGCCACCACTCAAGGGTGCAATCTATCATGAATGCACCACCAGGCCATGTAGGGTGAGCCGTTAACACCCCCTGCGCAAAAAATAATCCTGGCCCGCTGGTATATTGTATTATCAGATAAGGTTATACCAGAGTCCTTCAATGCTTCCCTGGTCATGAAACTCCCGCCCAAGTTTCGTACGGGGGCAAAGGCGATCGCGAGTGGCACCACCGCAGATCCGAGGGCATCGGGCGGCCACCGCTGCTCTGTAGCCAGACCGGCAGTCAGGAACGCAGTAGCAGCATGCCCGTTCGCACCAAATTTTTTCGCCACTCACAAAATGATAAGTCGATTTGAGCGGCCCACAACACGTAGAGCGAAAGCACACTGCTAATAAGGCGGCGAGCGTCTGTTTTATCTTACTCCGCGGTCCGTTCCCTGCCAAACGCTCTCTGACCACACCCCCGGTTGCCCTCCGATCAACACTAGCGCCGCGGCGCGGCAGCGTATGAAGCTCTCCCATAACGTGACGGCGAAGTTTCATGACCAGAAAGGCATTGAAAGACTCTGGTTATACTGAATTATGCTCTACATCAAATTGATAGGTGTTTCCGTTTTTGTGAGTTCGATATAACTGGGTTTCACTGAGCACACCGACAGCATTCATAAAAACTGTGAAAGCCTGTAACACCCTCAAAAAATGCTATCTACACTAAGAAGGATCAACATTTGGCCAAGTTGGTATTATCACGAATGACACTTGGCACTTCCAATGGTGAAGGCTATAAAGAAGGTTTAATAGGTCGAAACTCAAAGCTGCAGCCCAGAGTATGAGAGGACGAACGCTTGTTTGAGCGTTCTCGTCATCTTCCCTCACTTGCTGGTGATGACAGTAGCGACAGTATCAGTCGAGCATCTTGAACAGCAGCGTAGTAAACACAGACACGAAGGAAAAGAAGACGACAGGATGTCCTGCCGTCTTCTTTCCCTCGTGTCTGTGCCAACTGCGCTGCCATTCAAGATCTCTGATCTCCCATCACCAGGCAGCCTAATAAACACTGGTTCTAAGCAATGACGCAAGGCTGAGCATGCATCCTACTCTCTGCTCTGCCCAACATCCTCCTGACAACCCTGAACATCTTCCCTCCAAAAAGAGTCACTCTGGAGTCCATGTGAAAAAGCCGTTCTACTCAACGTGAAAGCTGTCGGAAGTGCAGAGCAGTGATTCGCCATAATGGGCTGCAGCGCCGTTATCCACTCACTGCTGCCATCCAATGCAATTCAAATTTCCCACCTCCGCAGTGCTTGCACGCCCCCTGCCTGAAACTGCCCCAGCGGGAGTCGTGTTCCTTTTGCGCATCCTTTAATTTCTATGCAGGAGCTGTTTTTCATCATTTCGAATGCACAATTTTTTTGTTGTGTGGCTAGAGCCTTTCTGCGTCATTTCGAACGCGCCATTACTTTCTTGCACGGCCATTTTTTTTTTCGCTTAAAAAAAAAACAACCCAACGGGCATTCCTAACTAAACAAACGCAGGGGCTGTTGGTCATATACACAGATGCTGCCTCAAACGTACCTGCAGTGTTCTTTGCGCCAAGCAACAGGGAGATGTATGACAAGCGCCAGCAGTTCAACAGGTTCGAACGGTTATGACTATTTAAACCGCGTGGTTTTCGAAGCCTCAGCGTGAGTCCCTAACGATGGTACAGAACACTCGACTTGGGTCCGCTATCTCGCTGCGCTGCCTGATTCCCGCAGTCACTTTGCATTGACCGTTAGCGAGCTACGACGACAAGGCGAGCCCATAAAGTGCTGTGCACTTGAAACATGTAAGCAGAAAGGGACATCCACAGGGAAAGCAAAGAGCTGATTCACTCTAACAAAACCTCCACCAACTACAGCAAACAAGCAGCATGCCATACACCGAGAAAACGTACCACAACCGCATCGCACAAATGGCCAACCATCCCCCCATCCCTCCATTTACAGCACCACTTCAGGAACAAACGAGACATATTCCAGTTCCACTCCCATAATTCTCTCACCAGAAAATACCCGACACACAGAATAAGGGGGTGGCTTTTCCCCATGTGACCATAGAGTTTCACACTAATACAGGGAAGTATGTCGCTGCAACTGTGTGCCGTTGTGGGCAACACCAGAGCAGCCAGCAACGTTCCCAATCTTCCCATTTGGATTGTTGGATTGGCTACCCACACGGCTTCTTCTCGTTCCTGGAGCCAACATCAACGAAAAATGGGGATGCCTTTTTTTTTTTCTTGTTCATCTGGCGCAAAGCTTCTCAATAATCCCTGACAAACTGTTCTTTTTGGAGCTTCACTATTCTACGAATAAAACGACTTATACAGGGCCCTCTGGTCTGTCAAATCCTGCTACTACAGTCAAACCCGGATATATCGAACTCGCAAAAAACGGTCATTAGTTCGATATATCGTATAATTCGATATATAATGTTTAAAGAATGTGACAATGCACAGAACGTACCTCATCACTAACTGTTGTTTACTTGCAAGATACATGCTCCGCGGGCACACTAGCGCGAGAAATAGTCTCCAATCTTCTTTTGCTTCATCATTTTCGAAGCATTGTTGAGCACACACTTTTCAACATTGTCAAGTGACTCGAAACAGCTGAGCCCACAGCCTTCTATTGCCGCGCAGTGGCGGCGAAGAACGCTCAGCGCGTGAAGAGCATCGGAACATGGGGGCGGGGCGGAACTCGTCGAGTCCTCACAGTTGAACACAGATGAACAAGGCGTACCGATGCGTCGTCAACCGCGAAAACACGAAAAGGGAAGCATGCGTAGAAGCGAGGGGAGAGAGAGCCCGCCGCGCGAGACTGGCGAGACAGCGGGAGAGTGTGGTCCAACCACTATTTCCAGGGGGTGGCTGTCAGAGCGAGCGAGAGCGCGAGCGCTTGGGCTAAGTGACTTTTCAAACTGCGGGAGGAGGCGTAGGCAGCTCGCCCAGCTGCCGCGCGGGAAAGCCAACTTCGGGGGCAATCTTGAGCTGCCGAAATTCGATATATAGGTTGCGGCTGCCTTTTTTGTTCGATGTAGCCGTACTTTTTGCTATATATTCTCCCGGTAACATTATAGTGCACAATAATTGTTCGATATATGGGATAATTCGATGTAAACGGGTTCGATATAGTCGGGTTTGACTGTATAACGGAATTGATGGGACGTGCGAAAAATTTCCTAGAAGCGGAAATTTGTTGAGGCGAAATCTGCCCCAACATACCACACAAGGGTAAGAAAAAAAGCTCCATATATCCCCCGTGAAAATGGAAAGAGCATTTCTAGCAAGAAATCATAATTTCCGGCTTCATTTCTGACTAGATTATCAGATTCCAGCTGGAATCGACAGCTTCTAACTAGATAAATTGTTAGTCCAGCTGGAGACGAATATTTCCAGCTTGCGGTTTTTTTTTCCTTCTAGTTGGACTGACAAATGCTAGCTGGAAGTAGATCTCAATCCAGCTAGAAATAAACTAGAAACTGAATTTCTAGCTAGAAATTCTGCCTATTTCTAGCTAGAATACTTGTAGCTGGAAGAAATTTCTGGTTCAATAATTCAGCCAGAAAAAACATGCATTTTTACCTGGGATATCATCCACGTATTTCCTCGCATAATGCGATCTTTAGAAAAAGGAGTGACGCGCAGTTACACTGTGTTTATTGGATAGCAAATGCACCAGTGGTTATCTGTTTTTTAGCCGCACATAACGAGCGTATTACGGAGGGAGGGGGGAGGGCAGAAATGCAGTTGGGAAAACACTGCTGTACAAGCAGGCATATCTACCGAGCTGATTACTTGCAGATGGCTGCTAGGCTGTCGAAAGAAGCCCCCCTCTCGCTTGTGGCAAGAGCAGCGCCCATTATCTAATCCTCTCACTGGACATGGTGGCATCTGACCTTGGCAGGCAAGCCGCGCTCATCATTAAGATAGGACGACGCGAGTTCGAGACCACACACGAATACATTATTTTTAGATGCGAACGCACCTCATTCACTCGCCTTGTCCCTGCATCCATCCGGCGTTGTCGGCGTCCACCCCTCTCCCATTCTCCTCGCTGCGCCAGCTGCGCTCTCCGCCGCTCACCCCCTCTCCTCTCCGATAGCGAACACTTTCTCGCGAGGGGCATTGGATTGGATTCGAATGGATTGGCTTGGATTTGGATCAGATTGGATTAAAGTGGATTGTGTTGGATTGTGTTGCGTCATAGCCGCGGCAGACGCACTGGCGCCGGCGCGTCCCCTCACTGCTATGCGCGCTATAAAACGCGGTGCCTGCGCCGCTCCACTCCATCAATCCAGCGCCGTTCCTCCGCTGTCCAATGCTGCAACGTGAACCCCCTATGCATCGCATCTACACAGGGGTTCCCGCGAGTGGAGGTGGGAGTAATTTTTTTCTTTAAACTTTGACGATTGGTAGAAGGAACACTGCAATAACAGCTGCTCACAATGCGTACATGACGGCGCAGCGCCAGCAGTGCACATTCGGGCTACATTCACGTGATTTCTACGGGATACGATTGGCTGTAGCTCCGGTTTGGCCTACCAGGCCTGCGCCTTGTGTGTAAAAACAGCCAGCCCCACCGTTGTCACCAGCAAGCAATGTTGTTCACCTATGACTTTTCCATGAGTCTGTTGTTGTGCATGGCACATGTTTTCGGTGAAACTAAGCACCCTGAATGCATAAAAATCTACAGACGGCAGGCGTTACGCTTATTTTATCGTAAAATAAATGTTCCAACCAAGCCCCACTGAGCGGAAATTTCGTTGAAGTGAGAAAAAAAAAAGCCAGACAAATGGTTTGTGTGGCAAGGAATTTGTTGCATTGAATTCCACGCCTACCTGATGGGGAATCAGAAATATTTCACTGAAGCGGAACTTTTGCTGAAGCAGAGTTCACTGTAGCGGAGTTCGACTGTATTAGCATGCAACTCCGTGGATGCGACTCCCCTTCAACCCCCATCTCTCGCTAATGATGATGATGATTGCTATTGGTTTCCCCTTTGAAGCGGGGTGATGACATGTCACCTTACCAAAAAGGACTACAGTTGAACCTCGATATAACGAACCTCGATTTAACGAAATTCGCGATATAACGAATTTTTTCAAGTTTTCTATCAAAATTTCGCTAAATCCATGTATTTTTATCTCGATTTTACGAAGTAATTTCGTGCGGCGCTTTCGATTTAACGAAGTCATGGCGAGAAAGGAAGAACGAAATTCCGGTCGAGGCACGTTTTATTTTGCCTCTCAGAGCCTACATTGAAAACATTCAGTACTCACATTAACTCTTAAAAGGCTAAAATGAAAGAAAAGCGGTGAATTATGCGGTTGACAACAATTAAAAGCGATGAAAGAAGCTGCTCAAAAACCGCTAGCGGTCATGGACGGTTTAATAGTGCGGCCACCATTTTGACGTCTCCATCGTTGCCTACGCCAGCGCCCTCTATGCTTAGGCTGCCGAAGCCTACTTCCAAGTGTTTTTCTGAGTCCTTGCTCACGGTGCTGCTGCTCGAGGTTGTGCTCGCTGATAACCACATTAATATTTTGTTCGTCTATCATTAGATGAGTCTTATAAGCAGCATGAGCACTCCAAGTGAAAGATAAGTGTTCCGAACAAGAGCCTGAGGAAGTGTCAGTGAAACTGAAGGCCACCGAAGTGATGGATGCCATCGACGTTCTGCGGAGACACGCAGGCGCACGCGAATGTTTAAGAGCAAGCCTTGTTAGCGCTGTCAGCATACGAGCGTCACATGAAGCCCACCCTGGTCAAGAAACGCCAAGCACTGCTTACGGACTTCTTCACTACGGCTTGAACATCGAGTGCTGGTGGCAATAAATTGCTCTCCGAACGTGGTCAAAATGTGTTCATTAGACAGCTGCGATGCAGAGAAATCGGTTTCTTTAGGGCTCAGCGGGCATAAAAGTAATTGCTTAATCAAATTTGGCCAGAAGATATTTAATGTAAGCTTTCCGCTTTAGCGGGAGCACGTAAGCGCTGCTCCACAAAGTGAAGTGATCCGTGTTCACTCCGCTGAACTCTCAATCATGGCTTTATCTCGAGTGTCGTGGTTGCATCACGCGCCCATACTGCAGAGCCTTGTGCATGAAAAAGTCTTTCGAAAGCTTTATAGCACCCTTCCGCTGTTGGCCCGCCGCACCCCTCAACGCCGCGCCTAAGCCTACCACTGAACGGACGAAAAGAGGCGTAACTTCGAACCAGCGCCTCGCCGGAGTGAAGCTCACGGGGCATGGACGCGGGTTCAATTGACTAACAGCGGCGTTTAGTAGTGACCGAAATGAAAAAAAAAAGTGGAAACCTAGTCTGCTATCATATTTAATGAGGCGTTGCAGAAAAAGCACCGGTTTTACAATGACACGAACTACTGTCGGCCATCCGAATTCCATTACCTAAGTGTTGAAGCTCTTAATTCACACAATTTTCGCGGCCAGTTTTAGTACAAATTTCACTTTAAGTGGAGAGGTAACTACATAGCAGTTGTTTCTGAGCGATGGGCAAGATTTTGAAACCTCAATAACTGGTTAAATTGACTGTAAAATCGAAACCTCGATTTTACGAAATTCTCGATTTAACGAAATTTTCGCCCGCAAGTACGACTTCGTTATATCGAGGTTTAACTGTAATATACCTACGTTTTGTACACACGGTTTAATACTATAGCGCTGCTTAGGGCAGGCACTAAAGCTTATTAGGCACGATATACTTTTTTTTTCCCTGTTACAGGTGGTAACTGTCCTAGGCAATATTCCCTCTCTGCTTTTCGTCCACCAGCATTCTAATCTTCTTTTCGTCCCCTCGACAGCCTTGAAGTTAACTTCCTCTCTGATACCCTTAAATCCTAGGGCTTCTGGAAGCCGAATATTCCCTTCATGTAGATTTGGATGAATCTATCTACAGTGTAGACCATTTATAACGTAACCGCTTATAGTGCGGGACCGGATATAACGCGGGTTTTTGCGACCACCGGTTTGCCTCCCATAGAACTCAATGCATAAGCATACCGCTTAAGATGCGGTTAGCCGAAGCACAATACCGTTTATAGTGCGGTTTGAAATCGGCCATCTGACGCAGCGTGCACCCCTTGCCCTCCTCTAACGTAGACACCCAAAGAAAAAAAATAGGCACCCTTTAGTTCGTGCGTACCTGATAACAACTGACCTTGCTTGATGCATCTCGGAAGATAGCGACAGTCTCCGCATCCGCGCGCGGCAAGTTGATTTTATTAATCGTGAACCGAGTGGCTTGTTTTCGCGCACGAATCGTGCACATCAACGTTGCGCGTGTTTTTTTTTTTTCGTGCTCGTGTCGACGATTCCGCGCTCGCGGTGGCTTCTTCGCGTGGCAGTGGGAGGAGCCTGACGACTTGCACCAATGGGGAGGCGCGCACCTAATGGCGGGAGATTCGAAGCGCTCCGAGCCGGCTAGCCGCGCCAGAGATGTTTAGGCTTACCACCGCGGTATTTTTTGATGGGCGCTTTCACAAGCAGCGTGGATGGCAGTTTATATTCCACTTTTCGCCCACATTATTAGCTCTTTTCTTGCATGAGCATCTTCGCTTGCGCCCCGTGCGGCATTTCAGCGAGCGGTTAGAAGCGGTCGCTGGAACTTACTGGAACTGCCTGCACCGCTTCACGGCCAGTGCGACGCCATGTTGCCGCCTTTTACCGCGCCGCCCACACCACGCCAGTTGTATCCGCGCTGGCGTGCACTGCACGTTTTCGCGATACCAAATCTACCACGCGGTTCACGCTTTAGAACGTTGTGCAGATAAGCCACCGCTCTTTCCCTTTCCGAACATTCGAGCCGCGCGAAGCCGAAGAGTACGTTGCGCTGATAAGCAGCCGCCTTCGGCATCGTGAACGCAAGGTGGGGTAAAAAAAAAAAAAAAAATCCCGCTGGCGGTCTTATCACGTCTTGCGGCATCTGTTGCTAAAAACGCAGCCATGGTCTCAAAACAAACAACGGAAGTTAAAGCCGCGCTCACCGTTTGTGAGACTGCGCTTTTGCCCTGCAGCAGCGGCTGATGTTAAAAATAACACGAAATATAGACCGTGCCGTCGTTTTTAAGTACTGTGCGTTTCAGTGATGATAAATATAGGTTGACTTGAGAGATATAGGTGGCGATGTGGTTGAATTCGCGCGTGTTTTGGTTATAGTGCGGTACCGCTTATAGTGCGGATTTTTGCGGCTCCCGCGACATACGTTATAAGCGGTCTACACTGTATCTAGCTCCATCTCCCCACCCCTCTCTCCCTCTCTCTCTCTCTCTCACAAGTTAACTGGAACAAAGATGAGCCAACGTTTACAAACACAGTAGCCACCCCAAACCAGCTAAGCGCACCTGAAATTAACACGACATCTCGGCGAGAGGCGGTGTGTGTGTGTCCGTGAAGGGGGTGTGTGGTGTCAGGAGGGAGACACCCACCTGCGGTGTGAGGAGGCAGCTGTGGTGTCGCAGGTCCCGCAGCCACAGCAGACCCCGGTGCGCAGCCTCGAGCAGCCGGTGTTCGCTCAGCGACCCGCTCTGGGGCTGCTGGTCCATCCACACCAGGCCGCCCTCGTCGCTCGAGCTGCGCGCGGGGGGCAGCATCTCAAGGGTCATCTCAGAGTCACAACGTCAACTGCATTAGGATATGAAGGCCTTAAGAGCTTAAGGAAGGCCTTAAGGTACCGTGACTGCTGTAGTTGCAATGGTTGTCTGCAACACAAACTGGCCACAGCTGTACACAGTAGAAAAAATTAAAGCCGTTCCACTCAGCGTGAGAACTGTCGGAAGTGCAGCGCAGTGATTCGCCACAATGGGCTGTAGCGCCGTTATCCACTCACTGCTACCACCCCGATGCAATTCAAATTTCCCGCCTCCACAGTGCTCGCGTGCCCCCTGCCTGAAACAGCACCAACGGGAGTTCTGTTCTTTTTGCACTTGCTTTTCCTCCCGCATGTGCCGGCATTGCACTGCCACATTTTGCGTTTACTATCGTAAAAACCAACCTAACGGGCGTCCTTAACTAAAGGAACCCGGGCAGTGCCAGTTAGTTACGTATATTTTGCCTCAAATGTACCTGCAGGTTTTTTTGTGCTAAACAAAGGGGGGATGTATGAAAATTGAGCAGCAGCGGTTCACAAGTTTTGAACGCTTACGACTGTATAAACCGCTCGGTTTTTGAAGCCTCTGCGGGACACCCTATGACAGAACGCCGGGCTCTACTTGGGTCCGTTATCTCGCTGCGCCGCCTGATTCCGGCAGTAACTTGACATCGACCGCTACTTTGAGCTACGACGACAAGGCGAGCCCCAAAACTGCTCTGCACTTAATGTTCCCATGGAATTCAAACCCAGGTCTTTACAGTACAAGAGAAAGAGACGCAAGAGACGCAAGTATGCGAGAAGAGGAGCTGGTCAAAGTTGTTTCTGCCAAAGACAAAGAAACAAAAGCAAAAAAAGAGAGAAGCAAATACAATGTAGTCGCCAAGAGCCTGCTAATAAGCACCACCAGGCTTTTGTTGTTTGCCTTCAAGATACCTACATAACCAAACTTCAGTGCTCCAAGGAATTTATTGCCATAAACCATGCCTTGGGATTCGTTCTTTTATAATTTCCTCCTGGCACATGGCACCACTTGGCTACCTTATCCTGTGCTTCAAGGGGATTATCCATTTATTCCTTTTGTCGTGATAGCGCTGTCGGTGATCTCGTTTCATATCCTGCCTTTACCCCGCTCATCAGTCACCTTGACCGCTCTTGCTTTATCGACAACTTCTCGACCTGTTAAAAGTGTTTCTGGAAAGCATTGTACTTCAAGATATCTATCTCGAAGCACATGCAGCCCCACTAACACAGCGTTTTATTCACACTAATTTTCTTCAGTGCTTCTATGATGATTTTCCTTTTTATAGCTTATTTAAGAGAACAAGCTGGCTCTAATTAAGTTCTGACACTACGAAAACCGTTTGTCCTTCTTGCATATGCGACAATGTCATACATATATGTATAGACATGAGGAGTCATCACCAAAACCAATTAGAAGCTGCTACCTACAGCCAATATCAAACAACGCTCTTGCGAAGAAACGGGAAGGGCCTTTAGGTGCACCTAAGGACAACTTGAAGATTATTATGTACGATTGCGTTACTGCCTGACAATAGGCAATTCAGCAGAACTCATGGGTGCACATAGAGAGGTGACTGCAGTACTAACGTGACACTGCCGCCGCACTCTTTCCAACTTGCATAAAATATTGGGCCCACACTTCCCATTTCCAGCAGGTCAATGTGGCAGCAGGTCAATGAAAAGGACACAAAAAAATCCTCCGGGCAGACGAAAGCGCCACTATGCAAGGTACACCATCCCATGACGGATTGTACATCACGCCACAATTTCCACAATACCACTGAGGATGCGAGGATGCGAGGCCAGCACTCACTTGATGCCCTGGTTGTACTGGGAGATGCGGTCGATGGCCTGCATGACCAGGAGGGCATTCTGCTGCAGACTGGCCGTCCCAGGGCAAGGTCAGACAGGTCAGGGAAGAAGACAACACTGACAGGGCATCAGGTGGGAAGGGTGCCCACAACAGACTGGTGTCCTGGCCTACACTAGTGCTCGAAGAGCTGAGAACAGCTCCGAGATCGGCAGTAGCTTGGCAAGTGAAGCTTATGTTTGGGCTGGTTGGCTAAAACGAGAATTTCCACAGCAACGAAGTAGAAAGGGGCGCTTCTGTAATAGGGGCGCTTGGCATAAAAACACTACTGACCTTCAAATGGAAATCTTTGGAACTAATTGACAAACTAAAAAAATTATGCGATATTTGAAATCATTGGGGGAAAAGCAGCACGACTGACAAGTTTCACAGAGTTTACCTAAAAGTTTATAAAAAGTTTTGTTAAGAGCAGTGTCCCCCCTCAATTTGAAGATGCCATGCTCTAACTTTTGTAAAAACCATAAGAAACACAATCAAATCCCCGCCATAACGAAATCCTGCAAGTACGAAATTCCCTTGGCAACGAAGTATTTTTGGATCCCCGGCGAACGTCCATACAAGCCCAAGCTCGTGTATTTCGTATCTCGCGGCAACGAAGCGTTCTTGGAAAGGGATCCGGCGTTAACGGAATTCTCTGCAAGTTCGGTCGACATTTTATCTACCCATTTGAGGCAGTCAGAGTCCAAAAAGTGCTCAAATGCATCTTTTTCGAACTCAAATTGCGTAAACTTCTGCCACAGGGTGCTCGCATGGCCACAGCCATATTTGTTTACAGAAAAGACCGTGCAACAGGTGGTCGTGGAGGCAGCCTCGCAGCGACGCCACCAGGGGGCGACACATGGTAACTCATGGCTTTGGCTTTGGCTAGGGCTACGCTAGCTCGCTACCACTGAACAGCACGCGTGCGCTTCTTGTGTGTGCATGGCGATTAGCACATTTTCTCTCATTAAGATCGCTCCACACATCTAATCCAATTAGCAGCCTTTATGCAGTTATCTATCTTGATAACAAAACTTTAATCAGTTTGTAACTATCACCCATACCTTATGAGTTACGGGAACAATCACCTTCACAAAGTCGCCCAAAGTTTAATCAACTAAAAGAACTCAACAAAATATTTATGTCAGTGTGATCCGAAAGGGCTATTCTGTGCAAGCAAGCTATTAGATTATTGCTTTATTTCCTTTAGGTATCCACAAAGAAAGAGGGAATTTCGCTTTCTTTTAAACGTGAAACTATTTCTGATTTCTAAAAGAAGGGAAACTTTTCTTGTTCTTTTTATACCTAAAGGATATACAGTCAAACCTGGATGTAACAATTTTCAGTGTAATGAAACCCCCGATGTAATGAACCACGGAATTTTTTTTTTCAACTTCCAGTGTATGCACACCATGTATTTTCACCCTCTGAGTAACAAAGTCTTGTTTGCCAAAATTTCAATGTACCAAAGTTTTATGGACAACTGGGCACAAAATTTTGATTGTAGAAGTAGATTTTGGGAGATGCAAGCGCCGAAACGGGGTCTCGATAAAACGTGCACGGCGACATGGGCTGCCCAATGCCGCGGGTGGATGCAGCGAGTTACGGAGTCCGTAAGCGAGCTTCTTGCCTACAAACTGCCTATGGCGCCGCCGCTGCTCCATGCCGCCGCTTTGCCCGTCATTCGAGTTAGCTCATGCTTGTTGGGTTCCATCTTTCCAGCAAGTGTGTGGCAAAGCCCTAGGGAGTATTTATGAGTCTTGTGCGCGTGTCTTTTTTTGCACCTGCATCAGCAATTGCGTGCCGGCGGCAGCTCGGCCAGAAAGCAACTCGCGCCGCGCGTGGCAGAGGGAGTGGGAGGAGCCGAATGACTTGCACCAATGGGCAGGCGCGCACCCTATGGTAAGAGCTTCGAAGCGCTAGGGGATGCCGGCTGGACCCGTCAGAGACGATAAGGCTTAGCACCGCGAAGGATATTTGATGGGCGCTTTCCCAAGTGGCGCGTATGGCACCTTACAGTAGAAAATTTCGCCCACATTATCAACTTCTTTCCTGCATGAACAACTTCGTTTGGCCTCGTGTTGTGTGTCAGCAAGCGCTTAGAAGCAGTCGGTGGAGCTACCCGTGGCCACATCGCGCGGGTGGTCTCTGCGGCTGCATCAGCACACCTGCGGCTTGCGAGACAAGTTTTTGCGTGCACAGAATGCTCCATGCGGTTCACGCTGATGCCCGCGTAGACGATTAAGCTCTGACAGAAACAGAAACAATCCGCCAGCCGCGCATGTGCGCCACGTTTTCGTTTGCAGGAACCACTTCACGCGTTAATACTTCGTTTTAACTGCAAATTCCAATGCAGCGAAATTTCAATGTCACGAAGTAAATTACGAATTTTACCAACTTCATTACATCGAGGTTTGACTGTAGTACCCAAGTGCTTGCGGCGGCTGCCGTGGGTCAAAAAAGAGAGAAACCATGGAAACATAAGTGAACACTACCTAATTCAATGTTTCCTAATTGGAAACGCAAGCTTTATTCTATCAAGTTCTGTTATCAAGCAAATGTTTAGCAGGACTCAGTTCTTTGTCCCCGGCTAGGTGCTGCGCCCATACACTTGTCCTTGAGCTTTAATTAATGAAGCACGGGTGCTCAAGCGGGCCCGATTCTTTGAAGCAGATTTTTGCAACTGGTGTCCACTGAAGACCTCTGCGTCTAATACCCCCGTCACACGGCAGATCTAAAGTCATTTAGAGCAAATGTCATTCGCTCTAAATGTCATTCATTCAGAGCTACACGAGAATACCGAATTACATTCGAGCTGAATTACTTTTACCAGCTAACTGAGGTTCGGGAGCTCATTCAGCAGCCAGATGAGTCAACAGCAGTGGCGCGTCACTGGTGAAGAAAGTTCAGTAATAAGCCAAAGAATACTGTTCCTAAAAACTGTTAGTAAACTTATATTTTACCCTTCATGTTGTTTTGAAATAAAGAAAAAACGAAGAAGTACTAACAAAAGAGAAAATCGCGTCCCCAATGTGCGCGCTACCCTAATACGGATTTTTTGCAGATTTGTCTCGGCTTGAGATGTCTAGTGATGTCACTTAAAACGGTGATTGTCTTATTTGTATTAAAAAAAAAATCGTTTGTCATATTTTAACGAAGATATTACGTATGAAAACATTCTATAGATGCACTTGAAATATAATTTTGCAGTTTTGCAAGTTCGCTAACTGTCACCGCTACCACAATGAAATGACCATTGTTTCGCCGTGTAGACCCCATGGCCAAACCGAATGTCATTAACGAATGTCATTCACTTTGAATGACATTAGAGTTGCCGTGTGACAAGGGTATAAAATGTCCTGCCCCAAGGAGTAGAGGGCCCCCCCCCTGACATGCTCACCAGGGCCTTGGGGGGGATGGGCGGGGTGCCGGCCGTGCCTGCCGTGCTCAGGAGCTGCCGGATGCGGGGCTCGATGCGGCTGAGCACCCCGCACCGCCGGTTGCCCAGCGCACACAGCCCCTCGCACACCGACAGCATGGCCGCCCCTGCACACACGCACATGCACACCAACAGACGGGGAGGCACGTGAGTATAAGGTCAGGTCGCAGTTTGTGAGAGAGGCAGCAGACAGGGTGGAATGACGGCACTTCTTCGGGGCACTGAGCATGGAAGTGGAAACTACCAAAGTTGAACAGGAGGGGTGAATCAATGAATCAGTGGAAAAGGTGGTGTGGCAGTCAAGCCAGGCTACTGACAGCAACCACTGCTCAGTGAGCTGGTTGAAACAAAACGCTACTACAAGAGACGAGGACGTAGTGAGACACACAACGACACACACGCACACAACACACACACATACACAGAACTCCGTGTCTTGGTTACTACAGTTTTTTTCCTTAAGCTAAGGTGCTGTCCGCAAGCACTTGGCAGGGTTGACTACGTCATCCACTTGAAACTCTTACTTTGACACTTGCTCACTTCTGCCAGAAAAAAAAAAAAACAAAGATGCGAGTACATTGCTTCCTAAAAAAAAAGCCTGAGGTAAGTTAACAATTCTGACGCTTCCCTTTCGTGAGGGGCACCTTTGAGCCCAGGTATTCCTTCAGAACAACAGAGTCGAGTATCTTTGGCACGGTGCGCTCATAATTTGAGGTTGGTGTGAAGACCACGGCACTGTGGACAAACCCATTGCCAGTGACAAGCAGAGCTCCGTTGGGCAATTCCAAACCCACTCTGCGTTGGGCCAACAAGCGGAGCACATTAAAAATTCAATACAGAGCACAGTAAGTGCGAGGTAGTATGCACAAAGCAATCTGCTATTAGGCAAGCAACAAAAACCAAACACAGGGAACTCAGCTGCACTCAGCACCAGAGAGCAGTCAGGTATACGAATGACCAAACAAAGCCTTCCAACTGAGAGGTCGCAATATTCGCGCTTGACTAGCTCCACAGTTTCTTCAAAGCTCTGACATGCACTGTGGCTGTAGAAGGAGCACCCAGAACTCAGGCATCCACCTTCAACTAAATTATACGAAAGCAAATTCAATGCCCCTGTGCTTTGCAGGACTCCAGTTATGCCCAGCGAGAATGACGGCCCCCGACCGGTTCCTGTCATTTCAGGCGCCATCGCCAGTGAGCACATAAACTAAATCTCCGCACAATGTACTCAGTGTGACTTTAGACAGAGATAGACGGAGGGGGAGGGAGAGAGGTGCAGAAAAGAAAAGAGAAAGAAAAGAGGGGGGTGTGGGAGAGGGAAGGATGCAGTGTCAGGGAAGGCAGATGAAGGGAAGGGGAGAGACGGAGAGAGAGGGAGTGGGAGTGAAATGATAGCGAGAGAGGGAAGGTAGATGAAGGAAGAGGGGAGGAGAAAGACAGAGAGGGGGGAGGGAAAGAATGATTAAGAGGGGGAAGGTAGGGAAGAGAGAGGGAGAAAGAAGAGAGAGAGAAGGAGGAAGAGGGTTGAGGAGGAGGAAGAGAGAAGGGGGAGAGAGAGTGATAGAGAGAGAGAGAATGGTTTAATGATACTGACAGGTTGGTCCAGCAAAGAGGATGACATGCTACGTCAGGTGAAAAATAAAACGTCATTTGAGAAAAAAAAATAAAAAAATAAACGCAAGAAGGGAGATAGAAAGAAGAAAAAATCAGAAAAAGAAAAAAAAGGATGGTGACAATGGAGTTGCAAGCAAGTTCAGGAGTTTGGTAATATAAGGAAATGTTGAAGTATAACTCGAGGAAATGTTCGCTTTTAAGTTGGACAGAGTTCTGAGATCACGGAGTCGTCTCCAGGGGCAGAAGCGGCACATTCAGCGTTAACACGCAGCCATGCTGAACGCACACACGCGAAATGTTCACTTTGACATTCCACAGAGTTTAAGAGTTTTAGGATGAGGAACGTTGTTCTATATCACACGAATCACCGATGTTCACTATTGGTAATGAGTGTTGACGAGAACTGAACTACGGAGGAAGCTGCTGAGAAAGGCTTTCGTCCCCGTGAGGCCATTTTAGCAGATGACCAGGGGCCAAAGCACATCATGCAGCGTAAGGACGTGATGTGGGTAGTTTGCCCAAAGTCACTGTCAAGGCGAGTTCTGGGTGTATCGATCGTCTACACACACAGATGACATGGTGGACGTCTTCTGGACATGGCAGTCTTCGCACAAGGGTGAGCTGGTCTGCTGAAGCTTAAAACGGAAAAAAACAGTCACCACTAATGCCGCCGTTTCTTCATGATACTTGGCTGCATCGACGTACCCCGCATTGTCGTGGTGTTCGAATTTTCCTCTGCAGGAAAGTCACTCTGGCTTTCTTCTTTTTGTGTGGAAGGTGGGGTGCATGTTCTTGGGAAGCGGCAGCCAGTTGCGCACGGTTCAAATCTGTGTCCTGCTCTTGGTGTCTGCGATGGGGTCGCCCGCTTGCCATAAGATCGCCCTCCCTAGCCGTATCCGTTGTGTTAGAAGGGTGATGTCTTTTATCTCTTGGAGCCCGGAGAAAGGGTTCCCTCGTTATTTTCTAATCTTTTTTTCTCCTTTCCACCTTCCCTTCAACAAACTTTATGCAGTCAGTCAGTCGAAGCATAGCGCTTCAGTTTTTTTTTTAAAGGCGGAAAGCAAAAACACGTAGTAGACAATTCTATTAAGTAAGCTTTCGCGAAACACTTGAGAGAGTGAGAGACATGGGCCCTCACCTGACCAGAAGGAGAGGAAGGAGCCCAGCACGTCCACAAACTGGCTGCACAGGTCGGGGTCCGCGTCACACAGCAGCACGATGCACTGCAGGCAGCCCTGCACAGACGAGTGCGTGCAAGAGTTGTCCTCAGTCAACCTTGGACACACCCATAGCATCACCCCTGAGCACATTTCAAGACGTCAAAGAGAAAGCACTCCCAAGCAAGGAGCCAACCTGCGAAAGTTCATCGGTTGGAGTGAAAAACTAACACTTCCTGTAAAATGGGAGAAAAAGAGCTAACAGCAATGCAACTAAAGTTTTAAAACTTTTGCGGTGGGGCGTCGGCAAAGTGAAAATTTGAGTTGAGTTTGGCAACACTGCCACTCCGCAAGGAAGGCCGCCTCCTTGCTGCAGTCACCGTGCTGCCACTCACGAGTTCGAAGACGCACGCACCACTCGGCACATCAGCAGGTCACGTCGAAATGAAGACACTTGACGTGCTCACGTTCAACGACGGCAGTGAGTGCAGGCACACCTCTTAGTGCACTCACTGTCCACTGGGGTAATAACCCAGAGCAAGGTGGAGTGTTCCAAGGAAAGATTAACAAGGCAAGAAGAGAACTGGAGGGAGAAAGGAGATGTGTCCCAGCAAACCACGCATCACTAACTCTGTCTACTGGCAGTGTTGGCACCTGCCAATCTAGGACAGTACATTTTCCCGGATAGTACGTTTCTCCCCCGTGTTTTTTTTTTCTTTTAAATGTATCAACGTATTTGAAACTTCCAAATACTTTGCGATTAGCGTTTGCTATTTGATTCAATTCGAAGTAAAATTCGAAGCTTTCAAGATTTGCAAGCATAAAAAAATTAAGAATAAAGAGCGAAAGTTCACGCTGCCACGCAACGAGCAAAACTTACCACATGGCGGCATGCTCCATCAAGTTGTTGTTTTTTTGGCATGACACGAAAGCTTTGAAAGAAAGTTTAGCCCGCACAATTCTAAGATGCAAAGAGCGCTAATGCCAGAGTGAGTTAGGTGAACTGCAATGCTAACTCTGCAGCGTCTATGAGCAGTAACGAAGTTTCCTATTGGTACAGTGCTATGAGTGAGCAATCAAGGCAGTCTTGCAGTAAGGCCATCACACCCGTAAGCAAAGACGTCTTTTCAATGAATGGAAGGATTGCAGCCAGAAATTTATTTACTTTCTCTATTCACAGCCCATTGAGGAACCCACATTTTCAGGCGAAAGCACCCCACTGAGCAAACGCCAACGTCTGGCATCGGTGTTCATAGCAGAAATGGCTGCTTCAGGGGCACTGCATTGCACGAGGCATTACATAACATGAGTTGTTGCACGCCACGAGCAGTGGTGAAAGGTGGCTGCCGTGGCGGTACTCCGCAGATAAACAGAGTTGAAGAACGCAGCCAAAGGAGCAAATAGAGAAGCAACGATATTCACCATTGTCGTCAACTCTCCTATCACACGGCCCATTACAGTAAAACCTCTTTACAAGAGGCACTCAAGGGACCCAAGAAAGATGTCTCTTGAAACCAAGGTCCCTTGTATGCCAGGTTGCTACTGTGGCGAGTATGGGAAAGTTAGCCAAACCATTTCCATTAAATGAACTCTAATAACCGAGCGTCTCTTATAAAAAAAGTGTCCCTAGTACAGAGGTGTTACTGTACGTGGTAGGAGGAAGAAGCAGATCCACAATGCATAGGAGACAGATTGAAGCCATTTGAAGGCATTAATAAGTGAGATTGAAAAGTAAAATGTTCAAAGCAGCAAAACCACACAGCCCTTCAACAACGCCAGGTGGAAGCACGGCATCTAAGGTGTTAAACTAACATTCTTGCATTCCCATTCACAATGCTTGAAAAGCACTATGCCCTCAGAGTTTTCATCTTCGCAGTGTATGTTGAAGTTTTGCTCCACCCGTTTGCCATCTTGTCTTGACCTTCATCTTGTCTTGACCTTTTAGATGTAATTTTTCTAACCGTTTTCATATCAAGAACTAGTGGACAAACACTCAGCTGCGTTTATATCCCATTGGCTGCCTAAGCTACTTTATCAGTTTTTGTAGCTACGTTTGAGAATGTCTGTAGGCAAAGGCAAAGGTGTCCGTAATCGAACCTTCGATTTTTGTTTATTTTCATCAGGCCCTGCATAATTTGAAACAGCAGTTTCAATCCCTCCTTACCTCGGCATACTTGCAACAGTTCCAAGTCACAAAATTTCAACATACTTGCGACAGACTCTGTCCAGTGGTGTCATGAGCAAATGAAGGCCCCAACACCTTTTATTCATCGTATTATTTTCTTGGGCACCGAAACCATGACATGTGAAGTGTTGCAGACAGACAGACGAGTTCCCTTGTTGCGCCCACGCAGAAGCGGCCGCGTGTTGAAAACACCATCGAGCGCGCATTCTGTTACCTGTGCGACGACGCGCCCGCACTTCTGGAGCTCGTCGCGGGTGGCCGAGGCGACGGAGGCGGCGATGGCCGGAGGCGGGGCGGTGCGGAGGCACCCGCACGCCTGGAGCAGCTGCGCGTGCGCACGCACCCCCTCGCACCGCAGGCGCACTCCGCCTGAACTGGAGCTGCACTGAGCGTGCGCCGGCATGGTGGCCGCCTGCACGCACAACAAACGTTAGGCTTAGAAAACGCACCCGTCTACGCCACTGATGCTAATAGATAGTAATATCTAATAGGTCCTAATCTAATAAATACTAGTAGATGCTAACAGATGCCAATAAGCTGCGCTTCAATCGCTCAAATGCGTTTACCCTGTTGTCACGACAAACGCAATCCTACCGAGAAAAAAAACGATGCAGCCCCTTTTGTTTTAAAGGAGATGCTCGATTTGAGTCAGTGCTTTTAAAGCGGGAAAGAAATTCAAGCAAAGGACATGAAATACAAGGGCAGGTGCAATCCTTGTCCTGCAGTAGAATGGACAATTGGGCTTGGTATTGGAAGCGCTCTCAAAACAGGGATGTCTTTTTCCGGTCAGGGACGAAGACAGAGACGTGCTGTCTTTATCCTGTATTCGTCCTTGCTTTGAGAACGCTTCCAACACCAAGATAAGCTATCCTTGTCCTTCGAGTCCTTGATCTGAATTTTTACCACTTAAAGGCATTGATCCCGAAGTATTAACTAGCCCAAAACCATACATTGTTGAGTCCATTTGAGTCGACCAAGAGCACACAACTGAGTCTCAATGCACCCAGTGACTGGCTGCAACCAAGTGCAAGTTAACTTGACTGAAACGTAGCCCATATGAAAAGCTCACTCAAGGCACAGTCTAGGTTTCGAGTTACGTTCATAAATCCAAGTGGTACTAGAAATTCAAATTTCAAATTTAACAATTTAATTTTATTCACCTAATTCACAACAATTTAACTGACACACGCTTGTTGGAAAGTGTAACAGCTAAGTAAACATGTGAAACAGGGCAGCAATATTTTTCAAGGAACAGTATATCAAAAGACGCACCTAAAGCAAATCTCGGCTAAACTGCTAAGATGTTTCAACTAACGTGTCTCAACTAAGGTGACTCAGGTAAGGTGTCTCAAATAAACTCTAAAAAATGGACCAATGCTTTGGTCCATTTGAAAAATGAAAACTAGACCAACAGACTCAGAAGACAAGAAAAATGGACCAATCATTAACAGATCCATAACAGATTGTCCCAACATTTAAAATTTTTATGACCTTTAGTCTAATGATGGCAGTCGTTTCTTGAAGCAGCAGTTCTGATTTTTTTGGGAAAGCTTAGGAAAAGAGTAGCTTATAATTTTGTTGATGTGTTCTAGTTAGCTCACACACAGGCGTACTTTTATGTGTACAGTACACCCCTCCATGCAACCCAACCCCACATGTCGCGCCCTGAGAAATACAAGAAAAAATCAACTACCCCCCTGTTGAAACGGCAACGACGGGAGAACGCAAAGCTTTCCAGAATCAAGTCCAACACCAAACGAACCAACTCAGAAGCGAGCGGACCCTATCTATTAATGATCTAGTGTTATCCTACTAACATTTCATGGCTGTCTAATTTTGCACATCTATACACCCCTGTCCAAGTCCAAACTGCTTCGATTGTGCTGGAACGGCGCAATCGAACAGACGTCGGCAGTGAAAGTCTGAAAGCTTCAGATTAAAAATAAGGAATACTGCCCACAGTGTTGGGCGTGAAATGCAACGTTTCAATGCTACTGAAAAAGAAACACCACGCCTTACACATCTTGTTTATTTGGATAAGGAGTACAGTGAAACCTAGTAACAAGAGACACTGTTACCAGAGACACTTGATTATAAGAGAGATATGTAGAAAACCGGTTTGGTTGATTGTCCTATCTTCGCCATGTTAGCAACACTGCATACAAGAAACCTTGGTTACAAAAGATATGTTTCTCTGGTCCCTCAAGTGTCCCTTGTAACGAGGTTTTGCTGTATATGAGCAGCTACCGCATTACGTTTCTTCTTGCTGTGTGCAAACAGCACATTGCTGGGTGGCAGTAGGAATCCATCCAAGAAGCCATGCGGCTGTACAGAAAGCGACATCTACAAAGCAAATTACTTGTAGATAGCTGCTAGGCAGTAAGAAGCCTTCTTGCTTGTGCCGGGGGCAGCGCGGCTATTATCTGATCCCCTTGGAAGCCTCAAGGAGGCACTGAACCTTGGAAAGGCAACACGCTCGCGATAAAGATAGGATGGCCCAGGTTTGACGCTGAACAGCAAAACTCCGCACTATTCTTGCTTTTTACATTAATTAAGCCAGTACTAGGGACGAAGGAAGACTGCGATAAAGACTGGTGATAGCATACGCACCACAGCACAGCTCGCACTGCAGTGACGCTGCATTTTGGGGCTGAGTTTGCAAATCGCTTTCACCCCAACTTCATTAAAAAAATTTGAAAATTTCTGGTGTGGGCGATATGAATGAAAATACAGTACCAACAAGCTGCATCTGCCAACCCTTTATGTGTTTTGGCCACAGCCACAATGGCACACTCGGATCAAAACCTTTTAGCTCCGAACCAAAAATTGTGTGTAGTGCCTCAAGGCTTCGTTCTGAGAACGCTGCTTTTCAAAACAGCCTCAGGTGTTCGTGAAACTGACAGACAGATGGGGAAGAAAAGGAAGCAGAGTACCTTGAGGGCAGAGATGGCACGCACGTAGTGGGTGAGCGCGACCGTCAGGAAGCGGTCACTTGACTGCCGCGCCAGCACCAGGCTTTCTTCCGCCCGACACAGCTCCGCCAGGCTCACCAGCCAGAAGTGCAGCTGCTCCGAGCTCACCTGGGTTCGCACCAGTGCGGAAACAGAACAGCCCCAAGTGCTTCATCAGATAACCTGTTAAAATAGTGATCTCACACTAATATATGTACAAGAGGGCAATCTGGTGCCAGTGTCTAGGCGATCTGCACATCAGCGAGCGTGCCATCTCATGCATTACGCTGAAGCATACCATAGTTACTTGGAACTGCTGGTCAACAGGCTCAAAAGTTGCCTATGGCTGAAAAAAACACAATATTATCATTGAAAGATAATTTTAAAGTTGTTAATCTATTAAAAATTTGAGCTTCAAGAGATTTAGTCAGTGATTATTTGGGAGCTTCATGCGGTTTGAACAAGAAAAACAACTTGTAACAATTAGTTGTTTATGTTGGATTCAATAGCAAGAAGAAGCCATGAGGCTAGCCAAGCCAAGTATGCCATGACCGTTGCTGACTGCTCTGCTGGCGCCCATGATGGCACGCGATTGCACCAGCAAATTTCCCTCAACTAAACATTAGTATGAAACCGTATGCCACTGAAGGCCTTACATGCCACGAGGCCTGCTGTAAAGAAGAAACGGACATCTTTAACGTGGGCCAAAATCTCATACATGCAGCCATTCTTGTCCACCATTTCCATCCAAAATATGGCTGCCACAAAAACCAACATAGAGTAAACTAAACTACAAGTCTGAAGACAAGAAAACAAACAGGGACCTCGGAATTCATTCCCGCTTGATGCACTGTTGTCGGAACTGAGATTACACCAACACGCTGCTGTGAAAAGGTTGCCCATTCCATATTTTACCATTTTTACAGTGCGGCTGTTATTACCATTTTTACAGTGCAGCTGTTATAAGCTAGGTTCTGACCAAACTGCGTGTGTCAAAGGAAAGCGTGTTGCCAAATCTTACGGCAAAGCCAACTTTTGGTGAATGCTTTGCAGCTCTCAATCTAATGCCCGTATCTGGGGGAAAAAAAAAAAAAAAAAAAATCACACTGAAACTGGCTGCTAGGACGACTCTTTAATTATGCCGAGTTTTATTTACTCTCACAATATTAGTTCACAGCAAGTTGTACACGCTACAGAATTCCCATCTGCAATCAATACATGTCCGTCTATGAAGAGATTACAGTTACAGAAAACGGCTGTCACTACTTTGTGTTATCGAAAGTATCCTGAAACAAATTACATCACAACTGGTCACTAAGACGACTGCAACAGTACACCCGATTTAGTCTACTTTTCCCAATTACGTAGTTCACAGCACCGTATTTTGCGCGTATAATTTGCCCCTACATATAATCCGCGGCCCCACTTTCACCCCACCGGAAGAAAAGAAAAAAAAAAAATCATCGGCATTGCCCGCACATTTGATACAGGTAGGCTGCACCGAAGGTAGTGCTCAAGCAACACATCACATACTATGCAGACAGAAAAAGCGTATATTTAGCAAGTAGAATACACTGACTGCAAGGCGAAAGTAACAATTCACTAATATGATTCAGTTGTTGGAGTGCGTGTCCTTGTTTTTCTTCCTTGTCCTTGTGTGTCTTGCACAATCGCTGCCATATAAAGCTTAGTCAGTGTTACTGCAGTAGCAGCTTCACGGCACAACTTGCATTGCCACGAAGCTGCACTAAAGGAAAAACCCCGCGTATATCCGCGCCCCTACCTTGCCCCTGAAACGCTGGATTTTGCATTTTTGGTGTGGGTTATACGCGCAAAAATACGGTAAGTTGTAAATGCTCTGCTGTCAATTCATGGCCGCCTATTGGAGGAAAGCAAACAGAGCCATGTTTTTCCTGCTCGAATAAAGCTCAAGACCCTCCTAGTCTCCTTCAGCTAATCAGCTAGGAAGTACATGCTCAATTACAAGTTGCACAAACGTGCTTTGTTTCGTACACTCCTTGGACTCCCCCAAGTCAGTGGAGCCACATACAGCTCTGCTGGTCATCCACGACAAGCAGAATGGCGCTACATTTTTTTGAATTTCCCGCCTTCATTTTAACGCGACTCCAACCATGGAGTGCAACTGATCTTTCGCGACTGGGAAAAGGAGAAGTGGGGGAATTTTCTTCATTATTTCCAACTCCTGCGATCTGGCTCTGACAGACTCCATGCAGGGTTTGTTAGTTTTCACGAGTTTCCGTCTTTCTCCTCTGAGATTTTTTGTTCACGCAGACTGATCCAGAGTTAGTACTGAAGGTACACCAGTTGTGGAACTCCCCATTGGCCCCATGCACCAGAAACCAGTCAGCAGTCGGCCCTCTGCACTGATGGCCAACAGGGCAAGCAGCTAGATTCAGGACAGGTTGACTAGCCTGCCATCTGCCAGGAAAAAGTTGAAGCACTTGAACTCTAGTGCTGGTGGCTGCTTCTGTAACTCACAAAAGAAAAACCATGAGAACATGATTGAACATTACCTGGTTCAAGGGGGGACATGGCAAGTGAAACGACTTTTTTATTTATGCACCAAATTTAATCAAATTATGCGCACTTATGCAACTAACCATTCCAACAAACAAAACTGAAAAGTTTAAGGATATTTCTATACTTTTAGTTACAAGACTAGGTTACAAGACCTGAAAGTTGCCTTCTGCATAACTAATTAGGCAAGAAGCCACGCGATTTTCATGTCAGTGTGACAGGAATGCTATTCTGTGCAAGAAATCATGAGATTATTGCATTACATCCTTTAGGTTACTATTCGCCGCGAGCTTCGACATGACGGTGGCGACAGATCGCGCTCCTAGTGTGGAAATCGCTGAGCGGCCCGTAAGAATGCACCTGTGGGCGCGCTTGTGCCTTTTTCCCGTCGTATGTGCGCACGAAAGGTGAAAACAAGAGTGGTACCTGCTGAGTTCGTTCCTCCAACGTTCAATGTATTCAGGAAGCGGCAGTCATTTTTCAATTAGCAAAAAAAAAAAAAAAGCGACGACTCATCGGGAATCTCAGAATGGCCGTAATTGTGACAATGAACTTGTACGTGTACATCGTGGCTCGTAGCAAGCTCGATCTTTCCAGACTATGGCTTTGGAGCTTCAATAAAAGCCTGAATAGAAAACAAATCAGGAAGCCTCATCTCTGAAATTCAGTTTACAACGGCAATCTCAATCGGTTCACTGGTAGGCATGAGGCATTCTTGCATTTGTGGGATGCCCTGAAATGGTATCACTACTTAACTGCCCCAAATTCTTTCAAGAGCTTACGATATTTTTGGGTGTTCAAAAAAACACATATAAAATTACTGAATTTTCCTCGCGCAGAGATTAAATGTAAACGCTCACGGGTCTTTTAAATGAAATTTTAACGACTCTGAAAGGTTCTGAATAATTTTGTTTGGATCACTTATTTACGGTTTGTCCCAAGTGAACTGCCGAATTGAATTGTCAACGCACGCAGTACAATCAACATCTCTTGTTTAGCTAGGTTTTCGCACAGTGACAAGCAGAGGTTTACAGTGTCCAAACCAAGCTTCTGGGACCTTACAGTGAGCACAAATTTCGTGTTACGGCTGCTCTGTTGACCATTTTTGTTCCTTTTAAAATCTAACAGCCTGTGCCTGCAACAGGAGATGTGTTTGCCATTCTTGCGTATAAGGTCGCTTACGAACCCTAAAGATGGCAATAAATGAAGTGGCGCTGTTGCAGATGTAGTAAAACATTCCTTTTTATTTCCGGCGAATCGCGCAACGGGTTCCAGGTCACTACTTTGTTTTGTAAACGAACATCGCCTTTGTCTTGCAATTTAATTCTTGGGGATTGGCTAAAAAATGAAATCCGGTGCATTTAGTTTTTTTTTTCGGGAAGGGGGGGCGGGCGGTGGGGTGGGGGGGGTAATGCAACGTGCAAGAGCAGAAGGCGAGAGAGAGAACGAATGTAACGCGAAAAGCCAAAATATGGTTATCAGTATTACTTTATATCGAAACTACACTAGGCGTCGTGTTCTGAGCGTGTGAATTGAAAAGCAGTACGTATTTTCAAAACTGCTTAACCCCCCTTTGGTCCGGATGGCTCGCCTTTTCAAAATTGCATTGAAAGCAAGCATTATGGGAAAAAAAATAAAAAAAAACAGCGCTTCCATGGCAACACCCTCACAAGGTGCAACAACGTGCATTATATTAAGCGTTTTGCTCTTTCTTTAAATTAGCCACCTAAGAGTAGACGTGACCCATTAGGCATTTGGTTATGCTGAGTGAGACAAGTTTCTGGACAAGGTGATTCAGTCGGATTTGAAAGTGATAATATGAAAAGACACACGAAATTGCACATGTAGAGCCAACTCACAACTGCCTATTTTGCCGAAAATCCCCATAAATACTCTGAGCGCATCCATAGAAACGTATTTTAAACAATACGTAAAATTAGCAACTCCGTGTAAACAACGATGTCCAAAATGGTATTTATTTTAGAAAGGTACGGGAAGGACAGATCACACAGGCGCTTGCTGGGGTAAAATACGTGTCCGGTAATGTATGGGCGACAGCGCACGGGTCGTGTGCAGTGTAAATGTTTTGTTTGTTTCTTCTTTCTGGAAGGACACAGCGCAATTTTACCAGGGTGTGGAGTTTGCACGCGTATGCAAGTCTTGTCGATTCTTACCCGTTCCGTACTAAACTTTTATCCTTTAAAAATCACCACGCACTTCAAAAGCACCCTTCGAACTAACGAAACGGCAGACGACGCACTTAACAATAGAACAAGTGCAATGTGTGGAAGCAATGTTTAAAGTTTCACACTCAAGCGGTGACCAGGGCGTAGATGTTTCGTGAAATAAACCAGCGCATTAACCCGCAACGACGCTTGATTATTGTGTTTCTAGAGAAAACGCGCAAGCAGACGTAATATGTCATTGCTTACTGCAAACGAGCCACATATGTTTTTGTCAGTGCAGCACGCGTCTTGCGCAGCACGCAACGGAAAAAGCAGACGACCGAGAGCGCCATCCACACTAGGAGCGGTTCGTCCGCCGCGCCAGGGGCCGACTTTGTTCGCGCTCGGGCATACAAAGGAACAAGAAAGGTTTCACCTTCCTTTTGAAATCAGAAATAGTTTCATGTCAAAAAGAAAGTAAAACTTCTCTTCCTTTCTAGACATGTAAAAGAAATAAAGCAATAATCCAATAGCTTCCATGCACAAAACAGACCGTCCTGATACCACTAACGTAAACATTTCATCAAGTTTTTTCCTAATTAGCTAATTAACCTTTGAGTGACTTTGTCAAGGTAATTAGTCTCGTAACTCATAAGGCATAGGAGATATTTCTAAAAGTGACTTCAGTTTTGTTATTAGGGTAGTTAACGACATAAATGCTCTGAATTTAATTAGATTTGGTCCATAAATAACAAAAATAGCTTCGCTCGCCACGTCCCCCCTTAATGTTTTTGAGTTTTACAAGCAAGCTGTATTTTTTAAGTTCTTTTATTAAGTCAATGCTCAGCAAAGTCCACTTTTTGTCCCCAGCTAAGTGCCCTGCTAGGGCCAAATGTTTTGTCCCTAGGGACAAACGTCCCTAGGGACAAAAGTCCTTAGCTAGGTGGCTTGCAAAGGACTTTGCCCCTCAGCTTCTATGAAGCGCAGGTGTTTCTAAAATCCGGATTCTGAAGCGGAGTTTCACAACTGGTGCGTATTGAAGGACTCTGGCGGTAACTGACCTTGTTGGCCAGGCTGGCAAAGAGCGGGGCAGCGGCGGCAAAGTGGCCGTACCGCGTGGCCTGTCGGGCCACCCGGTACACACTCCAAGAGTCCATGCCGGTCACACCATCCAGGGCGACCGGCGGCGAGCTGCGGTCCACGCCCGCTTGCATCGCCAGGGTCCACAGCAGCACCTGTCGGGAGAGAACGCACACAGTTGAAAGAGCAGCGAAGGGTCGCTTTTAACGACACACGGCAAGTAAAACTATTTTTGTTATTTATGCACCGAATCTAATCCAATTAGCAGCCTTTATGCAGTTATCTATCTTGATAACAAAACTTTAATCAGTTTGTAACTATCACCCATACCTTATGAGTTACGGGAACAATCACCTTCACAAAGTCGCCCAAAGTTTAATCAACTAAAAGAACTCAACAAAATATTTATGTCAGTGTGATCCGAAAGGGCTATTCTGTGCAAGCAAGCTATTAGATTATTGCTTTATTTCCTTTAGGTATCCACAAAGAAAGAGGGAAGTTTCGCTTTCTTTTAAACGTGAAACTATTTCTGATTTCTAAAAGAAGGGAAACTTTTCTTGTTCTTTTTATACCTAAAGGTTATACAGTCAAACCTGGATGTAACAATTTTCACTGCAATGAAACCGTCAATGTAACGAGCCACGGAATTTTTTTTTTCAACTTCCAGTGTATGCACACCATGTATTTTCACCCTCTGAGTAACAAAGTCTTGTTTGCCAAAATTTCAATGTACCAAAGTTTTATGGACAACTGGGCATAAAATTTTGATTGTAGAAGTAGATTTTGGGAGATGCAAGCGCCGAAACGGGGTCTCGATAAAACGTGCACGGCGACATGGGCTGCCCAATGCCGCGGGTGGATGCAGCGAGTTACGGAGTCCGTAAGCGAGCTTCTTGCCTACAAACTGCCTATGGCGCCGCCGCTGCTCCATACCGCCGCTTTGCCCGTCATTCGAGTTAGCTCATGCTTGTTGGGTTCCATCTTTCCAGGAAGTGTGTGGCAAAGCCCTAGGGAGTATTTATGAGTCTTGTGCGCGTGTCTTTTTTTGCACCTGCATCAGCAATTGCGTGCCGGCGGCAGCTCGGCCAGAAAGCAACTCGCGCCGCGCGTGGCAGAGGGAGTGGGAGGAGCCGAATGACTTGCACCAATGGGCAGGCGCGCACCCTATGGTAAGAGCTTCGAAGCGCTAGGGGATGCCGGCTGGACCCGTCAGAGACGATAAGGCTTAGCACCGCGAAGGATATTTGATGGGCGCTTTCCCAAGTGGCGCGTATGGCACCTTACAGTAGAAAATTTCGCCCACATTATCAACTTCTTTCCTGCATGAACAACTTCGTTTGGCCTCGTGTTGTGTGTCAGCAAGCGCTTAGAAGCAGTCGGTGGAGCTACCCGTGGCCACATCGCGCGGGTGGTCTCTGCGGCTGCATCAGCACACCTGCGGCTTGCGAGACAAGTTTTTGCGTGCACAGAATGCTCCATGCGGTTCACGCTGATGCCCGCGTAGACGATTAAGCTCTGACAGAAACAGAAACAATCCGCCAGCCGCGCATGTGCGCCACGTTTTCGTTTGCAGGAACCACTTCACGCGTTAATACTTCGTTTTAACTGCAAATTCCAATGCAGCGAAATTTCAATGTCACGAAGTAAATTACGAATTTTACCAACTTCATTACATCGAGGTTTGACTGTAGTACCCAAGTGCTTGCGGCTGCTGCCGTGGGTCAAAAAAGAGAGAAACCATGGAAACATAAGTGAACACTACCTAATTCAATGTTTCCTAATTGGAAACGCAAGCTTTATTCTATCAAGTTCTGTTATCAAGCAAATGTTTAGCAGGACTCAGTTCTTTGTCCCCGGCTAGGTGCTGCGCCCATACACTTGTCCTTGAGCTTTAATTAATGAAGCACGGGTGCTCAAGCGGGCCCGATTCTTTGAAGCAGATTTTTGCAACTGGTGTCCACTGAAGACCTCTGCGTCTAATACCCCCGTCACACGGCAGATCTAAAGTCATTTAGAGCAAATGTCATTCGCTCTAAATGTCATTCATTCAGAGCTACACGAGAATACCGAATTACATTCGAGCTGAATTACTTTTACCAGCTAACTGAGGTTCGGGAGCTCATTCAGCAGCCAGATGAGTCAACAGCAGTGGCGCGTCACTGGTGAAGAAAGTTCAGTAATAAGCCAAAGAATACTGTTCCTAAAAACTGTTAGTAAACTTATATTTTACCCTTCATGTTGTTTTGAAATAAAGAAAAAACGAAGAAGTACTAACAAAAGAGAAAATCGCGTCCCCAATGTGCGCGCTACCCTAATACGGATTTTTTGCAGATTTGTCTCGGCTTGAGATGTCTAGTGATGTCACTTAAAACGGTGATTGTCTTATTTGTATTAAAAAAAAAATCGTTTGTCATATTTTAACGAAGATATTACGTATGAAAACATTCTATAGATGCACTTGAAATATAATTTTGCAGTTTTGCAAGTTCGCTAACTGTCACCGCTACCACAATGAAATGACCATTGTTTCGCCGTGTAGACCCCATGGCCAAACCGAATGTCATTAACGAATGTCATTCACTTTGAATGACATTAGAGTTGCCGTGTGACAAGGGTATAAAATGTCCTGCCCCAAGGAGTAGAGGGCCCCCCCCCTGACATGCTCACCAGGGCCTTGGGGGGGATGGGCGGGGTGCCGGCCGTGCCTGCCGTGCTCAGGAGCTGCCGGATGCGGGGCTCGATGCGGCTGAGCACCCCGCACCGCCGGTTGCCCAGCGCACACAGCCCCTCGCACACCGACAGCATGGCCGCCCCTGCACACACGCACATGCACACCAACAGACGGGGAGGCACGTGAGTATAAGGTCAGGTCGCAGTTTGTGAGAGAGGCAGCAGACAGGGTGGAATGACGGCACTTCTTCGGGGCACTGAGCATGGAAGTGGAAACTACCAAAGTTGAACAGGAGGGGTGAATCAATGAATCAGTGGAAAAGGTGGTGTGGCAGTCAAGCCAGGCTACTGACAGCAACCACTGCTCAGTGAGCTGGTTGAAACAAAACGCTACTACAAGAGACGAGGACGTAGTGAGACACACAACGACACACACGCACACAACACACACACATACACAGAACTCCGTGTCTTGGTTACTACAGTTTTTTTCCTTAAGCTAAGGTGCTGTCCGCAAGCACTTGGCAGGGTTGACTACGTCATCCACTTGAAACTCTTACTTTGACACTTGCTCACTTCTGCCAGAAAAAAAAAAAAACAAAGATGCGAGTACATTGCTTCCTAAAAAAAAAGCCTGAGGTAAGTTAACAATTCTGACGCTTCCCTTTCGTGAGGGGCACCTTTGAGCCCAGGTATTCCTTCAGAACAACAGAGTCGAGTATCTTTGGCACGGTGCGCTCATAATTTGAGGTTGGTGTGAAGACCACGGCACTGTGGACAAACCCATTGCCAGTGACAAGCAGAGCTCCGTTGGGCAATTCCAAACCCACTCTGCGTTGGGCCAACAAGCGGAGCACATTAAAAATTCAATACAGAGCACAGTAAGTGCGAGGTAGTATGCACAAAGCAATCTGCTATTAGGCAAGCAACAAAAACCAAACACAGGGAACTCAGCTGCACTCAGCACCAGAGAGCAGTCAGGTATACGAATGACCAAACAAAACCTTCCAACTGAGAGGTCGCAATATTCGCGCTTGACTAGCTCCACAGTTTCTTCAAAGCTCTGACATGCACTGTGGCTGTAGAAGGAGCACCCAGAACTCAGGCATCCACCTTCAACTAAATTATACGAAAGCAAATTCAATGCCCCTGTGCTTTGCAGGACTCCAGTTATGCCCAGCGAGAATGACGGCCCCCGACCGGTTCCTGTCATTTCAGGCGCCATCGCCAGTGAGCACATAAACTAAATCTCCGCACAATGTACTCAGTGTGACTTTAGACAGAGATAGACGGAGGGGGAGGGAGAGAGGTGCAGAAAAGAAAAGAGAAAGAAAAGAGGGGGGTGTGGGAGAGGGAAGGATGCAGTGTCAGGGAAGGCAGATGAAGGGAAGGGGAGAGACGGAGAGAGAGGGAGTGGGAGTGAAATGATAGCGAGAGAGGGAAGGTAGATGAAGGAAGAGGGGAGGAGAAAGACAGAGAGGGGGGAGGGAAAGAATGATTAAGAGGGGGAAGGTAGGGAAGAGAGAGGGAGAAAGAAGAGAGAGAGAAGGAGGAAGAGGGTTGAGGAGGAGGAAGAGAGAAGGGGGAGAGAGAGTGATAGAGAGAGAGAGAATGGTTTAATGATACTGACAGGTTGGTCCAGCAAAGAGGATGACATGCTACGTCAGGTGAAAAATAAAACGTCATTTGAGAAAAAAAAATAAAAAAATAAACGCAAGAAGGGAGATAGAAAGAAGAAAAAATCAGAAAAAGAAAAAAAAGGATGGTGACAATGGAGTTGCAAGCAAGTTCAGGAGTTTGGTAATATAAGGAAATGTTGAAGTATAACTCGAGGAAATGTTCGCTTTTAAGTTGGACAGAGTTCTGAGATCACGGAGTCGTCTCCAGGGGCAGAAGCGGCACATTCAGCGTTAACACGCAGCCATGCTGAACGCACACACGCGAAATGTTCACTTTGACATTCCACAGAGTTTAAGAGTTTTAGGATGAGGAACGTTGTTCTATATCACACGAATCACCGATGTTCACTATTGGTAATGAGTGTTGACGAGAACTGAACTACGGAGGAAGCTGCTGAGAAAGGCTTTCGTCCCCGTGAGGCCATTTTAGCAGATGACCAGGGGCCAAAGCACATCATGCAGCGTAAGGACGTGATGTGGGTAGTTTGCCCAAAGTCACTGTCAAGGCGAGTTCTGGGTGTATCGATCGTCTACACACACAGATGACATGGTGGACGTCTTCTGGACATGGCAGTCTTCGCACAAGGGTGAGCTGGTCTGCTGAAGCTTAAAACGGAAAAAAACAGTCACCACTAATGCCGCCGTTTCTTCATGATACTTGGCTGCATCGACGTACCCCGCATTGTCGTGGTGTTCGAATTTTCCTCTGCAGGAAAGTCACTCTGGCTTTCTTCTTTTTGTGTGGAAGGTGGGGTGCATGTTCTTGGGAAGCGGCAGCCAGTTGCGCACGGTTCAAATCTGTGTCCTGCTCTTGGTGTCTGCGATGGGGTCGCCCGCTTGCCATAAGATCGCCCTCCCTAGCCGTATCCGTTGTGTTAGAAGGGTGATGTCTTTTATCTCTTGGAGCCCGGAGAAAGGGTTCCCTCGTTATTTTCTAATCTTTTTTTCTCCTTTCCACCTTCCCTTCAACAAACTTTATGCAGTCAGTCAGTCGAAGCATAGCGCTTCAGTTTTTTTTTTAAAGGCGGAAAGCAAAAACACGTAGTAGACAATTCTATTAAGTAAGCTTTCGCGAAACACTTGAGAGAGTGAGAGACATGGGCCCTCACCTGACCAGAAGGAGAGGAAGGAGCCCAGCACGTCCACAAACTGGCTGCACAGGTCGGGGTCCGCGTCACACAGCAGCACGATGCACTGCAGGCAGCCCTGCACAGACGAGTGCGTGCAAGAGTTGTCCTCAGTCAACCTTGGACACACCCATAGCATCACCCCTGAGCACATTTCAAGACGTCAAAGAGAAAGCACTCCCAAGCAAGGAGCCAACCTGCGAAAGTTCATCGGTTGGAGTGAAAAACTAACACTTCCTGTAAAATGGGAGAAAAAGAGCTAACAGCAATGCAACTAAAGTTTTAAAACTTTTGCGGTGGGGCGTCGGCAAAGTGAAAATTTGAGTTGAGTTTGGCAACACTGCCACTCCGCAAGGAAGGCCGCCTCCTTGCTGCAGTCACCGTGCTGCCACTCACGAGTTCGAAGACGCACGCACCACTCGGCACATCAGCAGGTCACGTCGAAATGAAGACACTTGACGTGCTCACGTTCAACGACGGCAGTGAGTGCAGGCACACCTCTTAGTGCACTCACTGTCCACTGGGGTAATAACCCAGAGCAAGGTGGAGTGTTCCAAGGAAAGATTAACAAGGCAAGAAGAGAACTGGAGGGAGAAAGGAGATGTGTCCCAGCAAACCACGCATCACTAACTCTGTCTACTGGCAGTGTTGGCACCTGCCAATCTCCCCCCCTTTTAGGGAAAAGAGGGGTTTGGCCCTTAGCGGGCACCAAAAAAAAATTTCCGGACCAGCCTTGAAATGACATTTCTAAATTAAGGTTTTCGGGTTTAAGGGCCTGTGCGAACCCTGCGTTAGGCTTACAAAACGCACCCGTCTACGCCACCGATACTAATAGATACTAATATCTGTTAGATACTAATAGATCCTAATCTAATAGATACTAGTAGATGATAACAGATGCCAATAGGCTGCACTTCAATTGCTCAAATGCTTTTACCCCGTCATGACAAATGCAATCCTACCAAGAAAAGAAACGATGCAGCCCATTTTGTTTTAAAGGAGATGCTCGATTTGAGTCAGTGCTTTTAAAGCGGGAAAGAAATTACAAGGACAGGGGGTGCAATCCTTGTCCTGCAGCAGAGTGGACAATTGGGCTTGGTATTGGAAGCGCTCTCAAAACAGGGATGTCTTTTTCCTGCCAGGGACGAAGACAGAGACGTGTTGTCTTTTTTCTGTATTCGTCCTTGTTTTGAGAACGCTTCCAACACCGAGATGAGCTATCCTTGTCCTTCGAGTCCTTGATCTGAATTTTTCCCGCTTAAAGGCATTGATCCCGAAGTATCAACTAGCCCAAAACCATACATTGTTGAGTCCATTTGAGTCGACCAAGAGCACACAACTGAGTCTCAATGCACCCAGTGACTGGCTGCAACCAAGTGCAAGTTAATAACTTGACTGAAACGTAGCCCATATGACATGCTCACTCAAGGCAGAGTCTAGGTTTCCAGTTACATTCATAAAGCCAAGTGGTACTAGAAATTCAAATTTCAAATTCAACAATCCAATTTTATTTAACTCACAACAATTTAACTGACACACGGTTGCAGGAAAGCGTAACAGCTAAGTAAACATGTGAAAAAGGGCAGCAATATTTTTCAAGGAACAGTATATCAAAAGACGCACCTAAAGCAAATCTTAACTAAACTGCTCAGATGTTTCAACTCAACGCAGATGTTTCAACTCAGGTGACTCAGCTAAGGTGTCTCAAATAAACTCTAAAAAATGGGCCAATGATTTGGTCCATTTGAAAAATGAAAACTAGACCAACAGACTCTGAAGAAAAGAAAAATGGACCAATCGTTAACAGGTCTATAACAAGTTGTCCCAACATTTTTTTAAATTTTTAATGACCTTTAGTCTAATGATGGCAGTCTTTTCTTTAAGCAGCAGTTCTGATTTTTTTGGAAAAGCTTAGGAAAAGAGTAGCTATCATTTTGTTGATGTGTTCTAGTTAGCTCACACACAGGCGTACTTTTATGTGTACAGTACACCCCTCCATGCAACCCAACCCCACATGTCGCGCCCTGAGAAATACAAGAAAAAATCAACTACCCCCCTGTTGTTGAAACGGCAACGACAGGAGAACGCAAAGCTTTCCAGAATCAAGTCCAACACCAAACGAACCAACTCAGAAGTGAGCGGACCCTATCTATTAATGATCTAGTGTTATCCTACTAACATTTCATGGCTGTCTAATTTTGCACATCTATACACGCCTGTCCAAGTCCAAACTGCTTCGATTGTGCTGGAACGGCGCAATCGAACAGACGTCGGCAGTGAAAGTCTAAAAGCTTCAGATTAAAAATAAGGAATACTGCCCACAGCGTTGGGCGTGAAATGCAACGTTTCAATGCTACTGAAAAAGAAATACCACGCCTTACACATCTTGTTTATTTGGATAAAGAGTACAGTGAAACCTAGTTACAAGAGACACTGTTACCAGAGACACTTGGTTAAATAAGAGAGATATGTAGAAAACTGGTTTGGTTGGCTGTCCTATCTTCGCCATGTTAGCAACATTGCATACAAGAGACCTTGGTTACAGGAGACATGTTTCCCTGGTCCCTGTATATGAGCAGCTACCACATTACGTTTCTTTTTGCTGTGTGCAAACAGCACATTGCTGGGTGGCAGTAGGAATCTATCCAAGAAGCCCCACGGCTGTACAGAAAGCGACATCTACAAAGCAAATTACTTGGAGATAGCTGCTAGGTTGTAAGAAGCAGCCCTCTTGCTTGTGCCGGGGGCAGCACGGCCATTATCTGATCCCCTTCAAAGCCTCAAGGAGGCACTGAACCTTGGAAAGGCAACACGCTTGTGATAAAGACAGGATGACCCAGGTTTGAGGCTGAACAGCAGAACTCCGCTCTATTTTTGCTTTCCCCAATAAGCCAGAAACAATAGGGATGAAGGAAGACTACAATAAGGACTGGTGATAGCATATGCACCACAGCACAGCTCGCACTGCAGTGACGCTACATTTTGGGGCTGAGTTTGCAAATCGCTTTCACCCCAACTTTAATTAAAAAATTTGCAAATTTTGGTGTGGGCGATATGAATGAAAATACAGTACCAACAAGCTGCATCCGCCACCCCTTTATGTGTTTTGGCCACAGCCACAACGGTCCACTCTGAACAGCACCTTCTAGCTCTGAACCAAAGATTGTGCGTAGTGCCTCAAGGCTTCGTTCTGAGAACGCTGCTTTTCAAAACAGCCTCAGGTGTTCGTGAAACTGACAGACAGATGGGGAAGAAAAGGAAGCAGAGTACCTTCAGGGCAGAGATGGCACGCACGTAGTGGGTAAGTGCGACCGTCAGGAAGCGGTCGCTTGACTGCCGTGCCAGCACCAGACTTTCTTCCGCCCGACACAGCTCCGCCAGGCTCACCAGCCAGAAGTGCAGCTGCTCCGAGCTCACCTGGGTTCGCACCAGTGTGGAAACAGAACAGCCCCAAGTGCTTCATCAGATCACCTGTGAACATAGTGATTCTCCACTAATATATGTACAAGAGGGTAATCTGGTGCCAGTGTCTAGGCGATCTGCACATCGGCGAGTGTGCCATCTCATGCATTACGCTTACCTACTTGGAACGGCTGGCCAACAGGCTCAAAAGTTGCCTATGGCTGAAAAAAACACAATATTATCGTTTAAAGATAATTTTAAAGTTGTTAATCTATTAAAAATTTGAGCTTCAAGAGACTTAGTCAGTGATTATTTGGAAGCTTCATGCGAGTTGAACAAGAAAAACAACCTGTTACAATTAGTTGTTTATGTTGGCTTCAATAGCAAGAAGAAGCCATGAGGCTAGCCAAGCCAAGTATGCCATGACCGTTGCTGACTGCTCTGTTGGCGCCCATGATGGCACGCGATTGCAGCAGCAAATTTCCCTCTACTAAATATTAGTATGAAACCGTATGCCACTGAAGGCCTTACATGCCACGAGGCCTGCTGTAAAGAAGAAACGGACATCTTTAACGTGGGCCAAAATCTCATATACGCAGCCATTCTTGTCCACCATTTCCATCCAGAATATGGCTGCCACAAAAACCAACATAGAGTAAACTAAACTACAAGTCTGAAGACAAGAAAACAAACAGGGACCTCGGAATTCATTCCCGCTTGATGCACTGTTGTCGGAACTGAGATTACACCAACACGCTGCTGTGAAAAGGTTGCCCATTCCATATTTTACCATTTTTACAGTGCGGCTGTTATTACCATTTTTACAGTGCGGCTGTTATAAGCTAGGTTCTGACCAAACTGCGTGTGTCAAAGGAAAGCGTGTTGCCAAATCTTACGGCCAAGCCAACTTTCTGGTGAATGCTTTGCAGCTCTCAATCTAATGCCCGTATCTTGGGGAAAAAAAAAAAAAAAAATCACACTGAAACTGGCTGCTAGGACGACTCTTTAATTATGCCGAGTTTTATTTACTTCTCACAATTATAGTTCACAGCAAGTTGTACACGCTACAGAATTCCCATCTGCAATCAATACATGTCCGTCTATGAAGAGATTACAGTTACAGAAAACGGCTGTCACTACTCTTGTGTTATCGAAAGTATCCTGAAACAAATTACATCACAACTGGTCACTAAGACGACTGCAACAGTACACCCGATTTAGTCTACTTTTCCCAATTACGTAGTTCACAGCACCGTATTTTCGCGCGTATAATCTGCCCCTACATATAATCCGCGGCCCCACTTTCACCCCACCGGAAAGAAAAAGAAAAAAAATCCTCGCGCATTGCCCGCACATTTGATACAGGTAAGGCTGCACCGAAGCTAGTGCTCAAGCAACACATCACATACTATGCAGACAGAAAAAGCGTATATTTAGCAAGTAGAAATACACTGACTGCGAGGCGAAAGTAACAATTCACTAATATGATTCAGTTGTTGGAGTGCGCTTGTCCTTGTTTTTTCTTCCTTGTCCTTGTGTGTCTTGCACAATCGCTGCCATATAAAGCTTAGTCAGTGTTACTGCGTAGCAGCTTCACGGCACAACTTGCATTGCCACGAAGCTGCACTAAAGGAAAAACCCCGCGTATTATCCGCGCCCCTACCTTGCCCCTGAAACGCTGGAATTTTCGCATTTTTGGTGTGGGTTATACGCGCAAAAATACGGTAAGTTGTAAATGCTCTGCTGTCAATTCATGGCCGCCTATTGGAGGAAAGCAAACAGAGCCGTGTTTTTCCTGCTCGAATAAAGCTCAAGACCCTCCTAGTCTCCTTCAGCTAATCAGCTAGGAAGTACATGCTCAATTACAAGTTGCACACAAACGTGCTTTGTTTCGTACACTCCTTGGACTCCCCCCAAGTCAGTGGAGCTACATACAGCTCTGCTGGTCATCCACCTCGACACAGCAGAATGGCGCTACATTTTTTTGAATTTCCCGCCTTCATTTCTAACGCGACTCCAACCATGGAGTGCAACTGATCTTTCGCGACTGGGAAAAGGAGAAGTGGGGGAATTTTCTTCATTATTTCCAACTCCTGCGATCTGGCTCTGACAGACTCCATGCAGGGTTTGTTAGTTTTCACGAGTTTCCGTCTTTCTCCTCTGAGATTTTTTGTTCACGCAGACTGATCCAGAGTTAGTACTGAAGGTACACCAGTTGTGGAACTCCCCATTGGCCCCATGCACCAGAAACCAGTCAGCAGTCGGCCCTCTGCACTGATGGCCAACAGGGCAAGCAGAGGACAAGTTGACTAGCCTGCCATCTGCCAGGAAAAAGTTAAAGTACTCGTACTCCAGTGCTAGTGGCTGCTGCTCTAACTCACAAAAGAAAAGCCATGAGAACATGATTGAACATTACCTGGTTCAAGGGAGGACATGGCAAGTGAAATGACTTTTTTGTTTATGCACCAAATTTAATCAAATTATGCGCACTTATGCAACTAACCATTCCAACAACAAAACTGAAATCAGTTTAAGGATATCTTCTATACTTTTTAAGTTACAAGACTAGGTTACAAGACCTGAAAGTTGCCTTCTGCATAACTAATTAGGCAAGAAGCCAACGAGATTTTCATGGCAGTGTGATCAGGAATGTCTATTCTGTGCAAGAAAGCTATTAGATTATTGCATTACATCCTTTAGGCACTATACAAAGGAACAAGAAAGGTTTCACCTTCCTTTTGAAATCAGAAATAGTCTCATGTCAAAAAGAAAGTAAAACTTCTCTTCCTTTCTAGACATGTAAAAGAAATAAGCAATAATCCAATAGCTTCCATGCACAAAACAGACCGTCCTGATACCACTAACGTAAACATTTCATCAAGTTTTTTCCTAATTAGCTAATTAACCTTTGAGTGACTTTGTCAAGGTAATTAGTCTCGTAATCATAAGGCAGGAGATATTTTAAAAGTGATTCAGTTTTGTTATTAGGGAAGTTAACGACATAATGCTCTGAATTTAATTTAATTTGGCCAATTAAATACTTATCCTTATGTGTTCGTAGCAAGTCTTTCCAGATATGTTTTTAAGCTTTCATAAGCTGAATAGAACAAAAGGAACCTTTTCCAGTAAGTGCACGCAACTCACGCTTTCAGGGAGATGTTGCCTTCTAGGGAAAGGTCCCTAAGGGCAAAAGTTCTTAGGTGCTCCAAAGTCTTTCAGCCCTTCACTTTTTGGTCAGTTCTAAAATCCGGTCGTTGAACGCGAGTTTAACGAACGTCAACGGTCTTTTAAAGGAATTTTAAGACTAAGACGTTGTTGACAGGCTCGGATTATGTACGGCTTTCGCCAAGCGGACTTGCGAATGAATTGTCCGTGGCGTCGAGCAACACCGGTTTAGCTGTCTACGAACTGCCAAGCAGCTTCCAGGTGAACCGCTTTGGGACCTTACGTGCACACGCCTTTGCATCGCTAGCGTTCCATTGAGCTCCTTTTAATCTCGGGCTGCACAGAGATTGTTTATTTTGCAAAAGTCTTCGACTAAGGGCATTGAATTGGCCGTGCAATGAGTAAATACATTTCGTTAATTTATGACAGGCTTCACGTTCCATAACTACTTTTTTTTCCACAAAATGTTTTTTTAACTTAATTAAAGAAGTAAGATTAAACTTTCATTTTTGTCTCCACGTGACGTGTTAGGAGCAAGAATGGTCAAGGGCCAAGCGGTAAAACATAATTTTCAGTGCGTTCAAGCACGTTAGCATTCAGTGAGCGAGTCAAATGGTTACTATGAGTCCAACAACGGGCGTGTTCTTAGCGATGATGTTTGGACAGGTATTTTAAGAGCGTCACCGGCGGCCAAAAGATTTGTTGGACCGCGTTCCGGATCACTGACAGGACGTCACAGTTTGCTGGGCCGGTTGGACCGCCAAGACCGCGGCATTGCGGTCCAAATTCGCCGCTTTCAAGGTCCGACGTCGTAGCGGCTCCTTCTTTAAATAGGTCACTGTGGTTAAGAGCTACCAATGCATTCGGTTATGTGAGGGACAGGTTTCGCAGTATTCGCCATTTGAAATGGAAGTGGTTGATACAGATTCGAAGAGACGCACCAGGAATGGTTGTACGAAAATTCGGCACATACTGTTTTAGCAAATCATTCCAAATATGGTTCAAAAAAACAGAACTCGTCGTCAATGGTCTCTTTTGACAGGACTGAGCGCAGATCAGAAAGGGCTTCGGGACTGTCCGCTGTGTTTGCGACAGCGTAGGCGCACACGGGCTTGATTACTTCTTTCTGGAAGGCCGCGCATTTTACAGGGGTGAGTTCCGACCAAGTCTTGGCTCTACCCGCTGTTAACTTAACTTAAAATAAAATGCTTCCTTTTTCAGCGGTTCGGGAGGCGAAACGCAGGGACAGTAGCAGCGGTGCGGAGCATTTGCATAGCCACAATTGAGATCAGCGGTCGCCAGCGCGTTGTTTCGGAATCAAACCGCATTAACCCAGCAACGACCGATTTTGTTCGCGAACGGTAGAGCTTACCAGTCAATCTTAAGCCAAGCAGCCAAGTCGTTGCTGTCGTTTGCATTTCGCCTGGCTCCAAAATGCGCGCGAACCGAAACGCAGAGCGCACAACATAGGAAGCGTTCGCGGCCCCGCCGGCCGACTGTCGCTCGGCAATCAAAGTACAGAAGGGTTTCCCCTCCGTTTAAGTCGATTTTCGGGTCAAAGAGAACTGTGCTTCGTTAGTAGACTGGTGAGAAATAGCAATCCAATGCTTCCATCCAGACAGCCGTTGGATCCTACGTAACATCACGTTTTTTCCTATTGCAATACTTGATCTTTCAAGGTAATAGTATCGACCAGGCAAGAGATCTTCTAAGTGTCGTTTGTTATAGGGCCGTAACGCAAAAAGTCGAATTAGTTGGCAATGGGAAAATGCGGGGTCGCGACGCTCCCCTAATGTTTTTGGTTTACAACAGTTATTTTTTAGGTTTGCATAGTATTGGTAGCAGTCACTTTCCCCGCTTTGCCCTGCTAGGGCCAAATGTTTTGTCCTAGGCACTCCTTAGGGCGAAGTCCTTGCAGTGGCTCAAGGACTTTGCCCCTAGCTTCTTAGTATGTTTGAATCCGGATTTGAAGCGGAATTTCAAAACTGTGGTATTGAAGCTTGCGGTAACAGAATGTTGCCAGGTGAAAACTGGGGCGCGAATGCCGTACACGTGGCCTGTAGCACCCATATATCCAGATCCATGCGGTAACATCAGGGCACGGGGATAAGGTACGTCAACCAGTCCAACTGACTGTGGGAATAAGCACCAGTTGAAAGGCAGTAAAGGCCTTTTAACTAAGGAGAAATATTTTTGTAATCATAACAAACTAATCAATTGCAGCTTATGAGTGAAATCAGTAAAAAACTAACTGATGATGAGAATAATGAGTGAAATCAGAAAAAATAATGTGGAAAATACCTTCCAAAGTCGCCCCAACATCAATTAACTAATTAGGCAAGAACGCCACAAAATCTTTGTCAGTGTGATCAGGAAGGTCTATTTTGTGCAAGATAGCTATTAGATTATTCTTTATTCCCTTTACGCAGTCAGAAAGAAAAAGGGGTTTCACGTTGTTTTAAACATGAAACTAGGTATTACTGATTTCGAAAGGCAGGAGAAACTTTTCTTGTTCTTTTTCATACCTACAGGATATACAGTAAAACCTCCATGTAACAAACTTCAGTGTAACAAAGCCCCTGATTTAACGAACCACGGTATTTTTCGCAACTTCAAGTGTATGTACGCCATGTATTTTACCCTCTGTGTGACAAAGTCTTGTTTGTTAAAATTTCCATGTAACAAAGTTTTATGGAGAACTAAACACTAAATTTTGATTGTAGGAGTAGATTTTGGGAGACGGAAGCGCCGAAACGGGGTCTCGATAAAACACGAACGGTGACATGGGCCGTCCAATGCCGCGGGTGTACGCAGTGAGCCATGGAGTCCATCTACAAACTGCCTATGGCGCTGCCGCTGCTGCATGCCGCCGCTTTGCCCGTCATTCGAGTTGGCTCATGCTTGTTGGGTTCCATCTTTCCAGCAAGTGCGTGGCAAAGCCCTAGGGAGTATTTATGAGCCTTGTGCGCACTTTTTTTTTTGCGCCTGCATCAGCGATTGCACGCCGGCGGCAGCTCAGCCAGAAAGCGACTCGCGCCGCGCGCGGCAGTGGGAGTGGGAGGAGCCTAATGACTTGCATTATTGCGCAGGCGCGCACCCTATGGTAAGAGCTTCGAAGCACTCGCGAATGCCGGCTGGCCCCGCCAGAGACGATAAGGCTTAGCACCGCGAAGGATATTTGATGGGCACTTTCCCAAGTGGCGCGTATGACATCTTACAGTGGAAATTTCGCCCACATTATCAACTTCTTTCCTGCATGAACAACTTCGTTTGGCCTCATGTTGTGCTTCAGCAAGCGCTTAGAAGCAGTCGGTGGAGCTACCCGTGGCCACATCGCGTGGGTGGTCTCTGCGGCTGCATCAGCACACCTGCGGCTTGCGAGACAAGTTTTTGCGTGCACAGAATGCTCCATGCGGTTCACGCTGATGCCCGCGTAGACGATTAAGCTCTGACAGAAACAGAAACAATCCGCCAGCCGCGCATGTGCGCCACGTTTTCGTTTGCAGGAACCACTTCACGCGGTTAATACTTCGTTTTAACTGCAAATTCCAATGCAGCGAAATTTCAATGTCACGAAGTAAATTACGAATTTTACCAACTTCGTTACATCGAGGTTTGGCTGTAGTACCCAAGTGCTTGCGGCTGCTGCCGTGGGTCAAAAAGAGAGAAACCATGGAAACGTAAGTGAACACTACCTAATTCAATGTTTCCTAATTGGAAACGCAAGCTTTATTCTATCAAGTTCTGTTGTCAAGCAAATGTTTAGCAGGACTCAGTTCTTTGTCCCCGGCTAGGTGCTGCGCCCATACACTTGTCCTTGAGCTTTAATTAATGAAGCACGGGTGCTCAAGCGGGCCCGATTCTTTGAAGCAGATTTTTGCAACTGGTGTCCACTGAAGACCTCTGCGTCTAATACCACCGTCACACGGCAGATCTAAAGTCATTTAGAGCAAATGTCATTCGCTCTAAATGTCATTCATTCAGAGCTACACGAGAAAATACCAGAATTACATTCGAGCTGAATTACTTTTACCAGCTAACTGAGGTTCGGGAGCTCATTCAGCAGCCAGATGAGTCAACAGCAGTGGCGCGTCACTGGTGAAGAAAGTTCAGTAATAAGCCAAAGAATACTGTTCCTAAAAACTGTTAGTAAACTTATATTTTACCCTTCATGTTGTTTTTGAAATAAAGAAAAAACGAAGAAGTACTAACAAAAGAGAAAATCGCGTCCCCAATGTGCGCGCTACCCTAATACGGATTTTTTGCAGATTTGTCTCGGCTTGAGATGTCTAGTGATGTCACTTAAAACGGTGATTGTCTTATTTGTATTTTAAAAAAAATCGTTTGTCATATTTTAACGAAGATATTACGTATGAAAACATTCTATAGATGCACTTGAAATATAATTTTGCAGTTTTGCAAGTTCGCTAACTGTCACCGCTACCACAATGAAATGACAATTGTTTCGCCGTGTAGACCCACATGGCCGAACCGAATGTCATTCACTTTGAATGACATTAGAGTTGCCGTGTGACAAGGGTATAAAATGTCCTGCCCCAAGGAGTAGAGGGCCCCCCCCCTGACATGCTCACCAGGGCCTTGGGCGGGATGGGCGGGGTGCCGGCCGTGCCTGCCGTGCTCAGGAGCTGCCGGATGCGGGGCTCGATGCGGCTGAGCACCCCGCACCGCCGGTTGCCCAGCGCACACAGCCCCTCGCACACCGACAGCATGGCCGCCCCTGCACACGCACATGCACACCAACAGACGGGGAGGCACGTGAGTATAAGGTCAGGTCGCAGTTTGTGAGAGAGGCAGCAGACAGGGTGGAATGACGGCACTTCTTCGGGGCACTGAGCATGGAAGTGGAAACTACCAAAGTTGAACAGGAGGGGTGAATCAATGAATCAGTGGAAAAGGTGGTGTGGCAGTCAAGCCAGGCTACTGACAGCAACCACTGCTCAGTGAGCTGGTTGAAACAAAACGCTACTACAAGAGACGAGGACGTAGTGAGACACACAACGACACACACGCACACAACACACACACATACACAGAACTCCGTGTCTTGGTTACTACAGTTTTTTTCCTTAAGCTAAGGTGCTGTCCGCAAGCACTTGGCAGGGTTGACTACATCATCCACTTGAAACTCTTACTTTGACACTTGCTCACTTCTGCCAGAAAAAAAAAACAAAGATGCGAATACATTGCTTCCTAAAAAAAAGCCCGAGGTAAGTTAGACAATTCCGACGCTTCCCTTTAGTGAGGGGCACCTTTGAGCCCAGGCGTTCCTTCAGAACAACAGAGTCGAGTATCTTTGGCACGGTGCGCTCATAATTTGAGGTTGGTGTGAAGACCACGGCACTGTGGACAAACCCATTGCCAGTGACAAGCAGAGCTCCGTTGGGCAATTCCAAACCCACTCTGCGTTGGGCCAACAAGCGGAGCCCATTAAAAATTCAATATGGAGCACATCAAGCGCGCGGTAGTGTGCACAAACCAATATGTTATTAGGCAAGCAACAAAAACCAAACACAGGGAACTCAGCTGCACTCAGCACCAGAGAGCAGTCAGATATACGAATGACCAAACAAAGCCTTCCAACTGAGAGGTCGCAATATTCGCACTTGACTAGCGCCGCAGTTTCTTCAAAGCTCTGACATGCACTGTGGCTGCAGAATGAACACCCAGAACTCAGGCAACCAGCTTCACCTAAATTATACGAAAGCAAATTCAATGCCCCCGTGCTCTGCAGGACTCCAGTTGCGCCCAGCGAGAATGACAGCCCCCAACCGGTTCCTGTCATTTCAGGCGCCATCGCCAGTGAGCACATAAACTAAATCTCCGCACAAAGTACTCAGTGTGACTTTAGACAGAGATAGACGGAGGGGGAGGGAGAGAGGTGCAGAAAGAAAGAGAGAAAGAGAAAGAGGGGGAGTGTGGGAGAGGGAAAGGATACAGTGTCAGGGAAGGCAGATGAAGGGAGAGGGGAGGAAGACGGAGAGAGAGGGAGGGGGAGTGAAATGATAGCGAGAGAGGGAAGGTAGATGAAGGAGAGGGGAGAAAGACAGATGGAGGGAGGGAGAGGGAAAGAATGATTAAGAGGGGGAAGGTAGGGAAGAGAGAGGGTAGAAAGACAGAGAGAGAAGGAGGAAGAGGGTTGAGGAGGAGGAAGAGAGAAGGGGGAGAGAGAGTGATAGAGAGAGAGAGAATGGTTTAATGATACTGACGAGGTTTGTCCAGCAAAGAGCTTGACATGCTACGTCAGGTGAAAAATAAAACGATTGAGAAAAAAAAAAATAAAAAATAAAAGCAAGAAGGGGAGATAGAAAGAAGGAAAAATCAGAAAAAGAAAAAGGATGGTGACAATTGGAGTTGCAAGCAAGTTCAGGAGTTTGGTAATATAAGGAAATGTTGAAGTATACTCGAGGAAATGTTCGCTTTTAAGTTGACAGAGTTCTGAGATCACGGAGTAGTCTCAGGGGAAGGCGGCACATTCAGCGTTACCATCGCAGCCATGATGAAGACATACTGTTCACTTTGACATTCCACAGAGTTTAAGAGTTTTAGGATGAGGAACGTTGTTCTATATCACACGTATCACCGATGTTCACTACTGTTAAAGAGTGTTGACGAGACCTGAACTACGGAGGAAGCTGAGAAAGGCTTTCGTCCCACGTGAGGCCATTTTAGCAGATGACCAGGGGCCAAGCACATCATGCAGCGTAAGACGTGATGTGGGTAGTTTGCCCAAAGTCACTGTCAAGGCAAGTCTGGGTGTATCGTATCGTCTACACACACAGATGACATGGTGGACGTCTTCTGGACAATGGCAGTCTTCGCACAAGGGTGAGCTGGTCTGCTGAAGCTTAAAACGGAAAAAACAGTCACCACTAATGCCGCCGTTTCTTCATGATACTTGGCTGCATCGACGTACCCCGCATTGTCGTGGTGTTCGAATTTCCTCTGCAGGAAAGTCACTCTGGCTTTCCTTCTTTTTGTGTGGAAGGTGGGGTGCATGTTCTTGGGAAGCGGCAGCCAGTTGCGCACGGTTCAAATCTGTGTCCTGCTCTTGGTGTCTGCGATCCGGGGGTCGCCCGCTTGCCATAAGATCGCCCTCCCCTAGCCGTATCCGTTGTGTTAGAAGGGTGATGTCTTTTATCTCTTGGAGCCCGGAGAAAGGGTTCCCTCGTTATTTTCTAATCTTTTTTTCTCCTTTCCACCTTCCCTTCAACAAACTTTATGCAGTCAGTCAGTCGAAGCATAGCGTTTCAGTTTTTTTTTTAAAGGCGGAAAGCAAAAACACGAAGTAGACAATTCTGTTAAGTAAGCTTTCGCGAAACACTTGAGAGAGTGAGAGACATGGGCCCTCACCTGACCAGAAGGAGAGGAAGGAGCCCAGCACGTCCACAAACTGGCTGCACAGGTCGGGGTCCGCGTCACACAGCAGCACGATGCACTGCAGGCAGCCCTGCACAGAGCAGCACGTGCAAGAGTTGTCCATGCAGTCAACCCAGGGATGCACCCATAACACCACACCGGCCCATTTCAAGATGTCAAAGAGAAAGCACTCCCAAGCAAGGAGCAAGCCTGTGAGTGTTCATCGGTAGGAATGACACACAAACACTCCGCGTAAAATAGGAGAAGAAGAGCTAACAAAAATGCAGCGAAAGTTTTAAAACTTTTGCGGTGGGGCGTCGGCAAAGTGAAAATTTGAGCTGAGTTTGGCAACACTGCCACTCCGCAAGGAAGGCCGCCTCCTTGCTGCAGTCACCGTGCTGCCACTCACGAGTTCGAAGACGCACGCACCACTCGGCACATCAGCACGTCACGTCTAAATGAAGACACTTGACGTGCTCACGTTCAACAACGGCAGTGAGTGCAGGCACACCTTGTGCACTCACTGTCCACTGGGGTAACCCAGAGCAAGGTGGAGTGTTCCAAGGAAAGACTAAGAAGGCAAGAAGAGAACTGGAGGGAGAAAGGAGATGTGTCCCAGCAAACCACGCATCACTAACTCTGTCTACTGGCAGTGTTGGCACCTGCCAATCTTGATGTAATTGGGAAATCAGTGAAGGTGGTCCCCAAATTCACCCTCCCACAATGACAAACACCACATCCCCAGCACAAGATACTACAAAAATGTGGAAGCAGCCCAATTCCTATTGTGAGAGACATCAGACTACTCATTTCTGCGCTTCTTCCCTCCTCAGATACCCTACCCTCTCGCTGTTTTTACTTCCCCTGTTGATAGTTGAGGGCACTCGAGCTAGTAAAGCCACAAATGCACGCAGAAAGTGCACTGCAGAAGCCTCACTGTCACGTAGTACAGTCGAACCTTGCTATAATAAAGTAGTATTGGGACAGCAAATTACTTCGTCATAACCGATATTTGTTGCAACAGTATAGGTAAAAATCGGCTCTAAGAAATTGAAAATCTGGCTCGCGCCGAAATGCTTGAAATAAACATTTTTAAGGCTTCGAACCCACTATAAGCAAGGTAACCCTTAACCTTCCTCCTTGTTGCATTTGAAGCTCAATGAACCAGAACATGAGCACGTGGAGTAACAACAGAACAGAGACCACTTTACAAAACAGGCCTGCATCCTTGTTTATATGATGAAGGATGTGATCTCCGTCTGGTGGCTACTCACAGCACTGAGCAAGACGAAGTTTTTTGCAATGTCCATGAACAAAAGGACCTTTATACTTCTGCAGTTTCGGACTACAGGGTTTTTTTTTTCCAGGTACCTTCTCAGCCTCCTGGTCAAATATTTCCCCGTTATATCCGATATTGCATGTGGCTATCACGGTTTGAGTTTTGTTATAAGAGAATAAGTGTCACTGAAATAAAGCGTGACCAACCAAAGTTTGTATTTAGTTCACCACAGTCGATAATTCGCTATATCAATGTTTGTTAAAACGAGGTTCAACTGTACAACGAAGGATGCGTACACCCCCAACCGCACAAAGCTTAATTAAGCACACGAAGCCCAATAGATGTGATGCCCTGCAAAAACAAACAAACTGCGGGACAACTCCACCTTCTTGTCCACAGTGACTGTAATGCACGTTTCGTGTCCCCAGTCACGCTTACGACGCGTCTTGCCAGTCGGTCAGCACACGTTTTCCCGTGGCCCCGGCCGGCTCACCTTGAGGGCGCTCCCCGCCTCGTCCCCTTCTTGGCTGGTGCACAGGATCAGCAGGAGCGTCTCGATGGCGCTGCACACCTCGGGCATCAGGTCGCCCAGGTCCTCTGCACGCACCAACCAACGGGGGGGGCGACACCTTTCAAAGTTCCCGCACCGCCATTCAAGACGAGGACGCGAGTTTGTCACCCCCTACATCTTCGTCTGCACGCTGTTTCGAGGCAGTTAAGGGCACAGGGTAAGGCGAAATTTTGAAAAAATGACTTTTTGTTTTTCTTCGCAAAAAATGACTTCGACGGTGATTCCGAAGCTGGTGCTTTCTAAATAAATTCCTCTAGTGGTGTTTTTGGCAAAAAGGTGTTGTTTTTCACCTCTTTTTTTACTTTAAACTCAATTATCTCAAAACAATGTTTTTTTATTACATAGGTACCATTATTTTTTACATCTTCCATGGCAACGAGCTGATTTTTTCCCCCTGTCATCTACATAACTTGGCACACCTGCTGTACTAGAATTGAAAATATGCACGCAACAGTTTTTTTGTTATACAAGTTTTAGTACTAAAATAATGCCAAAATTTAGGTACTAATGGACAAAAAATTATACAAAACTGAATTTTTTAAGGATGTTCTTAATTCTAGTACAGTTCAGAGAGCACAAAATTTGAAAGAAAATGATATATACGTTATGTAGATACCTTTAGTAGATGCCGAGCAAAATGTACCTCAATATGGTCAAAAATGCATGGGAAGTATAGGGCCTACCCTGTGCCCTTAAAACGTGCACTCAACAGGCCCAATGACAAGCTTTAGCAGCACAGCTGATGGACTACGGCGCTACATTACCCACCTCTTGAGGGGGGCAGATGGGACTTTGGGGCCGAAAAATGGTAAAAAAAATCCTTTTCTGAAAAATGGTGTTTTCAGCATTCCACGTCCCTTTTTCTATCACTCTGCAAGTTTTCTCATCAAAAGGCACCGTAGTTTACTGTAAATAGCATTTTAAAGTGCACTCTACAGCTCAGTTTGCGCAGAATTCGACAGTAAAATGCCACTTCTCCTGCAACGTGAAGCTAGCACTTTGCCGACGAATTTGGCACCCAGAGCACGATTGATTGATTGATTGTGGGGGTTAACGCGCCGACGCAACGCAGGCGATGAGGCGCACCGTAGTGGAGGGCTCCGGAATAATTTTGACCACCTGGGGATCTTTATCGTGCGCCGAAATCTCGTACACACGGGCGTTTTTGCTTTTCGCCTCCATCGGAAAAGCGGCCGCCGCGGCCGGGAATCGAACCCGCGACCTTGTGCTCAGCAGCACAACGCCTTAGCCACTGAGCCACCGCGGCGGGTGCACCCAGAGCAGCTACGACTATATTTTTTTTTTTTGCTTCTGATACATAAATGTGTGGAGAATACAATGTTGGAAACAAATTTTCAAGAGGAGGCATTGGAAAATTATTATTGTGTTCAATCGACACCACCTGTGAGCTATTTCTGACTGAGTGCGGAAGGAGTGAAGCTCAGTGCACGACCAAAAATAGGTAAATAAAAACTTATTCCAATGCTGCATTCTGTAGTCATTTTTCTGCCTAGCCACGTGGTAATTACCATTCTGTATGGAACGGTTATTTTGTAACTGTGATCCAAATTAATGGCAATTAATCATTAATTATCTCTGAAAACAGTCAACTTGCAAGAAATCTAATAGCAGGTTTGAAATTAGCACAAAAGACGCAACAATACTTTAAAGTTTCATTAAAATTGCCTAGTAAATAAAAAATATAGCTCTAAGACCAGTCAGCCCCCCAAACTACAATGCACAACGCTCACGTGCTGACGTGCGGGCCGCATTATGGCATACTCTGGCCTTTTTGAGGAGTGCATCTGAACCCCTGAAGGCAACAGTTTCGTGGTGTAAGAAGGAGAAAGGGAAAGGACACGGTCATGAAAGCACAAACTGCACACATACAACCCACCCTAACCCTTTTGGCCCTGGTGTCGTCATTTAACGGCACCACACAGAATATCTTCTACCACTTTAAGAATACATCCAAAGCTGCTAGTTTTCTGGGTAAGGGTTTTGCAAGGATGTCTCTTGCGATAGTGCACTTTCGCGGGGCTGGACGATATGCAAATGAAGAAGTTGCAGAAGAAAAGGGTAATGACGGTGGGGTGGTTAAGGAAACCAAAATCTACGTTTGTCAAAGTGTCTAAAATCTGTAAATACTTGCACTACCAGCTTTATTTTTATCCTGTAGGCTCAGGGTGTCTACAAAAGGAGAAAAGGACAAAAGAAGAAAATTTTTGTTTTCACCCGCAAAAAAAAAAATTAATTGCCTATGACCTAATTCATTGTCATGCCTGTAAATGCAGTTGAACCTTGATCTAATGAACCTCGATTTAACGAAATTCGCGATATAACGAAATTTTTCAAGTTTTCTATCAAAATTTTGCTAAATGCATGTATTTTTATCTCGACTTTACGAAGTAATTTCGTGCGGCGCTTCCGATTTAACGAAGTCACGGCGAGAAAGGAAGAACGAAATTCCGGTCGAGGCACGTTTTATTTTGCCTCTCAGAGCCTACATTGAAAACATTCAGTACTCGCATTGACTCTTAAAAGGCTAAAATGAAAGAAAAGCGGTGAATTATGCGGTTGACAACAATTAAAAGCGATGAAAGAAGCTGCGCAAAAACTGCTAGCGGTCATGGACGGTTCAATCGTGCGGCCACCATTTTGACGTCTCCATCATTGCCTACGCCAGCGCCCTCTATGCTTAGGCTGCCAAAGCCTACTTCAAGCTTTTTTTCTACGCCTCCTTGCTCACGGTGCTGCTGCTCTAGGTTGTGCTCGCTGATAACCACATTATTATTTTGTTCGTGCATCATTAGGCGACTTTTGTAAGCAGCATGAGCACTCCAAGGGAAAGAAAAGTGTTCCGAACGAGAGCCTGAGGAAGTGTCGGTGAAACCGACAGCCACAGAAGTGATGGATGCCATTGACGTTCGGCGGAGGCATGCAGGCACATACGAATGTTTGATGATGATGATGATGGTTGGATGTTTATGGCGCAAACATACGAATGTTTAAGAGCAAGCCTTGTTAGCGCTGTCAGCATACGAGCGTCACGTAAAGCCCACCCTGGTCAAGAAACGCCAAGCACTGCTTACGGACTTCTTCACTACGGGGCTTGAACATAGAGTGCTCGTGGCAATAAATTGCTCTCTTTGAACGTGTCATTTCATCTGTGTTCCTTAGACAGTTGCGATGCGGAGAAATCGGTTAAGTAAGGGCTCAGTAGGCATAAAAGCAATTGCTTAATTGACTTTGGCCAGAAGATATTTAATGTAAGCTTTCCGGTTTAGCGGGAGCACGTAAGCGCTGCTCCACACAGTGAAGCGGTCCGCGTGTACTCCGCTCAACTCACAATCATGGCTTTATCTCGAGTGTCGTGGTTGCATCACGTGCCCATACTGGAGAGCCTTTGTACATGAAAAACGTCTTTCGAAAGTTTCATAGCAGCCTTCCGCTGTTGGCCCGCCCGCACCTAAGCCTACCGCTGAACGGACGAGAAGAGGCGTAACTTCGAACGAGCACCTAGCCGGGGTGAAGTTCACGGGGCATGGACGCGGGTTCAATTGACTAACACCAGCATTTAGTAGTGACCGAAATGAAAAAAAGAAAAAGTAGAAACCTAGTCTGCTATCATATTTAATGAAGCGTTGCGGAAAAAGCACCAGTTTTACGATGACACATGAACTACCGTCGGCTATCCGACTAAGTGTTGAAACTCTTAATTCGCACAATTTTCGCGGCCAGTTTTAGTACAAATTTCGCTTTAAGTGGAGAGGTAACTACACAGCAGTTGTTTCTGGGCGATGGGCAAGGTTTCGAGACCTCAATAACTGGTTAAATTAACTGTAAAATCGAAACCTCAATTTCACGAAATTCTCGATTTAACGAAATTTTCGCCCTCAAGTACCACTTCGTTATATCGAGGTTTAACTGTAAATAAATAGACGCACGATCAGCACAATTTTTCATTTCTATGCTTCTGGCACCTAAAACTGTACGAAAAGCCACGGCAATGTTGCCGGCTGCTTTTTGGCCGATTTCGGCTTTGAGCCTGATTATAACACGTAGACATATTTGAAGGCTAATTTTAGCAAAAAGAACAGCGCGCGTTATAATCGTGCAAATACGGTACGCGTGCTGCCCATTACCACAGAGCCAGGCAACATCGCAAGGGCTCGTGTGCAAGTGGGGGGACTCGAGAAGGAGAGAGGAGTAGGGTGAAGAAGAAGCGACGATCACCACCCCCACCACTCACCCCTGGAGGCGTGTATGGCCAGGTGGGTGAGGAGCCGGATAGAAGCCGACGCAAGCCGCACCTGGTGGTGGAAGATGCCCTCCCGGCAGAGCTGCAGCACCGCACCCTCTGAACGACAGGGAACAACAGAGACACTCCTACTACCGCAACACATCAAGGGTCCTTTGCAAGGGCACCACACCGCTAGGGACAAAACGCTCGATGAACACTAAAAGGTGAAGACAAAACGCAGTTACCTCACGGTGCAAAATTGCAAATACCCAAGACCACATTCTTTGGCAATGCCCTCAATACATCCAAATTAGAAAACAATACACTAGAGAGTGGCTGACCTCACCTAGAAGAGAAGAGGAGCAACGCGGCCTGATGACTTCATTCAAGAAGCCGTCAGCAGAAGCCTGGACCGAGGCCTCTGAATCTCGCAGCGCTCCCTACAACCACTCCTCACTTTCTACCTGTGAATAAAATATTATCTCTCTCTCTCTCTGGTTACAGTAACCTCCTCCACTTCTTACGTCATTAGAGGCTGAGGTAATTTGCTATTTGTGCACTGTAGCAAGAACCACGAAACGGTTCCACAGAAGTGAGATTTTGTTAAACGACGGGGGTTTACTGCACAAGTTGTCTGACACAATACCAAGGATGCAGAGTTCGTTTTAAACATGAAACGAATAATCTAGATAGACGGTAGCACAGATGAGGCAGGGGCGACTCCTTGGCCAGCACTGTGTCTTTACAACATCACAGGATCTTCTTTGTAAGACAGCAGGCAGAAGTCAACCGAAGGCACCGCTGAGAAACACGACTACGTAGTTATGTGGTGGCTCCAGTTTCATTTGACCATAACACTGGAATGCAAATGTCTAGTTAACACAGTGATAACTATGTTTTTACTGTTGTCCATATTATGACCCTGCTGATGTCGCTTAGCATGAAACTCAAAAGTGTCCCATTATGTCTTGCATTTTCTCTGTTTAAAATGTAACTTCTGTGGCTGGAATGCAGCTGGGTGAGTTACCAAGGGTTAGTTATTTTAAAATGAGCAAAGTTGCATGTTGTCTTTGTGGCCCCCTTTATTAAGCCCAGCTGCACGTCACTCTGCTCTCCCGTGCGAGAAGGGTGTCCTCAACTGTTTCAGGGCCCCTTTCGTACAAGCGGCAACACTGTGCAACCAGAAAAGCTTTTTTCTCGACGCGTGACGCGCAGTGAGGCGGTGTACCTGCGACAAGCGACGACGCAACTCCGTTTAGCAGAGCTGTTACCTGACCTATACGACTTCCTTGGTGCTTCCACCCTCTGCCCTCAAAGAGAAATATGTTCCCCTACTATGACAACAACAGCTACAAATCACTCTAAAACCCAAGCCACTAACCTGGAACACTGCTGTAAGCATTGCAGGTTGTGGGAGGAGCCGAAAATAACAACATAAACCAGACTCTTCTCGACATATTATTTCTGGAAGAGATACGCACGTTAGCTTTCACGCCACAACACTCGCGCCCGAGCCCACAAAGGTTGCTTCTTTTCAAAAGTGCAAGAGTTCTGGCGCCACTAAACTCGACGGAGTTTACTATGTGCTCATAGAGATAGGAAAAGGCTGCGAGTCAGCCCCCTGTACACCTATCACTCCAGTTATCTACAAAGATTACTTGCTTTCACAGTTGAAACACATTCCTGCCCACTGGTGGGCCCCACACTGTTTTTTGATTGGTGCATGCGCATGTTGAAGCTGTTGACCAAAGAACTGAAGTACACACCAAGTCACTTGTTGGCATCATCGCTACTTGCAATGCCCAACATAAACAAACATTTGGTTTCCGGCTATGTCAGCGGACTCTGCAGCCATGATTGGCCAAACGATTTGCGATGCCATCGCACGACGAGGGAATTCTGCCTGAGAGCGATCAGCTCCACTGTCGCAAAGCGACGAAAAACGACAGCTGACTCTACGAGCAACATCTGCGATTCGCAAGTGGGAAGGCGCCTTTAGTTGTGCAACAATATAGTCGCCACAAAACCACACAGTGAGATGGGACAAACATTCTCGAAAGTGGTTGCACCAGTGCCTGTATCCTGGGAAACCACTGTTCAACCAACCTTACACTAAGACCAGCCAGCCGCACTGACAACAGATTAGACTACAGCCCTGTTAGCCAGAACAGGGAGCATAATTTGTTGTAATGGCTTTTTTATTGCCTTTGCACAGGACAATAACTTTGACCCTGTACTTTTAACAATATTCCCTTCGTTCTATATACCGTATAAGTCGGAGTACAGGTCGCAATTTCTCACTAAAAGGTTTGCCGAAAAGTCACCCCTTGACTTATATACCGGTCACTGGCTTAATTTTTTCCCCATTTGTCGACTACAAGGTAAGGGGGTCGACCTATATTCCGGCTTGACCTATATTCCGACTTATACGGTGGTGAAAACTGGCAAAAGAAAATTTGGTACACAGACTTTTTCTCTCAGAAGCCAGAGCATATGCAGTTGTTGTTATCGGCCTCTGTTGCAGTCCCTCGAGTGGCTTGTCGTCAAAGGGCTGCCCACCACTTAGCACAGGCTTGAAGCCAAAACGTACAAAACAAGAGTGGCCACAAAAGAAACCAATGTCACAAGCCGAACCACTCCCAACCGCAACCAGCTTTAGAAACCAGCAGAAAGCAGACTGCACACCCACCGGGCAGGAGGTCGAACTTGTCCACGGCCACCGACTGTGCCAGCAGCACCAGCACCGACAGGGCCCCGCACTTGAGGTTCAGGTACGGAGTGCTCAGGGCGTACTGCACCACCGCCTGCAATTGCAAACACACCAACGCACACGGCTGCCATTCAGGACTACAGCACACCTCAGGTCTGAAACAGGAAGGAAGCAGGCTATGGGTGCACTGGAAGGAAGACTGCAGTCGGTCAGGGGTGTTGTGAAACCCCGATAATACGACTTTCAAGGGACCGCTGCGAAAGTGCTGTGGTGTGACTGGGGTGTCGTATGATCAGGGTACAGGCAAATTCCACTCCAGTAGATGGTCTCACGCAACAGGAGGGGTAATATTGTCACGGGACAGCAAGGCGGCCAATGCCCTATACTGCCATCGCTCATCACCGAAGACGACGAAGACGAAGAAGTGGCTGGGCCCCAGCGCGCGCTGTTGCGGCCGCAATGTAAATTCTGTAAATAGATGGTTCCTCATCCTTCAACCATCGTTCGAGTCATTGGCTCTGCCGCCACATTACAATATTTAGACCATTGTTACGTAATTTGCGAACCCCTCAATAAAATTCCAAGTTCCTAAAAAAAAAAAAAATAATGCATATTTTGTGCCCCCCTTCCCTCCCCGGCTTCTGCACTGCACGTCATCCGGTGCTAGCCCAGGCCACCAGGCCTGTGCCTCACATGTGCAAGATTAAAAAAAAAGGACGCTTAAAAAAAAAGAACGGTTCTAGAAAAACAATGTTCAAAGAAAAGAAAAAAGTTTAACTGGGTAGCCGACACAACCGAGCAAATTGAGAGGGGAAAAGGCGAGAGGGTGAAACTGCCAAGGCCAAGCGAAATGAACTATGGTACGAGGCAGCGATGGGAAAAATGAGGCAAAGAGAGGACTCAAGTGACAACGCAAATTTGAAAGACACTGATAAACAGAGAGCAGAGAGAGGAGGGCAGAGAGCGTCATGAAAGGAAGAAATTTGGATCGGGTGGGTGAGGAAGGCAGGTGTTCAGTTCGGTAATTGCCATGGGGTTGCGTCGTGCGCGTTTTCACATTTGCCGGCTTGATGGGAGCTTCGAATCTGCAGTCCACCGGCCACCTGGACTTTGACTTCTCGCGGTTGGCATTCTACTGCTGTGTGGGGCAGTTGAAGGTAACTCGCGCCCACTAGTACCGCCTGTTTTCTTGCGACTTTTCAGCAAGTGGTCTGGCCCACCTGCTGACCTTTGCACATCGAGCAGCTTCAAGCGGTGGTTAAAAATAAAGGAAGGTCGAGACGAGGCAGCAAAGCGGTGTAAAAGATGGGGAAAACGCCGGTTTATCACCGCCAGGGTGCATCGCATGATGCCGACCACACATGCCCAAGCGTTTGTACAATCGGGCTTCCTATGGGGAGTGTGCCAGGATCGCGTTGATCCGTTGTAAAAAGTGGGTCGTTGTAAGACCGGGGGAATTTTCACCGGGGTTCCACTGTCACATATGTGCAAAACTCTAGCACGCCCTTAATTGCAACGCACAGGTATGTTTACCGTATTTACTGGAATCTAACGAGCACTCAATTCTTTTCCCAACCAAGAGAAAGAAAACGCCCAAAAGTTTTATTAATGGGACAAGCCACTCATGGATGCAAGAACTTCCTTTATCATACTAAAGCAACTTTTGTTCATATCCAGTTGCAACATACGGTACTTTGTGACAATCCCCCCATTGAGGCCATTATTTTGAAGTCAAGTTGCTTGGAAAGAATATTTCAAGCGATGTTCAGTGGAAACTGTCACAGAATGGCAATCCTCTGCTAGAAGGGCTCAGTGCTTGGTACTACAAACGCTCACTATTTACTCCTTCATGAGGGCAAAGTACAGAGAAGCATGGTTTACTATGTTGAGCTTGCAATCTAAAAACATGCATTTTGTGGTTTATTTTTTTTCCTGGCACAAGAAGCACTCGCACGGCCCCATAAAGCCCCTCAAAGTGGCCACACGCAACCTTGTCTGCCTGCTCCCACCACCGACCAGAAAGATTTAATTGCCTCCCATGCAAATATCTTTTCTTGTGCATTCATGTGCGTAAAACACCTTGCCTGCAGTAGGTGCCTTCTTCATTCTATGCGAAGAGATAACCCTCAAAAGATAAGAAGACAGCCAAACAAGCTGGCAGAATGCAGCGCTAGCAACAAAGTTACGTGCCTTCCTCCTTCCTGTGTTGACTTGCCACCCAGATTGAGCCCAGCAGCCACTCTGCACGTACCCCCCGAGTGTTGCCTAGCAACAGAGACACAGCCTCCGCTTCCTCGCTGGTTCAACCATCAGCCTCACTCGAGTGGCTCCAGAATCACTGCCTTTTCAGGAACAGCCTGCCTAGCTACCGCCCTCACACTGAAAGTTTGTTTTCCAATTCCTGCATTCAGGAATAACGGGGCATAAAATCGCAAACGGCTTTCCTTACAGGCACCACCAAAACCCGACGCTGCCACGTGAGTGTGCTGAACTCACGTGCACGCTCTCGGTGTCCCATAGGTGGGGCTGCTCGGTGGCCAGGTGGCAGAGGTCGTCCAGGGCCTGAGCTTTGACCCCTTCCCGGGGGTCGTCGCGCAGGTACTCCACCAGAGTCCCAATCTGGGGACGCACGAAGGAAAGGGCAGGGAGGGGTCAAGGGTCAACCCGAAGTTGTCAAAACAAAGACGCCTGTACATGATGGTTACAAAATTGGATAGACAAATCACAAACCACGGCCATGCGAAATACACTCAAGCAGCTGCAATGCTCGCAGGTAAAAGTGTGAACTTTTCAATAGCCAAGCAAATAACCTGATATTCCATTAGACTTTGAATCGAATAGCCTCATTTTGAAGCTCTGAACATTTTCAAGAAATTCCCAAGCTCCAAACTCAAATAGGCAGTTGCTTCAATTAACTCAGTTGCATGAAAGTATGCCTTCTTGAAAACACCATCAATAGATCAAAGCACTTCTTTTTGGGGTCACCACAAGGAATGGAAGTTGCTCTGTACAAAATAAAAGCTAAAAGCAGCAGGATAGCTTCTCTGTGTTTGCTCTGTGCCAGAAGGAAATCTCGCAAACCCCTTTACACAAGCCTTTGCATTTGCCCAAAAGAGCGGAGAGTTTTAACCTAAGCTATGTTGGGCCGTAGCTAAAAAGCGAAAATTCTGTTCTAGCCTTTGCTTTGAAGTTTTCGTTGGGTCACATGGTCGCTATGTGCATGAAATGCCTATGAAGGCAGACAAATTTCTCTCGCAACAATGTGCTGATATCTGTAAACTACAAGTAAAACCAACGATCTACCGACATTGCGAAAATGAAACATGTTTTTGAGACTGCAAAGGTAAATTTGAGCATACAAAAAAATTTCAGGGGCGCCTCAGTCTTCTACTTGCTTTGAAGCTGATGATGTGGCATACTATCGCAACGAGTGCTTTTTATATACAGTAGACTCTCGTTAAAATGAATTTCGTTTCATGGTTAAGATGAACAACGCTTATGCTCTCCGTAACGCACACAATGCAACAAACATCTGTATAAGACAAATTTCGGATACTAATACAGACGAGTCCACTTATAACGATACCGCGTGTAATAATATATCGGATACAACGATGAACAACTATGGCACTGTCCATCTTGTATGTTTTCTATGGTAACAATTTCTCCCACCTCCCCTCGCGGGAACCCCTGTGTAAATGCGACGCATAGGGGGTTCCGTTGTTGTTTCCGTTAGGTTAATTCTCCCATCGCGTGAAACGTGTCGTGAACCCCCTGCCACGGCTATGACGCAACGTGGAGCGGCTATGACGCAACACAATCCACTTTAATCCAAGCCAAGCCAATCCAATCCAATGCCCCTCGCGAGAGAGTGTTCGCTATCGGAGAGGAGAGGGGGTGAGCGGCGGAGAGTGCAGCTCGCGCGGCGAGGGGAATGGGGGAGGGGTGTGGACGGACAACGACAACGCCGTATGGAAGGACAAGGTGAGTGAATGAGATGCAGTCGCATCTAAAATACACCACTTATTACAATACTCCGGTGCCGCAATTTAGGATATATTAATTGAACTTTGAAAATTCGCACCGGAAATTTGAGCTGGCACCAGCTCTCAGCGTCCTTGGCATGCGCCTCAAGCTGCGATGCACTGCGATGCACTCAAGCTGCGATGCACTTCCACCCTTTAAAGAATGACTCGACTGCGCCGCTCACAAACTCGCGCCGCCGGTGCCGGCACCGCTTGCGTGTTGATCAATAGAGAAAGAAATACTATGGTCTGTCTAAGTTCGTCTGTTGTGTAATGTGTGCACCGCTTTGGATTTGACTGGGTACCCCTTAAAGGAGCCATGAAGAGAAAATACAACTTCGTTTAATTTGAAAGAACTAGGATTCAGTATCTCACTCAGCTTCATTACAGCCACAAAAGTTGTTTTTTTAACAAAAAAAAAAAGCAAGCAGTATTTAAAAACCTCCAAATTTTGCGCCACAGTGACGTGTTATGAGCAAGAATGACGTCATACGGGCCAACAATAAAACATAATTTTCAGAGCGTTAACTGCACGTTAGCATTCAAGTGATGCGGTCAAATGGAACTAGAAGCCGAATTACAGACGTCCAATCATGTGTCCTCGCCACAGGTCAGTTAGGCAGCGGCCAATCGCACAAACAAGGTTCCGTGACGTCATAGAAAAAAGTTGCGGGAAATTGGCTAGGGGGTCGCGACTGCTTCAAACGTTTTCTTTAACATCTCTGTTATTTGTTCGAAGACTGCAATGATATTGGTATAATTGTTATCGGGACTAAGCAGTCTTTCTAATAAACCCAACTTGTATTTTGTCTTCATGGCTCCTTGAAACTGCCTCTGTCTTTCCGCGGAAGGGACATCGGTGGTCGATGGTTTAAAAACGTACGAGCGCCTCACTGAAGAGGCGGTCGCTGCGCAGATACTTGTGCTGTCCACCGGTGACAGTGATGACTCTGGTGATGTTGTTCTGAAGCCTAATCAGGTAGTGATTTTTCAGTAGGCCTAACACATGGTACAGTCCCTCAGGGACTTCGTTTCCGTTAAAGACCTTTCGCTCAGCTAGGTGAAGCACCCATAGGAGCTCTTGCAAAAAGGAGTGTGCCAGCTTCACATGAAGCGAACAAAGCCCATCGACTATGGTATGCTTTCTGCAAATTAGTAGTAGTACGACCTTGCATCCTTGCGAATCAAATGTTTGGATATCTGGTTGGTCTTTTCTTTTTTTTTTTTGTGCGAACCACTTTTGACAATTATCAGTTATAACGACGGGTTTTCCTTGGCACTTGGATATTGTTACAAGTGGACTAGACTGTACGAACAAATTTTCACAGTCTCTTCGAGTTTGTCTTAGTTGAAGTTACACACATCCATCCGATGACACAGCTGTCACGCCAATCTACAATGCGCAGTCCACCTTAGTCCATCTTAAACAATTTAATTCATCTTATTCAATGTAAACAACCTTAATCCACACATTACTTATCGTTACTCTCAATCACTAACCAATCCTTATTCCATCCTAGATCATTTTAATATGGGTTTATCTGGCCCAGTTCATCTTAATTCGTCCTACTTCACATCAGTACTACCGTACCAATCATTACAATCAATTGCTAATCAATCATTATTAAACTTTGGCAACCGTTAATCATCTTTCATACATGGCTGTCATGCCTTGGTTCCCTTCTGGGCTTCGTTGAGCTTCTGCACTCTTCATGTGCAATGCCGGGGTGATTCAAGGTCACCTTCGCATGACACACATAAGAATTTCGACTTAACGCAGAATATTGTGCCTAAAAGTACCCAAACGTGTTTGGGCACCCTTTTATACGAA
>CM023454.1:158576145-158851044 GCA_013339765.2 Haemaphysalis longicornis
GCACTGCGGAGGTGGGAAACTTGAATTGCATTGGATGGCAGCAGTGAGCGGATAACGGCGCTGCAGCCCATTATGGCGAATCACTGCTCTGCACTTGCGACAGCTTTCACGTTGAGTGGAACGGCTTTTTCACATGGACTCCAGAGTGACTCTTTTTGGAGGGAAAATGTTCGGGGTTGTCAGGAGGATGTTGGGCAGAGCAGAGTTTAGGATGCATGCTCAGCCTTGCGTCATTGCTTAGAACCAGTGTTTATTAGGCTGCCTGGTGATGGGAGATCAGAGATCTTGAATGGCAGCGCAGTTGGCACAGACACGAGGGAAAGAAGACGGCAGGACATCCTGTCGTCTTCTTTTCCTTCGTGTCTGTGTTTACTACGCTGCTGTTCAAGATGCTCGACTGATACTGTCGCTACTGTCATCACCAGCAAGTGAGGGAAGATGACGAGAACGCTCAAACAAGCGCCCGTCCTCTCGTACTCTGGGCTGCAGCTTTGAGTTTAGACCTAATAAACCTTCTTTGTAGCCGTCACCATTGGAAGTGCCAAGTGTCATTCGTGACAATGCCAACTTGGCCAAATGTCGATCCTTCTTAGTGGAGATGGCATTTTTTGAGGGTGTTACAGGCTTTCACAGTTTTTATGAACGCTGTCGGATGCGCACAGTGAAACCCAGTTATATCGAGCTCACAAAAACGGAAACACCTATCAGTTTGATGTAGAGCATAGTTCAGTATAACCAGAGTCCTTCAATGCCTTTCTGGTCGTGAAACTTCGCCGTCACGCTATGGGAGAGCTTCGTACGCTGCCGCGCCGCGGCGCTAGTGTTGATCGGAGGGCAACCGGGGGCGTGGTCAGAGAGCGTTTGGCAGGGAACGGACCACGGAGTAAGATAAAACAGACGCTCGCCGCCTTATTAGCAGTGCGCTTTCGCTCTACGTGTTGTAGGCTGCTCAAATCGACTTATCATTTTGTGAGTGGCGAAAAAATTTGGTGCGAACGGGCATGCTGCTACTGCGTTCCTGACTGCCGGTCTGGCTACAGAGCAGCGGTGGCCGCCCGATGCCCTCGGATCTGCGGTGGCGCCACTCGCGATCGCCTTTGCCCCCGTACGAAACTTGGGCGGGAGTTTCATGACCAGGGAAGTATTGAAGGACTCTGGTATAACCTTATCTGATAATACAATATACCAGCGGGCCAGGATTATTTTTTGCGCAGGGGGTGTTGACGGCTCACCCTACGTGGCCTGGTGGTGCATTCATGATAGATTGCGCCCTTGAGTGGTGGCCGGGCTAAACCGCTTTTAGGGAGTGCTGGCAGAAGTTCTCCTCTGCAATGAGGGAAAGCCAGCTTCGTGGGTCAGTTCTGCATCACTGGTTAGATATATCGGGAGTTGCTGGTGTTTTTATTTGCTGTAAGCCTAACTTTTGGTATGCACTGTCACTGTAAACATACTGTGTTGAGATATGTAGTTCCGTATAAAGGATATTTTGATGCAAACGGGCTTGATACAGCAAGGTCTGGCTGTCCTGTGTATTTTTGCCACTTAACTTGAAAGACGCTCCTCTGTCAGGCTGTTCACCTTTCGTATTTGTGCATTTCAAAAGAAAAAAATATTTTGAGAGGACCTGCATACGTAAAACGGACAACACTTGCTCGCAGTGCAGGGTAGGGACCCAAGCGGGAAGTTAATCACGTACACTGTTCAGTGCTGCTTCTGAGCAGTCACTTGACTCCACAGTACATGTCATAGTGCCACTTGGGTAGCTAGAGAGCGTGCGTCCCCCTTAATTGCACTCTTCTCCTCACATTCCTTCCTTGACTGAGTGACTGTGCCCTCTCGTCTGAGTCTGTGAATACTGATCACTGATGAAGCTCTGTCGTGTCTGTCACTCCCTTCTGTGCCTTGTTTCTTGTGCGCTGGTCACTAATCACGAGTGTGTTGTTGTTCTTCGGTCGAGCAGCAGGTGCAGCTGGTGGAGCGTCTGAGCCAAGAGCTGATGCTGGCGCCCCCGTGCCTGCCCCGATTCTTCTTCCAGGCCCTGCAGGCCACCACCATCAAGGTATATATATATATAGCAGGGGTGTGCAGATACTCGAATATTCTAATACAAATCAAATAGTACCTCTGCAAATAATTCGATTCATGAATCAAATATCTACTATTCGACTTTTCGAATTTCGAATAGTTGCGTGGAGTTTTGAATGTTTTTGGTTTGCGAAAGCGAGAGAGGCGTTGGCCCACACTAATGCACTGCTTTCTACACCGTCTGCTCGGCAAGTCTCATCCAAATTGCCCTTTCGACGGGCGCACTTTGCGGAACCGTAAATTTTACACCGCTGCGGGGAGCAATCTGCAGTTGCGTCGATGAGATCTTTCTTTTGTTGCCGTCGCTGTCGACTCTGGCTGCCATTTTGAATTCTGCACTACTGGATGTTTATATGGTGGGCAGCTTCCGGTAGAGACCACCACCATTTTGACAGCGGTTGTGGCTGTTTTTAATGCGGTTGGGTATGGTTTCTGTGTGTCTACTTGTTTTTGGCTCCGGATTCCCTGGAGTACCACTGATTCAAGTTGGACAGTGCGTTCTCCAGGTTGAAAAACAACGTCATGTCTTCCGAACATGCAAAGTAGATTTCTGCTTTTGCGCAGAAACCTACGAAAAATCGAGGCCTGTAAAAAATAGATTGATATTCGATTCGACGTTCGGCTTTCTTTCTGCAATCCGTTTGGGTAGCCAGCTTGGCGGCGTAAGCGAGCGTGTGCATAAGCATGTGCGCACATTGTGCTTTCGGTATACTGCGCCCGCGCTGTGTTAATCACACTACTCATGTCAGTGGTGCTGCGCAGTTTTTAGCTCCAGAAGAGTTTACAGATCAGTGCATGCCGTCGAAACTGCAGTGCTGACAAAATTGACTTCACTTCTGAACGATACAGAGCTGGGCGTTATAGTCCGCGGTTGGCCGGAGTTCTCCAGCCAAATCGTTTGCTTGTGTTTACAAACAGATGAAGCGTGGGGAAGGGAGACGCCAATGTGCGTGCATGTTCGCTGATTGTAGTTCAGCGCACTCAACCGGTGGAGCTCACACGAATGAATTAACTGTATCAAACGCGTATTTGTCTCACCGAAACTGAAACCGAAACCAGTTTGTCTGGAGCTACTTTGGCGCAGTAACGCAGAGTAGTTAGCTCCCCCGTAGTTTTCGGTCCATTCCCACAGAAAGTTGTCTCCCAGTATAAGTAAGCTGCATTTCAGCGAGTATGCTGTTGTGTACCACAGAGAAGTGCTCCAGCATCACTTAGCAAGGCTAGCCAAAGAGCTCAACAAGAATTGCCTGTGGCTGCATCAATTGTAATTATTATTCACAAAAGATTAGTTAAGACGTATAGTATCAATATTGTGAGATTAATGCCAACAAAAGACTTCATCATCAGGCATTTGTAAATTTTTCACGTAGTGTGAGCGAAAGAAACTAAAAAAAAAGGAAAAGTCATTGCCCCCATTGTCGCAGGGTCCACAAGAAGCCATGTTGTTAAACAAGTCAAGTAAAAGAGGAATGTTGCTATGGTTGGTGCCCATGACGGCATGCAATCGCAGCATCATATACAATCTAGCTGCTTTATGATGAACACATCGGGAAATGGAAATTAGTTCATTATATCCGTTTTTCGCTATATCTGGACGTAAAGTCTATGTACACAAATGGTAGCGGTAAACAAATATTTGTTCGTTATAACCGGGGCTTCATTAAAACTGGTTTCTCTGTAAGTGGTCTATACTGTAGTATACATTAGCATCAAGCTGTGCTTCAAGCTCTGAACTAGTCCCAAGACCACGTGTGCAGTGCTCCCTACAGACCAAGTGTGACTTCAGCGCGTTTGGACCCTCTCGAGCCGGCTGTGATGACCCCTTTCTCTCTCTCTCTCCCTCCCCTTGTGGTGCGTCCCTTTGCAGCTGGCGGTGTCGCCGCAGCAGAAAGAGCACGGGCGAGCCCCTGTCCTGGCGCAGCAGGCCCAGCTGGCGCTGCGGGTGGAAGGCGTGGTGCAGCACCGGTGCGGGGGAGGGCGGCCCCCGTACCGCTCGGTGCACAAGGTCCTCGTCACCCTCAGCACCACCCCGCCGACGGCGCCAACAGCGCCGCCGGCCGCAGGACGCCAAGGTGAGTGGGGAGCCGCCTCATCTCCCATTTCGTGACCCTTGCATTAAGAGGCTGTGCAAAACAAGTGGCGCCCAGTCACTGTCTGACGAAAGGCGAAATCACTCGAGTCTACAGGAACTGGTTATGTTGACCTGAGAGTAATTGCTACCATATTTTCATGATTGTAACGCCCCCGATTGTAACGTGCAGGAAAGGTTAATTTAAAAATTTCGAAAAAAAAAAAAGAGGTTTCTCTTTGATTGGATTGAATTGTATTTTTGGACGTGTTCCTGTACATGGAAATCCGGCTGGCCAGTTTGAAGCCGATTTCGGCTTTGAGCCCGATTGTAACACGCACACCAATTTGAAGGTTACTTTTATTTAAAAAAGGTGTGCGTTGGAATCGTGAAAATACGGTAATACATATTAAAGTGCAGTAAAGCCTTGTGATAACAAAGCCCTCAAGGCTTTGTTGTAAGCAATGCTTTGTTAAAAGTGCAGATAATTGGCTCTCTGTGCACTCCAGTAGGGCGCCATGAAACGCTTTGAGTCAAGCGAGATTTTGAATAAAGCGATTTCATCGTAACAAAGTTTTAAGATATAAAGCGTGGTGTTAAAGATTTTACAGCCTGTAGCCAGCCAAGCAGATGTCTTCATTTGTAGCTCTGGTGTCACAGTGCAGACTTGCATCCCGCTTGCTTTGATGGGCTTGTAGATCTATGTGCAGAGTAGAAAGAAAAAGTTGGACTTTTTCGTGAATTGCCAGCAACAGCCATGTACAGTGCTCACGGATTGAAACGCGACACTGCGAGTGCGTGGCCGCCGGCACATGCAGTGCCGCCCGTGGACGCTGTGGAAGCGAGGGGGTTGCATTGTGGTATACCGCGAGGGTGAGAGCGGTTTGACTGTAGGCTTACTGCTTCCGGTTGCCAATGAGCTGAAGGTGGTTCCCCACAGCGACAGCGGGGCGCTGTAAGCCCGAGCGCTGGAGCGCGTTTGTGCGCCGACGGTAGTCGCCCGGCAGTGCGCGCAGCCAATTTCGGACATCGTCGCTCGCGCACTCTTTTTACCGGGCCCCCCTTTCGATGCGGCTCAGATAATGCGCATGTAAGGCACGGTCACGCTCATATGAACAAAACGAACGTCTTTTGCACAAAGGAACAGCAAACTTTATTCCGGGGTGTAAACTAACAAAAAGCACAGACACGTTTGCAGGCACGTTCGTGTGTAGTGCCTCGTCAGCACTCCTCTCGCGGCCACGTCGGCAGCCACGCTTGCTGCATGCGTCACTAACCTCCTGGAGGAGAGGTGTGTGATGGTGCTTGACTTGCCGCCGCAAGGAGCGGACATGAACATTGTGAAAAACGTCTGGGGTGGAATAAAGAAAGCTTTTTCTCGCCGTCCACCGCAACGGTGTTCCCGGACGACCTGTGGGCGGCGGTGCACGCGGAATGGCAGAGCTGGCGGCTTGCTCTACCTTAACCACCAGCCTGTACGACAATCTGCCACGCAGAATGGCTCCCATCGTGGCCGTGAGAGGAGAGCCGACGAAGTACTAATGCTAGCACTACACGCGAACGTGGCTGCAAATGCGCCTTTCCTTCTTGTTGTTTACATCCTGGAATAAAGTTTGCTGTTCCTTCGTGCAGACCACAGTGCAGACGTTCGTTTTATTCAGATAAGCGTGACCGTGCCTTACATGCGCATTATCTGAGCCGCATCGGAAGGGCCCGCGGAACAAGAGGCGCGAGCAGACGATGTCGCGAAATTGGCTGCGCGCACCTCCGGGCGACTATCGTCGGCGCACGAACGCGATCCACCCCTCCGGGCTTACGGCGCCCCGCTGTCGCTGCGGGGAAATGCTCTCACCCTCGCGTATACCACAATGCAACACCTCGCTTCCACGGGCATCCCCCGAGCGGCACTGCATGTGCTGGCGGCCACGCACTCGCAGTTTCGCGTTTCAAAACCCTGAGCATGTACATCAGAAATACAGGCAGCACAGCCACCTGTGGCAACACGAAAGAACTTCATAAAAGATAACTTCGAAAACACTTTTTTTTTTTTGAAGGAGCTTCTCTTTGTGTTGACTTTTTGTGGCATGAAGTGGTTATTTTTTCGTAAATTTTAAGTCACAGGAAACATGTCACACCTTGACATACAATGGCTTCCTCCTGCTGGTCACACTTCCGGCAGCTTGGGTATGGCTTTCAATACAGACAATTTTCACTTGTTTCCACTATGAATGGCGTTGAAAGTCATTTCGGTGGACACTGTGTTACTTGTGCACCAGAGCAATTGAACAAGCCTTCCAACTTAAATGTAACCAAAATAGCGGCCAGGCTTCGCAAAATTTGTAGGGAGGAAAGAAGGAATGAAAGAGGCCAAAAGCCGGTTCACGAGCATTGCTAACATTTACGAGAGCATTCCTGAAATTTCGGGTGAAATTATTCTCGTTCAAGAATTTGTAAGGATATATAGAACATGATAAGTGATAGAGCACGTATCACTCGGCAGGACATGACAGAAAAGGTGACAAGTGTGTTCATGACACAGGCACACCCGCTCTAGTGCTCATGTGCCTCTTGGAGTGCTCAGTTATGAGTCCTGCACTCACTGTGGACTCCTGAAGAACCAATGCAGCATTTGATTTTCACTCGAAGACTAGGCATCAACACTTCCCATGGGGTAATAACAGCTCTGAGTCCAAGACTGTAAAATGGACGTGCTCGCTGTCTTGCAAGAATCGTCATTGGGATCATTTCACTCCTGTTGTTGGTCATTGGTTGATTTATTGATTGATTGATGACAAGGCGTCATGAATGGAGCCAGGCGAGCATGTCACCCTCAAAAATGAGACCGGCACTTTGGTAACCTACAGCTTTGAGAAAGTGGGGTGTAGGTTAGGGTACCACCAATGGCTGAATGAGAGGTCTCTCTGTGGACTTGGCGCAGAGTTCCTCCTCCTCGTGTGGGGGCGCCAGCGGCGGCGGGGAGTCGCTGCAGCTGAGCGAGGCGGTGCAGCCGCACAAGGACTACTTCCAGGCGCAGTTCCTGCTGGCCCTGACGGGCCAGGGGCTGCACACGGTCACCGTCGACACGGCCGTCCTCGACGCCCAGCACAACCTCTGGAAGACCGGCCCACAGGTGCGTGGTCGAGGGAGAGAGAGAGAGGCCAAATACACCAGCCAAGGGCCTCTATTAAAAAGCGGTCCCAACCACTTTTTAATAAACGCCCCTTGTTGGCGCATTTGCTTCTTCCTCATGTTTAACCCTACGAGACAGTCGAAGATGTTCACAATGAAGGCTCTCTCTTGCTATATAATAATTATAATTATTATATAGCAAGAGAGTGAATTGTTATTATATAGCAAAAGATTATCATATAACACTGTTGTAATTGGCAGGCAGCATGGGAGAGCTCACGAAGCAGTCTGATTGGACGTCTAAGGGAACGAGAATTGGAACAACACAGTGCCCACCACCGCAGACTGAGCCCTTGTAGCAGACATGTTGACCAAACACAAGCCACAGTTTTCCAAAAAAGTAAAAACGTTATTAGTATTGTAAATATAATGCAATGTAAAAAGTAAATAAAGGCATCTTCAAAACTACCCTATTTACTCGCATAATCCTCGCACTTTTTTTTCGGAAAAGTCAATGCAAAGTTAGGGGTGCGAGAATTATGCGGGAAAAAAAAAATCTGGTGCACAGTGTTGCCAATTTGCCTTATGCCAATCCCGCTAAATGTAGCGGTCGTTTTTTGTATAGGTAAGCTCAGTGTTGCCAACAGCAGCTATTTCTTTTTATTTTATTCGTAAACAGTCTCCCGTCGATTAGCGATCATGAAATTGCCGCCTTTGCTTTCTGGCGCGCGCCTTATCTCGTCGTCGTATGTGCGTGCCCTACTCCAGTAACGCACGTTGAAGTCGGTGACGCCGAAGCGCCTGCCTGCGGCACGGTTGCCGTGTTCGATCGCGTACTCTATCGCTTTCAATTTGAAAGCGGCAGTGTAGCTGGCGTTCCTCCCCATGGCGAAGCGGCACGAAGCACAAAACAATTAGATCAAAAAGTTCTCAAAACGGCAGCGAGCTATCCACCACTGACGCGAGTGACTCACTGACTGCTGCCGCTCAACGGCGGGACCACGACGGCGACACGACAACACGACAGCGGGCTGCGCGAACACCGTCTAGTTGCGCGCACGCGAAACATGCGCGAAACCGGCTCAAGGACAGTGTGAGTAGCGTGTTAGGGCGCCCGTTAGGGAGTAGCCATGCAGGTCGTTAGGGCGCCTGGATGGCCTTGGATACACAGCGCTCTCCGCCGAACGGAGAGGCGGCGGGGGAGGGCGCGCGCGTTGGAGAGCGCGTGCACCATGCGGGTTTCGCGAGCAGGCAACTTTCGCCGCTGCAAATTTGGGGGTGCGAGGATTATGCGAGGAACCAAAAAATCCAAGTTTTGGTGGCTAACATTAGGGGTGCGAGGATTACGCGAGTGCGAGGATTACGCGAGTAAATACGGTAGTAGACGTTATAAGCTGCTCAAGTTGAAGAAGAACTTAGTTTTTTGGAGCAGTAATGCGCAAAAAGGTAGCCCTGGCGTCGTTTCCCAGTTTAGACGGGAAGGTAGCCCGCATCGTTGTTGACCTCGATGCTGTCTCCGCGAAGCACTCTGCGTTCTTGGCTTCTGTTCGAATTGGAATGGGGTTTAATGTGGCTGATTGTTTGCAAAGACTGCTACGAAGCAGTCTGAAGGGGGAATTAAAACACGCCCAGTCTAAGTGAACACATGTTCACTTATGCTTGCACGGTTTTTTCTTTGTGACTTGCGGCAGGAGCCGCAAGCACTTGAGTACTGCTTCCACTTTCTGTTGGCAGATGGCAGGCCGGTCTGCTACATCCTTGCTTGCTCCCAGTGCAGGGGGGGGGCAATCGCAGACCTGTTTTTGGTACATAAGGCCTATGGGGAGTTTTGCAACTGGTGATATTGACTAACCTTGGTGAATACACCCCACGTTGACTGTGAAAAATGCTTCACCAAAGTGAGGGCTCAAAAGCACTCGTCAGCAAGGGCAAAGTGTCTACGCTAATTTTCGGCAGGGTGCGTTTTGTAAAGGAGCTAACAGAAATGGCACACTGGTAGAAGAACCTGGTCTGTTCCTTCTGTGTTGTGGGGGGTTTCTTTCAAGCACCGTGCAGATATGTCCACCTTTTCTGTTGGAGACGACATTCAAAGTGCTCTAGAGGAGCACAGGCTACGGTGGCTGCAGCCACAGTGTCAAAGATGCCTTGAGCGGGCTTGTCCTGGGTACGAAAAATGGACAGCAATTCTTGCTCCGGGCTGCCTAGTGTCTGGACACTAGGCTTTTTGGCTTGGCAGCTATTTCTGTTTGCAGTCGACTCCCATTAATACCAATTCCTTTGGGGACTGTAAAGCTTTTCGAATGAATCAGATTTCCAATTAAACAATATGCACAAGGACAGCATTGTTACCAGTCCGCATCATGTCTTCCTTGATGTTGTTCAGAATGTCGACTTTTGTTGCAAAGTCGAGCGTACGGCTCAAGTCGCCGTGATAGTTGAGGCTTATCGCTGAAACAGAGGCCTGACGTGTCCACCACACAGCTCTGTGCGCAACAAAGAAGGTTGAGTACCCGAAAGAGAGACGCGTGTGCTGGCTTGTGCTTTATGAACTGGGCGCTGACTCAGTAGTTGCGATGGTGCTGACATCAGTATAAACATGGCACTGTTTTTGTGCTTGAAAATTTTTGAATTACTTTGAAAACTCAATTTTACGAAGTTCAGTGGAGGCGCAATTTATTTGACTTTGGTAGGCATTTCTTGGTCACATAATTCATTACATTTGATTATATACTGCAGCAGCACCTAGCAAGCTTATGCGGCATCATATTTGCGAATCTTGAATGCTTCGAAAATAAAATTGTGGCCCGCACATGTGAAAAGAGACCACAGAAATTGTTAACTGAACGCGAACAGAACCTGCTGCGGTGGCTCAGTGGCTAAGGCATTGTGCTGCTGTGCCTAAGGAGGCGGGTTTGATTCCCGGCCGTGGTGGTGTCCGCTTTTCTGTCGGAGGCGAGAAGCAAAAAACACCTTTATGTATGTGTGCAACAGCTGGTTTAAGGCATGCCTATCAAGGTGTGGGTACACCAAAATTTACTCACGTGATGTTTACAGATTGTTTTGGCCTGGATTGAGTTGAATTTTAGTCGGAGTTTGTGTCCATGGCCATGCTGGTGGACGCTTTGAAGCCGACTTTGGTTTTGCGCCCAATTATAACACGCACACAAATTTGAAGGTTACAAAATGTGCGCGTTAAAAGCGTGCAGATACCGTGTTCGTATTACGGGAAACTGCGGCTAGTATTTCATAACATGTCTGCTGCAATGTTTTTGTTTCTGGTGGTGGCTGCTGGGTCATTCCAAAGCTCGTTTATGTCAGCCTATGTTGCCATGTCTTGGCTTCGGTCATTGCCCCCCTTTGTCCTGCTTGACCCAGTCGACTGTTCACCTTTTGTGCAGGTGTCCCTGACGGTCAAGTGCCACGACGAGGCGAAGCCCTCGATGGCGCCCGGGCCCTCTGGACTACCCCTCAAGCCCCAGCTGGCCCCCGCTCCCCCTCCGCCACCCCCTCCTCCCCCTCCCCCTCAGGCCCAGGCCTTCCCGACACCACCACGCGTGCCCTGAACTTCCTCATCGTCCCGTGATTGATTGTGCCTCACACCATAAAGATCAGCCCATCTCTCTAAAACCGTGTGTCCTGTGTTGTTACTGCGACATTCCACACGGCCTGTGCAAACCTTAGAGTTTCATACTAATATATACGAGGGAAATATGGCACCGCAATCACAGGTCGCCGTGGGCGGCACCATTGCAGCTAGCGATGTTCTTCGCCTACTTGGCTTGGCTAGCCAGGAGGCTCCTTTTTTTGTCTCGAAGCCGGAAGCAACAAAAAAGGGTAACGTCGTTTTCTTGTTCATGTAGCATGAAGCTTCGAAATAAGCAAATTTTTTGGACCTTCGAGTCTATGATAACAAAACAAATTTCAATAATATTTTATTTACCCTAATAATGTTGCTTTTTGGCAGCCACAGCCAACTTTTCAGCCTGTTCGTGAGCCATGCCAAGGACAACTGGAACGTGTCTGCCTGGTACATGGCAGAACGCTCGCTGAAGCACGGCTCCCTTAGACGGTGGTGCCAGGTTTCCTTCTAGTATATATTAGTATGAAACTCTATGGTGCAAACTTCTAATGTGAAAGCATTGAACAGACCATTGAGCAAAAAAGCCAGCAGGATGGATTGTAAGCCATGTAAAGTGTTCCATAGCATGATGTGTTCTTTAGTACGTGCCTAAACTCGCCAGTGGTGAAAACTGATTGTCTACACCCATACACAGCCGATAAAGGAAGTCTAGGAAGGGAGCCCAACGAGATAACAAAAGATCTCGCACCCATTCGTCTAATGGCGACTTTTGTTGGATGCGAAGCTTTCTCGTGATGGATTCTTTGGTTGGCCAATCCCACACTGCATGCGCTACTCTGGAGGTACGCACCACTTTTCTTGAATACCCACAGCAACTCTCGAGTGTGCATCCGTAGGTAGGGTTGCCACCTTCCCACCCACCCAAATAAAAACGGCCCTTCAGGGGGAGGGGAGGGAAGGGGTATATAAAATATTTTAATTTGTGTTGAAAAAAAAAGACGCCATGTTTTTGACATGCAGTGCCATTTATTGCAGCGTTTTCTTAGAGAGAAATCAACATAACCTTTGTACTGAAACTGATTGAGAGCTTGGTTATTGCTCTCTATGTGCTTCACTGAAAATTAACCGCAACTGGTGACCAAGGCGGCAGTATTTCGTTGCCTTTGTTCCTATCTTAGGTCCCCCTCCATCTCGGGCAGCGTGCTCGCCCGCACGTATTTTCTCTGCTCGCGTGTCTACGCAGCTTGTCGACACATATTTATCGTCTTGGTTGTTGAATTGACGCATATAAAACGCCAAAATGGACATAATCATGGCACGAAGGCCAAAAAACGGGCCAATGACGGCCAGTTTTAAGTACGGACCGGCAACTGGCCCGCTGTTTGAAAAACCGGTCGGGCCAGTCCAAAACAGGGCAGGTGGCGACCCTATCCGTAGGCCTAGCATTTAAATTTGGAATGTACGGCGCTAATCGGTACCTGTTGCTTGGAATTCGCTTCGGCCATGTTGAAATGGAGCAATCGGATAGACGCCGGCTTCGTAACGCAGGGAACCCGATTTGGATTCCGGCTATGAGAAGCATTTTTTTACTTTCCCTTCACCTACTGTCACTCATGATTATCATCAGAAAAAGTTGTCTTTCCTGCAGTGTACAGCATTGGTGAGGAGACTAAAGCTTTGCTTTAAAACAGGCTGCACATTCGACCATTTTTGTTAACTCTACCATTATACATTGTGGGATTTGGGGAAGTTCAAATTTCCCAAAATTTCCCAAGAATTGCGGCGTCCAGAAGGATGCCACACGGGTTCGACTTGTGACGAAGCGACGACGGGCTCCAAAGGGCCGGGACAAACGAGGAGCTTTACTGGCCGAGTGGTACAGTGCACAGTGATCGCCGCAATAGGGCCAAGAACTACACTATAGCGACACATGCCTCCTGGCCAGGCCAAAACGCTCGGTGTCCAAGGCTACATGTTGGTCGCAAGCGAGGTAGGCCTAATACGCCTACCTGCGTGTCCGAGTGGGCTCAAAGGCCCAGTCCTAAATGGGTGGTGACGGGGTCGCGCTCCCTCATGATGCCTTCTCTCCGTCCTCCATCTCCTCCTGCGAAGTGCGCACACCGGGCGTAAGGGGTCACATGGGGCTTCGATTAAAAACTGTTTTTACAGTCATGACAATAAAAATTGGGGACGTAGTTTTTCATTTTGACTGTATGCATAAAGTTTGTCTTCGTGCGAGACGACTACATTGAAATTTATTCGAATTTTTATATTTGATTTTTTGACAGCCTTTGTAAAAAAAACTGCTGGAGTGATGCAGCTGAACAAGGTACCAGTGAACTGTGCACGAACCAAGGAGCGCAGTAAGACTAACAGTGTCATTCTATCTGGTCTCTAGCAGAAATTAGACCACTTGAGGTTTGGGCTTGGAAAGCAAAACTGGTCTTTCTGGTTCCCACCTTCCAAGCCCAAACCTCAAACGGTCGTAACTTCTGCTACAGACCAGATAGAATGGCACTGTTAGTCTTACTGTGCTCCTTGGTTCGTGCACAGTTCACTGGTACCTTGTTCAGCTGCATCCCTCCAGCAGATTTTTTTTACAAAGGCTGTCAAAAAATAAAATATAAAAATCCGAATAAATTTCGATGTATTCATCTTGCACGAAGACAAATTTTATGCATACAGTCATAATGAAAAACTACATTTGTCCCCAATTTTTATGGTCATGACTGTAAAATTAACCATTTTTGGTTTAGGACCAGTCGGCCCCCTTCAAAGTCATCGGAGAGAGAAATAACATTATTGGGAGAGGCTCGTGATCCTAGGCGTCGGCCAAGAGCCCTTAGGCTCTAGCAGCGTCTTCGGCCAGCTGGACGGCCCAATTTGATCCGCTGGGTCGTAGCTGAGCAACACGGTCTCCCATTGCTCCACCCGAATGGTTCTGCGCGCGGGTGTAGCCGCCTGCGGGCAGGCCCATAGCATATGTGCTAGATGTGCCCTTTCTTTACATTTGTGGCATTTGTCCGAATGTTGTCCTGGATAGCAGCAGCTATACATAACCGGGTTTGGATATGAATTCGTTTGAAGTAGCCGCCATACGACGGATTGCCTCTTGTTGAGTGATGGGTGAGCAAAGGGGGGGGGAGGGGGCGAAAAAATTAAAGCCGTTCCACTCATTGTGAAAGCTGTCGGATGTGCAGAGCAGTGATCCGCCATAATGGGCTGTACCGCCGTTATCCGCTTACTGCTGCCACCCCATGCAATGCAAATTTCCCGCCTTCGCAGTGCTCGCGCGCCCCTGCCTGAAACTGCGCCAGTGGGAGTTGTGTTCTCGTTGTGCTTTCCTCCCCAATGTGCCGGCGTTGCACTGCCACATTTTTCGTTTACTCGCGTAAAAACCAACCCAACGGGCGTCGTAACGCGGGCGCTGCCGGTTAATTGCGTATATTTTTCCTTTAAATGTACCTATAGTTTTCTTTGCGCCTAACAACGAAAAGATGCATGACAAGCGCCAGTGTTTCACGAGTTTCGAACGCTTATGACTACAAAAAAAAAAAAAAAAAATTGGCCGCGTATCTGCTCCTTTCGTTGTAAATGTCGTCAAAAGACGATAGTCTTTGTAGACATCTGCCACGGAAATGCCCACCTTTGCTTTCCGCCCGCTCACCTCTCATGCTGTTCCTGTACCGTCGCGCTCATCCCAAGGTAAACACACTAAACGTTTGCGTAAGGCGATTTCAATTTACCGCGTTCCAGTGCTACAGGCCGGGTTCCTCGGTGCCAGCACTGCAGTACGGCGGAGACGCGCGTGATTCGAGGCGGCCGACTCAAGGTTTATAGAATGGCGTTGCGGCGCTCAACATGCGTTCCAAGCAGAACGTTGTGGAACCTTTCGTTCCTGTTGCCGTGTGATTTTTCATATGCCGCCAGGAGGCGGCGGTTTTCTGCAGTAGATGTAGAATATCATTTGTTATCGAAAAACGAAGCATCCATGAATTTTTTAATAAAAAGACAGTGTAAATATTCCCTTTGTACTAATTTCCTGACTTATATTTGCGTAATGTCTTGTTCTTGTTGAACAAAGTTGACAAGTATGAAGATATAAACCGGGCTTAGACGTTTTCATTTGGCTGTGAGTATATAAGACTATTGCGCAATATCAATTTTACTTTGGCCGGGTGGTGGTAGAGTCGTATCGGTCAACCAGCTTAACGAATGTTGATTACAAAATTTTCATGAAGGTCTCGGCTAGCAGATTGCAAGGAGTCATAAAAACAATTGTTGGAACTCATCAAACATGTGGAATTCAGGGACGATCTATTTTTACCAATATTCATGTCGCAAGAAGTGTATTAGAGTTGTTAGAGTGTTGCGACGCACTAAGGGGCCACGTGGCGATGATTCAAGTTGATTTGCAGAAGGCCTCTGACCGTGTTGCGCATATGCTTTTCTCGGTGTTAGAACACGTTAATTTAGGATCCGTCATCCTCGAAGGTGTAAAGATGTCGTACGCTCAGTGCTCAGCTAGTGTTATTGTAAACAAAAAAGTGGGAGAAAGTTTTAATATACTGTCGTCGGTGAGGCAAGGGTGCCCTCGAGCCCCTTGTTTGTTTGCGATTTATCTTGAGCCCTTTTGTTTAAAGATTCTTCAAAATGAGAATATACACGGATTCCGTTTGCACTGGCAGTGAAGTTAAAAATTTTTTATATGCCGATGACATCGCTGTTTTCTGTAGTGATAAGAAAAGTGTGGTGAGGTGGTAAATGATCTAAAGCGATTTTGCGAGTTGTCTGCCAGTGCAGTTAACGGAACAAGTGCATAGGATTTTTGGCACGGTGACTGGCAAAGTAGGCAGCGTTTTTCGAGTACATGCCCTGGACGACAACTCCGACCAGGTACCTAGGCATCCCGCTGGAAAACTATCAGGACGCTAGTGAGTACTGGGACAGAGAAACTGATAGAGTTAGAGAGAAATTAAACACCAATGGTGGGGGGGGGGGATCTGTCAATGTTTGCCCGTGCATTAGTATGTAATGTGTTTGTCGTTGCCAAGGTATGGTACGTCCTTCAGGCGATTTGTATGTCGAGAAGGAACATACAAAGCTGCACAGAGTGTTCGCGGTGTTTTTGTGGGGCTCAAGTTGGGAGCGCATGAGTCGAACTAATTTGTTTTCGCTCGGTTAAAAGTGGTGGATTGGGACTGGCAGATTTGTTTATCCGACAAATAGTTCCCCAGTTTATGTTTCTGAGAGAGCAGAGAGATTGCTTTCTACGTACTGTGGTGCAAGTCCGACTACGTGATGCTATTCCAGACTATGTAGTTTCAACTTCTGAAATCCGATGTGTACGCGTGCGTGGGTTCTTGCGCGAAGTCGTGGATGCTTTTAAGATTTTGAGGGTTAGGTTTTCCTCGGAGTATTTGAGTAGTGTACCACGGAAGAGTTTATACAAGATATGATTGATGTGTGCCTACCTGTACCGGTTTATCGTCAGTTGTAGCAGTAGGTTCAGGAAAAGATGTTCTAAAAAGAGTGAACGAATGCCAATACGTTTCATCCGTTAAATCTTTTTCTTCAAACTTCATAGCGGCACGCTACCGGTAAAAACCTGGCTGCAGGAAAAAGGACTATATGTGCACCCATGGACACTTAACTGTCGATTAAAAGCTGGAAACAATTGAGCAGATCTTTCTGGACTTGTTGGTCGCGGTGTTCCACTGGGACATCCTCCAACGAACCTTGAAAAAAGACTTACCATTAACGCCTTATGGCATTCGCTTTTTGCCCGTAAAATGCAATGATGGAGGCGTGCCCTATGATATGTTCATAGCACTTAGTATGCATTCGATGTGGAAAACTCGTGTAAAATGCAATGATGGAGGGCGTGCCCTATGATATATGTTCATGGCATTTAGTATGCATTCGATGTGGAAAACTCGATTGGCAGTTCAAAATGCTGGAGAGGATGCTCGCACGGTGCGGGAGTACTTCATTGAAAGCGTTGTTTAAAGAGAAGTGTATAGAGTCATGCCGGAATAACCTGAGTGGTTACCCATTCTGCATGTTCTAGCGCAGTTTAAGATGTTTGAAACCACCACCATCAGCCGACTGGTGGCTGGAGCTACTAATTTGTGTACTGTGCAGTGCGTTGTGTGTTGTCGCCAAGCAGGCAATAAAGAAAAAAAAAAGGGTGGCTGAATCGAGTTACAGACAGACAGACGGACAGACAGACAGACCAAAATTTTCTGGGTTTAAGTAGCCCAAGAAGGACTATCGTCTTTAAAACCGCTTGGCTTTGGAAGCCCCTGCGGGACGCCGCCTTGGTGCTCCATATACTTGGGTCGAGCGAGCGAGCTAGGACGTCAAGGCGAGTGCCTAAAGTGCTCGTGGGGGAGGAAGAGCGCCGGCACTGGCGGGGCAGTTCTCGCCCGCCAGCATGCCAGCCCGCGAGATGACGTAGCTCGTGACGTACTTTGCGGGTGAGCGCGAGGTGGACGCGCACGCTGTGCTCAGCTGAGGATTGCGCTTGTGGTATGAAGAAAAGGAGATCCAAAGGGTCCCCACAACATGGAGGCAGAAATGAGGAGGGGTGTAAGAAACTGTCATTGAAGCCATTTGAAAGCGTTAAGACGGAAAGATATTGCGAAGCACATATATGTCAAGTGGGAAGAGGACCGAACTGGAATGGGGGGCGGATGCGAAATTAAAGTGTCTTGGGCGTAAATACAGTTGGACGTAAAAAATACAGCTTTGTTTTATTTCAAAAAAAAAAACTAGACTGTGGTAGGTCACTCAGCTCCATTTCATCAGCGAAAGACGTTTTTTTTTCTTACTAGAAAAATCCAAAAAATATTGAGAAACTTTCCCATTTCATGCTTTGTGACACATGGAAACTGCGCACGTTATATTGAACTGATAACAGTGCAATGAGACGAAACTAGTGGTACCATTGCAATAATTCAGTCGTGCTTCTTGGCAATGGCTTTGGGTGGGAGCCGTACGTCAATCGCACGAACAAGATTCTGTTACGTCGTAGAGAAATGGACCTTTTTCCAGTACCGGTCCCTCTAGCGGCCGCCACGGCGAAGTAAAAATGGCTGTAAGGCACGCCCCCAAGAAAGTTCGCATCGTGCACGAAATATCCTGGTCCTGCAGTCCCTCCCGCACTCACCCGTCACCCGTACCTTTCACATGAATGTCACGGTAGCAGGCGCACATTCAGCAGTGTTCGAAACGCCCCTTTTCTGTTTTTTTTTTCACTTTCGTTACCCCCTCACTGGCACCCACGTGCTGGCAGCGTGGTCAGCCTCAAACGTCTTTGCCATTTTCTTAGAAGCCATTACTGTCTGCACGTACGAACCCACCACGAGGTGTCCAAAAAGGGCAAAAATAAGAAGACGTGCAGTGCCGCTAGAGTGAATTCTAGTTCACTATAGTGCCGTTCCCTAAGCAGAGAATTGAGGGGCGCCATTTTTTTTTTTTGCCCGAGGAGCCTGCCAAGAATGGCGGACCGTCAGCCCGCGCATGCGCAGCTCGCTTCTGGAAAAAGGTCCAGAGTGACTCGCCACTGTTGAGTATATTTTCTTAGTATCTCAATTGTTTGTTTGAAGTTGCTATAAAATTGGCGTAATTATTATTGCACAAAGCATTCCTTGTAATTAACCAAAATTTAGTCTGCATATGGCCCCTTAATAAGTGCGGAAGTGTCCTGGAACCGTTCACTATGAGCTAGTTTCCTGCAAATTGCGACCAAACGATGTAATGGTGCAAATTTACTGGGGAGGCATCTCTTTGTTTTCTTTTTTAAGGGTTTTTTTTAAAAAAAAGGACGCGGGTTTGATTCCCAGCCATGCTGGCCTCTTTTCTGATGGAGGCTCAAAGAAAAAACGCCCGTGTGTTCAAGATTTCGGCCCTTGTTAAAGATCCCCACGAGCTCAAAATTAATCTGGAGCCCTGTACTACGTACGGCACACGTATACCTCACCGCTTGTGTAGTGTCGGCGCGTTAAAGCCTACAATAAAAAATTAACCTCTTTATTTTGCTACATGTTGTTTTTTTGTTGCAGTGCTAGTGTTTTTATTTTCATGCCTACATTGTTATGTTTAACTATAGTTGCTGCTGGCTGCCGGCATTCACAGCAGAGTCGCTTATGAGGGTGACATTGTGTTGCTTTTGTGTACTAGTACAAACACATCAATCTGTACAAAGCCTCTGATGTAAACATGTGCCAGCAACAGATTAATACCCCTGCCTTGTGAGAGATGTAAAGTAATTCAAATTAAGTGAACAACATTATTTATAAATGAGATCCGGTTTTGCCATGCGTGTCTATACACGGCGAAGTAAACGTCATTTCGTAATGCGAGCATGCAGTGACGAATAAAAAAACTCGCTGACCCGCAAGATAATAATGTAAATGCAGCCGTAATGTTTTTAAACCTTTAGTTTGTCTAAAACAAAGTGAATTTGCTTTTAAAATGAAAACAAGTGTACACATCGCAAACCGGGACAACTAAGAAGCAAAGGTAGAACCAAGCATGGCAGAGCTTTGCTAAGGTTTACTTTGCCTTCTAATCTGTATAAAATACAACATTTAGGGAAGAATGTTGGTTAGTTGGTAGAGTTCTTTACAGCTAATAATTTATTTTTTTTTTTTAGTGCAGGCCGCTGATGTCTTCGGTTCGGAAGCTAATGCGAATATGTGTCCCAAACTCATTCGGTCCTCGAATGCCATTCCCGTGAATGTTATTTAGTATTATCGTGGAGTGCCAAACTAATGGCATTCGCAGATAAAGTCATTATCTCTAAATGTGATTAGATTTGCCATGGGACAGGTGTAGCCTAGTTACAAGAGGCACTGAAAGGGCCTGGGACACGTCTCTTGGAACCAAGGTCTCTTGTATGAGATGTGGCTAACATGGTAAACATAGGAAAACCAGCCAGACCATTCATTTGTAACAGTGTCTCTTGTAAGTAACGAGGTTTCACTGTATTAGCTTAAGAATACGCACACTTCAGTTGGAGGAATCTAAAGCGTTTATGGACTGTAGCAACCACTTATAAATTGGAAGATTGTGGCAAGTTGGGCGAGTTGTAAAGACATCATGAACGGAACCAGCGTAGAAGACATGGAGGCATAGAGAACAAAAACACAGAACAGCCGCTGGTCTAACGACTGAATTTTTATTAGGTAGGAAGGAAATATATATGCATAAGGAACCACAACGCAAACAAGAAATAAAGCAAAAATGAGTACAACAAAAAACACTGGGCAGAGATGCGCTATAACGACAGCAACATGTACTCAAAGCAAACTGAAACGCGCTTTCGGTCCATGTTGCTATCGTTAGCACATCTCTGCGCTGTGTGTTTTTTTTTTGCATTTTTGCTTTATCATTTGTTTGTGTTGTGGTTCCTTATGCATTACTGAAAAGCAGAGTAACTTTTCTGTTTTTGCTTTTATGGCCAATTTGAAACCAACCCTGAGCGGACGAACTTTTTTCGTGATCTCCAGAAGTTAGGAGTGCCCCATGCTACATCGGAGGACATTATTTTTCCTAGGGACCACTGGATTGTGCGAAGAGAGGTGTCTCATCTCCTACTCTGATTCTTGAAGTCCACAGGACTATAAGTGAGGTGTGGTGACACTGTGCGCCTGTTATTTTAGGACTATAAGTAAGGTGTGATGACTTTGAGAGTTTTGATATGGTTTTGAGGACGATTAGGCGGAGCATTGCCGGCATCTATATGCAAGGCTAAGTCCGCCTTATTCAACAATACTTACTACTACTACTACTACACCATTATCTGATGCTTCGTGGTAAATTTGAACATCCACGGGCGGATGTCCTTCGAACACACGAAATTGTGTATCGATTGTACATTCGTTGCTGGATGTCCACTGTACGTCCGCAAATGTGCACCCAAACATGGACGTACAGTGGCCGTGCAGACTTGGCATGTTCGGCTGTTTTTCGGACGTTCCACGGCGTCCGTGGTTGCATGTTAATAGGGGTGTGCCAATATTCGAAAATTTCGAATATTACTCGAATAATTAATATGATATATTCGTATTCGCTTCGAAACTATGTATTCGAATTGTTTCGAATATTCGAACGGGTTCGAATAATCGGCTATTATCGAATATTTTGCTTGAATAGTTTAAGGGGGGACGCGTCTTTCAACTTACGAAAACCGTCGCAAATTTGTGGCACAAGTCAGCGCAAATGGGCGGTGGCAAAATGTCAGGGCAAATGTGCGAAAAAACGGCAATTCTCGGAGCGCTGTATCTCCGCAACGGTGCCACCGAGCGCGGCCATTTTGGTACCTTTGGGATCGGCCGAGCGATCCTCTTTCCGGTCCTTACTGTCTTTTTATCTTCGTTCATTCACAAACGCACGAATGGCAGAAAAATAAGGCGCACAAACGAGTGAGATATAGATGCTGAAGCGCGGTTGGCCTTTCTGACTGCGCGCGTGGCAACGGCCCTCCTGATGGGCGTCGCTGCGGCATTTCAAGATGGCGGCCACCTGAATTTCGTAATGCGCGTTTCTGAGTTCATTTGCACCGCTTCGCTCGGCCAAGTTTCTGTTCAATCATGATATCTGCGGTGGTATTCAACAGAGACATTATCGCGATGGGAATGCCTGAGATCACAAGCCCATATTACATTAAGTTGCGTGGCTAGAAAGGAGGATCGGTCACCCAACGCTTTTCGTGGGCGCGAGACTTACCCTAGATGGGGAAAACGCGGTGTGCGCGCTTGTGATAGCGGTTCGCGCAGTGAACTTATTTCGCCTTATTTGCGATGCTTACACGCTTAGTTATTGCTAAGCTTGGCAGAAGTATCGCTAGCCTTGGGAAAGAAACGGGCGACGTGCCAAAAGCTTCGGTGCGCACGGCGTAGCCGCTGCGCGTTAGAGCATCGCCTGACTACGCAACCTGGTGCGATTGAACTCCACTAGTTGTAATTAATGCCTGTGATTTTAGATTTAATCGTAAGAGCGACCTGACGGGCCATGTCAGGGGTAAACAAAGGATGACATGTTCCGGTGTACGAGCGCCGCGATGAGGGTGAGCCATATCGCTTTCTTGCGCAACGTTTCCCGCGCACTTCGAGTAATCATGAAAACAGGTCTGAGTTAGGCAATAAAAACGTGTTGACAGCGTTAAAAATGTACCTTACAGTAGTTGAATTTAAAAAAAATTGATTTTATTTATTTTTTAGGGAAATTATTATACCAATGCACACATCTATAGTTTCGTGCATACTGGCTGTGCTGCGAGGAATATCTGGATGCCCTCAATTTTAAGAGTACCAAAAAATGTCCAAATATTGAAGTTGGAGTTATGAAAAATATTATACCAAGCTTCAAAGTAGCTCAATTTGTACCCTTGTGGTATGTAAACTTCTGGCACTGAACGCCTGCACGTAAGCGGCTGCTCCAGGCAATGATATGAAGCATAAAATAAGTCAAAGCTCAGTTTTCAAATTGAAGGAAAAGAAAGAGTGCTTAATTTGTTGCCATGGTCACTGCAGAGGGAAGTTTTGCAGGCAGTACAAGCAACCAGCTAACCTACCTTTGCATTTCAAGCCGTCTCCCTCCCTTGGTCCGCAAACTGGGCTGTGTACGCTTCACAGAGAAGCTGCAATTGATGTTTTATGGAAAAAAGGGTGCAAAAGGCACTCCAATTTTAAGGCAAGGCATTCCAAAAGCCCCGTGTTAAAAAATTATGGAAGGCTACAACCCTGGCGACTTTTGATGAATGAAATCTATTTTTCAACTTCGGAATCCGTTTTCTCAAAAGTTTTTTTTGCTACCTACGTCTCTTGTTTTAGTTATTCTTTGTGACCTGAGTGAGTGAGTGAAATACTTTCATTAAGGACGAGAGGCCATGAGGCCCTGTGGGGAAGTGAGGATGGCGGAGGGGGAGCAGAAAGGGAGAGGTCACAATTCATCACAATTCACACAGTGTACACACTTCTAGTTTTAAGGTCCTATTCACAAGATGCACATTTCACTCTGTCAGTGGCACAAAAATGCACAGTTTGCACTGTTGACATTGGCCGTGGATGGGAATGGCCAGTCCGGGAAAGTCTGTCAGACCGCTATACCAGCTTGTACAGACCGTTTTCAAGCGCGTACTGGGTAATTATTTGTAGAGTAGCGGGGTCTTCACGGACACGACTAACGTGCTCCAGTTCAGTCGTGGGTGCAGGACCCACAGTTAGCAGTTGACGGCGGTTACGGGCGAATATAGGACAGATCCAAATTAAGTGGAAGAGATTTGGTATGGCATTACTATTGCAGTGGGGGCATCGATGCAGTTGAGAGCCTGCCGGGGCTGACCACTTATGAACAATGTGTGGTGTGTACGCTGCATTTGCATACACTTTATTGGCAAATACCTCGCCCGAACGTGAAAAGGGCTTGAGAGGCGCAAGGATGCCAACCGGAGTTTCAGCTTGCAAACGCTTACTGCTTTCTTTTTTGAGGAGACGTAGCTGGAGTTGCCAATCTGCTTGGATAGAGGGGACGGGCGTGGCGGGCACCATGGGAGGTGATTGTAGCCTCTCCCTGGCTGCGTCGTGAGCCATGCGGTTGCCTTGTGCGCCGGAAGTATGTCCCCGAGTCCAAACAATGCGAATTTTGAATCCTTCAATTTGTAGGTCTCGTATCGTGGTCAGGATATTTGTCGCCGTGATGTTCGGGAAAAATGGACGGTTCAATTCTCGGACAGCAACATAAGAATCCGTGATAATGCGAAATTTCTTCGCGGTAAGATGAGCGGAATGGTCATAAATTGGCCGGGTGGCTGCCAGAATTCCCAGAAGTTCTACTTCTTCTACAGTAGGTGTATTTTTGATTCCGTTCTTTGAGTTTCATTCCTTGATCAACAGTTCAGGTTGTGACACTCTTGGTTTTTCAGGTTTACTTTTGGTGAATTTTTTATTGAAATGGTCATTCATTGTCTATATACCTGTTGTACATTCACCTCTAAAAAACGAAAAACTAAAAAAAGTTGTGTTCTAATAAAATTCCCGCGCCTTCCCGCGAGGGGAACACGAGTAAATGCAGAGCATTGGGGTCGTTAACGCCGCGTAAAGTCGCGTTAGGGTGGGTAGTTGGGTCGTAGTTGCGTTGGTGTTGGTTTGGGGTAGAGAGAGGAGAGTAAAGTCGCGTTAGGGTGGAGCGAGCGTCAACCAAGGAAGGAAGAGCAACGCAGTGACTGAAGCACGAGCGACCGCTAGCCGCTTTATATTTGCAGCGCGCGCAGTAGAGGGAGAGCAGTACGAGGGGGGGGGGGGGGGGGTGAGCGCGCATGCGCAAGCAGGGCGCGCCCCTTCCATGCCCCACCGCGCTGCTATCACGCACCTGTTACGGCCGAGACCGCGACGGAGCGAACGGGCTGACTACGACGCATGCGCGCGCCAGCTGCCTGTTGAGGGAGAGGAGGGAAGGAGGAGAGGCCCAGCTGCTGCGGACGCGGAGCTGTGGACGCCGTCCGACGCAGGAAGAGGCGAGGCTAAGCAATGCTCGGCATTTAAAATCTAAGACTGTCAAGACCTCGGCCATTCATTTGGAAGGCAAAGTGTTTGAACAAGCTTTCTATCATGTTTTATAGGCCACTCAAGCTCGGTTCAAAGTGGACAGAAAGAAAATTTTATAAATAAAGAAGTTTTCAAAATATTACTTTGAAATTTTTATGTTGTTACCAAAAAAGCATTTCCGGTTGCTGTGCAAATTTTCATCGAAATTCACAAAGAAATCAAGAGGTTGATTTCGAAAGCCACATCCGCCCTTAATTATTCGATATTCGATTCGATATTCGAAGCTAGATATTCGTATTCGATTCGAATTCGAAAAATTTGATATTCGCACACCCCTACATGTTAAGCTTCTAAGAACCTCATGAGTGATGTTTCTGGGGCTAAGCTTTACCTAATTAATGAATGGAAAGTTCAGAAACACACGTGTCAAGTTTTGTCAAGGAAGGAGCAGGTCTTCCCCCACAATACCACAGCCATATACATTCGCATGCAAATATTTTTTAAAATTTTGTTTCGGAAAGTTGGGAAGTTCTTCTTTTCGGAAAGTTGGGGAGGGTGCTTAGATTCGGGGGCACTTAGAATCGCAAAAATTACGTAATTGTAAAAATAAAAAACCAGCGCAAGAGAAAAAAATTACCCCACCTTCCCGCGAGGGGAACCCTGTGGAGATGCGACGCATCTTGGGGGTTCACTTGGTGTTTCCGTTGGGTTGATTCTCTGATTGCGTGAAACGTGTGAGGAACGCGTATGATGTATTCTTTATTTAACACGCGGCGTAACGTTAACGATGACGGCCTTGTGGTCGCTGAAGTGTACGGGTAGTGGATGGTGAAGTAAGGGGACCACCGTGAAATTTTGCAGCGAAGATGTTACGCAACGTGGCGCGGCTATGACGAAACAAAATCCAACACAATCCACTTTAATCCAATCTAATCCAAATCCAAGCCAACCCAAGCCAACCCAATCGAATCTAATCCAATGCCCCTCGCGAGAGAGTGTTCGCTATCGGAGAGGAGAGGGGGTGAGCGGCGGAGAGCGCAGCTCGCGGGGCGAGGAGAATGGGAGGGGTGGGGAGGGACAACAACAACGGTAGGGAAAAGACAAGGCGAGTGAATGAGATGCAGTCGCATCTAAAATTACACAAACGTACAAACTTCTCAAAATAGTCTACAATGCGTAGCAATCTTATAGCAACTGTTTTGATTGTGACCTTTCAATAACAATATTTGTCGGCAACTAGCCCAATACGCCGGTAATTTTATTGTTTGATAGGTTGTTTACTATTTTCACCAATAATGTATTTTATATATATATATATATATATATTATATATTATATATATTATATATATCATATATATATATATTATTATATATACTATTATTATATATATAAGGAAATGAGGGGTCGTTGAAAAAATAAAAATAGGGAATTACCGAAAGACAAGGGGGTGGTTGGTCTTTTTTTTTACTACTTATGAAGTAAACAAATATACAGGAAGAAAGAAAGAAAAAGCGCCCAGATGGGGATTAATGAAGGCTGGTTTCCCACTTTGGGGGCGTTTTTTTTTTCTTTCTTCTTTTAAAAAAATGTTTTCATTCCGAGGGAAAAGAAAAGACCTAACCCCACCCCTATGCCTCCTTTGCGGAGATGCTGCCCTATCTTTCTTATATAATTTAAAATTTTTATTATGTTTTTATAAATTTTAATTATTTACTTTTTATATATTATTTATTTAAACTTGGGATATAATCAATCTGATTTTGCATCTATTCCTCCATATTTATACAATGACCTTGTTTGCCCTTCTTTTGCTGTTAAAAAAGCGTTAAAAATTACGTCAGGGTCCCTCGAGCCAAAAATGGCAAGCCCGGGGGGCATTAAATTTAAAATCTCCACGTGGCCGAAACTTCGGAAAAAATTCTCGTTTTACCTCCAAAAACCTTACGCCCCAACAGCAACAAATGACTTTAAAAATGCTTTTGCCCGGGGAATTGCGTAGCACCCGGTTTATCTTTTTATATAATTTTTAATTGTATGTATTTCCATCGTTTTTGCCGATAACTTTTCAATTTTGGTCTTCGCTTTGCTTGCGTTATGATATTATGCGTTATTTTTGTGGTAATATGCGCAATAATCTGGATATTATGACACTTTTCCCATAGGTATTTTTATCACACAGTAGAACCCCCCGCTCTTACGTTCCTCAGTGCTGCGTTTTCCCGGCTGCTACGCTGTATTTGTCTAGTCCCTGCGCAGCTCACACAGAGTCCCGGGCCCATTTATTAAAACTCACTGTTACGTCGTGGCTCAGAGTACGTTCCCGATCATTCGTCGCAATCTGAAACTCCGAACCCGCCCGGGCAACATGCGTGGACCACCATTTTGAGTGAATGAATGAACGACTTTATTTAGAAATAGGCCTGAGGCCCTGGGGGGTTATTGGAAGATGGGGGAAAGGGGGAGTCGAAAGCCTCAATGAAAATCTCATGTACGCTATTAAACACAAATTGTTCCGTTTCCAGGCCCTACTAGGCTGTCAGACCGCTCTACCCCTGCTTTGTAAAGACCACTGGCAAGGGAATAAATTCCTACGCGTTCGAGAAGACTATCATCGGAACGCAGGCGCTCCAGGTGCTCCGCATTCGTACGTGGTGGTGGGCAATTGGCTACCAGCTGTTCTTGGCCGCTTTCGAATGTCGGACAAGACCATATTAGATGAAACAAGTTCGGGAGGATATTATCGGCACCACAGAAATTGCACGTAGGTGCGGATTTTGAGTTTGACGAGCCTTGGTTAGGTTGGCTACGGAACTGACTGCATGAAGCCGCAGCGGGTGCGGTCCGCGTCGAGTCGCGGCGTAAGCGAGCGACACGAGCGAAACGCGTCGATGCGATCAAGCAAGACGTCGCTGGGTCAGCAGGTTCGGCCGGCCGCGCCGCAACGGGACAGGCGACACGAGCGGCCAGAAAGCTGCTGCCGCACAAGCGCCGGGGCCAACCGGTGCGTGTGCTGGCCCAGTGTGCGGTTCGTCACCACTAGATGGACCAATGTTACTCTATCCTATCACCATCATCACTTCGCTTACAACGGAAGTTTCACTTCGGAATGCCGGAAGTGCGTGTTTGCCATAAAATCACCACCCCATGAATAGCTAGCGCCCCTCTCGTCGTAATCGTGCGCTTCAGACTTTGAGAACACCGTTGAACGTGCCACCGCGAACTTTGCCGTGCCTTGATGGCGTCGCGAAAACACGAGGCGCTTTCCGTTCAGGAAAAGCTTGACGTACTAAACGCAGTAGACAAGCAGCCAGCGCGGAAGAGAGTCGCCATGCTAGGGACCTTGCATTGCCACGCGTGGTGTTTTCCAGCCATATCAAAAAGCGTCAATTCTACATTCTCGAGTTTTTTTTAGGTTCGAAAGCCAAAGTTGCAGAAATGCATGGTTGCAAGTTAAAGCTACACTGTTTTCGTTCATTTTCGAAAGTTCACAGTGGAGGGTGCAGTTGACCATCAAGTACCCTACGTTCCAGCGTGACTTGGTGCAAAGGGCCCGCGCAGCCAGCCGCAGAAGGGGATCCCGGACTAGGGATGCCCTCCACCGGGCGGGTGCCCTAGCAACTGCACCTGTTGTTGTCAATGATTTCATTCATCTATTCCTCACTGCTGCGTTTTCCTGGAAATGTGTTTTTTCTCCAGTTCAGTGAAAAACGTATGAACAGGGTTCCATTGTATTTCGTTTTTCTTTTTCTATTTTTAAATTTCAATTTATTTCAAGCAATTACCTTTATTAACGCTGTTATGGCGATTAATGTACCTGGTTGCCATGGTGCCCTTTGTGCAAATGTAGAGCGTTACGCGATAGGTCTGTGTTAAAAATTTAGTCATTCCTTTCTGTTGTGTTTTCTCTGGACCTTTTGTGTCTCCGCTTTGTAAGGCAAAGTGCGATAGTGGCGATAGTATTTTTGGATTGATTGATTTATTTATTTTTATTATGCATTTAGTCCTAGGTTTTGTTACTTCGGTGCTTTGGAATTCCCTTCGACCAAATATATTGCCTTGCGCAGTTATAAGGAATATATAGGCACCGGACACTGAAGCTTGCGCGCGACTGCAGCGCCACCTCTCGCCGCCACTTAGCACCTCTCGGTCGGTGGATGTCGCGACCGGCCGTTCAGCGCACGTAAAAACGCGCGCGCTTCGTGTGGTTCGAGGTTGTGTGGCGGAAGTTTTTTTAAGAAACATAGTTATAATTGCAAGTTGCAGGGTCTGAAATGATCAAAATGCTACAGGAAAGAATTAGTGGCAGCGCCGGTACTGCTGCGTGAAGGACAGCCACAATCGCGAAAGGCAGCCTGCCATCGTTCTGTACAGGTTTCTCGGGCAGCCTTGGAGAATAAACGTCGCAAGAAATGTATTTTAGCAGTGAGAAAGCCATGACATTTTTTGTCAGTGGAAGGACTAAAATTATGAGTACGATGGCTGTTTATGCGCAGCGCAGACCCGAATGGCCGTAAAACTAACTCAATAAAGCAAGGTGTTGGGCTAGTTGGTATCTAGACATAATGGAACAAATAGCGCTGAACTTAACACGACGACCACAGCATAAAAGGGAAAAAGGACACACGAAACGGAAGGTGCTCTGTTTCGTGTGTCCTTTTTTCCTTCTATGCTGTGGTCGTCGTGTTAAGTTGAGCGCTACTTGTTCCATTACGTAAAACTAAAACCTTTGCTTTTAGTGTTTCATGCACATCGCGCCCTGCGATGAATCGCATGCCGTCGTAGTATTTGCATAACACAAGGTATTACGGCTTCCGCCACTATTGTTTTATCAGCAGTAACCTTTTTTAGCGACATTCACGGCACCCAATGGATGCCAAAAGGCGGCACAAGAATATGTTCACAGCACTTCGCGGGTGATGCCAAAAGTAATGTCAAGACAGTCAATACGCATCCCGCTTACTGCCCTACTTTGTTCCCCGAAGTGTACTGAGTTCGGCCACGCATTCCAAGCGAGAGCGTGGCAAACTATCAAAGACAAGGTTTCATTCACTCACGCTGACTTATTTAATGCGTTTTGCGTACTCTGAAAGTTAAGGTATTATTGTTTAGGCACACGATAGGGAGGAGAAGGAGAAGGAAATACTTTTATAGAGAATTCTGAATGGCCTGAACAAATTGTATCACAATCAGCCGCGAAGACGACTCTAAAACTACTCTCAGGACAGAAGCCGAAACTAAACGGAATCTTAGTAAAGACAACCGCAGCTCCGCAGCAGATTTCCAACTGTGCGGAACTGCGTTTACTTTCTCATCAGCTAATGACGTTTGGAATCCCTTGTTAATTACTGACAACACCAACCGAGCTGAAGAAGGGCAACCGAAAAAGTAACTGTAGTGTGGTTGCGCGAACAGTGGAAACAACAGAAACACGCTTCTGTCGTGGAGCGCCGTTGTATATGCTGGGTTCACTATATTAGTCTAAGATACAAGAAAAAATTAATACTGTCCTGAATTGGCGCTGTAAATAAGCTTCCCTTGCTGAGATTGGGACTTCGCAACGATATCTGTACCATAAGCTTCTTTCACGGCGTACACGCGCGCGGGAAAGTACGAGCTCAGTAACTTTTCGCGCACGCGAGGTCGACAGTAGTAGTTCAGCCCCGTAATTGTCCGGAAATCGTTCAAAAGCACTTGAGACATGGGGAAACAATTTGCCAGAACACTTTTCAAGCGCGAGACACCTTTCAAAAACAATCGCAGAATCGCAAAACAAACAACCCAGAGGAGCCGAATGTATGAACGCGCGCCCGCCGTCTGGCTCTCACCGACCCAAAGTTAGCTCAAGCTTCCGCTTGGCGGCGCTGGGTGTACTTATTCGTCGCGACCTCTGAGCAGTGACCGGTCCCTATACGTTGAGTTGGCCGGTTGTGTATTTTTGTTCACATGAAGGAAATTACGTAGTTTCACTTTTCTCATTTTTTAATTTAGTTTGTTATGTGACCATTGTTACAAGTTTAAAATGGTCAAAAAAGAATTCTTATGATTGAAACAAGGAATATACGCACGACGCCCTGCAATTCCCTCTTCTTTTGTAGTCCTCGGGCCTCCAGAGCTTTTCTGAAAAAGTGCAAAATTGGGAAAGGAGCTGTCCTTGAGCATACTGAAAAAAAAATTCTCAGAAGATATATTAGAATGATCACACGCCAAAGATATGGTGCCTAGGGCTTAGTAGTATGAAGAAAATGGGGTTACCTTTATCTCTGGCGCAGTGAGCTGCTACGTGAAACCTGGATAAAGCGATGACGGGGGGACAGGGTGACGCCGCTGCTAGTGGGGCAGCGTCAACTTGAAATGGCCAACACTAACCACGCCTTACTCCGAAATGGGTAGGCCAGCGTCGTACGTTCTCTTGAAGAGCAGGCACCTTACGATCAACGGTACCAGTAGCAGGAAGGACAACAAAGAAATTAAAAAAGCTCACACCAACGCGCAAGACTTGAAGGTAGCGAAGTTGGACGCAACAGTAACGTGTTTCCTCCCTTTCACCTTACGGCGTTGTTTAGGCGTCGCGACTGTACGAGCGACCACAGCTGGATGTTCGTCCTACTCCATCGCACACGGCTGTACGCGCACGTCACCGTCCTTCGTCGCGCTCACTTATCGCTGCACCGGCGGCCTCCTCGGCTTCCTCCTCCAGTTGGCGGCACGGGTCCCCCGCGCGTCTCCGTTTCCTCCTCTCCTATCTCTCCCCGCCATCGGGCGCTGCTCCAATTCGGGCGCTTGCTGAAGGGGGTGTGGTTGACCTCTAGCGGTCAAGGTCAAAACTGGTCACTCCGCGAAGACTGCCCGCGGTAGCGTACTGTAGCTTTCGCTGCAAAAGTATGTGCCCCTCCGTATAACGACGGCGACTGCAGGATATGAAGGTTTCTCATCATGGGTTCCTTGGTTGGCCAATGCCCCACTGCAACAATGTCCACTCTGAAGGTTTGCTCCACTTTTCGCAGCACCTCTACAGTATGCAGTCCATAAGCCTACCGTTCGGTCGGGGGTCCATGGTGTGAACCGGTACATGCTGCTTGCCGTACAGTAAGTACTTGTTTCAGTGGGTACCGCTTCAAGGCGTGACGCTTCAAAGTGTTACAGTAGGCGTAATGCCCTAAAACTCAAAATGCGACGTCAGGCCTAACATCCTGCGGCTGACAGCCTTACTGCATGCCGGGAAATGTCATTCTCATCGTACGTCGAGCTGTGTGCAACGGCTGTTGACGTTTACCTCAGAGCATGATGTTAGCCTTACATACGTCACCCCGTCGCACGCCTTCTCCTTCTGCTGCACATTTTCTACACCTCAACCGCAATCATCATCAGCTTCAACGAAAGTTCGCTTTTCTGTGGTGGTTTTCGCGCAAGGACATCATCGGTGGGAGGCTGATTCGCTTTGCAAAATACCGCAAACAAGCGAGGTATTATTCAACATATTTTTATGAATCAAAACTAGTAACACAAGGAAAACACCGGCGCGCGTTACGGTTTCGCCGCTTAACGATCTGTACGGAGTGCACGAGACATTTTTTTCCTTCGCTGCACTGCCTTGCATTCCCGAAGTGAATCATCTGATAGCAATAAATACCTGCATCGCAGCATGAATGACCGCTGGGACGGCGTAATCTTTCTCGGCTGCATCGCTGTCGCCTTGGGTGTACGACTCATCGCACTCAGTTTAGTGTCACTTGGAGTTAAGTGAATAAGACTGTGTGTACACACAAAACACAAGTTCGCCTGAATGGGAATTTTTTGGCTGAAGTACGTCTTTTAAACTCCTCACGGCAGGCGGCCTGCTCCCACGTGTGGTAGTATGATGGTGGAAAACTGCCAGTTTACACCGGGGGCCACAAGCCGTCGTAAATAGGCGCATTTACTACGATTGTACCTCTTCACAAAACGCTGTATCTAGCTGTGAATACTGCGTTTGTCCCAATGGGAGTATTAAAAACTCCCACGCCTCCTCCATATCCTTTTCCTCCACCTTCACCCGTTCCTGCTCTACGCCTCCTTACAAAATGGCTGCCAGTTTGTGACGTGTGTTGTGTGAGCCCCAGCGTCCCCGAAAATTTATTGTCGATGTGAACTTTCGGCCGCATGAACGGATGTGAAGTGCTTCCGACAATCGAAGCTCGTTGCGAACATGGTGGAACAAGCCTACACTGAGGTGCGACACACTGCAACGTCGCCGCCGTGTAACCGACCTTCGAGCCGACGGAATACGCCAGCGAACTGACGCGGGGCCAAAATGCAGTGATCGCTAACGGAGAGTGGCTCGTTAAAAACCACGCGGTTGTGCCTCTGCTAGGTGGTTGAAGGTACGATTTTTACGTTTTTTATTGTACCCAACATTTTGGGGACTTGTGCCCCTTCTAGTGTCAAATAAACTCAGGTGTTTCCCGCGTCACTGCACGGGCGATTCTCCGCCACTGAAGGTGAGCGTTGTGCGTGAGAGAGGGCGCCTTGTCGGAACGTCATTGGGGAGCTCGAACGGTGTGAAAGCAATGCGTACTTTGCGCGGGTCTCGAGCAGAACACTCACTCAATCACACTCGCGAGCAGAATAAAAACTGTCCGAACTCTTGACGGGTGTTAGGTGTTTTTGTTAGGCTGTGTCTGTGGCTTATTGGCAAGCGAAGGTGAAGTTGGCCGGTCAAACGTCGCAGGGCTACCGCTTTTCTTGAGAAGTACCTGTGGTTCCAGCCGCGCCTTCTACAAAATGGCTGCCAGTTGATGTCGTTGTCGTGTGAGCTCCAGCGTCCCCGAAATGGTGATTGTCTGATTGTGGGGTTTAACGCGCCGACGCAACGCAGGCGATGAGGCGCGCCGTAGTGGATGGCTCCGGATTAATTTTGACCACCTGGGGATCTAACGTGCGCGAAATCTCGTACACACGGGTGTTTTTGCTTTCGCCTCCATCAGAAAAGCGGCCGCCGCGGCCGGGAATCGACCCGCGACCTCGTGCTCAGCGCGCACAGCTATAGCCACTGAGCATGCACCGCGGTGGGTCCCCGAAAATGTATTGTCGATGTGAACTTTCGGCCATATGAATGGACTGGATGTGAAGTACGGCCGCGGATTATTTGCTTTCACTGGAAAGGGGTAAGGTCGGGGCCCCGTGGGAGCTCTCCGTACGCTAGGCGCGTGTAACTAAAACCAGCAAACGTCATTCTAGGGAGCTTTCTGTAGGGTCGACGGACGTATACTGAAATTCGAAACAGAGCAAGAAGACTGGACAAGGAAACGAGTTTAGTATGCAGCACCAACTAGCCCAAACCACCGTTCTAACGGTCGACGGATGACTGCTTTTTTTTTAAATGCGGAGCATTTCTTAGGCTCGCGATGTCACTCGTCGATGTTGTCGGCGCCGTCCACACGCTCACTGCGCATGCGCGTCGCGTCGAGGCGCAGGTTCGCGTCTCTCGCCCGTGCGCTCCGTCGCTCTCAACAACAGCTGCGGCGGTGCGGGGGAGCGCGTCTGTGCGCGCATGCGTCGTAGCTACCCGTGCGCTGCGTCGCGCTCAGTAACGGCGGCAGGGCGTGTACACGTGTTAACGGCGTGGTGGGTGCGTGCAAAGTTCGCGCGCTTGTGTACGGAAGTGTGCGCATGCGCGTCTCTCCCCCGTACTCCTCTCCCTCGAACGCGAGCGGTGTGTATATAAGCGGCGGAGCGCGCGTTCGGAATTCAGTCAAGGGCGTCTTTGCTTGGCTTTTACTTGACTTGACGCTTTGCTTGACGGCACCAAGCAATAAAGACAGACTTTAACTTTACACTCCTTGCCTTCGCTTCTCCTTCATTCAATAAATAAGAATAATAAAGACGAAATAACAATTAAGCATTCCCAAACCATACCCAATTACGCAATATTCACGCGATACCCCCACCACTCTGCGACGCATTTACTCGAGTTCCCCCCGTGGGAAGATGCGGGCGGGTTTTTTCTTTAGGGGGGGTCAGGCGCTGGCGTCACACCGACCGAAATTTTTTCTAAACGTTGGGTGAGGGAGGGCGGGGCAGTGCGGGTGGGAAAACCTGAAGCTCGCTCCCAGAACACTACACGCAAGGAAAAGAGGGAAAAGAAGCATTTTGAGAAGTTGGTCGCCACAAGGGTCGCGCTCCCTTTCGAAGAGCACAGACAATTCGTTTTGACGAACTAGTGAGCGCAGGTGTCTGGGACGGAAGTGCAATTTTGCGTTGCTTTAAATACACATGCAGACATTACGGAAATTCGGACACAAGAGTGACCAATGCAGCGTCTTTACAATGCTATTTCTTTGTTTTTTTAGGTCAGATGCCCAATATGCTTCTGTATTTGTTGCCGTAGATTTAAAGCATTTTGCTATCCCTGTAATGCATTTGCTCCTTTGGCTTTCTGAGGAACGTGCCATGAGGCGCGGCAACGTCAGCGTTTGGGAGGCAACTGGAAGCAAACAGCGCACCGCCGACATGCTGACCTCATTGTTTGCAAATGGCTTACATTTTTTTTCGTTGAGAACTGTTGTAGTAGAAAAAGTTCTTACCAAGATACCTTGTGTTGTCGATGTAGGTGTTTTGTTGATTCAGTGTTTTCATTTTGTTAATAACGTGTTCACACGTATATCGTATTTATGTAATTTTTATGCAATAAATTGACTGTGCGCAGAAAACAAACTTTTCACGTTTCGCCATTCAACGTTTGAAGCAGAAAAGTACTAGAAATTACATAATCCTAAATGAAAAATCAAAAGTCGGCCTGTGCGCTCATTAAGAACTCCCAAATACAGTAATAAATTCCTCTGCAGAGCCCATATCAAACGAACAAAAACAAAAAAAAAATACCTCCAAAGCCGGTCAACACTGCTCCCAACGCGCCCCCTGAAAACTCCCAGTTGGAGGAAATAATACACTCCCAATGGTACCCCTTAAAACTCCCGTTCTGGTGGCAGTAAAATGAAACTACCATATGCTACTGGAAAAACTGCGGAAGTAATGGGAGTAAGGCGAAACACCAATTAGAAGGAGTTTTGAAAACTCCGAATCGGTACTGAGTTATGAGACAAGCCATTTACTCCCATTCCGGCTTATTTGTGTTCTGTGTGTACAGTGAAGCCTCTTTGCCGCGGTGAGGAAGCGTTGCTCAACCACAAGGTCAAAATTTAGCGCTAGGTACGGCAAGAGATGAAATAGAGCCAAATGTTCACAACGCAAGAAATCCATTCAGGCGCAACCGAAAACGGTTCGGTTTTGTTGCCGCTGTGAGCCGCCTGATGGGGTGGGGTGTCGACTAATCATACTTGAAGCATTTCACTAGAACATTCTTCGGAATGGAAGGCGTCCGAATTTTTTCGCTACTTATGTGGTCACTGTACCACACGCGACGTTTCGAATATTCAAGTTTAATTACTTGTAGTATATAAGCCCAACAGCTATATGCACTTCCGTTGAGGAAATACGCATTGTGGTGCTTTTGCAGCTGTTTTATCCAAACTTCACTGTGCAAACACTGGCAGACAAAACTTGTCAGACAAAGCCTGTCAAAACTTGTCTGGCTCGTAGATCATTTGCATTGAGAAAACCTAATTTTCTTCTCATTCGTAGTAAGTGCACAGTTCATCTTTTCCCGTTCGCGGTGTACATTGTAAACGCCGTGCAAACTGTGTCATTTACAGAACCAGTTGTGCGATGGTGTCGACCACGGAGGTGTCGACATAGCTGACGTCAGGAACGTCGTTGAGTAGGGCAGTCGTGGGGAAACAGAGCTTTTGTACTCACTTCCCGGCACAAAACGCGCGCAAATGGACCGAAAGAATACCGATCATGGCGTACGCAATGTGCACTTTATTCATACCAGGTATTTATAGAACGTTTAGAGTACCAGCCACCCGTGCGTCTTCAAAAAAGGCAATTCTGCTTTAAAAGAAAATAATGGGCAGTGAAAACGCTACAAGACACTCCTAGCGTTGCGATTCTGCAAAATAACTTTTTTTAATCTGCTCTCGCAATCCTAACTGAGATTATTAAGTTGGTGCAGGAACAACTACCATTGCGTCGAATAAAGAGGGAGCCAGCGGAACATCGTGAGCTGCCGCAATTGACGTATTATGCCTCATATCAAATGCTTAGGCTATGTTCACAACGTGAGTTGTGCATAACATGTGGCCACATTTTGGAGAATGACGTCAAGCTTACACCATAACTTCCAGCAGGTTTGGAGCAAAAAAACAAAGAAAGTGGTGTCAGTGGCAGGAATTCATTTTGTGTCATGGTGATACGAATGGGGGTGTGAATGTAGTAGCGAAGATGTGTCGACCCTTTTGGTCGCTGTCGTCATTGAAGAGACACCACCACTCGTTCGAGTGCAAAGGAAAACAACCGAATTTATTTATGTAGAAGCACAGAGGTTACAGCGTTCCGTCTTACATGCTTTTAACGAACCAACTTCACCCGCTACCCGCCGCAGCGTCCCTTCTTTCGAGGGAGAGGAGGCTACGTTCCCTGGTGAAACAAGAATCATATAGCGCGCGCGGCCCCGCCCACCGCACCAGTTGACAGCCCCGCGGCGGCGCCCCCTTTGCTTTGTTCATTCTCCCGTTTCTGCGGGTGTTTTTTAAAGACGATAGTCTTTCTTGGGCTACTTAAACCCAGAAATTTTAGTCTGTCTGTCTGTCTGTCTGTCTGCCCGTCTGTCTGTCTGCCTGTGACTCGATTCAGCCACCCGGCCAAAGCAAAACAATGCCTGCGCAATAGTCTTATATAGTCACAGCTAAATCTACCCGTCTATGTCCGGTGTAATGTTCATACTTGTCAACATTATTGAAGAAGAACAAGACATTACGCAAATATGAGACAACAAATCAATGCAAAAGTGATATTTGCAGTGTTCCTTTATTAAAAAAATCAAACATGCTTGACTCTTGCGAAATTAAATACTTCATCAACTGCAAAAAAAGAATTCCCTCCGTCGTCGCCTGCTGTCGCCCGCGCCACTATAGCTTCTGGCGCCATTTTAAGAAATCAACCGGCAACAGTTACGCAAGGTTCCACTAGATATGTTCCACGTTCTGCTTGCAACGCACGTGGAGTAGGGAAACACGGTTCTATAAACGTTGAAGTAGGGCGCCTCGATTAACGCGCGTCTTCGCCGTACGGCAGCGTTCGCCCCGAGACACCCGGTTTGGAGCAGTGGAACGCGGGAAATTGAAAATGATTTAAGCAAACCTTTGGCGTCTTTACATTGGGAGGAGCGCGAAGCAAGAGGAACAACATGAGAGGTGAGCGGGAAAGCGAAGGGAGGCATTTACTTCGCAAAAGCCGATAAAGACTATCGTCTTTTGACGACATTTGCAACGAAAGGAGCAGATACGCGGCCAATTTTTTCTTCTTTGCGTTCTCAGACTGCTGAACCCGTCGCAGCAGTGAATATCAAAGGCAAAAAAAGGACTGTTCTCGTGGCGCAATCTACACCATGGAAAAAAGCGTATTTTCTCCTAATTACAAGAAGGAACGAGCTCTTCCCATCACCTTTAAGTTTCGATTCACCCAAACGGTGAAGTTTACCTCACGGACGAACCTCTTAGGGTTCATGTTAAGGTGAGCGTAATCCCTGGGCGCTTCGTTTGCCTTGTTCGTTTCCTTCTATTTTCCGCGCGTTTTTTTTTCCACCCGCGGCCGCCCCCCCCTTAGCCCACCCCGGACCCACAAGTGACCATCCACGGCTCTCCCATTCCCCAAGTCACCACCCTTCGGGTACTCGGCGTTCCTTTTCACTACGACGGCTCCGGCGCGATTCTTCTCCCACAGCTCCATAAAACAATCACCAAACTTACGCACCTCATTCGGCGCATCCGCGGCTCCACCTACGGCCTCAAAGAATCCGACACCTGCAAACTCGTTCAAGCCCTCCTCATCAGTCGCCTTACATACAGCTGTCGTTTCGTCAACCTCAAGACACAGGAAGCTAACAAGCTGGACGCTCTGATCCGCAAGACCTACAAAGCAGCCTTAGGCCTGCCTACCTACACTTCCAACACACGCCTCCTCCAGCTTGGCCTCCACAACACCCTCACATAAATCTTGGAAGCCCAACGCACTTCCCACCTGCACCGACTCTCCCTCACACCGGCTGGTCGACGGGTACTTCAGGTCATCGGACGCACGGCCCCTGCCACCCCACACGCGCCCCAACGTATTCCCCTCTCCATTCGTCAACGCATCCACGTCCCTGCCGTCCCCAAGCATATGCACCCCATCTACAACCAAGGCCGCCGCAACGCCCCGGTCCGATTCCTCAAAAAAACGCTACGGCTCGGATCCCAACACCCGCTATACCGACATAGCGCAGTCCTCAACCCACCACAGCACCACCATCGCAGTCGTCAACAACGAGGGCCGCCTCCCCACCGCGGCCTCCTACCGCCACATCCCCACGCTCACCGCCGAGTCCCTCGCCATCGCCAACGCTGCCCTGACCCACTGCCACCAACCCTACCTGACCATAATAAACGACTCGCAGCAAGCCTGCCGCCTCTACCAAGCCGGCCTCGCCCCGCCAGCAGCCATTCACCTCCTTCAACGCCTCCCTGAGACATTGACCTCTCCATTGTCTGGACCCCCGGCCACTCCGGCCTGGCAGGGAATGAGGCGGCCCACGCCGCAGCCCCCGCACTCATTACCCGGGCACTTCCCTCGCCTAGCCTCGACCAAATAACTCCCCCACCCTCCGACCCAGCAGCCCTGACACCTCTCGACCCACGTACAACTCCATCCTCTTCCACCACACTAACTCCCGACGGCGATACCCCCCCCTACCCTTCCCTCACGGCCCACAGGCCTACATCTTCCGCCGACTACAGACCGAAACCTACTTTAACCACATCATTCTATCCCACATTTCCCAATTCTCTCTTTCCACCCGACTGCCCACATTGTCACATCCCTCTCAACACCTACCACCTCGTCTTCTCCTGCCCCCAACACCCACATCCCACCCCTCCTTTTCCCCTGAGCAGTGGGAGTCCGAGCTGACCAGCTCCCCACCGGAGCGCCAGGTCGCTCCTGGTGCGGCGCGCACTGGAGGCAGCCCGGACAAGAGGCCTCCTGGACTTAGGAGGCTAACCACGCCCTTATACCCCTTCCCTTTAAGCTCAATAACGTTTTGCCACCACCACCACTCCTTAAAACTTTTAAGTCAAGTCCCTTTAAGCTCAATAAACGTTTTTGCCACCACCACCCCTCCTTAAATCTTTAAGTCAAGTCGTACCAACCGGCCCACGTCAAGCTAATGCTTTTCTGAGCTGCGTAAATGGAAAATTTGTGATCCGTCTTCCAGTCACTCGATAAACCTGCAGGATAAAAAACGGTTCAGAGAACACTTGAGCACAAAGTATACATAAGCAAGAGCATTTGAAGCTACTCGAGCTGCTGCAATGGCGCGAACATTGTCAGTATATTATCCAGGGTGAAGGAAACCCAACGCACAACTCAAACAAAATATAAGCACATAACCTCTAGCACCACCATCCCTTCTCTTATACTCCGCGTTGGATCGCTTTTTACGATAGAAAATAAAAATTAAATACTCTGCTATAACGTTGTCAACAAGGGGCGGAATAAATAAAATTATATTACCAGAATTTGCGCTCCAGCTGCGCCAAGTACAAAATAAGAAAAAGACCCGCTGCAAAGGGCGTCTGTCCTGGGCTAAGACGCCAAAATTGCATGGCATTAGGCAAACCTGCATTGCAGTTATTATTGGTGGAGTGATAAGGGATCAAAAGCCCGTGGCGTGTAGGAGCTTCGCGAGAGAACCGAGGGTTTTAAGTGACCGGAGCAGGAGACGACCGTCGTGTTTCGTTAGTATCTGCCCAACAGAAAGCAGATAGGCGGCCACTATTTGTGCATAACCGGGTGCAGAAATGGGCAAACCCATGACGGCGATGTAGAGCTGTGTTTTCCTGCAATGTTGCGCAAACAATGTTAGGAAAAAAAATTGATTACGTGATTTTAGCTTGAATAAAACCATAGGCCTAATCATTTGCGGAGCATTATGAATTCATCTCCCCCAGTTCATCGCCGCAAATAGCGCGTACACCCAGTATGCCGTGTTTTTCTGCAATTGCAGACGACAACGACTCAGACGGGGAGCAGTCCATAACGGTAAGCGCGCATTCTGCACTGCCTAGGAAAAACATTGTATACGAATCTAGAAAATTTTCTCTTTTCTATTCGATAGTCTTCATTGGGCTAATTTTTAAAAATAAAAGAAATTAGAAATTAGAAGTTTCTATATGCAAAAACGAACTTATGTCGGCCCAACGGCCATTAGAACGACGAATGAACGCAGTAATCCTTAGGGACAGGAAGCGAGCTTCGTTGATCACGGAACGAACCCGAATACAACATAGTTACTGCAGGCACAATAAAGGTTTCTCCAATCCAATCCAATTCAATAAGGACACATAATTTTTTGAACGTTTATTTAAATGTAGAAAAAACACCCTGGGATCTCTTGCTAGTGCATCAGACCCCTTAGGGGTAGCGATAAGTTAAGGTTCACGACGGGTATGGGTGGGAAATAGCAAGGGAAAAATAGTGGGTTGGGATATGAAATGCAGGAGAGTGTCCCACACTGCCTTCGCTAAATTAGGTGGGTAGAAGGGACGCAGGATATCATTTAAGGAATTTGGTCGTAAGTTAGCGGGAAGGGTGTCTAGGAGAACCTTTCTTTCAGTTTGAAATCGGTGGCACGTCCAAATAATGTGTTCAGTGTTGTCCGGAATTTCACAGGGGATACACATGCCTTGATTAGGTGACGAATGAAAAAACTGTTGCCGGTTTGCAAGGGAAAGGTTCGTAAGTGTCATTAGCTGTCTTAAGCGGACTTGTTGCGAGCGAGAATAGGACTTGGGAATGGGAGTGTGGTTGAACAGGGAGGCGAGAAAGTCTTTCCGTTGCTGTTTGATGGCGGTCCGGTGCTCGTCAGGGTCATAATCGCAGTCCGAAGGCGTCCAGCTGGCTTGGGGCACGGTTGTGAACGATGCACGTGCCGCCAAATGGGCTGCCTTCATTTCCGGGATTCCGGCATGGCCGGGCACCCACGTGATGGTGACATCGATGTTCTGTTGATGAAGGATGCTCTTCAGTTCTTGGATCTTCTTAACTCGTACGCTGTATGATAGTTGATGGCGACATTCGAGGAAAGCTTCCCGACTATCTGTGTGAATGTGTATGAGTTTGTACATGGAAAGAGATGATATGTTATGAACAGTGTGACGAAGTGAGAGGGTGATACTTTCTAGTTCTGCCCCTTTAATGGTGGTATCTGGTGGCAAGGAATGAACGCTATTGAAGTTAAATGCCGGTATATGCCACGCAGCAGTTGCGGCTGGATTCTGTTTTAGATGCGTCAGTGGTAGATGCTGAGTGTATTAGGGTAGCAAGACCGTTTCTGGTGTTTTGCAGATTTCCGGCTGTTTTGTGGTTGGGATCGGGTTTAGGATCCGTTAATGATAGGGTGGTCCATGGTTCCTATGTGTTGGCTATGTCTGGCAGCTGCGAGGTATTGTGGCCAATGGTTTCAAGGATGAGTCGTCCGTACCGTGAGGTGGACAGTCGTTGTACATGCAAGTTACGGAGTGCGTATGCCCTGTTCGGCGTATGTAGGCCATGTTACTGCAGTTGTAAAGGTCATGAATTCTAGTGTAAGTGGGTAGGCCGGTAAGGAGTCGTAGACTTTCTCTATTAAGTATTTCAAGGGTTTGTTGTTTCTTTTTAGTAATATTGAGGTAAGGATAGGCATACATGACTCGTGAAATGAGGAGGGTGTGAGTGAGGTGTCTAAGGTCATGTTCTTTAAAGCCAGACTGGTGTGTCGTGAAGCGCTTTATAATGCGGAGGATCTGTTTAATTGTTTTGATTGTGTTAGTGACCCATGTAGTATGGCTGTCTTGATCAATATGTACGCCTAGTACCCTAATAGATGATTTGCGAGGAATGGGCTGATTATTTAGCTTCAATGAGAACAGCTCACGAGTTGGTTGCGTTCTGAAGTTGGGGCCATTAAGTACCACGACGTACTCCGATTTTTCAGGTGAGGCCTGCATACCAACATCGCGACGGAACTTTGTAACAGCGTCAATACCTTGCTGAAAGATATATTCTTGTTCCCCTACTGAACCTTTGTTTGATCACAATGTTATATTGTCTGCGTAGATAGTGAAATGCAGATCAGGTATACTGGTGGGATATGTGGGCAGGCGTGCCATTACCAAATTAAAAAGAGTAGGAGACAAGACAGCACCTTGTGGCACGCCAATCCGATTAAGTCCAGGGGGCGAAGTTACGTCTCCTATTGCAATTTCATCAGTACGATTGAATAAAAAAAGACTTAATGAAATTCAAAGCTCGGCCTGTGATTCCGAAATGTTCAGCACTCTCAAGTACTGATTTATGCGTGACAGTGTCAAACGCCTTTTTAATGTCAATGACTACTACTGCTCTTGTTTGCCCTGTACTAGTAGAGAGAAGAATGCGCTCGTGAAGGAGCAGTAGAGCATCCTGGGCACTGGCATGCGGTCTGAAGCCTATTTGAAAAGGGTGTAGTACGTCGTTCATTTCTATATAATGTTGTAACCGATATAAGAGCATCCGTTCCATTAATTTACAGATAGTGGAGGTAAGTGATATTGGGCGTAAATTGGTTAGGGAGGTAGGTGGTTCGCCTGATTTAGGGATAGGTATAACAGAATTTTTCCAATCTGGAGGTAATGTCTCACGTTCCCAAATATTGTTTATTTCATCTAATAAAGCTGTTAGCATTCCAGAAACTTTTTTAAGTCAAAATTTGTAATCTCGTCCTTGCCGGGGCTCCATTCGACTTCGTGGCGTACAAGCAAGCTCTAATTCGCCTAACGTGAAGGTGAGTCCATGTCCGTAGGAGGTGGATGTGGGAGGATAGGCGTGTAAATGGAAGGATCTGTGGGCATGTATTGTTGAGGAAAGAAACTGTCTCCTGACTTCATACCCAGTTTATGAGGTGTCATATTCAAATGTAATGCAACACTTTCGGCAGTCGTGCGGCTTTTGCTCTTACCGAACATTGAATTAGGGATTGTCCAGATTCGCGAAAGATGAAGAGACCCACTTAAGAGTCTCAGAGGTTTCTTCCATTGCTTAGTGTACAAGTCCTTAGCGTAAGATGTAGCCCTTTTTATTTGCGAGGTTGAGTGTCCTCCTAAGGCGTGGTGTGATGAATTCGAGAGGTTAAGCAGATGCCGATCAGGGTCAGGATTTTTTGGGATGGACAAGCGTCCTGGTAACGGATTCTTTTCTTGCGTGGCTAATAGCCTCCATAAGTAGACTTAGGCTCGATGGTTCTAATTGCTGTTCATGAGGCGCAGCGGACCTGTCTCGATTGATGTGTTCTACATATCTGTATGAAATGTTGCTTTTAGAATGCAGGGTAACAGCGATAGGGAGATGGTCGCTGCCCATAGTATCAGGTAGCGCAGTCCAGGTATGCTTAAGTTTGCGACTACCCCATGTTAAGTCTGGTGTAGTGTTGTTTTGGCGATTGTATTGAGCTAATCTAGTTGGCATGTCGACATCGTTAAACAGGACGGACATAGCCGATGTCATGCTAGATTGTAATTGATGACCCTGATGGCTGGTGCTTGGATAACCCCAATCTTGATGATGTGCATTAAAATCTCCTCCAATTATGAGAAAATCAGATGGGAACAGGTTACGCAAATGAGAGATCCAACTGAAGTCATAGCAAACAGTAGATAGGAGTCCCGGGCGAAAATAGGCCGAAACAATAATGTATGTATGATGATGAAATGTGCAGCGAACTGCAATGACTTCCTGCAATGTGGTGCAGTATTTGGTAGTGTCGAACTGTGTGTGGGGAATGTACTTGTCTTGCAGCTTTACCTGGAGTCGAAGGCCACCCCATGCGTCAGTGTTTGATTGAAGGGTGGTGGTAGCCAATGTAACCGTGCAAAGTGGTGCTAGAGTCGTTGGTTTCCTGAAGAAGTAACGCTACAGGGTGAGTTCTTTGCAGATGTAGGCAGAGTCTGCCTTCCTTAGAGGTAAACTTCGACAGTTCCATTGGAGAATCCACGTTGAATTCTGAGGGGGCAGTTGGTAGTCATTCATGATAGTCCGGATAAATAAATGAAATTGGGCTGGCCGTGCTGTGGGACAAAAGTAAAACTGGTGGACCATCAGGGTAACAGAGTGGAAGAGGCAGGTCAAGAAGTAGGGGAAGGCGTACAGCTCTACGAAGGGACGAAGGGTTCTTTAGACTTCTTCGTTGCCGTCCTAGCGGGCCAGTCGGACCTTCGGCTACGTTACGTCTCGTTACAATTTGAAAGATAACGCCAACAAAGACTGCTTAGCGGATACAGCATCGAAGTAAAAAAAGATGCGGGATGCTTTCCTGTCCAAAATAAATACACGACCCCAGCGCCACCTTTTTGCATGATAGTATTAGTCAAAAAATGTGACTATTATTTAAACGGCTCATCACATTTATTACTCGTGAAGATATCTTGAGTATCTTCTCCACAGACCGATAAATATGATAATAATATGTTTCTGTCTGAGAAAACGTAAGCGTGGGTTTCTTATAATGTCTGCTACTATGTGTTTTTCTGCGGTGGTGACCGCTCTCGCGTTCCAATTTCTGTTCTATGGACGTACCATCAGATTGCTTTCTACACTCTCTACGAAGCTGTCCGGGTACTCCAGCGCAGCGTACGTTTTGTCGTTGCTGCGTGTCAAGCTCGAGCGGTGACTCAACGTGTGGGTGCCGCCTCCGCTTGGCACACGCCAGAGATAAGCGGACGAACTTGGCTTTCTAATGTTTATTTATTTATTTATTTATTTATTTTACCCTCACGGCATACACGCATTGTAGAGGGGAGGGGCTCACATAAAAGAGCAAAAATGATGTCAGAAGCACGCGACAAGTGTTTAACCATTGTACATACAAAAAAAAATACAGTAAAGAAAGTAGAGCAAATGCACTAAACCTGAAAAAGCTGGTGAAGCGATAGGGAACGTTATACAAGCGGTATTCGTTGCTGTTTCAACTCAAAAAAGTAGAGGTGGGTTGTCATTAAGCACAACATCGTCGCTGTTCCCAATTTCGGAACATCGCACCGGCAACTATATACTTCCAGGGGTGCGAATGCTTGTGCCAATGTTCCGTGATAACAGAAGCCATCTGTCGGGATAATATAAGCAGCATTTTTCATGACAACCTGAGCGCCGAGATTCCAGCGCTGGTATTTAATTTTTGCACTGGGGCGTATACGCTGTGCCCGATATCCGAACTCTAGGCCTCCCGAAATCGGTGTCTGCTGCTGCCAACCGCAGTCCAAATTTCGCAGCCACGTTTCGGCTGTTTCTTCGCCGCATATGTCACCGTCTTGTAAATTTGCGCTTTATTTTGTCTTCCGTAAGACCTTCCTGACCACGAAGCAAGCTATTCGTTCGGGATTTGCCTCGCCTTCGTAGGTTGCTGTGGCCGCTCGAAATAGCACCGGAGCAAACTTGAAGCGTATAACAAGTGACTGTCTTGCCCAGGGCCCCCAGCATCAAACTAGTATCGCCCTGTATCACCACAACATTGAATAATTGGCGAATAGAACCTAATAAATTGTTGTAACAGTACCACTAACACTGATACGAACTCAACAGCGAAAACGAAAACTAAGAAGAAAAATAACAGTTAGACACCGAAATTGATAACTGCTGACCTTACAAACTTCCGGAACATCACGAAGAAAAAAAAACAGACATCCAGAAAAACCAAAACGCGAAGAAATTCCAAGCCCTTTCATCTAACGAGAAACCTAGATGGAACGTGAAGGTTTCTTTGACCAAACTTAAGTGGGCTTTTGGGATTGATTGTGCCGAATTCTATTTCTTCAGATGTTTGGGTAGCTTCGAGTTTGAGTAGGTCCTCACACTTCACAACGAAATCTAATCTGCTTCAACCATGTCGGAAATGCACTATCGGGCAGATGTTGGCTTCATAACGTGAGCGAGCCGGGTTCGATGGTGACCACTACAAGCTCTCTTTCTTGAGTTCCGTCGCTTATCATCATCATCGTTTTGTGAAAGCACCCAATAATGATAGCACAGTGTGAAAAAACAAACATAAGCATTTTCATGTTATGATTTCCCGTCCTTTTTCCTTTGTTAACAGACGTCTCTTGACCTCTCTTGTCGAAGTAACCATTGAATTCTTTATTTCTTTCCTTCCTGTTCTTCTTCTTCTTCTTCTTCTTCTTCTTCTTCTTCTTGCACTTCTATTCTCCTTCTCTCGCACTCGTCCTCCCACTCCTACTCCTCCAGCTTCTCCTTCTCTTTCTTCTTCTGGGCTTGGAAGGATAACTCACGTTGGCGGCAAGAGCAGAGGACTTAAATTTCAAGTATTCATACCCTTCGGGGTCTATTCCCGGCAGCGTTGGCCGAAAAGCAAAAACACCCGTGGGCTCGAGATTTCAGCGCCGGTTGAAGATCCCCATGTGGTCAAATTTCATCGCGCCTCATCGCCTGTGTGCGTTGTAGCGTTAAAACCTCATAATCAATCCCGTATTCATACTCTCGCCTACCAAGGATAGCATCATATCGACCACTGAAAAGGAGTGTCGTAAAAGGACTGCACTTACATACGTAAGTAAGGTTAGACAATCACAGCTCGGCCACGTAAAATGAACAGCTAAAGCATCTGCAGCATCATTGAGTTCGACGCCCGCCTGTCCAGGACCAACACAACGCGCTCAGAGATTACGTTGTAACGGCGTAATTTGTTTCAGCACCGCCACTGTTGAAGGATGAGTCCGGCGATGAAGCACTCGAAGGTTTCAGATGGTTCAAAGGTCAACAGATTTAATTACTGATACTTAGATTTAAATCATAGAGGCAAAACGTTACAACTGACTACAGATAAATAGGAGAAAAACAGGCAATCAAGAGTACTTAACGAAACATAGTTTGGCGGGCGAAGGGCTCCCGGCGTCTGGCCCCGACGACCGGCAGCAAGTGGCTCCCCTGGTGCAGCTGCCGCCCCCCTCAATAGCCAACGGAACCGCTGTTATATTCGCTTCAAGCGGGCCGGTGGGGGGACGTATTGGGGAAAGGTGCATCCTGGAGGGTGCGGACCTAATGGAACAAGGGTTTCTGCAGCCATCCGCGAGACGCTTCTTAGCTCCAATCAGCTGTGTTCCCGCCAAAGTGAAAAGGAAAATCAAACATAGACACAAGGCCGAACACGAAAACGCGCGCTTGGAGAACCATGGGTGTAAAGAAAGTAGTTCAGACAAAACGCACTAAAGTAAACAGGCGAAAAAAAAGGATGTCGTCTGAAGAACACTGAGGACACGGAGCCCGAATGCGACCAGCGCACAGTCCACGGGGGGAACGGAACGCCACTGCGGCGCCGTAACCTAAGCTGAGACGATGGCTCGCTCCCCTCAACAGCCGTCTCCCGGTCGGTCAGCGCGCAGAGACCCACTCCGCATGCGTTTCTTAGAAAAAAAAAAACGGGGCTACGCTACCGAAAAGGGACGCTACAAAATATAAAAAGCAAACAGAACGGGGGCTTCGTGACAACGTCATCAAGGAAAAAATGGTACTAAGATTGAGATGAAAATACTTCTCAGAAGCGCAATACCTCTCAAGAAGAAGTACCTCTCAAAAAATGTGCAAAGACACAGGCAGTCCCTTATAAAAGTTATCTTTGCAAGAAAGCTTTCTGGGAATTTCAACAGCAGAGCTGTTGTACTAGCCGTAAATTCGCTGTTGCAGAAAAAAAAAACCAAGAAAAAGCCGAGCGCTCGTAAGCGCATGCCTCGAGGTGACCGCCGAGCCCTCGGCTGGCCCAATTGAGTTAACGAAAAAAAATGGCGCCAATCCACGCTGTGAAGGTGGTCGGAATGTGAAGTTGTAAACGACACCCACAAAGATTACAAATGCGCGGTCACTTGAATTCCCGCACGTGGCTCTGCAAAGAGTGAAACCAAAGACTGCCAGGCGGTACCTGGGATTCGCCGGGGTGGCGTCCCGAACCCAGACGCGTCGGCAGAAATAAAACAGAGATGAGCGTCTTTCAAAGGGGGAGGAGAAGGGCGGCACGCGCGGCTATGGCGTCATTCCACTCACTGCCTCACCCTCACCCTTGTTTCATGTGTCGCCTCCGTAAAGCGCCCTCCTCCTCCCCAGACGCTGAATACAGACCACCATCTGTCTCCACGTCTTCACGTGTGGGCGTAGCTTAGTCGGCAAGACGATGAGCTCTCACTCCGCTTCCCCATTCGGGCCCAGGCTCGTTCCCTGGCACTGCCAGTAGTTTGTTTGCGTATCCAGTAAGTAGCCAGTAGTAGCCTGGGATGTTTCTTTGTGTAGTTAGTAGTAGCTCGGGAGTTTTTCTTGGCTGGTTAGAGGAATCCTTCTTTGCAGTAAAACTCCAGCGCTGTTGTCAAACGCTACCGCTCAAAAATAATAACTCCAGCGCTGAAGCTAAAGTTCGAAAGACACCTTGATTGGGAGAGGTCACCGCGGACGCCACAGTCTCTACAAGCCATTATGGGTCACTGCAGACATGGGTACAAATGTGCCAATCCTTCCCGAGACGACTTGCAGATCCCGCGACCGCTTTCTTGGGTCGATGACGAAGCGCTGGTGGAAGTCTACAAATGCTGAGGGCTGACTTCGCAGCCACCTCCAACAGCTTCGCCATTTAAGTCTTACGCATGAATGCAAGCTTTCGTGAATTTTTAAAGCCAAGCTTTAGTGTATTCACTGATGCCGTTGTATGTCAATACGCACTGCAGCAAAGCCAAATTTCTCTGACGATGATCATGAATGATCGTGGGTGAAGCGAAAGAATAAAAGGAAGAATGTCGTTTCAAATCGCGCGCCATCAGCCGCAAAGGGTTCGCACAACATCCGACAGATGGCGACGAGTGTACTGGCCAGTAGGAAGACGCAGTGAAACATCCCCCTCGCGAGTGGCACGATCAAATGCAGAGCATTTCCGGGGGCGCACGACGTTAAGTAGTTCGCGTTACGTTAATGTTGTTGCACTTGTGGCAACTGCTGACGAGAGAGCGCTCGTCAGCAGTAATTTGAATGAGTCAACGATATAAGGCGCGTTCATAGCGTCCCATTCTGTGTCGGCTTTGTGGCGCAGTTGGTAGAGCACCATGTACATTGCGTTCCGCCCGCAGGGTCGAGGGATCGAAACCTGGCGCCGGATAGTGTTTTCTTTTTATATAGTAGGGACAACGACGGTGCGGACTACGGACGTCAACGCGGGTGACATCGTGTGTTACTGAAATGCTCTGCATTTTAAGAAACGCTTACCGTGGCCGGAATCGAACCTGGGTCCCTAGCGTTATGAAACCGGCGTTTATCCGATTGCTCCATGTCGACATGGTCGAAGTGAACGTCAAGCAGCAGGTTCCGGTTCGCGCGGTACACCCCAAACCCAAATGTTAGCCCTACGGATTGCGCACCCGAGAGTTGATGTGTGTATTCTAGAAAAGCGGTGCGTACCTCCAGCGCAACACATACTCACAGTGTGAAATCGGCAACCAAAGAATACATGACAGGGAAGCTTCGCGTTCAACCATCGTTCTCGTTAAACAGAGGGGTGCATGATTTTTGTTGTTGAGGCCCGCGCTTTCAAACTGCATGAGTGAGCGAAAGAAATTACACACTTTCGGCATTCAGTACGCCAACCAAAAAGAAAAACTCCAATTCAGGTCTTGATGGCACATTCACGCAGCAGTTTTATTTTTGTGTCGCGAGCCGGCAGTTGATCGCGGACATGAAGTTGACCGACGCGATCATCTAGTGTACTCTGTAACGTGCGTTCAGGCAGTGGATTCATTGTCTGACCATATGGCCATCAGCTTCACACTCTTCATCCTCCCTCGATAACCAATTATTTTAATTAAGGAGTTCGGCTTTTTTGTTGACAAAAGGGTAGAGGGAGTGCTTGAATGCCAAGATGCAATCGGAGCCTAGACACTTGTGGAGTCATTTTTCCAGTAATGGCGTGCGAGATTCCGCGGCGTGCGAGATTCATGTTTATCTGTTTATACAGATAAACATGAGTCGGCGCCGACTTCACCTACCAACGGCAGTGTCGAACGCAGCGCTGAGGCCCTTTATTCGAAGACATTTCCGTTAAGGTGCTTTAACTACCGTGCTGTGTACTAAAAATGCAGGCACCTATGGTCAATTAAGTCAGTGAAGACTGGCTAATTCTTCCATCGTTTGTCCGCATGTTCCTTCGCAACAGAAAAGGAAATACAGCAAGCCCTGGTTAACTCGAATTCGCATACTTCTAAACATCGGTGAAGTCGAAAAATTTTCCCGCGTGCATGTACCTCTCAGTGGCGCTGTTTGTTCCCCTTTTACCTCGAAACGTCTTTTTGGGGCATCAGGGATATCACGAATTGTCTACAGAGAGGACACAAGACAAAGCCTACAACAGCCAACTGATCAGGTCTGCGTGCGAGCGCTTACCTCCCACTACGCGCCGAACGCGGTCATGAGCGGCACATTTTAAACTGTCGCCACATCGGCGCTTGCCTACCCAGCCTGTCAAGCACCTGTTGAGCCCTAACCTTGGCGCCCCCACTGGCGCCACTTGAGCGCCGGTGATTACGGTTTTAGATGCAGAGTATCTGATTCACTCGCCTTGTCCCTCCGGCGTCGTCGTCGTCGTCGGCGGCGTTGTCCACCCCTCCCCCATTCTCCTCGCCGCGCCAGCTGCGCTCTCCGCCGCTCACCCCCTCTCCTCTCCGATAGCGAACACTCTCTCGCGAGGGGCATTGGATTGGATTTGATTGAATTGGATTGAATTGGATTGGCTTGGCTTGGATTGGATTTGGATAGGATTGGATTAAAGTGGATTGTGTTGCATTGTGTTGCGTCATAGCCACGGCACGTTGCGTCATAGCCGCGGCAGACGCGCTGGGGCCGGCGCATGTGCACTGCAGTACTCTCTCTTCCGCGGTTTCCTCTACTTCGGGCGCGCTGCGCATATAACGGGTGTGCCGTTCTCCGGCGAAGCAACATCCACGCTTGGCTCAAACACCTAGAGTCCACGCCGCTTTACAAGTACGCCAACGTCGTCATCGACTTGGACCGGCTTACGCAGTCCCCTCAACGTTATGCGCGCTATAAAGCGCGGTCCCTTCGCCGCTCCGCCTATGCGTCGCATCTACACAGGGGTTCCCGTGAGGGGAGGCAGGAGTTTTTTAATATGAAAGTGTTTTATGCCCGGGTGTACCAAGATCTCACCCACATCCGTCACGGAAGTGACGTCACAGAAAAAGTACGATTGACGCTGCGCCGCCCGGATTCGAGTCCATGCCCTCTCTCCGCAAAGGCAGGTACGTGGCGCTCTACCGACTGCGCTAAGCAGCGACGTCAGCAGCTCTACGAACGCGCCCTACGTCCTTCCCTACGACTCATTCAGATCGTGCTGCCCTCTAGGAGAGGCGAAGCGAAGTAGCGCACCATGACGCTAAGGAGCGCGGACAATTGGCGCCTCGATGCCAGCGCCTTCTGTACGGGGGTCGCGCGTGAATATGAGGCACCCTCCGCTGTGGGGTCGCGCGGTTCCCATGACCGTTCATGTCGTTTCCACGCTGCTGTTTTCTTGTGCATGTCATGTTTGGTTTGTTGTCCCGGAATAAACCATTTTTTTTTGTTTGTTCTTGCGTCCGGCGTCAACTAAACTCTTCGTCTGGCGGGGTCAGGCTCCTGACCCTTCCCACATACAAATGGTTCCTTTAACACTCAACGGCTCATGTGAAGGCCCCGTTCACTTTCGTGTTTTACCGATTCCTATGAAAGGGGATCAACCACCAATTTTTTTACGGTGAAGTCGGGACTATGTCTAGACGGAGTCCTTGAAAGTGCAAGAATGAGGTTGTTGTGACCTGTTGTTTCTGCAGTGGAGCTTTCTGCAGTGGCGCGCTAACAATTATTTCAGTGATCTTGCCCAAATTTTCGGCATTGAAATAACTTGAAACTCCGCCTATACCAAATATTTAGAGGATTTTACGACTTTGAGTTAATTAGGTATTACTGTAAGGATGATGACGATGCCCTCGATGTTTTTGCCTCGTACCAAGAAGGGGCTATTGCCCAGGGCTAAATCAGTCATTTCACTCCGGTTAGAGATGAACGAATAATTTCATTCGAAACAAATAAGGCCGCGAAATAAAAGTTTACGATGATTGAAACCCAAATTACCCAATAATTACGTGATCTCTAGCAAATCAAGTTACCTGTAGCCAAAAGGCCAGCTCGAATACAATTATATACATCGTTTTTGCGTACCAAATGTTTTTTTTCCCAAATAGATAAAATAAGTGGGACCGAAATGGTCAACCTTATACGCTAAATCGGCTCCTTCAAAAATATGTTTAGCTCCCCAAAAGACGGCCGTTGAGAAAGAAATGGACGGTTAATTTCAAGACCTGGCACCGAATACACATAGTTCAACAGGCGAATGCCCTGTTCTGAACCAATATACATTTAGCCTCGAAAACCTGCAGCGCAGCTCGGTGAAGATCACTGCACGTTTCCGCGGACCCCAAAGACGAACATTCACCCTAACTTCAAATGCGTCTACTGTTCGTTAGATAAGAGTACACTCGGACGAAGCAGCGTCTAAAAGCCAATATCTTCTAATTTTTCAAGATACATAAGAGGCAGCATTAGGAAGCGCAACTGAAAGAGGAGAAGAAGAAAACAGACAGTGCTCGCTCCCGCCGACATCACCCGCCTCTTGCTCGCCTTCTACCCGCTGCCTGACCCTTTGCCACGAACTCGTCGCCACCGTATTCCCAACGGTACGGCTCCGGTTTCATCTTTTCCCCGGCCAGCAGAAGCCACTGGGACGTCCTGGTTCGCCATGGGTAAGCCTGCTTCGTCCGTCTCTATCTCGGGGTGAACCGCCATCGGGCGTTAGGTCAACTAGTCCTGGTATGCCTTCGCGCCCGCTGCCGAAGTGGGTGCCGCAACGTTTTTAGGATTGCAGGCATGCATGGGAAAAGAGAAACTGATGTCTTGAGGCGGCGGGAGGTGCAGCTCTGATACTGACCAGACTGAAAAGAGCTGACATAACGGAACGCACAACTTTGCCCTTAAAGGGTAAAGTGAGCGACGCAGGAAAAAAAAACGGAACGGTCGTTGCTCAGTCCCACTGAGGACAGAATTGCGTTCCACCGCTTACTATACTCGGTTACAACTCAAGAACGGCACCATTTCATGTACTGTATCACTCCGCCAAAGCGCCGGACCCGTGACGTCAGTGCGCGCGCGTTTTGAAAGGGGTTTGCTATGAATGCGTGATATCGCCTGCCTTGTCTCAAGCAGTTTGTTTGTGGTCACTGGAGTAATTTATAAGCATATTAACTCCAAAAAATCACGGGAACGGCTCACGCCATGTTCAAAATATTCCCAGTAAACGCCCTACTTGCGCGCGCGGAGAAACATCCGGCTACGGTGATAAGGCACAGTGGCAACTTCCGGTGCCGTTTTTAAGTTGTCACCGAGAATAGCATGAGGAGCGCTCGCATTCGGTTCGCAAACACGAACATCGATGGCGTTACGTATAAAACGGGGAATTAACCAGCCTTGGAATAACTGAATACTTCGCTTCTAAAAATCAAGTTCACTGAAGGTTTCATTGCAGCGACTGTTGGGAGAAGCACGTCACGGAGGCGGCGTTTTGGGGTCGTTTTGCCACAGCGTGAAAGGAAACGAAGTGTGCTGGCAGTGTGATCTGAATTTGTTGCCTCGCTTTTTGATCAAGCATTTGAGACAGATTCTTTTGGGAGTGGTAGGTGCTCTCAACCCGCACGTTTCATAGGTTCAACATGTATGCAATACGTTGAAGTCGGGTGACACATAATAGTTTATTCTAATTATTTCTTTAAAACTGTTTTGTTGCGCAAAATGTGGAGGGTAGGTAAAGCGTCACCTAGTTTTAAATAGTTTTATTGTCTACTTATACCAGCCAAGGTAGCGATTTCATCGTCAGGTAGTTCTCTGCCGTCGAATGCATTCCAGACTTTCAAAAGAATATTATTATAAAAAAATCTTTGTTAGATGGACCAGGCGGCTTTTATGTTGCTCTAGAAGATTTTACTTTCTTTTCAAGCACGGAGCATTGCGCTACGTGCACACCTTCTCAGGAAGCCTGCGAAGTCTAGACAACTGCAGGACCGGTGTGGTGCCTCTAAAATTTGTCCTTTGGCTCAGCTTTACTTATGTGACTGGTAGATTTCGTGTGCCAGCGGCGTCGGCTGTCAATAATAATTTTAACAAAATAAATTTTAGGCACGATGATTTTGAGATTGTTGCAATGATCAAAAGGCGCACCATTTTTAATAAAAATTACACCGCTGTTGCCATCGCCTTCATACTGTGCTACTCCTAAAGGGATAGTTTTATTGCGCATGCAATGCGCATATTTTAGATTATCGCATGCAGATAAACACTGTTGTTATCGCAGCACTATTGCTTCCTTAGTTAAATTGCATTGTATGGTATTCTTGCCCGACATTTACTTTCTTTTCCAATTCTCCCGTCTAAGTACCTCTGGGAAACGAAAATAAATATAATAGAGAAATTCAATAAAAACTTTAAATTGGTGCGGAAGTTTTAGGAATGTTCTACTCACGCTTACGCAATATTTACAGCCCTCCACTATGCCGCAAGGGAATTTAAACTCAGCTCACTACTATGCCCAAATCAACGCCGCCTGTATAAACATTGCTTAACGCGTCGCCCGCTTTGCAATGGCAGCGGTAGGGACGCTTAGTTCAGGCACTCATCCGGAATGTGGCGCGCGCCGGCGGACGTCCCGCCTTACGTCACTGCTCGTGAGTCGGGAGCGCTGCACCCACTTCTACGACGTGTGTCTGCCAGCTTGCCTCTCGGGTTTCCAGAGCCGTTTCGCTCACATCTTAGCCGCGACGGGGCGCTGGTTCGGGGGCGCAATGGGAATCTCGTGCAACGTATCGCTCGCTTCATACCTGCGGCATTTTTCGAAAGATGACCGACGGAGGCGGTGCTTAAATAGGGTAAGAACATATAATTATTCGCGTAGACAAAGAGGAAACAGAAAAACGGTAGTTTCTGATGGTACAGCCATTGTTTTATTGATATTTTTTCTCTCTGGAGGATGTAGGGAAGAAAAAATTGCGTACACATTTTTCGTTCAGGCGCTCACTTGTACCATTACTTTCCAAAAATGTCCCGTGCTTGTAAATTTCAGAAGATTATAGAAAACAAAACGATACGCAGCTGAGGGTTCAGCCACGCTGTCCGGGCGCTTCTACAGTACAGTGCTCAATTTGAAAAGTGCGTACCAATGCGGAGTGCAGACAGCAATGACAAAACAAGGCCGGAATGCGGAGGCGACCGGGGGGGGGGGGTAGGGGGGAGATGTGTCACTTAGAAAATTTTGGGTCTGTGATCTAACTAGGGGAACGTGCGAAGCCGGCATCAGCCTGGGGCAGCACAAGCGGTTTTTCGTCCACCCTGGCGCAGGCGGTTCTATCAGCGACAGACGTCAAGACAGACAGGCCTAGTGATAAACAAGAAGGCGTAGAAGCGCCGCCTAGGCAACGCTACACAAACTGACAATTATTTTGCATAGTTTCCGGGAAGCGTCACTGGCTGGCGGACCTGAAAGCCCGCAGGAAGGCTAGGGAGTGGGAAAGGGTAGGAGAGAGCCACAAGAGAGTGGCTGTTTGGCCATTTTTCGCTCGCGTTAGGCAATGATTATACAGGCGGCGTTGCCCAAATGCATTGCTGAGACGATAAACTAGAAATGGCAATGTCCGAAGTCTGGTGCATCCATACGAAGCGCTAAACGCGGACTCTCCTTTAGGCACGCTCCATTGCTGAGCCATGAAATCCCTCCTTTTCACCTTTTCCTTTCAATTCCTTCCTTTTTGAATCTGAGCACATCAGTCGTCTACGTTTGCGCAATCATAATGATGTACAACGTTATTTGACCGTGCATGCATTTATTTTGCGCTTATGAAGCGTCACTCAATTGCATGACCCAATGTATAGTTATTTCGAGCCACACGAGGTCGCGGAATTGATTCCCGGCCGCTGCCGCCGCTGTTCTGATGGAGGCGAAAAGCAAAAACTCCCGTGTGTACGAGATTTCGGCGCTCGTTAAAGATCCCCAGAAGGTCGAAATTAATCCGGAGCCCTCCACTACGGCGCGCGCGCCTCATCGCTTGCGTTGCGTCGGCGTGTTAAACCTTACAATCTACAATCTCTTATTTGGAGCGTGGTGTATGGGAACTTCGCTTTTTTTTTCGAAGCTTGTATTGGCTGTCTTACGCCGTTCGTGCTGGCCTACGCCGAAACACGTTGCGGAAAGGCCATTTTTTTCTACATGGAGTAATGACGACGAGAGTGTTGATGATGAATATGCAATTGAAGTGTTTGGCACGTACCCACTTAGGGGATTGGGAAAGAATAAAGTGCTTACATTGCCCTTGATGAGGCTTATAAATTTATGTTGGCAAAGCCAGCTTTATCAACTGGCTCTAATGATATGACGATGACGTTGATAATTCCCTTGCAGTGATTGGCACGCACGGCAATAAAATGTATGAAATGTTGACTGTAACCCTGTTGTAGCTCATAGACGTACAGTCATGGACAATTCAAATACGAACCGCGGAGCGCATTTTCGAAGATACCGGTGCCGTCACCTGGCAGCGGCCTTGAAAAATACTCGGATATGCGCAGTTGAGATATCGGGAGCGAGGATGCGTGTCCCACTGCGATGTGTTGCCCTCTGTTCGCTCGCATGCTTGCCTTCTTGCCATGCCGCAAGAGCGCTGAAAGAATTTTTAGCGGTGCGGCGCAAGATCGTATCTGTGTCTCTGTGTGCTCGGCTCACATGAGCGCCTGCTTGCCGTGTGTGCCGGCGTCACATTGCCGACATAGCTTTGCATGCGGGGTTCAGTAACTGGAGCAAATAACACTGGACATTTGGGTGACTCCCAAACCAGGCACAGTGCAGCCCGCTCCGCAGATTTCTAAAAGTACTGAGGGGCTTGCCAAAAAAAAAAAACCGAGAAAAGCAGGCCGCCAAAATTGTTGCACAGGGGCAACTTCCCTATAGACTGGTTAGACCTGCCTCTCTTCCTAAGATTTGGTAATATTAGAATTCTGCCAGTAATTTTCCCAGACCAAGCAATGCATGCAGTTAATTTACATCATTGGAGATGAATTCTGGTGGTATATCTATTGTTCGCTACTTGCACCAACTCCGCAACTCCGCGACTCCGCGAAATGACTCAGCCATGACTCCGTTAAACAAAGGTGCATTCTTCGCGGCCAGTTTATTGTTCGATTCCCGAGCCACTGCACCACAAACGCAAAACAATGCAGCGCCATCAGAAGTTAGGCGGCATGCATTTATTTTGGCTTCATATCTGTGCGATTGTTTCCTTCAAGGCAGCATCATGAGCTCAGCAGCATGCCTTACGAGGAGCGTGCACGCGTTTCCCGCGCAAGCACTGGCCGCAGCTGCAAGCAAATACGCGCCGCATTGCTCTCAGCGCGAACACCTTCATCTGCAGCAGCACTGGTACTTTCAGTGCTTGCATCGCTCTTACGGCGTGGCGACAAGCAAGCATGCGAGCGAGGAGAGGGCGACATTTCGCAGTGGGACACGCAGCCTCGCATCCGACATCACAACTGCGCATGTCCGTGCGTTTTCCACGGCCGCTGCCAGGTGACGGCATCGGTATCTTCGGCCATGCGCTCCGCGGTTCGTGTTTTAATTGTCCATGACTGCACGTGCGCCGATATCGCTCGCCGGTCGCAACTGGCGCGGGCGTGCACGCAAGTTTCGCGCCATATCACGTCCCAATATGAGCCAATAAGCGTCCTTGCTCGAATCACGCCACATCGCAGGTGCGGTCGCTCACTCTCGTCGGACACTTCAGCTTCTATCAGAACATGAGCAGGCCGCGTGCGGTTTACTTAACGGAACAGCAGCCACCCACTGAAGACGCAAACGTTCCTGACAACAGCAGGAGAATTACCCGCAGTAATGTACAGGGTCGTCCACTCTTGATGCGAACACGGCGCAGCGTGGCAGTGCTCCGCGCAGCGCCAGCATACAAGCCGCGGCTGCGCATCGATTCTAAACGGCGCAGGTGCACAGCGGCTTGAGGCGGGGCTTCGTGTCATCCGCTAAAGCGCTAGGAGCGCGCCTTGCTTGCTTTGCTGTGAAGCACGCCTTAGAACGTCATTTTGTAGAGGCTTAGTGCGCCGCCACTGCGTTGCAGGAAAGCCCACTTCACTCACTGTTTCGCGTTGTGTATTTTGTGCGTAAAACTAAGCGCTTCCTTATTTAAGTGCCTTGATCCCACTCTAATGAACGTATTGTTGCAAACATTTCATGACTGGATTCGTTTCCTTCAATGGGAAACGCTTTAGACGAAAGCTCCGTATGATTTTGACCACAGGCATTCGTTTTATGTCCACTGGCCTTACACAGCTGATGGGTGTCCGTGCTTTTCGCCTCCACGGACTTTATGCCGCAGCTGTTGGGTTTCTATCCGGCGGCTTCGGTCTCGACGTTTTCTGGCTTTTTTTTTATATGTATGAGTACAGCGCATCGCCGAGACGGTTCAAGCAGTCGCCCGGCAATCGGCTCTCACGCACACAGCACGACTGTCCTACCGTGGCCTCCGCGATTTGCTGCCGGCGGCGCGCCGTTGCTCCGGCCGTCCCATTCGGCGCGGAAGCAAGGGAAGCGGTGTAATTTTGCTAACTCCGACACACGCCGCGAGGCGGCGCAGGCTCGTCTGGCCGACGCTGCCTGCGCTATGAGTTGTAAATCAGCCTTCGTTCTTGCGTCTTCGGGTTAGAAAACTTGAATATATGGTCTATGTATTTTGACTCGATCCTACAAGTACAAAGTTGTTTAACGTGCGTTGTTTAACACCCACGATTTGCACGCAGCTTTAGTGGTCGTTTTCTTGAAAGGCGAATGCCGAGAAGGGTTCTGTCATCTCGCGCAGAGTGAATGCCAGCGTGCTGAATTCTTTTTTCGCTGTTACATCATTTTCGCGCGATACCGCTGCGCGAAAATATGCTTTCTTTGCTTTTAAGTTGTTTCGAACGCTCTGGGTATCCGTTTGTGTGTGTGTATGTGTGCACAGTGTGTGTGTGTTGTGGTGTGTGTGTGCGTGTGCGTGCGTGTGCGTGCGTGCGCGAAAACAGCGTAATACCGATGAGCTCTCGTGTATTGTTTATAGGCAGGTGACTACGATAGTCAAATAATCTGTTAGGCTTCCACGGGTACGAATCAACCATATTTTTGCGTTTTATTTATATGCTTAGGGTTTCAAGTACCTACTGCATCACGCTACCAAATTATTTGCCATGAGTAAAAAAGTCATAATATTCCGCGATGCCTTTCATATCGCTATCGACCCACATATGTATTTTTTCGAAGGACTGTTTCAAATTTCTAGTTGGCTAATTTGTTGTCATGACATATTGGGGGCATTATTTTTTTCGGTGAGCAGTTAGCTGATCACTAATATCTGTATGCACAACATCGCTGTAAGTAGTTGTTCGGAAATTAGTGAATAACACTTTAGTGGAGAACTATCCCAATCGTAACTGGGTAAAGATTTTTGTTATTGCTTAGCCACGTCTATGTAAGAGCGGTAATCCTTCTGTCTTTTGTATTGCAAGCATGCATGCCAGTATAACGTCAATTGGTGGTTCCCAAACGGGGGAAACGATATTTTTGCGTTTATAGCTTGGGGTTTCAAGTACCCTGAATCCTCAATTTTTCTGAGTTAAAAGCATATATTCCGCGATGCTTTCAATGCTAGACCCACATATGCGAGTTTTGCAAACTGTTCGAATTTCAGCAATTGGGTTGTCGAGTCAGGGTTGATTTTTTTCGGGAGTAGAACCAGCTGTCCTAAGTGATCTGTGCGCAAGCGGCTGTCCCACTACGTTGCGGGATTATGTAAACCCACATCAAGTGGAGCAAGGAGAGAAGCGGTTTATGCCCCCCCCCAAAAAAAATCAAATCGCCCCCCCCCCAAAGAAAATGGACCCCCTTACTTCTCTGGGACCGCATGCCAATAAACGCACCAGGACGTTTACCCTGCCTATTGCGGAAGAAATACCGATAGCCATTTGGACAGTATACACTTCAGATGCTGAAGTATACGACGTCTCTGTTAATAGTATCGCGGTAAAAGTTACGCCAAACGTTTCAAGTAGTGTTGCCATGTCATCTACTTTATCTGTCAAAGACCGCACGTTAAAGGAGAAAAAAGGAAACGACATAGTGGGTATTTTCGTGTTTACTTATGGTTGGATTTCGGTCGGTTGGGAAATTTCCCCTAATTTTGGGTTTTTGCTGGAACGCACGGAATATGCGTTCCGTGCGTTCCAAACAACATGTACGAGATTTTTAGAAACAAAACCGGAAAACGTGTTGTGTTTTAGAACGTATCTACAAAAAAGAATACTGCTGTGCAATGAATTCACTTATGCATCACCCCGGGCATAGTCTACGTCAAAAATTCAAAGCACCAGTAACTACCCTAATGGAACCAGTAACTAATTCTACCTTTCACCTGCATTGGTGTGCGGTAACTTTTTTATTAAACGTCACAGACAGGCTGCAGGCTTTCTCCTCTGCACCCGCCCGCGCCAGGGAAAATGACCTTAGGCTACGCGCGCCGCGGTGCGGCGGAAAACGGCGAAACGCCTTCTTCGGAATTACGCTCTCTCCGGGCGATTGGAACGGCCGGAGCAACGGCGCGCCGCCGGCAGCAAATCGCGGAGGCCACTGCAGGTGCAGAGGGTCTTGGAGGCGGGGTGTCGTGTCGTCTGCTAAACCGTGGGAGCGGGCCGTGCTCGCTTTGCGGTGCAGGAAAGAACACTTCACTCACTGCGGCGCGTTGTGTTTCCGCGTACAACTGAGCGCTTCCGCTATTCAGTGCCACGATCGCACTCAAATGCGTGTATCGTTAGAAACATTTCACAACTGGTTTGGTTCGGGTACTGGGGTTTATTGCCGCATAATGACTCTGGTTATGAACACTCTGTAGAGAAGGGCTTTGGACACCACGCAAAGCTCTTTAACGGGCACTGATACCGCGCAGCTAGCACGTGTTATTCCATTTCGCTTCTACTGAAACGCGGCACCTGCTACCGCGGCTGAACATAGATCTCCCGGCTGAGTCTAGCCAAGCACTCTAGCCCTCAGCCACCGCGGGGAAACATTTTCAGGACTTCACTGTACTCTGGAAGTAAAGAGGGTCATAGAGAAAAGCTTTATTTTAGATGCAGAGCATCTGATTCACTCGCCTTGTCCCTCCGGAGTCGTCGTCGTCGTCGTCGGCGTTGTCCACCCCTCCCCCATTCTCCTCGCCGCGCCAGCTGCGCTCTCCACCGATCACCCCCTTTCCTCTCCGATAGCGAACACTCTCTCGCGAGGGGCATTGGATTGGATTCGATTGGATTGGATTTGGATTGGATTGGCTTGGCTTGGCTTGGCTTGGCTTGGATGGGATTTGGATAGGATTGGATTGGATTAAAGTGGATTGTGTTGGATTGCGTTGCGTCATAGCCGCGGCAGACGCGCTGGGGCCGGCGCATGTGCAGTACTCTCTCTTCCTCGGTTTCCGCTCCTTCGGGCGCGCTGCGCATATAATCGGTGTGCCGTTCTCCGGCGAAGCATCATCCGCGCTTGGCTCAAACACCTAAGTCCACGCCGCTTTACAAGTACGCCAATGTCGCCATCGACTAAGACCGGCTTACGCAGTCCCCTCAACGTTATGCGCGCTATAAAACGCGGTCCCTTCGCCGCTCCGCCTGTGCGTCGCATCTACACATTGGTTCCCGCGAGGGGAGGTGGGAGTTTTTCTGCGTGTGCTCTATAAAGCACATAACCATATGCCGGAATACGGCGTCTCGCTCGCTTTTTGAAGCAAACCTTTCTGCATCTACCCGTCAACGGTTCTTTCGCGGCGTGCGGGACAATAAACTTCCAACGCGGCGGAGACGCAGGCGGGAGAGGGGGTGCGGCAAATTTAACCAGCGTTCCTGCCTACTCGCGGGCGGGCGCGTCAGTGGTACGGCTTTGTCTTCTGCTTTAGCGACAGTTGTTTTGGGGATGTTATGGCGCAGATACGCGTCCATTGCGCAATGCCTTCGCACGGCTTGATTAATTTGTTCGACGGCGCCTCCTGGGTAACCCGGACCCGAGGCAATTAAGTGGTCGTACGGCAAAGATACGTTAAGGATTGGTTTGCAAGGCGGGAAAACAAAATGTAGACACCACATGGAGTCATCTGGCCGCTAGAGAAAGGCTACCTTTCACGCACTGCTTGCCATGAATAGGACTCCGTTTTCTAAATTGGTGAACAGCAGTTAGGTTGTGTTTTAAGAGGTATTACAAAAGGCGGAAGGAGCAATTGGTTCTGATAAAAAGCGATTATAAAAGTTCTCTCAGCTTCCTCGCAATTCTCGAAGTTAATCGGCATGAATGGGAATCACTAAGCTGACATGCCGGTTCGTTTCGATTTCTGCGCTTGTGTCACGCGGTGGTGTAGCCCCGACATAGCACATTAGGATGGCTAGGTTCTGGCGTCTCACCCTTCCAAAGACGCTCCTCTCCGTTTTCTTTCGACCAACGCACGGCCGGGCTACAGCGGCGGCGTACGACGCTCAAGCGCGGCCTTCGGCGACGCTGCTGCATTCGGGACTCCTGCTTCGCGAATTCTAGGTAACGGCTGGCAGAATGTCTCGTTTCACTCTTTGTAGAGTCCCGTGTATGAATTTAAGCAACGTCACATGGGCAATCGCTGTGGCTGTCGTTTAAAGCTTTGCTTTCTAATCACCTTCACAGCGTGCATTGGAACCAGTTTCTTTTTATCATACTGTTCACGTGCTCAGTCTAGCTCCCAGGCGCTCGCGGATTGCTCGATTCGACTCCGAATGAGACCAACGAACTCATAGAAATCGACAAGGAATGCCTTAAATACGAAACAAAATATCGGAAAATGTTCAGTGCACAAACCGAGTGTTTGTTTATATGTAAGGCATTGCTCGCATTATTAAGCAGGCTGAACGACGATGCACTAATCAAAGTGCTAAAATGTCTTAAAATTGGTCAATCAATCTCCTGGTCTCCACTAAAGGTTTTCCGCCCTCACAGATCTTCCTCGTGTCAGGCGAAACCAATTATATTGCCACGAACGATGTTTTGGGTTAGTTTGTTTATGTTGTTTTCGCCGACCGGCTGTGCCGGCCTGTGTTATCCGTGGGCCAAGCGAAGCGCATGTTCCATTCCTTATGCCGCATGTGTTATCTCCTTTGATAGGGAGGGCGTTTAGAACTAACGTCGCCAGCCTAGAATACTCTTCTTTGATCTACAGTGTTCTTGATTCAATTCGACAGTTCGAGAAACCTTCGTGCCGAGAGATAAATGTCCGCAGAGCAGACGCCGCGGCATTCGATTCGCGACACTCGCCTGTGCACGTCACTTTGTTGACTCGTATTTTGCCGCCTGTGTATTCATTGAGTTGTTAGGGGAGCACAAGTTCGCTCCATTAAACTTGTTTTCCTTGAAGAGAATGGCTCGTCTTTGGCTTCGTGACAATATATGTATTATAATGCACCAGACTATGGGACTAGTCCCGTACTCAGCCGGAGAGTAGGAACGTGGCCTCCGCGATTTGCTGCCGGCGGCGCGCCGTTGCTCCGGCCGTTCCAATCGCCCGGAGAGAGCGTAATTCCGAAGGCTGTTTCGGCGTTTTCCGCCGCACCGCGGCGCGCGTAGCCTAAGGTCATTTTCCCTGGCGCGGGCGGGCGCAGAGGACGAAAACTTGGCCTTCGCAGCCTGTCTGTGACGTTTAATAAAAAAGTTACCCCACACCAATGCAGGTGAAAGGTAGAATTAGTTACTGGTGCCATTAGGGTAGTTACTGGTGCTTCGAATTTTTGACGTAGACTATGCCCGGGGTGATGCATAAGTGAATTCATTGCACAGCAGTATTCTTTTTTGTAGATACGCATGGTTCTAAAACACAACACGTTTTCCGGTTTTGTTTCTAAAAACCTCGTACATGTTGTTTGGAACGCACGGAACGCATATTCCGTGCGTTCCACGCAAGAACCAAATTATGGGAATTCAACCGACCGAAATCCAACCATAAGTAAACACGAAAATACCCACTATGTCGTTTCCTTTTTTCTAATATAACGTGCGGTCTTTGACAGATAAAGTAGATGACATGGCAACACTACTTGAAACGTTTGGCGTAACTTTTACTGCGATACTATTAACAGAGACGTCGTATACTTCAGCATCTGAAGTGTATACTGTCCAAATGGCTATCGGTATTTCTTCCGCAATAGGCAGGGTAAACGTGCTGGTGCCGTTTATTGGCATGCATGCTTGCATATACAAACGTACAGAGAGACGTGGTCTAAGTAATTTAATAAAAATCTTTACCCGAGTTACGATTGGTATAGTTCTCCACTTGATGTGTTTATTCACTAATATCCCGAACAACTTACTTACAGCCGATGTTGTGCATACAGATATTAGTGATCAGCTGAACTGCTCACCGAAAAAAATAATGCCCTTAATATGTCATGACAACAAATTAGCCAATCTAGAAATTCAGAAAGAGTCTTTCGAAAAAATACATATGTAGAGTCGATAGCGATATGAAAGGCATCGGGGAATATTATGACTTTTTTACTCACGGCAAATAATTTGGTAGCGTGATTGCAGTAGGTACTTGAAACCCTAAGCATATTAAAATAAAACGCAAAATATGGTTGATTCGTACCCGTGGAAGCCTAACCGATTATTGACTATCGTAAGTCACCTGCCTATAAACAATACACGAGAGCTCATCGGTATTACGCTGTTTTCGCGCACGCAACGCACACACACGCCACGCCCACGCACACGCACACACACACACGTGCACACATGCACACACACAACGTTCGGATACCCAGAGCGTTCGAAACAACTTCAAAGGCAAAGAAAGCACATTTTCGCGCAGCGTATCGCGCGAAAATGATGTAACAGCGAAAAAAGAATTCAGCACGCTGGCATTCACTCTGCGCGAGATGACAGAACCCTTCTCGCATTCGCCTTTCAAGAAACGACCACTAAAGCTGCGTGCAAATCGTGGGTGTTAAACAACGCACGTTAAAAACTTTGTACTTGTAGGATCGAGTCAAAAATACATAGACCATATATTCAAGTTTTCTAACCGAAGACGCTAGAACGAAGGCAGAATTGCAACTCAATAGCGCAGGCAGCGTCGGCCAGGACGAGCCTTGCTTCAACCTTAGGCTAACGGGCGCCGCCTCGAGTCGTGTGTAGGAGTTAGCAAAATTACACCGCTTCCCTGCTTCCGCGCCGAATGGACGGCCGGAGCACGGCCGCTCGATGGAAACTAGGTTCCATCGAGCGGCCGTGGCCGGAGCAACGGCGCGCCGCCGGCAGCAAATCGCGGAGCCACCAGTGCACTGCTTACCTCAGACGCCCGGCCGCGGTTGGCGCTGGCGCTGCGCGGGGCACGACCCCGCTGCGCGCGTTGTTCGCACCATGAGTGGTCGCCCTGGACATCACACCATGATTTTTGATTGCTGGGTTACGCGCCGACGCAAACGCGGCGATGAGGCGCGCCGTAGTGGAGGGCTCCAGATTTTAAATGCAGAGCATTTCTTTAACTCACATGTAGCGTCCGCCGTGCGTCCGCAACAGCTCAGCGCGCAGGTGCGCCCTCTCCCCCACTCCTCCTCTCCCGCTCACGCTACCCTCCTCGCTCGCAACAGGTCCGCACCCCTCCCCCTACATACATAAAAAAATAATACTTACCGGCGCCTGGTTCGATCCCACGACCCTGCGGGCGGAGCGCAAGGTACATGGTGCTCTACCCACTGCGCCACAAAGCCGACACAGAATGGAAGGCTACGAACGCGCCTTATATCCTTGACTCATTCAAACTACGTCAAGAAGCTGCTGATACAACGCATTCACTACCTGCGGGCGGAACGCGAGGTACATAGTGCTCTTCCCACTGCGCCACAAAATCGACACAGAATGAAAGGCTACGAACGCGCCTTATATCCTTGACTCATTCAAACTACGTCAAGAAGCTGCTGATACAACGCATTCACTACCACCAACTCCCCAAACACTAAACGTTAACGCAATACACCCATCCCTATGCGACGCATTTACTCGAGTCCCCCTCGCGGGGAGATGGGCCCTTTTTTGACCGTCTGGGAATCTTTGCGTGCGCCGGAATCTCGTACACACGCGGGCGCTTTTGCTTTTCGCCTTCATCAGAAAAGCGGCCGCCGCGGCCGGGAATCGAACCCGCGACCTTGTGCTCAGCAACGCAACACCTTAGGCACTGAGCCACCACGGCGGGTGTACATCACACGTTTTCGTCCGAGTAAATTTCAACGAAATGGAGGCGTTTCCTTTTGGTCGATTGATGTTTTTGCGCTTTCAATTCAGTGGTTGCGTTTCATTTTTTGCAGAAGTGTTCTTTTTTTAGAGGGGGGGGGGGGTTGTGGTTTTTTGCAATTTAATTTTGGTTGTTCTCATTTTTACTGAGATCAAGCGTCGCGTTCACTTTGATTCGAGAGGGAAGGGGACGTTAATTTTTGTTCTTAGGTCATTTCCTTCTTTATTTTTAAGATGCTTATCAGGAACATTGTCAATGGAATAACGATTGCCAAATTCACATAAACCATTTTTCCATGTTTACGATAGAATGGGCATCACGATTTTTAGGCGTAGTACTCGCCAAAGAAAAATCGGAATTTAAACAAATATAATACTCCACGCCTCCATGTTTTCTCGCGCTACGGAATGATCGTGGTTGAAGTAAATTCTCAGAATTGCAAGCTTTGGTGCCCAAAGCAGCAAGTCTCAAACTTTTGGAACATCCGTGCTCCATACGACCACCCCTTCCAAGTCAGGGTACCAACTAACGCCAATAAAAAAATCTGCACCATTCGTAATTGACATGGGAAGACGGGAAAGATCGGAGCTTTTGTTCCTCCCTAGCTTAAAATTTTAATCTTAGTTCTGCCCTTTTCTTCAGGGAAAAATGGTTAAAAAGCGCAGCTTTCTTCCTGCAAACTGCACTAAAAGTACACAATCTACCTTCCGATTTCTAAAACTCAAAATCGAAACGTCCGAAGTCATAGTCAACTTCAACTCGGCCAAAGTCCAAAGCCACCGCCCGCGCTAAGAATCCACAAGAAATGCCGAGTCCCCCAAATGCAATGTTAACGCAATTAGAGGGAAAAAAGCGATGATAGCGCTTTCGGATAGTAGACGCCGGCTTCATTGTGCGAGAGACCTAGGTTCGGAGCCGACCACGGGTAGCGTTTTCCTTTTTTTGCGGCTCGCACTCCGAACCCCTGCTCGTGGGATCGTCGCCCACGAGTAATGAGCAACGACGATATTGGGGATGATGATGCTTGTATTGGCTGGCTTGCGCCGTCGGTGGTGGCGTACGGCGACATGCTCTGAGGCACTGTAAACTTTATTCACGTGCTGTAATGAAGACGACGGTGGCGATGAAGACTGTGATGGTTAGGCGCGTATTAGCTGACTTGCGCCGTCGTTGGTGGCGTACGCCGAAGCGCCCTGGCACCACGGAGCAAGATAAACAGGAGCGCCGACTTCGCTCTCTCCGACGGGCCCTTAATCACAGCCGGACTGGAGGAGCGGCGACCGCGCACTGTCATACGGCCTGCGCACTCAAGAAGGAACGATACAGCAGATTCTTGACCGAGTGAGGGCGCGTCGAACCAACCCTCTACCCTCCCAACCCCCCTTTTGCTTAGTCGACGCATCGCCTCTGGCCGAGTGAGTCAACGACGCTTGCCGCAGGTGTTTTGGATCTGCCGCGGAATATCAGCGTTACCAATGAATAACTTCGCTGCTTTATCTCACCAAAAAGAAGACCCGTTGTGCGTTTCAGTTGCATAATTAAGAGTTTTAGCTGTATGTTTTAAACAGTGCGCTCCGCTGCCGGCGGGCCGCCCAGCCCTACCAGAGCGTGAGCAGCAGAAACACTTTTCGCTAAGCGATAACCGTATCTACCGCGACGGGAAACCATTCGCGTCACTGGTCGTGCTCTGGGCGTGTGCAAACCAAGACATCATAAGAAATGAAAAATAGAATTGATATTTCAGTCACGGAAAATGCCGCGTTTATTGCCTGTCTCGCCAGTTTCATATAATAGAGTCGCTGATAAGATATGAAGGCCTCAGATATTTTTCGTCATGTGCCCCATGTTAAAATGGTTCTTTTAAATGTTTGATTCGGCGCTTCCGGATGATAATGTTAGTCTGTTTGACCTTATTAGACGGAAAATTCACACGGGTGGAAGGAATCGCCTATTTTAAGAACGCCCATGTAAATTAACACGGGCAGGTATCACCTGTAGCCACGCCAGGGCTAGGGCAGCAGAAAATGCACGCGCGCCGCTCGTCTACACCGCTCGTGCTGTACACACAGGTCAACTGGCGAGGGTGTGGCCGCAGCACCACGAAATTGCGGCGATGAAAAGTGGGAACTATTGGCACGGCCGGACTGGAGGAGCCTACGAGCGCGCACTTTCATACGGCCTGCGCACCCAACAAGGGAAACGATACAGCAGATTCTCGACAGAGTGCGGGCGCTTCGAACCAACCCTCTACCCTCCCAACCCTCTTTTTTCTTAGTCGACGCATCGCCTCTGGCCGAGCGAGCCGACAACGCTTGCCGCACGTGTTTTGTATCTGCCGCGGAATATCACCGGTACCAATAAATCTCTTCGCTGCTATATCTCACCAAAAAGAAGGCTCGTTGTGCACTTCAGTTGCATGATTAAGAGTTTTAGCTGTACGTTTTAAATGCAGAGCATTTCAGTAACTCACGGTGTCACCCGCGTTGTCCCGTCGTAGTCCGCACCGTCGTTGTCCGCACCCATCCCCCTACACTATATAAAAGAAAATACTATCGGCGTCTGGTTTCGATCCCTAGACCCTGCGGGCGGAACGCAATGTACATGGTGTTCTACCCACTGCGCCACAAAGCCGACACAGAATGGGACGCTACGAACGCGCCTTATATCGTTGACTCATTCAAATTATTGCTGACGAGCGCTCTCTCGTCAGCAGTTGCCACAAGTGCAACAACATTAACGTAACGCAAACTACTTAACGTCGTGCGCCCCCGGAAATGCTCTGCATTTGATCGTGCCCCTCGCGAGGGGGATGTTTCACTGCGTCGCCATGCGAACAGTTTGCCACGCTTTAGTTTTCAGTTCTTTCTTTGCTGGGGTCCCGACGAGCGGCGCCACCTCCTCGCACTTCGCCGCGGGGGGATCCGCGGCGGGGGAGAGAGATGGCGCTGGCGTCTCCGCGGCCGCGTCTGCGGCCTCCGCGGGCACCGGCGCCGGCGCGGGGTCATCGCCCTTCTTTAAAAGTTTAGTTCGCACGCCACGCATGAACAATTTCATCACACTAACACCTACCTTCTCGCACGTGGAACTTCTTTTTTATGATTTTGAAACCTATGCTAGCGAGAAACCTTTTTTCTTTTGTTTTTGCGAACGCCACTGCGCGAGCCGGGGTCTCGGTGGTCGCCGCGAGGCACACGCTCACGAGCTTTTTTTTGACAGTGCGCTCGCTGCCAGCGGTCCGCTCAGCCCGACCGGAGCGTGAGCAGCAGAAACACGTTTAACTAAGCGATAACCGTATCTCCCTCGGCGGGAAATCATTCGCGTCACTGGTCGTGCCCTGTACGCGTGCAAACGAAGGCATCGTCCGAAAGGAAAAATAAGAAGTGATATTTCAGTCACGGAAAATGCCGCGTTTATTTCTGCCTCACCATTTTCATATAATACAGTCGCTGAAAAGATATGAAGGCCTCGCATATTTTTCTTCATGTGCCCCGAGCTAAAATGCTTCTTTCAATTTTTGATTAGGCGTTTCCGAGTAATAATGTTAGGCTGTTTGACCCTATTTGACCGAAAATTCAAAAGGGGGGAATGAGTCGCCTATTTTAATGACGCACATGTAAATTTACACGGACAGGTATCAACTGTAGCCAAGGAGGGCTAGGGCAGTGGCAAATGCGCGCGCGCCGCCGCTCTACCCCGCCCGTGCTGTAGGTCGGCGAGGGTTAAAAACCCCTATATTTGGAAAGTAGCGACTTTCTTAGATCTTTGCCGCCGTTTCCCTTACCCGCCACTGCCCTCCTCGCACACCCTCTCAGGAGGGGAGACGACGGGGCTTCCGCGGGCCGTAATTGGCTGCGGGGAGCGGAAACGTCAACAAACGTCACCGTGACATCTCCCCCGCTCGTCAAGCGGGTGTCTAACTTGTTTGCATTTTTATTTTTTTTCCGCCGGACGCCATTTGCCGCCCTGTGGCCACGGCGACTTTCAGAGCGCTAGCGCTTCTTCGCGCTTGTTCATAATCGCAATGCCGTTCTGCTGCGCCTACCAATGTAATAGTAAAAGTGAAAAAGGATTCTCGCTGTTTACCATTCCGAGTGTCAAAAGAGGTGTCCAGCGTAAGAAGCAGTGGCTGCACAACATTGGAAGGAAAGACTTTGCGCATACCAGAAGGACTTCTTTGTGCGACGTAAGCTACAATTTTTGGTATTTCCGCGCGTGCACGAGGAGTTGACAGAATCTGGTGAACTCACTCTTTCAGTTTCACAGCTATTCTTAATTTTTGCGAAACAAGGCTTCCCTTTTTTTACGGAGAAGCGGGTCGGGACACCGCAAAGTGAGGTCCAGTAAAATTCGCGCCTCTGCATCGATTGAAACTCTAATGCGGATTTAAGATACCTTTATTAAAAATGTATACATTTATTTTCCCCTCTCTATTGGTCTGTAACGGTGTGCTATTTCGGTAGAATTTTTCCCACGTGTCATTAAAAATTGCTGTACAGCTGTATTTTGTTTTAGACATGCTGTAAAGAAGTTGTTTTTGATAGTAAACAAAAAAAACCGCTTATTGTAATATGTTAGTCATGTTCAGCAACACGTATTTTTTTCAATATTTCTGTATTTAAATTTGTATTTTGTATATCTACACGGGTTGCCCATTCGTGAGGTACTGGTTAGAGCTCATGTGTAAATATGAACTTCCACATCACAACAGGAGGACATTGAGTCTATGATTCAGTTCTTTTCTTCTTTTTTGCCAATCGGAATGTTTTAAAACCAATACCAGATAAGTGTTCGTGATACCACGTACACTTTCAAATAATCGTATTATTGTTTTGCACCTCCATTTTATTGAAGATCAATTCGAACCATTCATATTGCAGAAGTACGGGAAAAAAGAGGGTAAAAGCAAACGCCGTTCCAACTTTGTTTTCCCACCGGCCGGCTCCAAAGAAACGAAAACCTCCCGCCAAAAGATGCGAAATTCGCACCCACTTGCAGCAAAGCCCTTAAGGACATTTTGCGTGTGTTGTTGAAGGTTCGAGTTCAAATACTTGTCACGAATGAAGATGCAGAAGTACCTACGATGGAAAGTAGCAAATGCGCAATGCGTGCGGCTGTTGCGAGGTTCGGTGACAGTGCGGTGAAGTTATTTTGTGCATAATTTGTTAGAGAGATATGTTCATTCTTTTTCGTGTTCTTTTCTGATTGTCTTCTTGAACTGCATGTATATATCCTAAAATGTAATGTACGCACCTTTCCTTCGCGTGAGCATGTCTTCGAAAAATGCATTTATATGTCCCAGTATTTTGGGGATGCAGCACGGTGTCCTAACTATATTACAGACGAAGTACAAATAAAGAGTTTTCGTAGAGTGATCTAATCAGCGTGTATTTATTTGTTTTTATAAATAATACCGTCACGGGCGAATTGACATTACAGAGGGGAGTGGGTACAGAAACACAAGAAAGTACCAAAACGCGGCTGAAGGTAGTGATTCCTAATTATGTACTGTTTGCTAATAAACTTCATAGTAAATAAAAGCACTTTAAGCATGGTTCGGTATATAAACTGTTAGCTAGAGCGAAAAAAAAAACGCAACAAACGGAGTGGCAATGTACCTGGCAATAAAATAACAGGATTCTGTGTTTGTCGCCGCTTTTCTCGTCGCCACTTCTTCGTGAAGAGGTTATAACCTGTACGTCCCAATCGTCTGGCATAGCCATCGTGACGTCTGCATGCGACAGTTTTAATAACAACACGTAAAAACGCCGGAGCAACAAGCGATCCCATTGACCCTACCGCAGCGTCTCGAGAGCGCAGGGCGACAAAGCGTGCCGTGTGCAGCGCGCCGGCCGGTGCGAGAGTGAATTCCGAGGAGGAAAGCGGCCGGAGAGAGGAGAGTGTCGCTACTTTCCAAAATAGAGGGGTTTTAGCGAGGGTTAGGGTGCCTCGATACGCATCGAGGCACCCTAGCGAGGGTTGGTCCGCAGCGCCACGAACTAGCGGCGGTGAAAGGTGGGAACTATACCCGAAGCGCAGGCCGTGTGAAAGTGCGCGCCCGCGGAGCACAATGTAGATGACGCTACGAATGGCGCAGCGATCCCCGTGCTCCGGCGCTGCTCAGTTCGCGGGGCGCGTCGGCGAGGCACACTCCGGATGAATTTGTCGTTTGCTCCGGAGGCGGTGCGTTTGGCGCAGCTTCGCGTCCGTTGCGGGCGTGATTAACTGGTTCGCCAGCACCCCCTGGGTAACCGGTACCCGACGGAATTAAGTGGTCGTACGGCGAAGATACGTTATTTGTTTGCAGAACGAAAACACGAAATGTAGCGACCACATTCAGAGATCTAGCCGCTAAAGAAACGCTTCCTTTTCCGCACTTCTGACCCCGAATGGCACTACGTTCCGTAAATTGCCGAATGGGAATTCTGCTGTGTGCTACATGTGTTACAGGAGCCAGCTAGTTCTAACAAACAGCTATTCTAAATGTGGCCTCCACCTCCTCTCGACTTGTAAACTAAACTGGCTGGCTCAAAATCGGAATGAATGCTAAAGTGAGCTCACATGCCGACTTTTTCCAGTATCTATGCTCGTATCACGCGGGGTTGTAACCCCGAGCTTTTGTTCTTCTGCTTTGGGACTGCATACGACAGCACGCATTGCATTATGCGTACTGGTGGTACTGCATACCACGCTACTGTATAGCGCACGGCGCTCCAGAGAACTACATCCACACAGTCGCAAGCAGCTTGCTCCTTGGAAGCAGAGCGCACGTGAAACGCGAAGTGTTGCTTGAGAAATGACGATTGGGGCTAGGTGCTTTTGAAGGCAACACTGAGTTTCAAATCAACTTTCATCTCTTATTCAGGGGCGAAGGGATTAATATTTTTTGTGCTCTTGAGATTGAGGGAAGAGTTTTTCATCTTTCACCTGCAGTTCTTGATTTAAATACGTTATACTACCCGCAGAAAACTTGTTTCTTTTTATATAAACGAGTGCTGTTTGTTCCCCAGAATTGGCAACTACGGCGGCCTTTTGGCGAATGGTAAAGCAGAGGGCAGCATTTACAGGAGAAATATATTGGTGGCAATTTGCGTCCAGGTGTCGGGGCATAACTGTTTACTTAAGGCGCCTGAGTGACGGACTGATTAATTAAAGCTCCCGAAAGCTGTTGTATAATGTCGACCCCAGTTTTTTGTTCTCGCATTGGTCCTCTCGCTGATGGCCCGTGAACAGGACAGAATATTTTTGTTCGAATTTCATTCAGATGGCCGAACACGCTTTTACAACCCAAGGGCTCTTGGCCGACGTCTAGGATTAGTGGCTGTTATGCAATAAAGTTTTCACTCACTGGAAGTACTGTTGGGCTACTTCTGAACGACTTCTGGAAAATTGGTGAATCTCGTTCCTTGAAGCCTATTTCGCAAAGCCTCATTTACAATGCCACTTAAAGAAGGCTCTGGTATTTCTCGTTTTTTAAATAGTTTGGATAAAGGTTTTCGTGGATTGGAGAGACGTGGCGATGCCGTAGGCAACGCCCTGAGGGTAAGCGCAAATGCATGGTTGGATGTCTACATTCGTGAATCGGCATTCACTACGAAACATTCTCAATAGACTGTTAGTATGCAAGCTGCAGGTACCAATTAACGTCGCAAAACATCAAATCAAAACTCTTCCATAATGCTGGGCGTACCAGAGAGAAGCACTATTATTGTGGCAAAGTCGTTGTTTGCATCTCTTGAACTATCTAAATGTTACCGCGGACTGACTACTTCGGTACTGGTACTAATCCTGCAGATCGTCTCTTTTTAAACTTTTATACCATATTGGTGTTCCTCTTGCTATGTAATTTGGTCTCCTAAGGTATCGAAATAATGAAGCAACGGTCAAACGGTGCCCACGATGACGATAGAAATTATAGTTACACAATAAACCTGTCACGTGTTTAATGTATAAGGCGTCAAACCTTATTAAGCCAAACTGTTACCGGACTCTGTTTAATGCATCAGGCTCACTCTCCATCCGTTCTCCCAAAATGCCTGCACACAATGGCTTTAACCAACATCATACCAAAGCGAAAACGACAAGAGCAATGCCAAAAACAGGGACATCGGACATCGCTGCTGGAGTCGAAAGCAAACACTTCCCTGAAATAAAACGAAAATTCCATCAACGCATTTTTAGTTTCCTTTGAGGGGAACCCTCAGTAAAAGGTGCTTTATTCGCACAGCACTAGTGTATAAAATAATTTGTTTCGCGTGGCGTGCCAACAAATGTTACTTTTATTTTTCACGCGGCGTGGGATGGATGATGGCAAGGAAGTACCGTTAATGTGTTCAGAAGAAGGGCGTATGCTTCAGGCGATGACCGGTATTTTAGGCTGCTAGCGTCGTCTTCGGATCTCTGGACGTCCCCTGTGAAGGAAAAATTTGCATTTTTAGCTGGCCCACCACGTGCGAATATTTATTTCTAGTTCGCACACCCATGTGAAAAATAACTTGTCGCTTTCGCACTTATTTTGCTTTTACACGTTGGTTAATAGTACGTGGGCAAGCAAAGTTATCGCCATGTTTGGCAACGGGAATGATTGCCTACACGGTTAAAACTCCACTTTCTGAACGTTCGTAAGACATGTATAACGTGTACATGCGTGTGTGTGCAGTGTGTGAACATGTGGGTACCTGCGTGTTAAGTGTACGCGTGTGCCTGTAGTGCGTGTACCTTGCTGTGTGTGTGTGTGGGGGGGGGGGTGCATGTCTGTGTATGTGTGGGTGTGCGTGTGCGTACGTGCGTATGGGTGTGTGTGCGTGTGTACCTGCAAGTGTGCGTACAGTCATGGACAACTGAATTAGGAACACGAAAATGTGAGGTAGAAGATGTAAAATAGGAAGGCTACTGCTCTTGAAGGTTCAATAATGGCGCACTATTGGTACATTTGGAAATGCACATTTCCCCACTTCGTTAGTGTAATTCAGGAACGCGTCAATTTTATTTCCACGAAAAAAATCGTACTCTTGGTATTTTCTGGTTCATATAGTCATAATCGCGTTTCATATGTCCCCGACCTTCTGCACGTGCGTGCATGTGCGTGTCTGTGTGTGCATGCGTGTATACGTGTGTGAATAGGTGTGGGGGTGTGTGATGACGTGTACGGGTGTCTGTGTGCGCATGCATTTGTGCGTACGTGTTGGTGTGCGTGTGCGTAAGTGAGCGTGTGTGCGCGTGCTTCTGCGTGTCTGTGCGTGTACGTGTGTCTGTACATGCGTGTGCTTGTGTGTACAGGCGCGGGCACTGTCAGAAGTAACACTGCCGACTAGTGCCATAACTAACTCCGCAAAAGTGCTGCGGTAGTGTGCAGTCATCGCTAGAGGTTCAGTTAACTGCCTTTCGCTTGCTGCAGTTACGCAGTGCTTCGCGCTGCGCCGGTGGTGGCGATCTGCAACGCACTCCACGCGCTGCTGTGTTACCTCTAACAGTGGCCGAACTTGTACGTGTAAGAGTACGTGTCTGTGTGCGTGTCTGCGTGTGAACGTCGGTGTATACTGGTGGGTATTTGTGTCTGTACATGTGTATGGGTGCGTGCGTACGTCTATGCGTGTGTGTACAATCGTGATACTGTTAAAACCCGATATAACGAAGTCACCCGAAATCGTGAATTATTTATTATATCGACAACTTCGTAAAATCGTCACTGTCATTTTAGAAGCAGTTGATTTCATTAATTCGGTTTATAAAGGGAGTGGCATCGCAGAACCTACCATGACATCGTAATTCCGGTTGCCACGGCGTTCGCCGGCCGAGAATTAAGCGATACGCTAAAAGTACGCGATGAAAATAATAAGCCAACTTAGGCTGGCCTTAAAGTTGTCGCACCCCAGCAAGCAGTCGCAAGAAAAACAGCGCTTTCCTTTTTAAAGGAGCCATAAAGACAAAACCCGAGTTTGGTTCATTCGAAAGGTTGCCTCGTTAGAATCATACTGACACCACTTTTAACGTACTCTTCGCTTAAAAAGCTATATAATTAGGAAAAAAGGGAATGGCCATGCCACCCACTAGCTCGTTTTCCGCCACATAACCTATGATGTCATACTAGACTGCTGTGGGATTGGCGGAGGCCGGCAATAGCAAACACAATTTAGGCAGAGCTTATAAGCTTCCCGAACGAGCTATTTGCTCCTAAATGCAATGCATATCCATTTTACAGCAGTAAGAATGGTGCGGCAAACAAAAAAGTTACGAAAATACACGTAAACGTAGAAGTACTGATTTGCTCTGCTGTTGTTACTGGGCGCACTACGTTCGTTTTAGCTGAACAGCAGTCCGACGGTTTGGAGTTGTCTTATACGACGCTGGCCGATTGGCGTAAGCGACGTTGCCCTACCTGACCCTGTTTTTCAAGCATACTCCATGTAGAGTGTACTAGAACTAGTTCACTCTACTCCATGTTTCACGAAGCGATTGCTTTCTACCGTAACAAAAACAAGCCAGGTGGGAATACTGTCAAAAACAAAGCAATGGCTGCGTGTTGACTAAGCTAGCACCATCTGGGAGGTTTGACGGCAAGCAAGGCTGGAAAGCCGAATGGCGCATTGTAAATTTGTTTGCATACGCGCCATTATGACTTCATTGTAGACGTTACCAGTACACACGATTTGGCGGGATAATCAAAAGTTTATCCTGAATTGATTACTTTCTCACTGAATACGGCATCCTTTGCTGCTGCGTTATAAAACACGAAACCTTTCAGATAAAACAAACTTGTATTTTGTCTTCATGCTCCTTTATCCACTTCCCCCGCTGAATGCAAGGTTGTTGGCATTATATCCGTAAACAGGGTTTTCTCCAGCTTCTCTGGCGAAGTATGCGCCTGCTCGAGGTTATTTTAACGCAAAAATTTGTAGCTACCTCTACCTGCCAACGGATCTTTCGTGGCGTGCGGGACAAGACACTCCAATGCGGCTGGAGATGGTGAGGGCGCTTTCTGTTCACGGAGCACAGTGTAGATGGCGCGGTGATAGGGCGCTATTACCCAGCGTTCGCCGCACGCAGGTGACTCCTAACACATGAGCTGGTGGTGGAGACGATGGTGAACACAAAGCAGGGCCCATTGTAGAAGAATGGAACTTCATTAGGCAAGTCTGTTGGACAAGTTGGTGCATTATGATTAAAAAAATAGAGCGCTACTTGGACAACGACGGTAAAGAAGGACGACGAGACAAGCGCTCAACCGCTATAAGACTAACTAACACATGAGCTGGTGGTAGAGACGATGGTGAACACAAAACAGGGCCCATTGTAGAAGAAGGGAACTTCATTAGGCAAGTCTGTTGGACAAGTTGGTGCATATGATTAAAAAAATAGAGCGCGACTTGGAACGCGGAAGAAGGACGCGAGAAACCAAGCTAGATGACCATGAGTGTGGGGAGACGAGGGGAAACAAGCGGGCCTTTGAAATGAACCATAACAAATCTGTCGGCAAGTTGGTGCATATTCGGAAATGGGAACGTGCGTGCGCGGGAAAAGCTATACCATTTTCCAAAAGGGAACGAGTTAAAACGCGTGCGAACAAAATAAAATGTTCGGCTAGGTGAATTGGAACTACGTGCTTTGCCGAAGAAGCAACAAATCATGAACAGGGGACAGTTCGCTGTTTTTCCCCAATCTTGCTACGGAACTGAATCCTGTTTCTTCAAAAATAAGAAACCCCCCTCTTTAACATGGGCACCTTCAAATTTTCATTTTTCAGGGGTTTTTAAATGCATCTTTTATATACGACTGGTTTTTTGGGCCTTTCACCAAAAAAGGGGCCCCCAAAAATTCACTATATCAGTGGTTTGACTATACATGCCACCTTACAACAGCAGAGCTGTCTATAGCTAGGTTTGGGCAAAACTTCCGTCCATTCGACAGAAATGCTTAAAACAACAAAAATAACCAAAATAATTAGTTTTTGGCTTCCAGAGCTGGCGGAAATTACTCTTACCCTCAGAGCGTGAACGTAGGTATTTTAGAACAAAATTATTCTGATGTTGTCCACCAAAAAAATTTATTCACTTCTCCGCAGTTCCTAAGCTTACATAATTAGTTAGTTCACTGTGAAAACACAACATATACACCACAGCAACACTACAAGGCAGAAAAAAACTTGATAAATGTTTTTACACCACAGCGTCCGCGTGTAGCTGTATCCGCCACCTCCTATCTACCGCGCTACATATATTTCCTCATTATTTGGCGCCGGGAACAGAACGTTTACACCGTAACGTCCCGCTACATTGTTAAGCCATGGGACAACACGTGCACATAAGGCATGACCGATAAGCTATTTTTTCTAGACTCTGCTTCTATGCGCGCGAACGAACCAAATTTCACCTCACGTTTGTACTTTGCCAAGGGCAAAAACTTATTACATTGCTTGCTGTACTCGGACGACGTCATCCCTTACTATTTGTTCAGAAAAACTGTTGGCATACCGCTGGACACAAGACTTGGCAAAAACGCAGCCTAAGGAAGATACAGCTATGCGGGTCTTTACAACGTTGGAATTCCCGGAATTAAAACTAAGTGCCGCCTTCGTGTACCCAGGGCTACACCCCCAACAAACATGTCTCCCCCAAAAAACTACTTCTGATCCAAGAATTCAACCTGGTTTTTCTTTGGGAGTTCGAACGCAAATTTGAGACCTACGCCTGCACTCCATCAAAGTTTCATTACGTCTGGTACCCTGCACCGGAGATGACAAGGTTCTGTAAAAACTAGAAAATCATCAACGTACCTAAACACTTCTGTGCACATCTCGCTTATGTTCATTTCAAGAGTTCTGTCAACCTTAGCCAGATACAAATGCTGCTATGCACTCGGGCCACCTTCGAGCCTATGCAAATTCTACTTTTTTGTGTGTAGAACCCATCGCGTTCTGAACAAAGGTAGAATTAGGATAAAATAAAAGGATATCAAGGAAACTGCCAACCTATGCACCGCTATTGTTCATAACCTTTATTGCACCGTCGTCATCAGCTACACATTCTCTGACAGTTGACAGAAGCTCGTTATGCGTAATGGCGCAATACAGATCTTCTACATCCATTTTGCACACTTGACAAGCACCACGGTTATGTTCTTCGAGCCATCTCTCAACCACTTCGGAATTTGGCAAACGGAATGGGTCTTTCTGAATTAGTCATTCAAGCGCTTCTGCAGATACGCAGACATACAGGAATGGCATGTCTTGTTCTCGGATACTATTGCACGGAACGGAGCTATTGCTCTATCTTCTGCATTTGTGCTGCGAAGAACCACTTTTACCTCACAGGCGACGCTACTTTTTCCATATGATGGGTTTTTCGTAGTGCGACTGCGCGTTCTTTCATCTGACTCGACTTATCTTCGACTTTTTTCAGATTACGTTCTCAAGCAGTTAGCGATTTTTTACTGAAATCTTATTCAGTGAGGATAACAAAATACCCTTCCTTATCTGCAGCCGTTACATGCAACCAGCTAGCAACATTAAAATCAATTAACGGGTGGGAAGGAGTATAACGTAACCTCGTACCTCCAGTTCTCGATTAGACATCACCACACTCGGACAGAGACCTTGGGCGTTCATCGTCGTTGACGTGACGTTAAATGGCCCTGGCAGCCGCTACACGCTCTGGTGGGCTGTACACGGGCTCGAAGGCGAACTTGGGTCCAAACTTCAAGGCCTTCAGGTGTTTCACTGGCAGGTTCACACCCCCAACGGTAATGACTCTTCCCTTTCCTCTGGAAGCTTACCTTTCTTTGGTAGCCGTAGTGTCGGCCCACGTTTGTGTCAGGGCCACTAGGTGTATACTCTTCAGCTGTCGGTGACCACTCCAGGAACAACTTTGCCTGCCTGGTCTTGCACAGTGCAGCACAGGTTGCACGTAAGAAATCCCCTGGGAAAAAACGGGCTTAGGCTTACGAATCGTTGCACTGAGGGGCAGACTTTCCTTGCATTTCAAACAGTGGAGTCCATAAAACCGTACCATGCCTTTACGACTGGCGGCAAAATTGCATTCCGTGAATACCACGAAGCAATCCTCGGACTACACTTGCGGAAAGCAATCAACAAGGCGAATTTTTCGGGATTATTGAAATCTTAAGTGCAATAACAAAAGAATTAGTAGACCGGTGTATCAGAAATATACTGAAGTTGGATGGCAAGTTGGGCTAGTTGGTTCAGGTTCACGTTCGCATTCAAGTTCAGATTAAAATGTGATCTTCTCGGCGCCAAACAAATTAGGAAAGATATGTAGCGCGGTAGATGGGAGATTGCAGATGCAGCTACACGTGAACGCTGTGATGTAAAACATGTGTCAAGCTTTGCGCGTTGTAGTGTTGCTGTAACATTACCAAAGATGCACCTAGCGAGCTGTTTAACTTGCCAAACAACCGGAACAGACCCGCGATAACGCGAGTATGGCCTTAAGGAGCCACCCTGTCGAGGAAGATAGCAAGGTTTGTTTGACTTGCCTTGACACATAACTATGCGCGGCCAATCCCGCGCCGAAAAAAAGAGAATGTCAAGCCCGCTTATAACGAACTCGAAAGAGAAAGAGCGGCGAAAAGTGGCCGTTATATCAGTACTTCGTTGTATATGGACTCGCCCTTTAAAACGCCCGTAAGTTAGCGAACATGTCGAGCAACCGCTTCGGTAATAAGTTAAGCCTTTTCCATTCATGAAGGGACGCCCGCTGTTTGTTTACGGACGAACTAAACTGCATTTGCGCTGAAGCCGTTGCTACCGGCACAATGCCCGCGAAAGGACGTCTTACGGGCGTCTTCAAAGTCTCCACTCTCCGTAATGGCTTCGACAGCTGTCAGCCGCGCCAGGCTGTGCGAACCGGAAGCTGCGTCGCTTCGGCCGGAGGAAAGCGGTGTTCCAAAGTTTGAACGTCATCACCATTCGTTATCAGCAACTGTACAAACGAAGTTTCGGCGAGCCGTGATCTCTAGATGGCAGCTAAGTAACCAGCCGGCGCGAATATGACACCGGTGATAGCAACGCTTCAGCGGCACTTGATATGGAGTGCCGAGATTACGGGCTGGGCTTTCGCTGGTTGACCACCGCCCTCCTTATTTTCTTTTCCTTACTGCCAGTTTACCTCCGGAGAAACACCGGGAAAGTCGGTGACGTCGGTAGCGGCGTCTGAAATCTGCGCGCGGTGCTCGCCGCTGTGGGTCATCATCATCGCGATTCAATTGAAGCGGTAGACGCACCAGCACGCCTCCTCGCTCTTGCTTCGAGGACTGTTTTGATTTTTTTTTCACTTCGCATGCGGCATATTTTTATTGTGACCGTGTCGGGTGTGTTCGTTGTAAAAGAAGGGCGCTCTGAAAAACGATCGGTATACCTGGACGGAGGTTCAATGGGTACTGTAGGAAAGCACAAGTGCACCGAAATATGGTCGTTGTAACCAATAGATCGTTTTTTTCGGGGGGGTTCGACTGTATCTGTAAACTTATTGGTGCTAGGGGGTTCAACTTTGGTGTAGAGGTGCTCTGGGGCGTTATAAAAGAGGAATGCGAAATGATTAGAACTGATTAATTTCCATGGTTTGATTGATTAACTGATTGATTGATTAAAAGTTTGATTGATTAATTAATCAATAAATCATTAATTTCCATGGCAGATTTTCTGACGAAAATTTGGAACGTCGCGCATCTCAGGGGTCTGTAGCACTCGGTGTAGCACTCGGTGTAGCACTCGGTGTAGCACCCCTGGTGTAGCATTTGGCCGCCGCCACCCATGACTAACCAGCTCAAGTCTCGGCCCTCAGTCCCCAGCAGCTGTAGAGCACCGGTCCACGGCGGCAGTCAGAACAGCGATACAACATAAAGGGCTAAGAATCTCTTATTGCTTTAATAATAAAAGAATTTAATTGTTGGATTTTACTTTCTGTTTATGCGTATGTTCAGCGGAACATGCCGATTTCATTGTACTAGAACAGGTGCGGATATCACGTTTTTCTTTAAAAGAGTCATGAAGACAAAATACAAGTAGGGTTTATTGGAAAGACTGCTTAGTCCCGATAACAATGATACCAATATCATCGCAATCTTCGAACAAGTAACGGAGATATGAAAGAAAACGTGTGAAGCAGTCGCGACCCCCTAGCCAATTTCCCGCAACTTTTCTATGACGTCACGGAACCTTGTTTGTGCGATTGGCCGCCGCCTAACTGACCTGTCGCGATGACACATGACTGGACGTCTGTAATTCGGCTTCTAGTTCCATTTGACCGCATCACTTGAATGCTAACGTGCAATTAACGCACTGAAAATTGTTTTATTCTGGCCCGTATGACGTCATTCTTCCTCATAACACGTCACTGTGGCGCAAAATTTGAAAGTTTTTAAATACTTCTTGCTTTTTTTTCGTTAAAAAGCATCTTTTGTGGCTGTAATGGAGCTGAGTGAGATACTGAATTCTAGTTCTTTCAAATTAAACGAAGTTGTATTTTCTCTTCATGGCTCCTTTAAGCACAAAAGCACATTGTTATTTTTACCAGACATTGTTGCCCGTAATATTGTTCGACGTTTGCACTGCATGGTGGTTAGATGCTTTTAATCAGCCATACAATAAAAATAACTTTATTACTGTATTCATCCCATGTGACACTCATTGTTATTTTGTCTGTGGCTCATTTCAGGAGATGAACCATTATGTAAGTACTGTGTGAAAATAAACCACAAAAAATGAAGGAAGCTCACACTAACCCGGAAGACATGGACAATGAAGCTATACGCAACTTTCACGATCATCACGATGGTTTAAGTTCCCGATTGCAGCTGATTTGCGTCTTCTTCGCTGCCGCAGCGACCTTAACTACGTCATTGTTGCCATAAGTGTGAACTTCCTTCTGTTCTTTTTTTTTTGAAGTGATAATTACTGGAAGGAAGTACGCTATGACGTGCCTTTCTCGTTCCGATTAGGTGTTGTCACGATTGTGACGAAGGTTGGAGTTATTTGGGTTTCGAGCGAGTGTTTCTACGATTGCGGTGAACGCTGAATTTTTTTTTCCGTCAATCTTGGCCAGTTTCCCAAAGCGGGCATGTTTGGCTTCACAAACGTGCACCGCGGGCACCCTGCGGTCGCCGCGAGGCACGCGCTCACGCGCGCGCTGTCGACATTTTGTTAGTATGTTGAACATCGCACAGGAAACGATTTCCTAAACCACTTCGCTTTTAAAAATGCACTAGTAAGTAGCTAGTGCCGGACTGGGACTGGTTTCTGTCGCTTGAGAAGGCCAAGGGCGATTAACCTTCTCCTGGCGCACTTTTCTTTCTTTAATTTCCATCCACGGGGATTTTAGTTTTGTCTACATTTATTAAGCAGGTGCTCATCGAACCGTTTCGCTGTCCACGTCAGAATTCTGCGGTACCCTCCGCGTTCGCTCTCTCTTATCCTCTACTCTTTCAATAGCCCGCTCGCTCGGTTACGCTGACTCGCTAAGACAGTGCGAACGGGAGCAAAATATAAATTCTTATGCGCCTCCGCAGTTCCCGTGGCTTCCATAAGGCTTACAAATGTAAGGGCGCAAAAATATTCATCTGCTGCGACATGGCCTCCGCGATCGACTGCCGGCGCAGCGTTGCCATAGCTCCGACTTCGCCGGGGAGCGGCAGTGAGGCCGAACGTTCAAAGCCTAACGTTCTGCCATACGAGTATCAGATTACAACAGTTAGCATTGGTATTAGTTCGGCTATCACACGGTACAGCGGCGCGAAATATAGTGATGGCAATAATTGGCACCGTGCTTACATAAAATTCCCCGCATTTACCCGAGGGGAAGAATGTGAAAGTGCGAATGCAGGAGTTGAATTTGCGCGGTTCGGTAATGTTCGCGAAAGAGAGATCACACACACGCACACAACTACAAAGAAAGAAAGATGCATTTATTCACAGACACCTATTTGTGTTGTCGTTGTACTTGATTGCTAGAGCGTATCTCAGCTTTGAAATTTCGTGTCAGTACTCCTTTAAGCGGGTGCATTAGCCCTTCTCACGCCCGATTCCTGGCCAATCCCCCACGTGGGTATGTGCCATGCACAGACACCTATTTGTGTTGTCGTTGTACTTCATTGCTAGAGCGGATCTCAGCTTGAAATTTCGTGTCAGTACTCCTTTAAGCGGGTTGCATTAGCCCTTCTCACGCCCGATTCCTGGCCAATCCCCACGTGGTATGTGCCATGTCAGCGGCCAGGCAGCGCGCGCCCATCTCCCCCCGTTTGCCAAGGAAGACGAGGAGATTCCTGGCCAATCCCCACGTGGGTATGTGCCATGTCAGCGGCCAGGCAGCGCGCGCCCATCTCCCCCCGTTGCCAAGGAAGACGAGGAGCGCGCGCACCCGCAGCTGTTGCTATGCGGACGGCGGCGGAATGCGGACGGCGGCGGACGCTTCAGGCTCGCTTAAGAAGTGCACTCGCACTTAAAAGCTTGATAACACACACTTAGCATCAAGATTCGGCCACAGATCACACCAGATCATCGGCTTTGTGCATTCTGCTAGAAAGGAATAAATTTTTCGCCATCCCCATAAATATACACCTTAGCACATTGCAAGCACAAGCACCCTCATGAGAAGCACAGCGTCTCAGAAAGAAGGCAATGCTGTTGCGTCAGCGACGTTCTTCCTCTAAATTCAGTAAAACATAACGTTTTCACGCTTTTCGATGCCGGTGTGTAGATAGAGAATCGGGTAGTTAAAAATGTCCATTTGCGAAAATCAATGGGGAGGTATAGAACCATGTTTAAAGTCTATTCGTTGCAACGTTGCGAAGAAAATGGCGTGTAGCCAATTTCGTTTTGTCTTTGCACACAGAAAGAGCGGAGCTGTTTATTCCGAGCTTAGTACTTCCGTCGCGCCAAAAAACCTCGAAGCTTCAAGAAACAAATCTGGTTAAGGAGGTCCCGGTAGTCGAACCTGGATCCTTTTCCCCCTAAAACCGCCAACCTAACCACTGGACCACCCCGAAGACCAGAGCGGTACGGGGACAGCAGTCGTGGGGTACAGTAACATGGGCTGCAAATAGGAAATTAAAATTCGCGCATCTCCACAAAGGGAATCATGACGAGTGGGCGAAGCACGGGGCATTGTTCTTACCGTAAATCACCCGTGGCATTGCCCACTCGCGCATGTAAATGAGTGACAACGCGTGTGTACAGCATATACAATTCAAATTCAATCCTATCCATTTCAATCCAATCCAATCCCATTCAATGAAACCCAGTCCAATGCTCCTCGCGCTATGCGCAACACTGTGTACACGGACGCAAGTCCGGAACAGAGCGAGGTCCTAAGGTGCTTCGCCCCGAAAAACCACTTCCTGGGGCGGAATCTAACCTGGGTCTTTCGCGTTGTGAATCCGGCGTCTATTCAATTTAAGTATCATGGAGTTTCGGGGACACAGCATTTCCTTTGGGTTCGTAGCGTGGGCGTTAATTGGCTTTCGACTTCGCCGCGGGTTCTAGTGCGTGCTAACGCGGTCCACTTTGGGAGAGATGTGACGAAGGCTTAGGATGGTATTTCCAGTAAAAAGTATTCCAAACTTTCCTCCACAAATTCTCGACCTCCATATACAAACGCGCTCTCACTCGTTGCTGCTGCGTGTTGTGACTCTTTCTAGTGAATGACTCAGACGGTAAGTATAAAAATTGATAATGTAAGTATTCGTACTTTTCTAGAAAATAATTTTTACAGGAACCTGGGAAAACGTATTTTGTTCAACAACGTGTTTCGGTTCTGCCCTAATACCTGTGTAAAAAATACTGCATTTCTTGTGGCTGGGCCGCTGTTTTTGCAGTAACTATTTGAAGCGCTCGAAATTTCGTGAGTAATATTAAGAGGCCACACCAATAAAAAATAGTAATAAAAGAACCAGATGAAAACTACCGGTTGACTACCAGTAAATTTTGAACTGGTCATTCCATTCCGTCTACAGTATGCACTCCCTGTGTTGGTAAAGATGCCAAGTACGTAAAAACCCGCGTATAACACGAGGTTTTTTTTTTTCAAAATATTACTATGTAAAATTTATGCTTCGTATTATATGTGGATCCCAAAGTTTCCAGCCGAAAATTTGCACTTTCGGTTTCGGTTTCAGCGGAGGGTGTGCCGTCTTGCGGTGGCGTTAGCTGGCTGCTGCTTCTCTGAGGCTCTCTCAGCCAGTGCCATTTTGATTGTTTGACCACGCGAAGGATCGGCACGTTCACCGCAAGTCTATCACGATGTCGAGTGCAAGAAGGCAGTATTCCGCTGCAATTAAAAGAAAAGTTATTTTATGTGCCGAGACCGTCGGGAATTGCGCCGCAGGACGGCAGTTCGGAGTCACCGAAGGCAGTGTTCACGGGTGGAGAAAGCAACTGGTGCTTGACTGGATAAAATCTGTGTGGTGTCGGCGGCCTGGAGGACTGTTGGGGGTTCCCGTCAGTGCTCGTGTTGGACGCCTTTCGCTGCCACCTGGCTGATTCCGTGAAGAAGTTTTTTGCGCAAATCCCGCACCGAACTCATTGTCATTCCAGGAGGAATGACATCCCAGCTGCAGCCGCTAGACGTTTGCATCAACAAGCCTTTCAAAGACTGCATCAGGTCCTGCTACCAAGAGTGGATGAGGTCAGGAGACCCGTAAGTGACAGCTACCGGATGGCTGACGCGGGCTTCTCCAGCGGTGCTTTGTAGCTGGATCGCGGATGCGTGGGCCAGCATCCCAGAGGAGCTCGTCAGTCGCTCTTTTAAGAAATCCGCCATCTCGAACGCCCTTGATGGCACTGAGGACCACTTTCTGAGGGAAGACATTTCCGACAAGGCGACTTCAGGAGACAGCGGCAGCGAACCTTACGATGACTGAACGGACGTCGGGAGACAGTGCAAGTGAAAACTGACAATGACTAAACGGCAACTGCAGTGAAAATAAATGTTTTCTGTGCTCTTTACCTCGCATTATATGCGGATGGAAATTTTTTTTCTGATTTTGATGTCCCCGAATCACGCCTCGTATTATACGCTGGTCCGTATTATACGCGGGTTTTTACGGTATTTACTTTACCGCATGTATGAGCATTACCACGATGATTAATGTGGTAACGTTGGGCAATGATATTTTTATTTAGTATTTCGAGTATTTTAATTGCAATTGTCGTCAGCGATAGAAAATATAAAATGCATATTTTATGTACTATACTGTTAGGCCATCTGAATGTTATGTGAAGAAATGTCGGTATTGCAATTATGTTTCAAAACGCCACTAAATGCTGAGGATTCAATAAAAATTTCCAGCCCCACTAGTACGTTTCCCGGGAATTTTAAAGGTACCATTTGGGAGGCCGTAACGTGGGCATATTTATTGCCGTTATCTGGAAAGAAAACAAGTTGCGTCTACAACATTACTGTACCAGGAAAATTGTGTTCTGCGGTTAAGAGATCCTTTGTTAACAAGCAGCTGACATGATTTGAGGTTCTGCAGATGCAAAATAAAAATATGCATCTGATAACGTGCTGTAACTTCTGTTAGGAAATGTTGAGCGCATTGGTTGCCTGGTAGTACATTAATGCAAATGCCGCTTGCAGATTACCCTGCAGACCAGCAATCTCCATACACCGGCGCATCTAGTCGTACTAACCTAGCTCGTCCATTCTTTGGAGCGGTGCTCCTGCTATGTAATCAAATGTCAAGTCCAACGTGTCTTTCTTATTGAAGGAAAGCTGGGCAAAGTATGTTTGAAAAACGCAAACCGCCATAAATATCTACCCGCCCTTCCCTTTGGTAAAACAGTTGTGTTGTTCAGAAACTATATATATTGTGAGCGTGAGCTTGGAATACGAGAGGTTTAGCGACGGGAGCGGGTAATATACCTTTTAAGCTTTGTGTTGTCGTTGCGACATAGTGCGCGATCGTCCTCTCATTTTCATCTTCCTTCTCGACGCGTGATTGGAACGGTTGCTGTCCTTTGTGCCGCGCCCGGCGCTCGCAAATAAAGCGGACTTCAAGCGTTCTCATTGAATCTCTCAATATGTATATATATATATATATATATATTATATATATATATATATATCGCACCAAAATATTCTGGAGGTCGTGGGTTCGGATCCCACCTGGCGGGCATTTTTTCTCCACTTTCTTTCCAAATTTTTTATCTGTTTCAATGATCTACCATATCCTCCCCTTTGCTTTCCCTGGTTTCTGACTGCCAACCCTTATTTCTATATATATATATATATATATATATATATATATTTTTTGCCGCGAACCATACATTGGGTTTGTTTATTTGTGTTTTGCTTTTACCGCCCGGCTGCGCCGGTCTGTGTTATCTCTGCGCCAAGGGAAGCGCGTGTTCCATTCTTTCTTTCTGTGCCGCATGTGTTATCTGTCGTGATAGGGAGAGCATTCCGATCTAACGTGAACAGCCCAAAATAATCTTCTTGGATCTACTATGTTCTCGATGTGAATCGACGTTTCGAGAACCACGCGCGCCGAAAGATAAAAAGCCTGCAGTTGCGGACGCCGGAGCATTCGATTCGACGACACTCGCCTGTGCAAGTCACTTTGTTGACCGCTGCTTCGCCCGCGTCTGTATTCTTTTGAGTTGTTAAGGGGAGCACAAGTTCGCTCCAATAAACGTGTTTCTCATTCAAGACAACTGCATCGTCCTTGTCTTCGTGACATCTGGTACCGGTGGAGGTGCTGGGTACTAAGCCTTTATGCTCTCTACGACATCTCGAAGCCGCCAAGCCAGTCCAACCAGAGAAAGCCCCCGACTGCAAGGATTGCTACCCGAGTTCGGTCTTCTGCCAGAAGGGCCCAAGAGAAGGAACGCTGCAACCAACACCATGGTGCAAGAAACAACGTCGCCAATCATCCTTGCAGCAGCCCGAGAACCGCCATCGTTCCGGGGAGCCCCGCTGAAGACCCCGAAGAATGGTTGGAGAAGCTGGAGCGCGTCCGCATCTTCAACAGGTGGGACGACGAAGAAAACTTTCCGGCATGTCTTCTTTTACTTAGAAGATGCTTGCTCGAACGTGGTTTCGAGAACCATGAGAGCTCTTGGACCAACTTGGACTCAATTCAAAAGGGAGTTCCTTAAGACCTTCACTACCAGTGGTGAGAAAAGAGCGAGCTGCGCTTTTGCTTGAAACTCGAACGCAGCACCCCAACGAAGGAGTTGTGATTTTCGTTGAGGAGATGAAGCGACTTTTTCGTCGTGCGGACCCTGAAATGACCGAGGAAAAGAAGGTCAGGTTTCTAATGCGAGGAGTGAAACAAGAGCTTTTGCTTGCCTAGTCCTTAACCCTCGAAGACAGGGCGGAATTCGCGTCTGAGGCGGCTGCGATGGAGAAGACGCTAGAAATTCGAACGAGGGCACTACGACCACCCTGTCAACGCGCGGTTCTCGGAGACCATCGGTGCCGCAAATGGAAGCTCCGATGACATTGCGAGGAGACCATCCGAGCAGCGGTCAGGGAGGAGCTTCGGAAGCTTTTCCAACGACGCCGCAACCTCAAGTGGCTTCCCTGACCGACGTAATCCGAGAAGAAGTCCAAAACGCACTGGGAACTTCTACGCCGTCGGAAGCACCCCGCGAACCACAAGCCATGACCTACTCCTCGGCTGTTCGTCAACCCCGCCCTGCTCCAACCCGTCGTCAAGAGGCCGAGCCATACCGCCGTCCAATGCCGCCCGCCCGGACGCCCTGTAGACCAATACCAGACGCCAAGGAAGACCGACGTGTGGCGAACGCCCGATAATCGCCCGCTGTGCTACCACTGCGGAGAGGCCCGACCCACATCTACCGTCGCTGTCCCTACAAGAAGCTCGGTTTGCGAGGGTTCTCGTCGACGCCCCACGCCCCCGATACGGCCAGCGCCCTGCTGAGATCGAAGAATACCTCTCCAACACCAACCGAGGACCAGCCCGCTTCAACCGTTCACCGTCGCCCTACCGTATCAGTCACCGAACCGCCGCAGCACTGCTGACTTCTCACGTGGGGGAAACTAAAGCAGCAACTTCGGAGGTAAAGTTGCACAACGGCGGAAAAATGAAAACCCTCCAACGACGCAGCGACTCGCTGAAGACCATCATTCACGACATTCCCTCATCCCGACGACCCCGACCTAGTCCTAACGAGACTCCTGAACACGACAACAGCTACACGGCGCGACCGCGTACCCGACCTGACCGAGACGTCCGTTCAGAAGACGACGACAACGACGATGCACAGTGCCCGGCCGTCAACACGTACAAGCAGAGATACGACGCCCCGACGAACCCGGAACTCAAGGAAGACTGCATCTGACGTCAAGGTTGTCATCGACGGCTTTGACGTAGTCGCCCTTGTAGACACGGGAGCTGACTATTCGGTTAATGAGCGGACCATTTGCGTCTAAAGTGAAGAAGTTTATGACCAGATGGAACGGTCCGCACATACGCACAGCAGGAGGCCACCTCGTGACGCCAAGTGGAACGTGCACATCGCGCGTCACCATAGACGGCACAACGTACCCTGCGGCGTTCGTCATTCTGCCTAACTGCTCCCGCGACGTAATTCTTGGAATGGGACTTTCTGATGGACAACGGTGCAATAATCGATCTGCAGACCAAGTCAATAACTTTTTCCCCAATCACTCCATGACGCCGGAAACCGAACCCCGAACGACATGCTGCTGTAAGGATTGCCGATGATCATGTCACCCTGCCACCCCGCGCAAGCTTGATGGTCGCAGTCTACTGTGAAGATGCTGCTCCTGACGTCGACGCTATCGTAGACATTGATCAAAGGATGCTTCTCGACTGTGGTGTGTCGGTCGCAAGAGGCATTGCGCGCTTCAAGGAACACCAGTCCCACATTTTGGTTACTAATTTCACCGAGGAGTACCAGCATTTCAACAAGGGCGCGGCAATTGCATTCCTCGAAGAAGCGCAAGAAGCAAGTGACGTGATCGCGGTGGCCGACTTTGAACGCACACCCGTAGAAATCTTCAAGCTCCCGCAGCCCTTCGACGTGAATCCGACGCTACCGCAAGAACAACGGAACGAATTATTGGTTTTGCTGCGTCGCTATAGCGAATGTTTTTCGTCGAGCGCAAAACTACGTCAGACCCCTCTGGCGAAGCACCGAATAATAACCGAAGATGGAGCCCTACCTACCCGACAGTCACCGTACCGCGTCTCTTCACACGAACGGGAAGCCATCCGGACTCAAGTCGACGACATGCTCAGCGACGACATTATACAGCCATCGAAAAGCCCCTGGGCTGCGCCCGTCGTACTCGTAAAGAAAAAAAGACGGCACATTAAGGTTTTGTGTTGACTAACAGAACGTCTGAACAAGATCATCGCAGATATGCTGTCAATGTACGTTGACGTTGAACATAAGACTTGGGACAAAGTGCTCCCGTATGTCACGTTTGCGTACAACACGGCTATCCAGGAGACGACGCAGCTGACGCCGTTCGAGCTTGTCTACGGTAGAAGGCCGACTACGATGCTCGACGCCATGCTTCCGCACGTTGAAGACGACGACCCTCAACGCCGACGTACACGGATATATTCAACGTGCGGAGGAGGCCCCGCCAGCTCGCTCGAGTTCGTATAACGGACCAGCAGCTGGTGGATGCGGGCCGCTACAACCTCCGACGCCGAGACGCCGAGTACCAACCAGGGGATCGTGTGTGGTTTTGGACTCCCATCCGACGACGCGGACCTCAGTGAGAAGCTCCTGCGACGGTATTTCGGACCCTACCAGATTCTACGACGTGTCGGCCAACTTACCTACGAGGTGATCCCCGATGGTGATTCCGGAACATCACGACGACGCACGCGGCCCCGAAGTCGTCCACGTGGTTCGCTTAAAACCTTTTCTACGGACGATAACGAATTTTATTTTTATTTTCGGACTGTTCGCTTATGTTAGCATCGGGTCGATGCACTCTTAGAGGGGGGTAATGCCGGCGAACCATACATTGGGTTTGTTTATTTGTGTTTTGCTTTTACCGCCCGGCTGCGCCGGTCTGTGTTATCTCTGCGCCAAGGGAAGCGCGTGTTCCATTCTTTCTTTCTGTGCCGCATGTGTTATCTGTCGTGATAGGGAGAGCATTTCGATCTAACGTGAACAGCCCAAAATAATCTTCTTGGATCTACTATGTTCTCGATGTGAATCGACGTTTCGAGAACCACGCGCGCCGGAAGATAAAAAGCCTGCAGTGCGGACGCCGGAGCATTCGATTCGACGACACTCGCCTGTGCAAGTAACTTTGTTGACCGCTGCTTTGCCGCGTCTGTATTCTTTTGAGTTGTTAAGGGAGCACAAGTTCGCTCCAATGAACGTGTTTCTCATTCAAGACAACTGCATCGTCCTTGTCTTCGTGACAATATATATATAGCGAATCAGAATGGGAAATCAGGGCGTCGTTAAATTGAGCCAGAAATAAGAGTTGGTGGGCAAGAAAATCTCGGAAAGCGAAGGGGAGAATGTGGTAGGTCATTGAAAGAGGTAATGAATTTGGAAATACAGAAAGTGGAGAAAAAATGCCCGCCGGGTGGGATCCGAACCCACGATCTCCAGAATACGCGTCTGCTGCGATGACCATTACGCTACCAGCGGGGCTATTTCCCCCTCCACTTACTGGGGTGTTTATGTCAAGGTATTTTTGTTTCCTGCGTTGGCGGTGGTTAGAGGGGGGGCTCTGGCTGGCAAGCAGAAAATTTGGGACGCGTATCTGATCCTTTCGTTGCAAATATCGTCAAAAGACGATAGTCTTTATCGACCTTTGCAAAGTAAACGCCTCCCTCCGCTTTCCCGCTTACCCTCTCGTGTTCTTTTTGCGTCGCGCTCCTCCCGAGGTAAAGACGCCAAAGCTTTTGCTTAAATCATTTTAAGTTTCCCGCGTTCCATTGCTCCAAACCGGGTTGTCTCGATCCCAACGCTGCCGTACGGCGAAGACGCGGCGTAAATCCAGGGCGCCCTACTTCAACGTTCATAGAACCGCGTTTCCCTACTCCACATGCGTTGCAAGCAGAACGTGGAACCTACCTAGTGGAACCTTCCGTAACTTTTGCCGGTTGATTTCTTAAATGGCGCCAGAAGCTATAGTGGCGCGGGCTACAGCAGGCGACGGTGGAGTGATTGTTTTTCTGCAGTTGATGAAAGTATTTAATTTCGCAAAAGTCAAGCATGTATGATTTTTTTATAAAGGAACACTGCAAAATATCACTTCTGCATTATTCTGTTGTCCTATACTTCCGTAATGTCTTGTTCTTCTTCAACAATGTTGACAAGTATGAACATTACACCGGGCTTAGATGGGTAGATTTAGCTGTGACTATATAAGACAAGTGCGCAGGCATTGTTTTTACTTTGGCCCTGGTGGGCTGAATCGAGTCAAAGACAGGCTTTGGTACTGCCTTTACAAATGTTCCAAAGCGAAATCGCCACGGCTTTACATCGATTGTTGGTCGATGCATACAAAGTAGACCGGATTCCCCCCTCCTTTTGCAGGACACACATTGTTTTGGTACCCAAAAACCGAGGATTCTGTTCAATTACTCTGTGTAACTTCTTACCGCCCAATTAGTCTCACAAATGTTCAATATAAAATATACTTGAAGGTTTGGCTAAACGATTGCAAACAGTAATAAATATCATTGTTGGCCCGCACCAAACCTGCGGGATTAAAGGAAGAACAATTTTCACTAACATACATACAATGCGAAGCATCCTAGAGTGTTGCGATGCGGGTAATGGATGTGGCAATGCTTCAACTCGATCTTGAAAAAGCGTTTGTCCGTGTTGCACATAAAACTTTGTTTTGTATTTTGGAGAACGTGAATGTGGGTGCTGTGATACTGGATGGGGTGAAAATGTGTTATCGGTATGCTTCGCTAGTCTTATTGTCAATAAGTAAGTTACGCCAGGTATTCAGCTTCTATTGTCGGTTAAGCAAGGCTGCCCTTTGAGAGCTCTGTTGTTTGTCATCTACTTGGAACCGTTTTATTTAAAGATTACGAACACTGGAAACATAAGTGGTTATAAGTTTTTTGAGAGCGAAGTAAAAGTATTGGCATATGTTGATGATATAGCCATAGTCTGCAGCGACAAAGAAAGTGTTCGAGAGGCAGTAAAAGAAGCTGGAAAGTTTTGTAAATATTACGGGTAGTGCTATAAGCTGGAAAAAAGCCACTAGGTTTCTGGCACGGGGAGTGGGACGACACGCCTGAGGTTTTTGAATAGGCAGTGGACGGTAACTCCAGCCAAATACTTGGGCGTACCACTGAATAACTACAGGCAGCCTGCCAAATTTTGGACGCTGGAAACAGAGCACGGAAGAGTTCAGACAACTAGGTGGGGTGGGAAGGATTTGTCGAAGTTTGCACGAGCTACTGTGTTCAATTTATTTCTTGTAGCCAAAGTGTTCTATGTCCTTCAGGTGCTGTCGATGACGAGAGTTTCTGTTCAGAAGCTACACAGATTGTTTGCGGTTTTTATTTGGGCATCGACTTGGGAGCGGACCAGCCGCTCGAACCTGTTCCGCGCCGTTTAAAAAGGAGGCTTGGGGCTCTGCCAGTTGTTTCTGAAGCAGATCGTGTCCAGGTTTTGTTTCTTATGGGATCAGAATAATCCCTTTCTACGTACTGTCATTCAAGTGTGCCTTCGAGATCACATACCTAAATTTGTTGTGTCCTCTTTTGGGGGTAGACGAGCGAGTCTATGTGGGTTCATGCGCGAAGTTGTATGGGCGTTCAAATTATTGAGAGTAAGATTTTCGATTGAGTACTTGAGCAATGTACCACGCAAAACGTTCTATAACGACCTCATTGATGTTATGTTACCCATTCCCCTATGCAGGTCTAGGTATGCAGGGGGAAGGGAAGGGTGATGTGCTCAAGAGGGTAAAGAGAATGCCCGTGCGCGCCTCCATTAAAGGTTTCTTTTTTCAGCTCAACACTGGCACGCTTCCTGTAAAGCCATGGCTCCAGGAGAAGGATTAGACATACATTGGAACATTAACTGTCGCTTATGCTTAAAGCCAAAAACTATTCACCACATTTTCCTAGACTGCTCAGACGCGAGATTTCACTGGGACATCCTACAGCGCACTGCTAAAAGGACCTGCCCATAAACCCTTTCGGGACCGGTTTTCTGTCTGTGTGTGATACAGGAGGCGTGCCATTCGACATGTTTATGTTGATCGCCATGCACAGCTTGTGGCGCACAAGGATGGCTGACAGGCATGCCGATCCCAATGCGCAGGCCCGCCAGAGAGGATTTCATTGAGAGTATGGTCAACATATGTGAGGTACACAAAGCGCTACGCGAACTACCTGAATGGTTACCAATGCTTGATGACCTTGTTCAGCTGAAGAGATTTTAAATTTGTGTTATCGCAAAGGTGGCGAATGTTATAATATCACTGTAACCTAGTTTTTTGTTTGAGACAAATGGTAATAAAGAAAAAAAGGCAGACGGACAGACAGACAGACAGACAGACAGAGAGAGAGAGAGAGAGACAGACAGACAGACATACAGACCAAAATTTATGCGTTTAGGTAGCCAAAGAAAGACTATTGCCTTTAAAAGAACAGAACTCCGGCTCGTGCTGTTCCAGGGAGAGGCGCGATAGCGTTCCGAAGGCGGGAAATTCGAATTGCGTTGGACAAACGCCTGTTAAATTCATCAAGAGAAAAGAGGAGTGAGACAGGGAGGGGAAGAGCGTATACGGTGGCAGCAGTGAGTGAATAACGTCGCCACAGCCCACTATGGCGAATCAGTGCTCTGCACTTCCGACAGCTTTCACGATAAGTGGAACTGCTTCAACTTTTTTTACTCTATAAGGACGCGACCGCATTTGATTTGGTCATATTCGTGGACAAATCCGCCGCCGATATCGTCGCCAAGTCAGTCTCCTTCCCATCCGACTCACTGCCCCTAATAGGTGGAAAAGTACTATCCTTACATCAGCTACACTTCCTCTACAGAAGCTGTATCTTTGACGTCAGATTCTACATGCCGTGTTGTAATTTTAATTTAAACGTCACAGAATTCGCTGCAGTTAATCGGGGTTTTTTGATGCCCACACTTTACTTGGTTTCATTTCTGAGGCCCATGCGCTTTCATGCGCTATTCCCAAGGCACAAGGTAACAATAGCGCTTGCTAAAGTACGGCGCTAGAATGTGTCCCTACCACCGGCGCCCTGGCGGGAACTTGTGCAGTGGGCGCCAGAAAGCGAAAACAACGGGCGCCCAATATGAAGGGAAAAATATTTATAGAGAGTCCGCTACCAACCAGCGCGTAAGGAGAAGGATGGAGCAAGTCGGATGCGTGCAGGAAAGAAAGTGTAGGTGGCGCCACTTAACGCGCCGATGCAACGCAGGCGATGAGGCGCGCCTTAGTGGAGGGCTCCCGATAAATTTTGATGACCTGGGAATCTTTGGCGTGCGCCGAAATGTTGTGCACATGGACGATTTTTGCTTTTCGCCTCCATAAGAAAAGCGGCCGCCGCTGCCGGGAATCCAAGCAGCGTCCTCGTGCTCAACAGCTAGAGAGGTAAACATTACTGGTGCACTTTCCAGTAGTGGTGCAGGGCTAGAGGAACAGCAGAGCTGCCGCGCAGTGACGTCACGGCTTGACGGGCGACGCTGAGGCTTGGAAGAGCCATGCCTCGGCTAGCGGAGCCAGCGCGAAGCTATGCACAGTTGCACAGGGGTTGCTAGGTGACGCCCTCATAATTATGTTTACCGAGATTTAATAAACTTGTTATAGAGATTGCTCGAAAGAATTTTATAAACATATTGTGAACATTCTATAGAACATTTCTGTTGAGTTTCCATTGCAAATTGGTCTCCGCGTTTTAATTAAAAGTCTATAGAGCCAAGTCGATGGACCTTATCAAGTCTGAATGTAGTTTCGTATGAGTTTCTTATGGGGTTTTTATAAAACAAATTTAATAAGTTTTCTATGCAATTCTTACTGAGTACCGTCGCAACAGCCTGTTGCATGGGAGTCAGGTTTGAATACAGTTTCTCATAGATTTTTATTAAATTTATGGCAATTATTTTTTTACAAAATTCTTATTGACTATAGTCGTAGCATCCTGCTGCGTGTGAATAAAGTTCGAACAGACTTTTTGATGCGTTTTTATTAAATTTGCCTGGATTAGCTTTCTTAAAATTATTATTGAGTATGGTCGTACCAGCCTGTTGAGTGTGAGTCAGCTTTGAATGCAGTTTCTGACGACTTCCTATTAAAGTTATCACAATTACATTTCTATAAAATTCTTATTGCGCCCCGTCATCACAACCTGTTGCATATGAGCTAAGTCTGAACAGAATGTCTGATGGGTTTTTACTAAATTTATCTCTATTACCTTTCTATAAAATTCTTATTGAGTATAGTCGTAATATAATGTTTCCTGGGAGTCAGGGCTTCTTGCAAGCTTTAACAGAGGAGTTTTGTAGGGGCTGGAACTGTCCGGTGGTGATGTCAGCCATTCCAGGCGCTACCGCTCCCAAGTGCTCCTAAGACGAAGTGATGGGCCGTGCATCGCGCGATCTCGGTTGATGCGGCAGGCAGGTGGCGCAATAGCACCCCAAATATATGCACTGATAAGCTACCGTACCTCAGTGGGTGGGCTATAAAACGCAATACAGAGTCTATTGAAACTCAACACAATGACGGCAATAAGGTGCTTGCTGCGTGTTTGTTATAAAAAGTTTATTGCCTGTCTAATGACCACAGTCCACACATTAGGAGTTCGATCGACCCTATAGAAGGGCTATAAAGAATTTCTTAAAACTCAATATAACGAAGGCAATAAAATTCGTGTCGCATTTTTGCAATAAAAAGTAATAATTTTATATTGGCCGCAGTTTTTACGATGGGAAGGAGATTTGGTTCACACTATAGAACCGCAATATGCAGTGTATTAAAACTTAGTGTCTTGAAGGCAATAAAATGTTGGTTGAGTTTGGGCCATACAAAGTTTGTTGACTTCTTAACGACAACAGTCTATAGGCGATGAGTTTTGACCTTTCAGTGACTCTATAAGAACAAAATAAGGGGTCTAATAAAACTCAACGTCCATTTTCATGAGGGCGCATGAGGTGACGCCTTCACTCCGCAAAGTCTTTTGCTGCGACGGTGTGATAACACCCGGTCTAAACAGCTGCGTTTTTAAAAACCGCTCGTAAGTTCCATGGTCACGTGACAGGCAGGCGGCAGTTCTATGCGCTTTACACGGCCTCCCGTCCGCCATGTTCGGGCGCGTCCGTCTGTTCGGTGCCGCGCCGGCCGGGCGTCGCGTGTTGCGCAGCCTCCGATCACAACCGTACGGGCGCTGCAACCTAATTTGGCGACGTGGCAAGAATAAGACCAGAGAGGAAACGGCGCTTCATTGGGCGAGCAGATAATGTCAAAAGCGCTTGGCCACGGCTAAATAGTGGCATCTCTCGCTAGAGAAGAAACTACGTGGCTGCCGCAATCGGTATTTCACTGCGCAGCCCCGGAATGAAGTGTCCCCTGTCATTTCGTCCATCAGGTGCCGCCACGCTTGCCTTGCCCGTCGCAGTTTTGAAGCCTTATATACCGCGTTGGCTTACATTGTGACAATATCTGGTCGTTTCCGCGCGCACTGAAATGATCCGTTTTGCCTCTAATATGAATTCTTGCGGCGTGGATTAGGCCACCAAGTGGTTCGACAGAACGGTTGAAGGTTATCTCACCGCGTCCGTGCCGAAGTGTTGTGTGCCGCCAGTTTAACGTGACGATGAACGAGGACGACATTCTCGCTTTTTAATTTTTTCACAAAACACACCGCACGTTTCTCGGTTCCTCATGGCTATAGTAACTACCTTTTCAAATTTGCGCTTGAGACCGTTTTCTAAGAACTCGAGTGTTTATTGCCAGGACTGCAAACTCACCGCAGTTTCTCAAAGCCAGCGTACAAATTCCGTTAATTCGGATCAGAAGACCGGAGAGAATGCCCGAAATAACCGAGTGTCAATATTATACGGCCGTAACAAATGAAAAGTGCTTTTTAACATCACCAAACTGTTACTGTTTTTAAAAAGTCAGTGATTGTCATTTGCTTCGCGGAGGGTACGTGCGAGGAAGTCACTTTTTTGCAGACTTCCTTGAGCTGGTCGGTGTGTTCACAGTGGCCGCAGTTGTACACTGCACTGATGACCACAAAGATAGACATTCTAGCTTTCACTTGGTTGTAAACCAGTGCCATACAATATTTGGTGCCTTCAAGATGTACACAACCTCGTTCATTTCCCGTTCCGACTTCGAATGATTTTTTAGCTGAGCCTTTGTTATAAGCTGGGAATTCGAATTAACTGAAGTGCTGCCGCAGCCGAATGCACTGCTGTTTCCCCATCTAAAATTCGTGGCGAGTCCAAGTTAAGAGAACTGCAGTGAACTCTGTACAAATTAAGGAGGGCTTTAGGTCATAGAACAGAGTAGAATTTTAGCTGGACCAGACTACGCCCCCCAATCGACCGAAATTCTGAACTAACACCGGCCGAATTAGCGGGGTTTTCCTGCACTAGCGGCGACCAAGTCTGAGAATGGTATACCTTCACCTCGTGCCCGCATCATAAATTAGTGGTTCCTTACCGTTTGTCTCTTGTTTTCAAATGCTCTGAGGGAAATAGAAAACTTGGGCAGCTTCGTACTCGTAGCGTAAAGACAGCAAACAGAAGCTGGCTTCTAAAGCTAGCTTATTCTTCGCTTGGAAACTCGGCCAAGTTTCAAGTTTTCTGCGGATTTATGCTTCCAGACACGGTCAAGTTTTCTGCGTGGTGTCGTCGTTAGCTCAGAAAATACGAATGAACATTAGGTCTATAAGATACGCACAATGTACGCGTGCCCACCGCCTTTGCGGTGAAACACTAGCGGAGGGTGCCACAGGACGAGCTTTTGCTATAATTTTTACTCGTTCGTTGGCCACCGTTCGGCTAGTGTCGTCTGGCTTGAGGGACGCTATTGAAGACGTTGCTTAACGTTATTGCCTCTCCTGGCCTTTTGGCTTTTTATTTTAGATGCGAAGCATCTCATGCTCGGGGCTATGTCCTTCCCTCCCTTGACGTTGTCCGCCTTACGCAACCCCCCTGCGCATGGCTGGCCAGGCACCGCTGATGATGATTGTGGCAGAATGCCCCTAGGGATTGGCCAACCAAAAAATTCATCACGAGATACCTTCGCGTTCAACCACCGTCGTCATCTTCCGGTACGGGAACCCTGATTAGTATGCGAGGCATTCCTCTTCTCCTCTCCGAAGCTCGCCTCCTCTGCGGGATTGTGCAACGAATGGCAACACATGCGGCTCCGTGCGCGATAATGCGAAGCAGCTTAGGGTTAGAGACGTGACGGTAGCCACTGCATACTCCGCTGGGGGCACCACTGTAGCTCCGCGGTATAAATGACGCGCGCGCGTGCTCCGCTCGCCTCATTCTCCTCCCGTAACGCTGCGATCGAACTGAAAACTAATGGGAACTTGAGTCGACCCCATGTCTGCTTCGCATACTACTCAGGGTTCACCTACGGGAAGATGGTGAATTTTTTTTCCATTGATCCTTCCCTTTGCACCATGAAAACTGTATTTCTATGTTTTGTGTTCTCTACCAAAAGTACCCTTTCGGTTGCGCAGTCTGGTGGACTTTGTGGTCGAAAACGGCGCCGTAGGTTGTTGCCGTGGGGCGTCGATTTTTACGCCGACTATTATGAAAACAGTGAACGTCCAAGCTTGAGAGGCCTGACTGAGTCAGTGGCTGTTTGGTGGCTGTAGCGGCAGAGTTTTGTGTCTTGATGTGCCCGGCCTCTCCACCACACACTCTCTCTCAAAGGTGCTGTGGCGCCCTCTCTCGACTGATTTCAGTATCAGTGTGGCGTTTATACCGAAAGTATTCAAGAGAGGGCGCAGCAGCCCCTGCAAACGTCTATAAGAAGACACTGGATCGAGTTTTAATAATGTGGTGAAATGTATCCGTTTATTCAAGATTTTTTTCCGTATTTTATATTATCGTGTACTTTTTCCGGCCTGGCAACGGCTGCCTAAATGGTGACGGCGCATTGCAAGGATGACCCAAAACACTGCATTTTAGGAACGTGTGCCTCTGGTGCGCAATGGGGTCGGCTTCGTATCGTAAGAGGCCCAAGTTGGGTCCCAACCAGGGGGAGCGGTGATGTTTTGGAGGTTTCCCTTGGCCGCGCATTTGCTTGCTTCAGTGAAATCTCATCGAGAGACGATAGTCGTCTACCGCCTCTGCAACTTAACCCGTAATCTGCTCTTTGCTACCTCTCACTCTCTTCCCCTTCCTGTATCACTTCTCTCTTGATGAATTCAAGGGAGGTTTGTTCAATGCAATTCAATTTTCCCTCCTGCGCATTCGCCGTGCCCGTCTCCTGGGACAGCTCAGGCGATTTTCTTCGTCTTTTGTTTCTTGTTCAGCGTTTACCATCACGAAAGGGAGCTATATTTTTTAAAGACGATAGCCTTTCTTGGGGTTAAACCAAGACATTTTGGTCTGTCCGTACATCTTCCTGTGACTCGATTCAGCCACACGGCCAAAGGGAAACAGAAGCTGCGCAATAGTCTTCCAAATATAAATGGCTAAGTCCGGTGCAAATGTTCATACTTTTCAACATTGTTGAACAAGAACAACACATTACGCACATATAAGGCAGAAAACCAATACATGAAGGATATTTGCAGGGATCCTTTGGTATACAATTCCGGATGCTTGTTTTTTTGCGATAGCAAATGAAATACAGGATAACTGCAGATAACCGTCGCCTCCTTTTGCCAGCGGCACTATAGCTCCTGGCGGCCCTTAAGAAATCAGACGGCAAACGCAACAACAGGTTAAACTATATATGTCCCGACGTTCTGCTTACAAGGCAAGCGGAGAAAGGGCAACGTGGTGTTGCTATAAACGTTGAGAATGGGCGCCTCAATTCAAGCGCATTTCCGCCGTACGGTAGCGCTGGCATCAAAGAACCCGGCCTCTAGCAGTGGAACGCGGTAAATTTGAATTGACTTGGGCAAACCTTTAGTGTGCTTACCTTGGGAGGAGTGGGACAGAAAAGGAGCCGCAATGAGAGGTGAACGGGGAAGCGAAGGGATGTGTTTGCTTGGAAAATGTCGATATACACTGTATTTTTTCGTCGACATATGCAACGAACGGAGCAGATACGCGGCTAATTTTTTGTACTTGTTTTCATCTCGCACTTGCGCCTTTCTGCGTCATTTCGAACGGGTCGTTTTTTTCCTCCAAGGCCATTTATTTTCGCTTACTATTGTTGAAACCAACCCAACGAGCATTCCTAAGTAAATACACACGGAAAATGCCGGGTGTTTACATATATTTTGCCTCAATGTACCTTTAGCTTTATTTGCGCTAAATGATGGGGAAGTTTATGATCAGTGCCAGCGGTGCAAGGAGATATGAACGGTACTGCCTAATGGAACTCTTGGCCATGTAGTGTCTTAACTTTTGTCCGGACTGCTGAATTGAGGGACAAGCGGCGTATCTTTTCGAAGCCTCTCTTTGGGTGCGTGTCGCCGCATGATTGCGGTGGCTAGATACCGTCACCCTGGACAAGCTACGACGATAAGCTGGGCCCCTAACGTGCTCCGCACTTAAAAGGGCCGCAAAAGGGTTCCGAAATCAGGGCGAAGCCAGAAAAAGAAATGTACGTAAAGCTAGCGGCTGTGTCCGGAGACGCCGACATGCCAGTGCGTGTAACGCAGTATTCTTTACGTAACATAATTACTTAGTTCACCGTCGAGTTGTACACAATCAGGAATTTCCTCCTGATGTTAATACATTCCAACGTGTGGTTATAGAAAATTGCCAACGTTGTATTTGATTAGAAATATTCCTCAACACATTTCACTGTACGTTATTGGGTTTAAACGGTTGGTTATTTACAGGAATAGTTATACCAGCAGGTGCCTAAAGAAGTGTCCATATTTGAAACTCTGCTGAATCCTAATAAATAAATGCATCGGCCAACTTGTTATAACGTATCGTGGAAACTTTTTAACACTTGTGTTGTCCGGTATTCCATTCACGAATATATCCTTTGCAGGTCCGTATACAGGCTATACAGGCAAAGACGATATAGTCTTTGACGAAGACGGTACGTATTATTAACCTAGTACACCAGTTATTTACAGCGCACCTCTCGTTACTTACACGAACGAATTTCACCTCTTAGATGTGTTCTTCTAGGCGGGAAACTGCGCCAGTTATGTTTCCGAAGAGGAAACCATCCAAACGGCCATAGAATTAAGAAATATCGTGAGAAGATGGGTAGGCGACAGCGTTTTATTTGGAAAGCTCCGAGGACGATACTTCAACCGATGTAAACGCGAATCATCCCACCCGAATGTCCGAATGTTCGAGGAGAAGCTCAAGGCGATTTTCAGTTCCCGAAACCAGAGAATGTCAAACGTCTGCTGCGCTTCCTGGGTATGGTCGGCTTCTACAGGCACTTCATTCCGAACTGTGCGGACATGGCACGGCCCCTTCATCAGCCGCTAAGGAAGGGCGCCAGGTGGTCATGGACGGCTTCAGAGGAGCAGGCGTTTCAGGCACTATCATAAGCCATCGGCAACACCACAAGCCTGCGGCTGCCAGATCTCAACCGCCCCTTTTGTCCAAACCGACGCAAGTGTGTACGGCATAGCGGCCGTTTTGCTACAGGAGCATAGCGCTGAACTGTACGCTCTGGCGTTTGCCAGCCGCACTCTCTCAGCGGCCGAACAAAACTATTCAGTGACAGAAAAGGGGTGTCTCGCCATAGTGATCGCCCTCAAAAAGTTCAACATGTACTTGGATGGCGCAGATTTCACGATACAGACTGACCAACAAGCGCTGTCGTGGTTGTCATGGCTTCAGAACCCGGCAGGTCGCCTCGCATGCTGGGGGCTAAAGCTGCAGAAGTATCACTACAAATTGGAGTACAAGAAGGGCGCCAGCAACAAAGCCATGGACGCCTTGTCTTGCGCACCCTTACCAGCACAACAGCAACCGGAGCCCCAGGTCTTCGCAATTACAACGCCTGCAGAAGCCTGGGGAACCCTGGTAAGCCGCCATAAGATGCTTGAAGCGCATCAGGCCGACGAACAGAGCAAGCGCATTCGGGAGGCCATTACGGCCGCAGAGAACTGCGATACTGCGGCCGCACGAACACCGGACTACGACTGCTACGTCGAAAGCCAGGATGGCTTGCTACTGAGGTACATTCCAAGTGCAGATTTGGACAGTGGGGAGTCTCCCTTCCGGGTATTCGTACCAAAGCGCATAAGGAGGTATTTTCTGGTATATTACCACGACACTACCCTCCTGGTCATAGTGACGGACAGAAAATGTACGAAAAGCTATGCCGCGTTGTCACATGGCCTCGCCTGAGAAAAGAGGTAATGAAGTACGCCCAGACATGCCCAGTTTGCCAGTTTGTAACGCAAGAGGAGGTAAACCACCTGGCCTCATGAAGTCGGTCGAGAGCCACTTCCCTTGGCAGATCGCGGCGTCCGACGAGATGGGTCCATACCCAAGATCGGTGAAGGGCAATCGTTATCTCCTTGTCGTCAGAGATCATTTCTCCAAGTGGGTCGAGCTGTGCGCGTTATGTAAACTTGACTCAAAGTTGATCTTGGAGAAAATGTTAGATACTTTCACCCGCTTTGGATTTCCCGAACAACTCATAACGGACAGTGCGACGTACTTCACCTGCAAGAACTTCGTGGACACTCGTTCGGTTGTGGGCGTAGTACATAAGAAGACTACGCCGTACCATCTTCAAGCAAGCATTACGGAACGTGTCAACAGGAACTTGAAGATGCTGGCGGCCTTACGGAACGCCACAAAGACTGGGATGCTCGCCTCTCGGAAATGGCGTTTGCAGCTACGTCTACGGTCAATAACTCGACCGGCTTTTCACTGGATGCCCTGCTTTTGGCTGCGACCTGAGTTTTCCTGTTGAAAATTCATTCAGTGACCAGGTCGAAGTGCGCCCTTGCACTCGAACACAGCCGGCAGTACGACAAGGGACGGCGCCGGGTTGAGGTTTCCGTCGGGGACGTAGTACCACGCCGCACACATCTGTTGAGCGATGCAGCAAAAGGGTTTGCTGCTTCCCTGGCTGACCGATGGGAAGTTTCTTGTGAGGTAACAAAGCGCCAATCTCGGATGACTCATAGTTTTTTCAACCTAAACGGAGGACGGGATGCGAGTCCCATAAACATTGACGACCCTAAGGGATATCACGAACGGCACTCTGAAGAAATCTAATATTGTTCATGTTCTTCCAGGATACGCTACCCGCTCAACGATACAGCAACAGGCCTCGAGCGGGAAGACCCTCCTAAATCCGCATTCATCTCAAACCCGGTGGAGAAGTGTTCCTTTGCGGCAGCCCTCCAGTGCTTCTCGGACAACTCGGGAGTTGTCCGGTCTTGGGGAGGGGTAGTGTAGGGATGCAGCCCCTACGAGCGCCCGCGTAGGGTTATTACAGTGCAGTGAGCGCGTCGAACAGCGATACTGGCGTCAGTGCGTCATGTTCCAGTGCGCGCGAGTGTGACGAACAGTGAGCGAAAACAAGTACGTGTAGTGCGCAAACCTGGAACATGCGCACACCCAACGGAGTGGCTTAAAAGCGGCGCTCCCAAGAACAGAGGGGGGAGTGCGCGCACCGGGGCACACGCGAGAGCAGCTGCGGCCGCGGGCTGCGGGCGAGATCTACGGGCGCCGAGCCACAACCATGACGGCCGGACAGTGATGAGCAACCAGCGTCCGCGGTGGACGCTCTTCACCCGTCGTCGGCACAAGTGACTGAAGACGTCATGACGAGTGTACATCACCAGGCCGTAACTTTGTGGACAACCAGTGTTTCAACTGCCGCAATGTTTTCTTTACGCGCACGCTTGCTGTACTGCCGTAATAGTGCCTCCCAAGTTGGTTTCCCTGTTGTTTCCGCCTTTGTTTTCCCGGAATAAACCGGTGATTTGTTCTCATGTGGATCGGCGTTACCTCTTCGGGCGGGTTCAGGGTCGCAAACCCTTTACGCTCGAAGGGCGTTCCTTCAACTTGTAGCTTTATTTGCGCTCAACGATTGGCAAATGTATGACCAGCGCCAGCGGTCCGGGGAGTTTCGAACGGTACTGCCTATATGGAACTCTTAGTCACGTAGTGTCTTAACTTTTGTCCGGAAGGCTGAATTGAGGGACAAGCGGCGTATTTTTTCGAAGCCTCTGTTTGGGTGGTGTCACCGCATAACTGCGGTGGCTAGATACCGTGACCCTGGACAAGCTACGACGATAAGCTGGACCCCTAAAGTGATCCGCACTTAAAAGGGCAGTGAAAGGGTCCTGACATCAGGGAGAGAGCCAGAAAAAGAAATGTACAAAAAACTAGCGGCTGTGTCCGGAGACGCCGAGATACCAGTGGGTGTAACACAGTACTCTTTACTTAACATAATGACTTAGCTCACTGTCGAGTTGTACACAATCAGGAATTTCCGCCTGATGTTAATAAATGCCCTCGTGCGGTTATAGAAAACTGCAAACGTTGTATTTGATTAGAACTATTCCTCAACACATTTCACTGTACGTTATTGGGTTTAAACGTTTGGGTATTTACAGAAATAGTTATACCAGCAGGTGCCTAAAGAAGTGCCAGTATTGAAGACTGTGCTGAAACCCCTAAATAAATGCATCGGTAGACGTGCTATAACGTAGCGCTGATATTTTTAACACTTCTGTTGTCCGGTATTCCATTCACGAATATGTCCTTTACAGGTCCGTACCCAGGCGAAAAACGATATAGTCTTGGACGAAAATGGTACGTATTACTAACCTAGTACATCAATTATTTGCAGCGCACCTCTCGTTCCCTACACGAACGAATTTCACCTCTTTGATGCGTTCTTCTGGGCGGAAAACTGAGGCAGTTATGTTTCAAAAAAGTAAACCATTAAAACAGCTGTAGAAGATATCTAGAAATATATTTAGAAGATGGGCAGGCGAAAGCATTTTATTTGGAACGTGACGTGGACGATACTTCAAGCGATATAACCGTGAATCGTCCCACCCAAATATCTGACTCACTGCCGGTTTTCTTTCCGAAATTCCTGTACCTTCTCCTGTTGCGAAAATGTCTTTACAAAAGTGGCAGCTGGCTCGTGAGTGTGCACGCAAGATTCTGTATTTTAACACGAAAGCGTCTTATGCCGGAGCCCATTAAGATCTAACGGACGTCATATCCGTCAAGGAAATGACATCCCCAGAAAAACTTCCACTGACGCGGCGGCACCGGAATTAGAGCCACAAACTCTTTTGCCGCAACGGGAGGTACAAAATGCGCTGCTACTACGCTATATATACACGCTAGAATAGGACGACAAACGCACCTGATAGCCTTCCTTTAAGATGGTGCTGGCATCTAGGAGAGGCGAAGCAAGTAGTGCATCATGGCTCAAATGAGCGCCGACATTTGGAGCCTCGATGCCAGCGCCTACGTGTACGGCGGACACGGAGCGTAAGCTGCGGAGAAGTCAACTTCCGGATGTCGCGCTCGTGACACGGTCGGCGGCTGCTTTTGCACTAGCGAACCGTGTGTTCACCATGTAATTCACTGACATCACGTTTGGTTTCGTCTTCACTGGACGGTTTGCGAGCTCCTGTGGTTTCAGTCGGATTTACGCAATGTTCCTGCGCGTGCAATCCAGTGTCTAATGTGATGCGTCTAACGGTTTTCATACTGTAGAAATATAAATATCGACGCGCAAGTTCATATCGATGCGCAATGAACATTCAACTGCTCCTGTAAAGGCACATTTCTCTTTCGTATTTTACCGGTTCCTTGGAAGAGAGAACCACAATTTTTTAGTTACACGCCATCGACTGCGCCGTTATAAATGTGGATTTGCTGCTGCAATGCTTCGGTTTGTATGTTTGCTTGTGAACCCCTTGTTATTTGACGCGTCACTGTCAAGCGGAACTCGGTGATCCTCAATTGCTTCTCTGGCAGGTGTTGGCTTTTCTTCGTCGGCTCTGGCGAATGCCTGCCTGGGGATCATTTATTGTGACATCCGAATGAAGCAGCTTCCGGACGCCAGTGTGGTGCGCGCTTCCTCTCCTCACACTTGTCGTAGGTGTGTCATTCATTTGCGAAGGACGCCGCCGAGGCAAAATGACGTGGGCCGCAGTGCAGTGCTGGGATGGCATCTTTTCTTCCGGCAGGGTGGCCTGAGGCTCTGACACAGGAAGACAAAAGCGAGAGCGAAGGGACACAGAAGCAACGCCACCAAAAATGCGCTTAGAGTTCGCCAACCATACGAGCCACCATTCTAATAATAAAATACAAAAGTGTGCGTGCTACCAGACAATGCGTAGACAGGAGGCGGCCTTTGTAGCCTTCAACCCAGTAACCCAGTGTCCGGGCCAATTCCAGTAGTAGCGCCCACATACTTCCCTGGTGAGCTTGGGGAAACATTAATGCTTAATAATTGCCATAGCACCACCGCTGCCATGTTGGACTTGGAAGCGTTGTCATTGTCATGACAACCACGCTAGGACGAGCAGCGGATGGGGGAATGGTGGTGTTTTCGTTCTCTCGGGGCCTTTGATTCTACCCCCCCTCCCCGCCTCTGCGCCCGGCCGTCGGGCCCGACCGGCGCGCAGCTAACGCAGCTATATAATTTAACAACGTATGGGTACGAGCTAGTTGGTACTCCATCTAAACACCGTAGAGCGCAGTAGGCAAGACAAAGGACGAAGGGGACACGGACGAGCGCTACTTGCAACTGAATTTTATTAACAACATGAAAATATATAAATAGGAAAAGATTATCACGCTCACGTGACCACGAAAGGTTGCGAAGCCACCTCGTCATGCAGGCATAATCAGCAGCGTCCATCCAAGAAGGCCAGCTTCTTCGAGGTCAAAGATATGGACGTCGTGCTTACGCAGTCACCAATCTTCTGCATTTCCGTTGCTTCGATATTCTCCCGCGTGCGCTGATCAGAGTCTCGAAATAGCACAGTGCATGCATCGAACAAGGGCTCACACTCGCCGCACTTATGGCAATGAATTGCCAGATTACCCTCCTTTCCTTTCTCCACTTTGTTGTGGTGCTCCCGCAGGCGCGTGTTGAGGCATCGACCCGTTTGACCAATGTACGCTTTTTTACAGGAGAGGGGTAACTTGTAGACAACACCTTCCGCGCAATGCACGTACTGGTTTTTGTGGGTGACGGAGCATTTAGTCTTTCCCTTCCTCACGGGGCACGTTCTGCTGCAGAGACTGGACAGCTTGTCAGGGGCGGACATGACAACTTTCACGCCGGCCTTAGCACCAATTCTTTTCAGGTTGTGTGATAAGCCGTGCATGTACGGGATGACCGCTACCTGTTGGTCCTTTTCCGCCACCTGATCACCGTCCTGTCTCAGATCAGTCTGCGCTCGTTTTTCTTTCCTACGGATGGAGTCAGCCACTGCCACGATCAGATTCTCAGGGTAACCTGCTGAGGTGAGGCGACATACTTGCGCGTGGAAACTGCTGTCCGAGAGGTGATGGCATGATTTCTTAAGCGCATTTGTCAAACATGTACTGGCAATGCCTCTCTTTACGAGCTTCGTATGCGCAGACGCAAACGGTAATATCGGTTTTTTGCTTCGGGGTTCGTAACGCCAACACACATGGGACGGTGAGAATTCCAGGCATAAATCCACAAAATTCAGGAGGTCCTGTTGAGGCACCTCGTGAGTAAACTCAAGTGGCCTGAGGAATTCTTTAAAAATCCCCAGAATGCTTGCCCCGTCCTGATGAAAGGCTCTCACGTTACTCTTCAGTACCACCAAAAAATCGTCGACATAGCGAAACACTTTTATCACACATGTGCCTTTCAACTTGTCTGCAACAATCCTGTCCAAATGGGCCATGACGAGGTTACTTAGTGCCGGAGCAACGCAGGACGCAATACACACCCCTTTCTTCTGTATGTAAATACCCCCATTCCATTGCACATACGTTGACTTCAGGTACAAATCCAACAGCTCCAAAAACCCCTGAACAGAGACACCACATTCATTGGAAAACCGCACTGGGCCAAACCCGAGGATCGCCTCTTCAACACTCGATAGAATCAGGTCATGGGAGAGAGAGTAATAGAGGTCTTTAACGTCTACTGAAAAAGCATTGAAGCCCTCTCCTGAATTATGCCTGCATGACGAAGTGGCTTCGCAACCTTTCGTGGTCACATGAGCGTGATAATCTTTCCTATTTATATGTTTTCGTGTTGCTAATAAAATTCAGTTGTAAGTAGCGCTCGTCCGTGTCCCCTTCGTCCTTTGTCTTGCCTACTGCGCTCTACGGTGTTTAACGCAGCTAGGCCAGACCAATGTACGCCGCGTGGGCAGTAAAGGCGCCAGCTCAAATTTGCACTGGAACACTTAATTTTAAGTAAGCAAACGCGACGTTCTCCGAGAAACACTGATAAGAATGCAATATATATAGAGAATTGTCGTCAAGCGCAGCGTACGCACGACACAATTCCTGTTCTTCAGCTAACCTTCACGACATACAAACAAGTTTCTCACCTTTTTCTACCATGATGCAAAAGACGTCTTATGTTTCGTCCTGATGTTCTTGGCATCTCTTTTTCTGCACCGTAATATCCGAGAAAGCCCACACGAGAAATCTCTGCAGAATCTACCATACAACCACTTAGAAGCCCTCCTATGTGACATAAACGAAGCCTGGGAAAGTGGCCAAATTCCTATGGCGTGGAAAAGGGCACATGTAGTTGCTATTCCAAAACACGGTAAATCACCTGATGACATTAAGCATTGACGCTCTACATCTCTTACCTCCTGCATAGGCGAACTCATGGAAAAGATGGTTCAGGCCTGCATTGAATGGGCTCTAGAAGAAAACCAGGCCTTTTGCTATACGATGACCGGTTTTCGCCAACATGTCTCGGCCCAAGACGCCATACTCCGCATTCACAGAGACATAGTGGAAGTGAAGATGACTGCCCAAAAGTCTTACCATAGTCAGGATCGATATAAAAAAAGCTTTTGACACCATCGCTCATAAGCCAATACTCGAAAAAGCAAAAAGAAACAAATCAGGACCAAAAACCATCCAAAATTTTAGAGATTTCCTCACCAACCGGCTCGTCAAAATCAAGGTAGAAGACCACATCCCTAATCCCCGCAAGCTTACAGCAGAAGTGCCCCAAGGAGCCATACTTTCTCCAACTCTGTTTAACCTGGCCAAGACCGATCTTCCACCCCTTCTGAATGCTATCCCGGGACTAAAACATGCCATCTACGCAGATATTACCCGTTGGTGTCACACCTACTCTCCTGGCACTCAAGAAGAGACGCTGCAGCGAGGTATAGATGCAGTCACTCAATACATGGCGTCTAATGGACTGGTGGGCTCTCCTGAGAAGACTGAGTACACGGTTGTCATCAACTCCAGCAAGGCTCCCGCAAGCGATATCCGGGGACTCATCAAGCTACACCTAAACGCCATCAAAAATTCCTCAAAAACACTCCATACGGACCCTCGGCTTTCACATAGATCAGGACGGCACAGATACAACCCTGGCTGAAAACCATCACTGCACAAGTGAACCAGATGCCCCACATGATAAATAGGGTGTCCTGCAGTTTAAAGGAACATGAAGGTCGCGAGGTGGTGGAAGCACTCTTTATTTCGCGGATCATGTAATGCCTTTTTTACTACTATTTGACAAACACTCAGCACACAAAACTCGAAGTAATTCTCTGCAACGGCACTCGTATCATAACAGGCCCCCCAAGATTCACCCAAAATGACCTCTTATATGCCGCAGGCGCGCTGAATGCACTCAGTGAAACGATTGACACGCACCACCTCGCCCAAACCCAAAGACTACAAACGTCGCCTCAAGGTCGTCTCATCCTTCTTGATCTGGCCGTAACATCTCGCAGCTCCAGCATATTCCACCAGAGCCGCCACCATGGTCATGTCCAGCCAACATAACCTTGAAGCCAATATTCAAACATATGGGTCCCGACCAGTCAAGTCACCGCGCTGACAGGGCAAACCACTACAACAGGGAGACATTTTCCCCAGGAACTACGGTCATTTACACCGACTCTGCGTACAACAAAGACACCAAAATCGGAACGGCAGCTTTTCGCAGCGACGTCCTCTCCGCAGTAGCCAAGTACGCCCCCGCACCATCGTCGACATCCCTGGAGCTTCAGGCTATTGTCAACGTCATAGAAGTACACCAAGATCAAACAAATCTGGTCATCATCATGGACAGCAAATCGCCCATTCGCAATCTACGAGATCATCACTTGTACCCCGACATGCGCTACAAAGTCGCCACCATCACACGTAACCAACCCGAGTTTCATACTACTGTGATTAGGGTCCCTGAACATGCAGGTGTAAAGGTGAATGAGAACGCCCACGTTTTAGGTCGAGCTGCTCTCTATGATCCGGGCACCCCAATACCCTGGCCTCGCTTCTATGACCCAAAAGAGCACCGCCGAGAAATGCATCAGACTTCGTAGAAAGTATTTACGGGACGTAAGAGATCAGAGAACCACCGTCACCTACCCCAGAAAATTCGCCCCCCCCTGACGCTGTCCTCATTCGACGAGCACAAACCGGCACGCTGCCAACACAACACATACAACACTACATAGACGGGCTTCCAGGCACACCAAAATGCTCATACTGCGACCAATACCCCAGCAATGAACACACCCTCTGGACATGCCCAAACATACAAAGCACCCTTAGATCTTCCCTGCAACCAATTCCTGCCACAAAGCGCCCTACTTGCTGGGAGGCATGGGTCCCACCCCTTAAGGAGTTTGAAAAGTTCTATTGGGCCACACTCGTGAACCACATTAAAAACACGCCAGGACTATACACAGCCAGGACTATAGCCTGAACTATAGTCCCTATAACCCAACCAAAAAGCCGAGCAGCCCTTTGGACATAGGTTTCAAAATAGTTTATCTCTCTTACTCTCTGCCCCACAACGTGAGACGCACGCGTTCGCAGTGCCTTGCAACAACGGAGGCTGCGGTGACCGTTATCGCCATGGAGGATGGTTACCACGCATGCGCACCACCAGTCGCTCTGGGAAGAAGCAGAGTGATCAGGGGGAGAGGAGTGTTTCTCTGGGCCGCTGTGTTTAGAAGCGGAAGAATAGAACCGGAACTAAAAAAGGGGCATCAGCCTGGCACGGGTGCATGTGGAGGCATGTGGAACGGGCAGAGTGCGGCGGTATCGTGCCACCAGATGCCTCAACCGTCACCTGCAAATCACGCCACTCATGGCGGCTGTACGTGCCGCATCGCGCTGGCCTCTTATTACGCATCTACAACATGGAGAGCTGGAAACTCGCCAGTACGAAAGATGGCTGTTGAGAGTCAGCTGTAGAGTGCACAGGTTAGGCGCCCCATTGGTCATGTTCGCCCGCAACCGTTGCGGTCGCCGCACGTGCTTTCGTGTCCAAATACTATTCCAGAGCGTAGCCGCGGAGACGTCTACGAAAAGACTCACATATCTGTGGCACAACGACGGAGAGAGAGGGAGATAAAAAACACTTTATTAAACTGAGCTGGTCTTTAGCATGAGAAGTTGGTGGTCGTTGTTATCAGCCCAACGACGACCGAGGTCTCTACATCGCTGTCGTTGGATGCCAGCGCTTCTCTCCACTGTCAGCTGTGCAAATTGATTGGGGACCAAAAGCTTGCCATCTGCCGCAGCGAGTTCATCATCAGGCAATGAACTTAGAGCCCGCCCGCGCAGACTTCTCGCCAAGACCGGCAGGGCTATAAATTTTTGGCGCGCAGTCCTCCCATACACAAATGGCTTATGGGTGTCTCTGTAAAACTGAGGTATCGCCGCCTATGCGTCCCTGTGGTCACCCATGAAAAGGCTTAAGGTGGGCCATAACCAGCTATTAGTTTTTATGCATCTGGCGCTAAAGACTCTAAACCATAAAATTCTCTTTAAACGATTATAAAACATCCTAGTTTGCTTAGCCTATAGAGTACAGCTATTCAGATTACTTTAGCCAGCTAAAGAAATGTGTGGCTAAAGTTCTATAGACCAGCCACTACAAAGCCATTTTAGCTGGCTATTTTAGCCATTGTAGCTGGCTGATCATTGGTTAGCTTTACGTATACAGACTTGAAACAATGCAGCTGTATTTCACCAGCTATTGCAGAGAATTTGCCCTATCGCTGAAAGATACAACCATAAAGGCTCCTTTGGCTGGCTATGGGCGGTTGTCTGGCTTTTAGTCCACAGACTTGAAACCATTCAACGGTCTTTTGTCAGCTACTGGAAAGAATTTGTCCTCAGGCTAAAGAGAGAGAGCCCTAAAAGCTCTTTTGGCTGGCTATACACCTTTGTTTAGCTGTACGTCTAGACTTGAAACCCTTCAGCTGTCTTTTGCCAGCTATGGGAGAGAATTCACCGTAAAGCCGAAGAGAAAAAGCTCCGTTGGCTGGCTATAGGCCGTTGTCTAGCTTTGTCTATAGACTTGAAACTATGCAGTTGTCTTTTGCCAACTACGGGAAAGCATTTGTCCTCAGGCTAAAGAGAGAGAGAGAGAGAGAGAGCCATACAATCTTCTATGGCTGGCTATAGATGATTGTTAGACGAGAGACAGCCATACAAGCTCCTTTGGTTGGCTATAGCCCGTTGTCTGGCTTTAAGTCTACAGACTTGAAACCATAGGTCGGCGTACTCACTCGTGAGTACACTCATTTGTACTCAAACTCACGAGTGAGTACGATGATGAGTGATCACACACCCAGAAAAAAACAGTGAGTATGATGACAAGTGAGTACAGGGGTAAGTCCACTACTCATGAGTACAGTACTCATGAGTACACTACTCATAAGTATGAGTACTCATGAGTACAGTATTCATGAGTATGAGCACTCATGAGTTTGAGTACTAATAAATATGAGTACTCATGAGTACACAGTACTCATGAGTACACAGCACCCATGAGTAAACAGCACTCATGAGTACAATACTCATGAATACTGTTTTTGCGAGTGCTGCACTCTTGAGTATATGCACTCCTGAGTACAGTAGTGCAAACAGTAGTGCAAACAAGAAAACGGACGACAAAAGCTGCCACCCGAAGACACACTGAAAAACGCAGTTTACGGCCACGGCTGCACCGACAACCCCCGAGCTCCCCTGAGCCCGACCCGGCCTGGAGAACAAGAGACGCCCAGACGCAACGCGAGTGCTTACGTTCCGTTTCGCTTTCTCACATGTACTTGCCTTCGCGCAGTAAGTCGCTCAACGACAGTGCACCGCGTCAGACGTTTTCTTCCTTTGTCCTGATTTATATGTAACCTGTGTTTTTCTAATCAATTACACAATTTATTCTTTCTACTTAGTCTTTCATTCGAGCTACGACCTAGCGAACGGTGCAGATGAGTTGATTATTCGTGAGTTATACAAATTGAGTGCTCATGAGTACACATTGAGTACTCATGAGTGCAGAATGAGTAGTACTCATGAGTGCATAATGAGTAGTACTCATGAGTTAAAAATAAGTAGTACTCATGAGTACAGATTGAGTACTCATGAGTACAGAGTGAGTACTCATGAGTACAGATTCAGTACTCATGAGTACAGATTGAGTACGAATACTCGTGAGGACAAATGAGTTTGAGTACAAGTGAGTACGATTACAAATGAGTATTTGATGAGTGAGTACGAGTGATTTTGTAAACCGACGAAGTTTTTGAGTCAGAGTTTGATTGAGTACAGCGTGAATGAAAAAAATTGTGATTGAGTTTGAGTGAGTTCTTTCTGTTTTGCCGACCTATGCTTGAAACTATTCAGTTGTTGATTGTGGGGTTTAATGCGCCGACGCAACGCAAGCGATGAGGCGCGCTGTAGTGGAGGGCTCCGGATTAATTTTGACCACATGGGGATCTGTAACGTACGCCGAAATCTTGTACACACGGCGTTTGGCCTTTGGCCTCCATTAGAAAAGCGGCCGCTGCTGTCCGGACTCGAACCCGCGACCTCGTGCTCAACAGCGCAACGCCTTAGCCCCTGAGCCACCGCGGCGGGTAAATATGCAGTTGCCTTTTGCCAACTACTGGAAAGATTTGTCCTCCGGCTAAAGAGGGAGAGCTATAAAAACCCTTCATTTATTTACTATTAAAGGGTTTTACATGAGGGGTGGACATTTATAGGTAACAATGTGGTTGATGGTCAATACATAATGTCAGTACAAAATGTCTTCGATGGCTTCGTGAAATTGAATGGGACTGGAGAGGACAACGGTGTCAGTTGGCAGATCGTTCCAGTCTTTTGCTGTTTTGAGAAAAAAAGAATGCTGATAGGCAGAAGTGAGCATCTTTCCTGGATAAACAGCCAAGCGGTGGTTGATGCGGTCAGAGTGACGATGAACTTCTTCAATTACTGTCGGAGCAGTGCGTGAAGGATAAAACTTATGAAACAAGCACAGCCGCTTAACTTTACGCCTTCTTTCGAGTGCTGGAAGATTAGCTTGGCTTTTTAGTTTAGTGACGCTTATGTGGTAGGAGTAGGCCGAAGAAATAAACCTTTCCTCGCGGTTTCGCACAGATTCGAATGTATGAGATAAGTTAGACAGGTGGGATCCCAGATTGCCCATGCGTACTCAAGTTTAGGTCTTACTAATGTTTGATATGATAGCAATTTGACAGATGAAGAACAAAAACGTAAATTACGGTGCAGATAACCAAGAACGTGATTAGCATCGTTGGTCACGTTTAAATGTGAGTTGACCAAGTCAGATCCTGGGTTAAAAAAACACCTAGTTATGTACAGGTTTCAACAGAAGAAACGCTAGAAGTACCAATTACGTAGCGATGCGACACATATGTCGTTCTGCGGTGGAACGACAGTAATAAGGTTTTAGTGACATGTAGAGACATTAACCATGTATCACATTAATTTATAATAATACTTAGGTCACGCTGGAGAATCAAATTGTCGTTACTAGTGTAGATGGGACGATATACGACGCAATGGTCAGCAAATAGACGTATGTTAGATTGAATATTAGTTGGCAAGTCATTTATGTAACTGAGAAATTGCAAGGGCCCTAAAACTGTTCCTTGAGGTACTCCTGAGAGAACGGGAGATAAACTAGATCAGTGCGAGTTAGCGAATAAAAACTGCTAGAGGTTATTTGAGAAATTTTGTAACCAAGTTAATACAGCAAGATCTAGGTTTAGGCGAAATATCTTTACAAATAATCTGTTATGTGGAACTTTCTCAAATGCCTTCTCGAAATCAAGAATACGGAATCTACAGTAACAATATTTTCCAGGCTGATACTTATGTCGTTAATAAATAAAGCTAACTGAGGGCCACATGATAGTGTGTTGGTGTCACCCGTTTCCTTTAAATTAGGGTGCACTGTCGGAAGATATGGGGAGTCGACTCAGAAAGCCAACAAACCCCACCGAATCCACAGGGCACAGGTGACAGAGGGGGTGGCCGTCTGATGTGCGGCTTTCGCCGACAGAGCGGCAAGAATGAGCTAAGAGCCTTGAACGGAAAAACCAGCACAAAGACTTATATTTAGACAGACAAGTTACAAACACAAGCACGAGGTACGGATCGATATAACAGACAACTTAGATGGAATTCAAATACAAGAAACAGCCAATTCGACAAAATGATACAACAGGAGCGTTACAGAAATGAATATTACAAATCGGAGCAGTTAACTAAAAGAAAACGAACAGTTCGATGCATATGAGAGACAGAAGTCCCAGCATATTCACCGACCGGGCCGGACGATGCACCGCTGTCGGAGGCGATTCGGCTACCTGGGAAGCGTGGCTTCGCTGTAGGCCAGGCCGTCCGAGACGATCACGGTGATTCGAGGCCCGGGAGCACGTTGGAGTCCTCCAGGGCGCGGGTCGCCGATGGTGTGATGTACAAACTGGCAGGTGCAGTTGTCAATCACGACGTCCAAACGTAGCTGGTTTGCTTAGGCGCGGCTTCTCTTTTTATACCGTGCCGGCGCGGAGAAGGAGAGCACAACACGCAACGCGCCCCGCCGCCGTCAGCGAAATAACTTCCCTCTTCTCCCATTCCTAGAATGAATCGACGCTCTTTAGCACTGGCAAGGCCACGCGCACCTCCTCGAAAGTACTGGAAGCTTCGACGAAACCGGAGCGGCGGAGGGTTTATTTTTGTTGTTTTCTTGCCGGCGAGCCGGCGGGTGATCGCTATTACCGCCTCTTCGTTCGAGAAGTTCCAGCCCTGTCTCGGGGCGAATAGAACCGGAACTGAATGAATCGGACGAGCTGTAAGAAGAATTAGGCGCTGTACAATAAATGAAAAATTTATACGGTACTTTTAGACGTCGTACGCTCGAGTTTGTGACACAGCCCCCCAGTTTCAGAATATATGCAATAATATTCCCAAAAACTCACAAGGTCGTGCGTTCGCGTCGTTCACACTTAGGGAACAAAAGAGGCTGTGCCTACGAACACAAAATCAAGTACAGCCAATGTTCTTCATAGTAATAATGACAGGTACAGAATTCGCGTACAGAACAGCGGTTTGGCGCAGATTTCTCAACAAATACACATCCTAGGGACAACTCATAAGTTTAAAAACAATAAAGTTCTAGCATTCGAATTAAACCAGTGCCCATAATAAATGTCTGGCCAGTAGTCATTACAAGTGCGAAATTCGTGAAAATACATCGTGCGCTCCAGTGCGAAAGTCTCGTAGGCTCAAATACTATGAGTATACGTCAGTACACCAGAAATACAATGCACTGGTACAATGAAATGCATAAGAAACATAACTAATATGTTGTTCACAAACAATAACATGCAACCGCAACGTTCACGAATGTCACCACTAGTAACGCCAACACTACACGGCAAATGTACTGTACAACAGCGAAAGTAACGTTTACGCAGAACGCAACTAGTACGTGAATATACCCTGTACAGCCAGAGTGACAAAATAAGTACAAGTTTCGCGTACAGTACGACAGAGAAACAATGAATACAACGTTCAAGTATACAGTACTCGACGTGAAAATACAACTCTGTCTTACACAATTCCACTCATATCCCACGTGCATACATAAATTGGCATTCTTCAGGTTTATCCCGTGTCTATCGGGCGCTTGCGCAACTGCGCCTGCGGAATTCTTCTCTTCGGAGAAGATCCTTTCCAAAGGTCGCGCGAAGCGACAAACTGTTTCGTGACCGCCGTGATAAGCGGTCTCTGCGAAATGTTTCACTGGCCTGGGCCTTCACCTGGTGAACGACCGAGTGGCTAATAACGGATTGGCGCTTCTTCCCACCTGTCCGTCGGGACAAATGGCTGTGGACATGTTTTCTCTTACTCTTGAGCCGAAACCTGCACTCTTTGTTTCGGCAGCTCAGCTGCTTGCACAATTTTGGGAGGCCGGTTTTCATTGACTTGCTTTTTTACAGGCCCTTCGGAACTCCGTTCTCTTCTAAGCGGCACAGTCGCAGCGGCCGCAGATTTTGAGAGCCGGAACTGTGCCGGCTTCCCTTTGGCCGGTGCCCGCGTTACGACGAGCACGGCTTCGCCTCTCTCCGAAGCATCGAATCGGGGTTCTTCTTTCGAAACAGCGGGTGGTTTCTCTCCCACCGCTAAAGTCACAGGATCGTCGCCGACGCTTATGTACGGCGCGTTCCATCCGCGGAGTGCGGCTCCGCTTCGCACGGGGGTTTCAAACTTGACCTTAGAGTCAGTCTCTTTGCTCCTCGAGCTGGCAGTTTCGAAAGCGACGCTAGTCTGCCCAGCGAATTCGCAGTCTCCAGCTGGGTCTTCCTGCACAACGAACGGGCAACTACCCGTGTCTTTCGGAAAGACAACGGTTTCCTCGGGCACTCTCCCCGCAATATCGAGTCCCCCTTCGTCTAAAAGGGTTCGGCCCCGACGTCGTGATGGCATCCACAACCGGGATGTTATCTCCATCCTCAAGCTCCGCATCACCTGTAGGATCCTCGTCCTTCCAGGTATGAAGTGGTTCGCTTTCGCACAATTCTGGAGGTATTTCCTCCTTGCTGATTGCGGATACTTCCGCCTTCTTCACCTCCGGAGCTATCCTGGCATTCTTTTGCCTTCTCACGGTTAGTACTTTGGCCACTATTCTCATCTCTCGAATTTTCATCATTGAGTTCATCTTTTCGATGGAACTCATTTCGCACAATCTCTGTGCTCCTATTCATGTCTTGATACACGGCAGCCACAGCTGCCTCTCCAGCCGACTTATCGCGGTGTGGCTCCTCAATAAGTGGCTCTTCCACCTCCACGGGTGGCGGTTCTTCTGGGGCAGTTAAAGTTATCGGGTCGTCGGGATCTCTGGCTCCGTCGATGTTGCCGAGGATGAGGTCATACATGGACCTCTCCATGCAAAGGGCGGTTACGCTTCCCGTGTAGTAGGGAGTCTCCACCGCGATCTGAGCTACCGGCAACTCTCGCATTGAGCCGTCCATAAAGTACACTGGGTTTACTTCCCCAGTGAATTCCTCCTCTCGGACTAAGTCCGTTCGCACAATAACTGTGTTGGTGCCGGTGGAACGCAAAACGGTAATGGTTTTGCCTGACAATTTTCCCTTACCCAACGGCACTCTCTTCGACCCGACAGCCGTAATGGCACCCACGACGTGAATTTTCGTGCCCCTTTTCGCTCCTCAGAGCTATCAATAGCATCGTAATTGCTTGGGTGCTCTGGGAGGTGCGTATTTGCGCAAATCCTGGCGCCTTCATCGTTGCTGCTCCTGCATGTCGCAGCCTTGTGTCCAGCCCCGCCCGCCCACTTAAAAACACCTGGAAGCACTACTTCTCGTAAAGTTGCTCCAGCAGTCCTTGGCAATGTGCCCAAACTTGTTACAAGAGTAACATTTCAGCGGGGGTTTTTGGCTGGTCCTACTTCGGTCCGCTACCGCGTTTCCGAAATTTACCTTAACCTTTTCAAGGTTGGTACTGAGACACAGGCGCCTATTCTCTCCTCTCATGCTCCGATCTCTGATGAGCAGTCGAGCTTCAAACGTTGAGCATCAACATTTGCTCCTGTTAGCTCCTCTTTGCTTGCTTTCTCCTCTCGCTCCAACCGAATTGTCTCCGAAATTCTTTCTCTCTTTTCCTCTCAGCTTCTGTTCGTGCTGCCTGTCTTGCTCTCTTAACTTTCTCGTTTTCTTCTTTTTCTTTCTGCGCAACCCACTTTCGTAGTTCGGCCCCTGACAGGCCCAGTTGGCAGCCCAACGCTACAATTTTCTCTAAATCCATGATGCAAATGTATCGCAATCGAGTTACGATACCCTAGCCTCTAGCTAGGAATATCTACAACAGAGAAAGTTAGCAAGAGCACCCGCTTATAAAGGCACTAACAACCTATGCCAAAAAGTTCCAGGCTCGCTCTTCTCCTCACCGCTCACATCAGACGTCCTGCCGTGGACGCCAGAAATTGTCACCCGTTTCCTTTAAATTAGGGTGCACTGTCGGAAGATATGGGGAGTCGACTCCAGAAAGCCAACAAACCCCACCGAATCCACAGGGCACAGGTGACAGAGGGGGTGGCCGTCTGATGTGCGGCTTTCGCCGACCAGAGCGGCAAGAATGAGTAAGAGCCTTGAACGGAAAACAGCACAAAGACTTATATTTAGACAGACAAGTTACAAACACAAGCACGAGGTAACAGATCGATAATAACAGACAACTTAGATGGAATTCAAATACAAGAAACAGTCCAATTCGACAAAATGATACAAACAGGAGCGTTCAGAAATGAATATTACAAATCGGAGCAGTTAACTAAAAGAAAATGAACAGTTCGATGCATATGAGAGACAGAGTCCCAGCATATTCACCGACCGGGCCGGACGATGCACCGCTGTCGGAGGCGATTCGGCTACCTGGGGAGCGTGGCTTCGCAGTAGGCCAGGCCGTCCGAGACGATCACGGTGATTCGAGGCCCGGGAGCACGTTGGAGTCCTCCAGGGCGCGGGTCGCCGATGGTGTGATGTACAAACTGGCAGGTGCAGTTGTCAATCACGACGTCCAAACGTAGCTGGTTTGCTTAGGCGCGGCTTCTCTTTTTATAACCGTGCCGGCGCGGAGAAGGAGAGCACAACACGCAACGCGCCCGCCGCCGTCAGCGAAATAACTTCCCTCTTCTCCATTCTAGAATGATCGACGCTCTTTAGCACTGGCAAGGCCACGCGCACCTCCTCGAAAGTACTGGAAGCTTCGACGAAACCGGAGCGACGGAGGGTTTATTTTTGTTGTTTTCTTGCCGGCGAGCCGGCGGGTGATCGTATTACCGCCTCTTCGTTCGCGAAAGTTCCAGCCCTGTCTCGGGGCGAATAGAACCGGACTGAATGAATCGGACGAGTGTAAGAAGAATTAGGCGCTGTACAATAAAATGAAAAATTTATACGGTACTTTTAGACGTCGTACGCTCGAGTTTGTGACAGTTGGGACTTGAGGAATTTTGTAACGTGGGAGTAAATAACGTGTTCCATTAATTCGCATGGTATGCTGGTGAGTGAGACCGGACGGTAGCTATTCTGAGATGATGGGTTACCGTTTTTGGTACTGGAATGATCTTTCCCGCCTTCCAGTCCTGTGGCACCACTCCAGATGATAGTGATTGCTGGAAAATGAGCGAAAGCATTGCACTAGATATGTATTTAGTATTTTTTAGGATTTTTGAATTGATGCCATCCACGCCCGATGATGAACTGAGCTTGAGCAATTCACTCAGTTTCGTTATGCTGTTAGCTTCAAAGGTAATGCCAGGCATGACGGGGTGATCGTAGAAAGGAAAGTTGGGTAATTCTGTATCGGGTTCTTTGGTGAACGCCGAGCCAAAGGCACAGCTTAATTTCTTGGCACCATCAAAAACTGGAATAGGACAGTTGTGTTCGTCACGCAAGCCGATCGGTTTTGAATGGTTCTGGTTAACTGTTTTCTAGAACTGTTTAGGGTTATTCTGTATTCGTCATACTAGGTGGAGATGTGTTATGAAAGACTGTTTGGCTTTAGCCGAAAAGTTAAAAAATAATATATCAGGGAAGCATTGCGCACTCGCGCGCAAGACTAGAATAGGGAAGCTGTTGTAGGTGAGCATTGCTGGACACATAGTTCAGGTTCAGTACCATTATTTGCATAGTTACAGTGCTAGTAAGCATCATATGCATCGAAATGGTCATCGTCTTTTTGCGGCGAGTGGTGTCACTAGCACTGTTTTTAGCTTTGCTGTTTTATATTGGCTCTTTTTGTTCTTGAGTCGTTTGAGTGAGTTATTAAACCAAGGGTTAGTTGGTCGTTCAATTACAGAAATAGTGGGGACGTATTTTTTTGTTAGAGTTTGCATTTTATTCTTAAAAAGTAACCAGTTACTGTAGACTCAACGATCAAAAATGTTAGGAAAAAATTCGTCATAAAAAGTTACAAGTGTTACAAAAAGTTACAGTTGGCTCGTTATAGACGATTCCTTAGCTCTACGTCTACAGACTTCAAACCATTCAGCTGTCTTTCGGCAGCTATTGGAGAGAATGTGCCCAACAGCTGAAGAGAGACAGCCAAAAAAGCTCCTTTGGCCTGCTATAGGCCGTTGCCTACCATAAAGTCTACAGACTTGAAGCCATTTAGCTGTATTTTGCTAGCTATTGGAAAGAATTTGCCGTAAAGCTAAAGAGAGAGCCATAAAAGCTTCTGCAGCTGCCTACAGAGCAATATATGACTGTAAACCTTTAAACGTGTTACAGTTTAGCAACATTTAGCGGGCTCTGAAAAAGTGTTTGTCGCCGGATCTACAGACTCGCATCCAAAAAAGCTTCCTTAGCTAGCTACATAGGGATATAAAGTTCCAAGCCTCTAACCGCTTATAGGAAAGTTAGCCCATCAAGCTTCAACTCGAGCAACCAAGAAATACCATTGAGATGGTTTCAAAATGACTTATGACGCGAAATGCATGATTTACCTCGCTACACACATTGGGAAATGATGATGTCGATCAGCCGGTAATACAGCAGTGTTGGTTAAGCAGCGTTAGTTATTGAGTATACCAACAATGTAAAAAGTAAAATCAAAGGCAGCTACTGATAAAGACTCAAATTCAGGTTGCAACTTGGGATACTGCCGGTCGGCAAAGCTTGCAAATGTAGGTTAAGCGAATGACGTATAAGTTCCGCGGATTTTTCTGCGGCCCTTAACTCCCTGGATCAGGTAGAAAAGCGTGCTTCTCTCAAAACTGCCCTCTCAGCTCCTAATCTGATTGGAAATAACTTTCGCCGCCCACCGTACGAGTGGAGACGTGGCGAAAAACGTGGAGGCAGCTGTAACCCCCGCATGGCCTCTCCCGCTGAGCGGAATTTGGGATTAGTCTTGGAGTAAAGGAGAGAAACATGAGAATATGGACCCACGGCGGACCGAAGGAGGTGCAGAAAGTACATTGGGGGGATTGATAAAAAGGCAGGGGACACACCCTTGCTTGCTGTCTGATGTTTGGTTGTCTTTGTTTGGCAGACCGGTTTTGGCGATGGGACAGAAAGCTTTCGTTGAATTCAAGAGGGCGGTGTGCCGCGCCGCTTTAGTATTCGTGCTCGCACCGATGATAGTGACAGACAGTTTTTCCGTGAGTACTGAGAACAGATACAGTTTCTCGGATGAAGAAAGCAAGCCGTTAAGTGATGTTGTATTTACCAAATAATAACAATTATTAGCAAACAACTTAGAAGAAGGTCGAAATGGGCAGGCATCTCCGCACTATTTCTTTGCGCGACGTTCCTGCATATAAGCCTCGTGCGCTGGTATGGTGGCGCCACTGAATTCGAACCAGTGGAGCGCCCCGTGGCGCCGCTCCGCATCTATTGCTTGTTCCGTGCTTACTCCTGTCCGCGTATCCCGTGCGCGCCGTGACTGCGCACGATGGAGCGAAGCGGGCCTTGCGCGACCTGTTCGATGGTTTCCAATAAATGAGAAGCCCTGATATATACTAAAAAGAGGCTACTTCCCCGCGAAAAAAACCTAGACACAAGCAACCACATCTTTGGCATCAACGAAGAAATGGAAAAGGGTGTACCTCAACTTGATAGTTTGAAATACAAGTGCGGTAGAAGGTGAAACCAAAGTATGGAATATAAATTTTAATGCGCCAGAATTTTTTGCAAAGTAGCGCATGATAAAAACTAATATCTGGCTTTTGCATAGTAACTCACAATGGGCGTTCGAAGTTAAAACCTATAGTCATTATAACAGTGTAAATGAAGACAATTTGTCGAAGGAAATTAAAAATGACAAAGTAGCAAAGAATAAAATTAACTTGCTATATCAGAAAGTCTACCTTATTTACCACCGTAACGCGATTAATTAAACCAAAATATAAAAATCTCTTAAATACACGCCGGACAACAGAATAAATTCGTAAAACGCACCTAACACGCACGAGGGGATATAATGAGCGAGGTTAACACATCTGCCGTGTAATAGCGCAAATGCACGTTTTGTAGAAGGAAAGCTAGACGTATTAATGAAGCTTATATAATAAAAAATAACGTAATTTCCCGTACTCAAAAATAAGAGGGAAAACCCGAACAGAAACCCCAAAATATCAAAGAACCAAACTGGCTACAATTAAAAGCTTCAAAATGAACAGAAGCGGGCCGTAGGAATCTTTATACAGTAGAAATCTGAAAATTTTGTAATTGGGTGAGATATTACACACATAATCCTTTGTTTTGTTCTGTACTTTTCAATGAACTCTGGGCGCTTTTCTTTTTGAGGGAACTGCTGAAGGTCTCTACCGCGGCTGGCGCTACCGCAAGGGGAAGGTGGCCGTTGAGCAGCCACGAGTGTCCACTGCGTTGCCGCGTGCGTGGGATAGGCCATATGTACGTCCAACGCTGGACACATAACAGCAGATAAAACGCTTATTTAAATGTTAGCGCGGAAAGCGCTTTTGAAATTGCCTATCATCGAAATTGGTGCTGCACGCCGCCCCATTGCCTAGCACCAGTAATCAACTGCGCCAGAAAACGGTACGCAGATAAAATTCGCGATGTGAAATGCGGTTGCGCTGTAATTTTTGCGTTCGAGGGCAGCCACAACAGCGTAGAGTCAACATTCGCTCTGATAGACACTGCTGACGAACAAATGCTCGAGCACGGCATGCCAAGCAGAGTTAATTGATATAGGAGTTTCGAAACCGCCCATAGGCCCCATGCATCAAAACCTGGGCCTACGATTGGTCCACTGTTTAGTACTTTCCGTACAGTGGCGCCGTCTGTGGGTGGCAAAAAGTATCCAACATGGTATCTCGGTGCTTAAGTAAAATTTGTTGTGCCGAAGTAGCCCAGGGTGTTCAACCACCAAATATTTGATATGCATTTGAACCAAGAGTAATAAAAAAATGCGACCGTGTGGTCAGCAAGATGCGTTATCGCCTGCGCATTGTCGTCTGCTCCGCGTCGTCTGCGGTCTTCCCGCGGCCAAAAAAGAGTTGAAAATTCGCGTCGACGGCTTTTTATGCCTGTTCTGGTTGCATCTGCTTTTTATAGGGGCCGTGGACCCTGTCAAGCCCTTTCTGAGGCTTTTAGTTCACGGTCCTCAGCACTTAGTGTTGGAATAAACTGATTTGATTTGATTTGAAAGAACTATTTAGAGCCACTTCATCAGATACTGGATTAGTTTGGGCATACAGAGGTGTGTAGGCCGAGTGACAGCTTCAAATTTAGTACTTCGGGCCGGACATATACGTTGTGACGGAGTGCCCGCACAAGCGCCAACCTCGCTGGCCGGGAACAAGCAAAATATGCCGCTGCGGCTGCCAGGAGGCGCTGCCTGTGTGGATCAAGTAGCAGCGCACTAGCCCTACAGTTCTCAGACAGCCACGTTTTGTCTCGTTGATGGTGTGCGCGTGTATGGCGCGTGTTGCCTTGTGCCAAAAATTTCTAATTCGACCGCAATGTCTTTCTGTAGATGCTCTGACGCCAAGCAAATATGCCGCTTCCTGGTGTCGTAAATTTCGGTTTTGGGGGTGACTGCGTTACGAATAATTCAACATTAAGACCTGCGAAAACGGATACTTGTGATAGTCTTAGACGAATTTGGCCGTACGCAAAACTCCAGGAGGAGTGATCTCACGAAATGACGACGCTGTATAGGGCGAGAAATGCAGGGATTTTTTGGCCATTAGCAGCATGGGCATTGGCAACGCATTCAGAACTGAAGATACGGCCGCAGTGATGTGACAGATATTTTATCATGAACTGACAAAACTCACAAAGAACTAACTTAGCGGACTTGGAAAACGTTGTTCAGTAGTACATTGTGTGCGACCTTCTTTGCTGTTTTATAAAGAACGCATTTTCATTTTAGCCGACGTACTTGTGAATTTGTGTATTAAGCATTGATGGTAATGAAATTCTTCTGAGTGTTCTTTCTTGTGCGGACTATCCGGAACCGGCAGGTATTTGTGTCCGGGCGGGCGTCCGCGGAGATAGTGCCGCATAGTGCGGCTGTAGACAGTGTGACGTAAGCGTGAGCTAGAGCGTTAAGACGCGTGTGCTGTGCCTTTTGATGGACATATGTGAATATACATTTACTGGCGGCGAAATGGAGTAAATAGTTGCCCTATGTGTAACGAATTGGATGAATGAACCGCTTGGTTTTACTTTCGTTGAATGCCTGTGTTTAAGCCATTTGTGAATGAAAACTGGCGAAGTGTTTCCAATCACCACATCGTTCGATCCTACCTTTATCGCTTAAGGGTTCACGGAGCATTCATTACAGAATACAGCTAGGCACACAACCGAAGAAGTACCAGAGGAGACATTATGGAGGTCCGTAAGATCAAATCCCGGCAAGGCATCAAGCTGGTAATTCCTCAGCGGGTGATGCTGTCGTTGTGTTTGGAGTAGCGGTTGCTGTGATTTTTTTTCTGGCTGGAGATGAAAGGCTAAAGAAAATTCTTTTTGTGGTTGGCTTTAGCTGTTTCGCAAAATTAGCTATAGACGTTTCCATGGCTCTATTTAGCTATTCATACCGACATTACTATGGGTGTTTTAATTCCATATCTGGTTGGTATCGCTCTTTTAAGCTATGACATGCCATAGAAGTGTATTCAGCTTTCTTTAGAAAAAGGTAAATATTCCAATAGAGAGACGCTGATAGGATCCCAGATGCCGCTGAAGACAACCATGGCGATGTCGATAAGAAGGGCTTATGAGAGCCATAAAAACGGCTATGGCTAAACCATAACAAGGGGTAAAGCCAGCCATACCCTCTTTGGAAGCAGCTAAAAACACCCATAGGAATGTCTATACGAATGGCGAAAGACAACCATAGAACCGGCTATAGCGGAAACTAGACAGCCAAAATAATGCTCATACAAATAGCAAAAGACAGCCATAGAACCGGCTTTAAAGAAGTTAGACCCCATAAAAATGTCGATAAAAGTAGCTAAAGACAGCCATAGGAACGGCTATAGCTAATTTGGACAAGTAGGTACAGCCAACCATACAAAGGAATTTCCATAGCCGACCACAAAATATTTTTGTATGGGGAGCGCCGTCTCTGAGCTCAACCTCGCCTCCCAAAAGTCACCGCTGCTGCGGGAAGAAGGTATTGTTTTGTGCATTATCCTACTTAACTCCGGTCTGAAAACTGTGGCATGCGTGTGCGAAAAGCGGCGGTTATGATTTGCATTTGTTCTTTTACCTTGTTCTTTCATAAAACAAGTTTACCTTCTTTATTCATAAATTTCGTGGGTCCTCCATTAAAGCACATTACCTCTATCGCTTCTCCAGGCGAGGGCGCCTACACGTAAGTACACACGGTTTTCCCTAACCTAGAATTCTCTCTTTGCTCTATGAAAATAGATCAGTCAAAATACAGGTTTAATGAAAAGGACATACGGGCTTGCAATTATGTTACATAATTAATTGTAATTGTAATTGCAAACATATTTGTTTTTAATAACCTCGGGGGGGGGGCAGGTTTGAGATAGGTGGCAAGGCAGTGGAAGAGGTAAGCGAATATGTCTACTTAGGCGAAATAGTGATCCCGGATCACAATTATGAGGCGGAGATAGTTAGAAGCATAAGAATTGAATGGAGGTATTTTGGTAGGCGTTCTCAGATAATAAATGGCAGCCCACCATTGTACCTAAAGAAGAAAGATTATGACGGCTGCATCTTACCGGTACTAACCTAAGGGCAGAAACTTGCAGGCTCACTAATAGGGTTCAACTTAAATTGAGGACGACTCAGCGCGCAATAGAATGAAAGATGATAGGTGTAACATTAATGGACAAGAAGAGAGCGCAGTGGGTCAGGGAACAAACGCATGTTAAGGACATATCAGTAGAAATTATGTAGAAGAACTGGGTTTGCGCACTGCCTGTAATTCGAAGGCAAGGTAACCATTGGTCAGTAAGGGTAACACAGTGGCTCTCTAGAAAAGGCAAGCGTAGGAGGGGCGGCAGAATGTTAGATGGGCAGATGAGATTAGGAAGTTTGCGGGGATAAGTTGGACGCAGCTAGCAGAGGACCGGGATAATTGGAGATTAATGGGAGAGGCCTCTGTCCTGCAGTGGGCGTAGATAGGCTGATGATGATGATGATTATGGCTTTTACGATGATGATTAATAATTTTACAGCTGAGAAAAACAAGTCGACATAATACGGATTTCCTAACAGCGGGATATTTATTCTAATATGCAATAGGAACAGACGAAGGCCGTGAGCAAAAACATTTACAGCGGTAAATATGCAGAGCCTATTTATTTAGGTTTAAGGTATTTGTAAAAAACTACACCACTGCAAAGCAGGCGGATGTGCCCTTAGTCACTCAAATTTTCAAGTAGTAAATCTCTTTTGCTGCGTCGTAATCCAGTTCGCAATATAATTGGTAGTGCCGCTGTATATTTTGCTGACTAAAAACGATCATGAGTAAGCTTCCCACCTCTGATTGGACATTTGCTTGACTGCGCTTGAGTATTAGAAGGTTCCATACATCCGAAAGCATTAGGCACTGTGAACTAAGTGTTTTTAACACGAAAGTGTTTTATTCCCGGGTACACGAAGATTTCACTGACGTCATATCCGTCACGGAAGTGACGCCAGTACAACGAAGCGAGCGGACTGTAAAGGCTGCACTCCTGCACACAGGGTCTTTTTGTGGGGAAGCAACCTTTAGTACTAATACGTACATTATACTTAACGTTGTTCGTTTTCGCGTTTTATATTTTAACACGAAAGTTTATTATGCCACGATGCCCCAAGATTTCACTCACGTCATATCCGCACGGAAATGATGCCAGTACGCCTTTGCCGAAGCGACCCGCCAGCAGGACGTCGCTCGCCAAGCACACCTAAAGACAGCCGCTGACCCGCAAATCATGCTCAGCTCAGATTTCGCTGCACATTTCGCTTTTGTGTATTACTGATTCCTATGAAGAACAATCAACCCTAGTTTTTTTCTTTTGGTACATAATTAGAAACGTTTCATGTTTTTAAAATAAACGGCCGATGGGGATGGTGAGATAATTCTTCACAAAGATTGATAATAAGCCCAACAGAAAGAGCATGAGGCAAGGCATTCGTTTTGTTCGAATATTGGTACTGTTTTCCTATAAGGGATTTTTTGCAGTGCTTGTTTGAGAAAACCGTGGATGCGAGAAAACAGAGTGGATGTAAGGTACTATATATTTGCTGGAAAGATTGCCTTGTTCAATGAGTTAGGAAAACGCCTGCAAACAGTTTTTATCGGACACTTCATATGAGGTGTAATGAATATTTTCATGAACAACTTTGAAAGTACGGTAAAATATTCCCTGAAACCCCAGACTTAGCATTTGCAAATAAAGTATTTAAAATGTAAAATATATATACACCATTTGTACGAGTCCTGAGAGCCAATCTCAAGCAAATAAAATATATTCGACCATAGAATCAGTATGAATGGGGACGAATTCGCAATACCCTCTCAAATAATCAGCGGTTGGCAACCATTGCTATGGTCTCATATCACGTGGCGCATTGCTGAACACATGGAAGTAAATCTTAAGACAGCCCAAAAAGCTTCGGATAGAGGACAAACATTTTATCGATCCTGTAAAAGACCCTTAGGGGGCGTGGTGACCGGCGTACCAGTGACCGCAGCAGCCCTTGCCGTGACCACCCGCTGGATAGACAGGTCGGAGCTTCCCAGCGCTTCAGCCCAGTGCCCACCGTCTGGTAAGGGGGATAAAGGCCGTGGTGACAGTTACAAAGGAGATTGTCCAGTGTTTCCACTGCTCCGCAGGCCGGCCAGTTGGGGGAGGGGTAGACGGAAGGATAAATACGGTACAGGTGGTAGCGACAGGGATGGGTTTGCACCAGTCGCCATAGCCGTGCTTCCCTGTTGGATTAATCCGGTGTGCGGGAGGGCAAGGAACGGCCTGCGGCGTCCAAACCAACAGAAAAGGCTCAAAAACCCGCTCCAAGGATACAAGCCCCGAAAAACAAAACATGAACACACACACACTCACGTGCCAGTAGCTCTTAAATGTATATAATGGGAAGGGAAAATATCATCCAATGGAGCTGTAGGGGCCTTCTTAAATTATTGATGATGTCTACAAAAATATTGCATTCCAATTAACCAAGTGTGATGTGTCTACGAGAAACACATTTAAACTCCAAACACACAAATTTCTTGAAGAGGTACGTGGTATTTAGGAAGGACAGGGATAGTGGGGGACATCTTCAGGTGGTGCGGCCGTCATTGCCCGAAAATCATTGGCATGTCACCCATTCAATTACATACCGTCCTTGAGGCTATTGTGATCAGAACTACAATTTTCAATAGGAAAAAAATTTCCCCGCATTTCCCCGAGGGCAAGAATGTGAAAGTGCGAATGCAGGAGTTGAATTTGCGCGGTTCGGTAATGTTCACGAATAGAGAGAGATCACGCACACACACACAACTACAAAGAAAGAAAGATGCATTTATTCACAGACACCTATTTGTGTTGTCGTTGTACTTGATTGCTAGAGCGGATCTGAGCTTGTGAAATTTCGTGTCAGTACTCCTTTACGCGGGTGCATTAGCCCTTCTCACGCCCGATTCCTGGCCATCCCCCACGTGGGTATGTGCCATGCAAGGCACCTATTGTGTTGTCGTTGTACTTGATTGCTAGAGCGGATCTCAGCTTTGAAATTTCGTGTCCAGTTACTCCTTTAAGCGGGGTGCATTAGCCCTTCTCACGCCCGATTCTTGGCCAATCGCCCTAAGTGGGTATGTGCTAAAGAAATTAGGAACTCTTCTTGGCCAATCGCCCTAAGTGGGTATGTGGTGCGGGCGGACGGGCGGCGGTGGACGCGTCATTCAGGGTCGCTTAAGAAGTGCATTCGCACTTAATAACAGTGTACTTCATCTACATCCCTCCTGAATTTCCAGCTATCAAGCCCCGCGTTCGAGGGCCTGTAGCTCAGCTACCAACAACCTTTCATTCTTATAGGCGACTTCAATGCACACAACTCTCTCTGGGGCTCTCTCCGCACGGATGCTTGAGGTCGCCTAATCGAAAAATTTCTAGCGTCTTCAGGAGCATGCCTACTTAACAAAAACAAGCCTACATACCATAACATAGGACACGACACTTATTCAAACCTTGACTTGGCTATTGGCTCTGCAGTACTCTTTCCATCGCTTCACTGGGATGTTAGCACTAACCCATATAACAGTGACCATTTCTCTGCCTCACTGACATACATAGATAAAGGCCTTAACAGTTCACATTCCCATTATAAGTTTATCGAAGAAAGAGCAAACTGAAATCTCAACTACACTCCACATACATAACAAGCTTACCTGCAGAAAAGGCAACCCAGCTCATCACGGCGCACATTCTCGCCGCCGCCGGGAAGTCAATGCCCCAGGCCTTCTTTTCCCCCTCGCAACCCAAGGACGCCCTGGTAGAATGACGACGGCGGGCGTGCGCGGGAGGCCCAGAATGAGGCGTGGTGTATCCTCCGTAGATACCCCATAACTTTTAACCTTATTTCGTTCAAAAGGGTAAAGGCATTAGGTAAGCGTGGGCGCCGTGAGGCAAAAAGGGAGAGCTGGCGCGCCTTTCTCACATCCACAAATTCATACACAGACACCCACAAGGTATGGACCCGAGTACATAAACTAAAAGGACAACATACACACAGCCTTCCCCTGGTTAGCACAACAGGGGACACACTGGAAGATCAGGCTAACACACTCGCACAACACTCCCAATACGTGTCTAGTTCAGCACACTACACAAACCCTTTCTTGAAACAGAAAAAACCGCTTGTGAAAAGAAGTCCCTCCGGGACAATAAAGAGACAAAATGGGGTTACAATTCCGAATTTACACTGTACGAGTTAATGGCTGCCCTTAACCCCTGTAAACCTTCAGTTCCAGGTGCAGATACGATTACAAACACCATGATACAACACCCACACCCAGTCACTCTTGAAACACTCCAACACTTGTACAGCAAAATATGGTTTTCGCGGCTGATTGCAGAGTCTTGGAGGGAGGCCATAGTTGTGGCTTTTCAGAAGGAGGAGAAAGACCCTTTCTCTTCCGCCAGCTATAGACCCGTAGCCCTAACAAGCTGCCTGTGCGAGCTTCTCGAGAAGATGATCAACAGGAGTCTTGTGTACGTTTTTAGAGTACAATGGTCTTCTCGAGAGCTGCCGGGCAGGCTTCAAGGCAGGGTGATCCGCAAAAGACCAACTCGTCGCCCTTGAGTCGTACATCAAGGATTCTTTCATTCATAAAGAGTTTTGCGCAAAGGTCTTTCTTGATCTCGAGAAAGCCTCTGACACCGCTTGGCGATACGGGATACTTAGTGACCTAAAAGCATTCGGTGTTTCGGGCAATATGTTTAACACTCTTTCTAGATACATGGAGGAACGAACTTTCCGAGTAAGGGTGGGCACTGCCCTTTCAAATGTGTTTGTTCTGGAAAATGACGTGTGTCATGGCGGCGTTTTGAGCTGCGCATTGTTCATAGTCAAGATGAACTCACTTCGAAAGGCGTTGCCACAAGCTATTTCATTAGAATGTATGTAGATGATGAGCAAGTATCTTTTGAAAAGTTCAGCCTGTCAATTTGCGAACTCGAAGTCCAGCTTGGTGTCAACAAACAAGCTGGCTCGGCTGATAAAAACGCCTTTAAGCTGAACCCAGTTAAGAGCACATGTGTTGTGTTCTCCAAAAGGCGTGGGATCAGGCCAGATCCAGACACCAAACCGAATGGTGTCTTGACTCCGGTCAAGAAAGAACACAAGTTTCTCGGTACAGTTCTTGATGAAAAACTTTACTTTATCCCGCATATGAAACTACAACAAAAATGTCTTAAAAGAATGAATATTCTCAAGGTCCTGTCGCATCACTCGTATGGTGCTGACAAACCGCTTCTACTACGGCTGTTTACCAGCCTCGTAGGCTCGCGGTTGCACAATGAGAGTGTTGTATATGTTTCAGGAAGGGAAACAGCTTTAAAAATGCTCGACCCAGTGCAGCACTTGGGCCTTCGGCTTGCATCTTGTGCTTTCCGTACTAGTCCCGTGCAAAGTCTGTACGTCGAGTGTGACAAATGGTGCTTAGGGTACCAGCGCAAGTACGTCGATTTATAGTAAGCTCTTAAAAAACATAAATGTCTCACCATCCCATTCAATGTATAATGAACGATACATGTACATCTCGACTGTTTTTTAAATCGTCCATCTATTTTTGCGTCTGCACTGCTCAGGGCCAGAGAAGTGGCTTCTGAACTTTTTCTCGCTTTTTGACACCTTCAAAACATCTGTCCTTGATTCTGTAGCCCCATGGCATCTACACCCTGTATTATATTATTTGAGTTTTACTCAGTTTAAGAAAAACACGGTACCCACAACTGCGATTTTGCAGCATTTAATGTATCTCCAGGAGAAATATGGAGCGGCATAATTTTTTAGTGATGCTTCGAAAACGTCCACTGCGGTGATTTGTGCTGCACACGGAACCAACTTCAGTTCTTGTAAAACCATCAATGAGAAATCCAGCATTTTTACAATGGAAGCATACGGTATATTTCTTGTGTTAAGTCACATTATGGAACATAATATCGCTAAGTCTATCATTTTCACAGATTAACTTAGCGTCGTGCGTACATTATAATCCCAAAGGTCTTGCAAAAATTATGTTGCCAATCTCGTTTTTAAATCCCTTAGTGTCAGCATATGCCTCAAACCTGAATGTGGCCGTCTGCTGGATTCCAGGCCATGCTGGGATCGCTGGCAATGAGTTGGTTGATTAAAGGGCCACTGCTGCTGCACTCAGAAACACTCTAGACATAGCAACAGTACCCTACACTGACCTCAAACCACTCAAAAAACAGCTGCGTAAAACATGGAAAACACATCGGAGTGAACAGACAGACAAGCTACATGTAATAAAGCCACACTTGGGATGATACACAACTGAATCACACAACAGACACACCGAAGTGACCTTGGCAAGGTTACGGATAGGCGGAACACACGTAACACACTCTCACCTACTCACTGGATTGCCAAGACCCACGTGCAGTGAGTGTGGAGAGGCCCTATCCGTAATCTAAATGCTCATCCCATGCAAGGCACTTTACACAACACGATGCAAACGCTTTACTTTCACATTCATGTCACTCAGATGAACTAACCATCCTTTGGCGCTCTTTGCCCTCAGTCGGCCTTGCGCCATAAAAATCCAAACATCATCATCATCATCATCAGTAGGCTGACTGTGACGAAGCACCTGAATATGTATTGCTCTAACTTTCCTACAAAGCCTGGTGGCGTCGTTAAGTATTACACTAAAATTATTGGGATCCTCATAGCCAGTGGCTCCTACGGGTGCGGGGGCAGGAAGGAGAGGACTGTAATCAGCCCCAGAGGTCCGTCGACACATCCTTCCTCCCCCCTCTTCCATCCAACCGACAACCGAGTTTGACCAAGCGATGTTTGTAGTCTCGGAAGTTTCTATTGTTGGACGTTTTAGTTAAATCTCGGGAAAGAATATTGTTTTACTGGTATTGTAAATAAAAGAAGAAAACAGGAGCACGAAGGTTTAGGACTATGCACTTTTAAGGCTGTGCGACCAGGTTTCTTGTAAACTGAAGCAGTTTTAAGAAAAGAACGAGAAAACTCCTTACTGGCAGAAAAAGTGTCCGTGGTTGGGATATTTCTGAATGTGTAAGAACACCTGAGGAGTTATAATTATTCCGTAGCCCCTCCGCCTCTCCCCATCTACGGCGTGTCTCGTAGCCCATGTTTAAGCGAATTACAATTTCTATCAGGCCACATTACACCACTTTTAAACGTTTTGTGCGCAACTGCAGCAGTTACGAGATTCGAATCACTCGCCGACTTCTGGAAAAATGAAAGGACGTTAAAATTACCCCTAGGTTCGGGCTCAGTATGAACGAGCTTGTCTTCTGCCCTCAAATCAATTCTAATCAGATAAGAAGGAAATTTTCAAAGTATTTATTTGAAATGTAAAATAACGGTTTTTTAACACTCCGCACTGTACAGCGGAAATAACCCACCCTCTTCCGCTAAATAAAACGGTTCGGTTTCCCTTTGTATATATCGACTGAGTTTAGTATATCCTAGCAAAAAAAGCGGCAGCGTTTTGTGTGCAGGTACGAAAACCAGTGAGCGCAGATAAAAATGATGTGCTGAATAAACTTCCAGAAATATGGCTTAATTTGACTACTCAGTGCAAATTATTCCGATGCATGCTATTTCGTTCACTTGCAGGTAGATTGAATTTGAGTGAACGTTTGCATTCAGATGTATTTCAAATTTCGGCTCTGTCTTTGTATCTAGAAACAGTCTTCGCTGTGCATACTGTTTATTTGTCTATTTATTTGTATTAGTTATTCAGAGTTATTTCTATACTTTTTTTATTTATATAGTTCCATTTCATATTTATTGTCAAAACTTCAACCCTGCCCCCACCCCCCCTTAGACAAAAATTCCGGGCGCTCTAATGCTCACATACAAATTCAAAATTTAAGTGCCCCCCGCCTATTGTTTACCTCTGCTTGAATCCAACGCACTGACATCCGCTGAAGCTGCTCCTTTCCTTCTCACACCTCTACTCTTTAGACCCCAGGCGCGCACTTCCCTCTCGGGCATGGCACATGACCTGTCATTCCTAGGTATTGTGCCTTCAGTGTTGCACTAAGAAAGCCTCCAATGACACTTTCAATAACAAAACCAAGAACGTGAGTCGCGATTGGCGTGCAGTCTTGTAAAATCAAACACCAATTTTGGTGGGAACGCTGCTCCAAAATATAAATCATTCTTGTGGGCATAAAATATTTTGTGTACACAAGTATTCAAGAAAGCGCTGTTATCATTTTTACTACAGTAATGAAACTAAGCGATCATTCGGCGTCCGCGGGAGTGCGGCATGATCATCCCAAAGGTGATGCAAAAAGTTTCATTTGGCTCAAGCGGCCCAGGTTCGTATGCCATTCTACATGGAACCTCATGAATATGAGCCATTGGTATCAATTTGAGTTAGTGCACACTTCAGGGAAATAAATACAAGGAACATTTGGGGCTTCTTTTGCGGTTCTTTGTTGATTACGAAGTAGTCGCAAGGGGTGGAATATTTAGATCATACGCATAACCAGGCGGTCGCGGATACACCCATTCTTGGAACGGGCTATAAATACATTTATCGTGTTTTCAATCACATGTGTTAAGGAGGAAGTACAGCGTGACTCGATGCACATAGAAACCCCTTATGCTTCCGTTTTTATTGTGTTGTAGACACCTTGAAAGAAGACATGAGAACGATGTAGTGTAGCGCCCCCGTTACTGGCGATGATGTCTGATGCGATCCTTTGCCTGTTTAAGAACGTGTGTAATGCTAAATACCGTGTCTCTTTTACAAAACTACATGGCAGCTTTACTTACAGCTCGAACGTACGCTCAAGTACTGCGACTGCTTGATAGCAAAAGCAAAGCAAAGGTTAAAACTCCTGTTTCAAATTATAAGAGGCGAAATGAAAATAAAGACACATACATACAACCTGCACCCAAACGAGGAGCTCGGTTGAACCATAGTCACCCATTAAGGCCTTCTTGGGCGCGTCTAGATGGCTTTAAGAATTCTTTTTTTCCTTATAGCATAGAAGTGTGGAATAGACTTACAGAGTACGCTGTTACTAGTTCAAATGTCACAGCGTTTGAGTGTTCGCTAGAATTGTACTACCGGCAGCACGAAACCTAATGTCTGTTTTGTCATTGTGTATTGTTTTTTTTGTTTGTATTCCTCCCTGTAATGACCCTCAAGTGAGGGTTACAGTACCAATAAATAAATAAATATACTTGCACTTCTCAATGTTGGCGCGGCGTCCTGCGGCAAGGGCATTCCCGACTGCAGTTTGCTCCCCGTAAAACGTTATGTGTCATTTTCTGAAGATGAATTGATAAAATACTGGAAAATAGAACCAAATATGGTCTTGCGCTTAATTGTTTGCTCCCTTTTTGTGCCAAAACGATAATCAGCCTTGCTGAATCTACGCGCAACCCTACGAGGACTCTAAAAAAATCAGACCTTGCTATTTATAAAAGACCGGCCTTGCAACTTGGTTCTTGCTGAGCTACCCAGTGGTATTGAAATGTTCAAGTAAAAAAAGAAGCTTTGCTGTTTTTTTTTTCAAAAGTTTCGTCAAAAGAATAGACCGTACTATAGAATGTCTGGAACATTAGAGCGTGCCCAGCACTTTTGAACCTGCGAGCCATGTGAAGCGCCATTCATTTTTACCTTCCTCTGTGCGCCATCATCGGCTCTTCTCAATCAGAAATGCCAGCAAGGCATCAGGATTTTGCAGAAAGGCGTCGTAGCACATTCGGCCAAGTTTAATTTAGACAAAGTTGACCAGACAACTTCTGTGCTTACCAAGTGATGCACCTTGCAGTGGGACCCTTTATAAAATAACATGCAGTATGAGCTATTGGGCATTAAAATGGACGCTTTTCTCTTCTCCAGAGAACAAGAGGACGACAAATGCGCGACAGTCCTGTTTGGCGTGTGCGTGTTTCTCATCCTTGCAGTTCTCATTGGTGGCACCCTATTTTTATTGGGTGTTTTCCCAGGTAAGGAATCTTCATTATTTCAACCGTGTTAATACACCTTATCTGGAATAACTCCTCTCAGTAAAATCTCCCTCACGATATTAAAAATAATAAACATTCCTGCCAGCTTAATTCACAGTTTCATGAACCTTCGACAAGCTGTAAGAGAAGTACAAATGTGTGTGTATTGTGGTGATTTATTCAAGAAAGAGTTGTGACTTCTTTGTGGGGTGCGCTGTAATGTATAGTTTATGAAGTAAACTATTATTTTTTTGCCCGAGATGCGTTTAACTCTGACAGGAATTCGGTAGTGGTTATGAAATCATAAAATGCACAACGCGCTCTTAATGTTTTGGGAGCTACATTGTTACGCGCAAAATGGCCTTTTTTGGCCTTTCTACTAATCCCCCCGCAAGTTAAGACACAATTTTGCTGTTCCATATTTATTTATCTCAGGGTCTTATCACTTCAGCGAATGTTTTGTTTTCGTGACAATGGCTTTGAGCCGCTGAAGTTATAATAATTTATGAAGCCACAAAGTAAGGCTGAATTTGTTCCTTGTATAACGTTAGTTCTGTTGAGTTGAACTACAGGAAACTTATTTGTAAAATTATATATAGAGTAAAGCTTGGTGTCGGGCTAGTTAAGCATAGTTTAAAAATGTGGCGCTACTGATTTTTCGCAGAAACGGACGTGAGAAAAAATAGATGTCGTGAAGATGGCTTGCATGCACAAAAAGTCAACTTTTTGTCAGGTTAATTTCCATGAAAACTTCGTAACACAATTCTTTCGAACGAAGTGCTAGAGGGAGGATTCGAACACAAAAGGTCACTGAAATTCATTCTTCATAACAGAAGGCTGGCAAATTATGTAATCATTATACGTTCTCGTTAAGACCATCCTATTTGGTTCATTAAGATTTTGGGTGGCTCACAATCATGAATGGAGTTCTAAGGAAAGATGGTGATTTTGAACGCTGCTTATAATTTGAACCTTCACTTTTTGTGACAAACCCTGCCTCTAAGTATTACGGCTGAGTATTTATTTTGTTTTGCGAACAATTCCTTTCGCCTCTCTCTGTTTCTCTTTGTATCTGGCTGTCTCTCTTTCCGCCTGTCCATCGGTGTGTCTCTTTTTCTCTAACCATCCGTGGATCCATCATTCCTTCGGTCTGTTTGTATGTCGAAATTGAACTTCATCCCGGTTCACTCCTTAATCTTTGACTTTAGACCTCCTTGATTTATTTATTCTGTACAAATGTCTTGCAATAATACACTGAAACTGTATGTCTGTTTGTCCGTCTGTCGGTCTGTCCGTCCGTTTTTCGGCCTCTCTGTCAGTCGACGGACATCCTGCCCAGGTGTTTCCCCAGTCTTTGAGACCACGTAAACGTAATTAGTCTGCAAAATTGTCCATTGCAATATAAACTGAAACTGTCACCGCCTGTCCATCTGTCCGTCCGTCGCCTATCGGTACGTCTGTGTCGAAACAACCCTTCATCACGAGGCCAAAGAGCGTCCGCAGACGTTGTCGCTTCCTTACCTGTCAGATGACAGAACTTTTCATTCCAAATGAAACCTTGGGCATACTTGAGGCAAAAAACATTAACACAACCGACAGTACCCGCCTTCTATGAATTAAGGATACACTCAGAATTGAACTTGGTGACAGCATATACAAACAATGGCAAAATATATTTGGGAGAGCGACAATATTGGAACCCAGCACAAACACCATGGTCATCGGCCTAAGTGGTTCCGAGAACAACAAAAAAGCACAAACGTAAAGGTGCTCGCAGTATGCAAAGGAAACGCGCAAGAGATGCGTCTTCTTTTTGGAACTGAAGACACACACGGAAACGTAAAAGGAATTAGAAACAGCAAATTTACACTCGTCATGTAGGGAGTGAGAGGAAAAATGTAAGGTGAGACAAAATGCAAGGTCATGGCCGTAAGTGCCCACGCCATTTTAGGTAAGAACGCACATTTGAATGCTTTTTACAGTAGCAAGTGAAAAATAAGTAAGTTAAAATACGCGCTAAGAGGCGAGGCCTTCTGCGAAATAAACCAAGCACGAAACGTTTAGGGGTCCTCGCATATGCTGCACCGGGCATAACAAAACGAAGGGTAAATAAAATGTTCAATGGTTCCCCCACAGATGGCACATAGCAGTGGGAAGGCAGAGAAATGTAATCACCTGCAATGAACCCTTCATTCAATTTCCCAAAAGAGAAGCACCAAGAGCATACCTCGGCAAAGTTGGCGCGGCTCACTCAAACTCACTCACAATTTTTTTTTCGAATCACCACTCACTCACACTCAGACTCAGTGCCGAGCATCACATCTGCGCTCACTCAAACTCAAACTCACATTGAGTGCAAAACTCAGAACTCACTCTGACTCAAAAACTCAAAATGTACTCAGAACTCAAAATGTACTCAAACTCAAAATGTAATCAAAACTCAAAATGTACTCAAACTCAAAATGTACTCAAACTCAATATGGACTCAAAACTCAAAATGTACTCAGAACTCAAAATGTACTCAAACTCAAAGTGTACTCAAACTCAAAATGGACTCAAAACTCAAAATGGACTCAAAACTCAAAATGTACTCAAACTCAAAGGAACTCAAAATGTACTCAAACTCAAAATGTACTCAAAACTCAAAATGGACTCAAAACTCAAAATGTATTCAAAACTCCAAATGAACTCAAAACTCAAAATGGACTCAGAACTCAAAATGGGCTGAGAAGTCAAAATGAATTCAGACCTCAAATGGCCTCACAGAGATTGAGACAGTGAGAGAGTTAGAGTGAGAGCGTGAGAGTGAGAGTGTGAGAGAAGTGAGAGTGAGAGTGTGTGAGAGTGTGAGTGTGAGAGTGAGAGTGTGATGAGAGTGAGAGTGTGAGTGAGAGTGAGGTGAGTGCGGGACTGAGAGTGAGAGTGATAGTGTGAGTGTGTGACTGCGAGTGAGGCTGAGAGTGAGTGTAAGTGAGAGTGAGAGTGTGAGTGTGAGTGCGAGTGTGAGTTGAGTGTGAGTGAGAGTGAGAGTGTGAGCCTGAGTGTGAGGGGTGAGTGGAGTGAGAGTGAGAGTGAGAGTGAGTGTGCCTGGAGTGAGAGTGTGAGTTGCTGTGAGTGAGAGTAGAGTGTGAGTGTGAGTAAGAGTGAGAGTGAGAGTGAGAGTGGAAGTGAAGAGAGAGCTGAGTGGAGTGAGAGTGAGTGATGAGTGAGAGGGAGTGTGAGTGTGACTGAGAGTGAGAGGTGAGTGAGAGTGAAAGTGAGAGTGTGAGTGTGAGTGTGAGTGAGAGTGTGAGATTGAGAGTGAATGTGAGTGAGAGTGTCAGTGTGAGTGTGATTGGAGTGAGAGTGAGTGTGAGTGAGAGTGTGAGTGTGCCTGTGAGTGAGAGTGAGAGTGTGAGTGTGAGTAGAGTAGGTGAGTAGAGTAGAGTGAGAGTGTGAGTGTGAGAGTGAGAAGGAGCGTGAGTGAGAGTGAGAGTGTGAGTGAGAGTGAGAGTGTGAGTGGTGAGAGTGAGAGTATGAGTGAGAGTATGAGTGGAGTGAGAGTGTGAGTGGAGTGTGAGAGTGAGAGTGAGAGTGTGAGAGTGAGAGTGAGAGTGTGATTTGAGTGTAAGTGAGAGTGTGAGTGTGAGTGTGAGGTGAGAGTGAGAGTGAGTTGAGAGTGAGAGTGTGGAGAGTGAGAGTGGAGTGAGAGTGTGAGAGAGTGAGAGTGAGAGAGTGAGAGTGAGGAGTGTGAGTGTGAGTGGGTGTAGTGTGGAGTGCGAGTGCGAGTGAGAGTGTGAGTGTGAGTGTCGAGTGAGAGTGAGAGTGTGGGGGAGTGAGAAGTGAGTAGTGGAGTGAGGTGTGTGTTGAGAGTGTGAGTGAGTGTGAGTGTGAGTCGAGAGTGAGAGTGTAGTGTGAGTGCGAGTGAGAGTGAAGTGAGAGTGAGAGTGATGAGTGTGACTGTGAGTGTGAGTGTGAGTGAGAGTGAGAGTGAGGGTGTGAGGTGAGTGTGTGTGTGTGAGAGTGTGTGAGAGTGTGAGTGGAGTGTGTGAGAGTGTGGTGGAGAGTGTGAGTGAGAGTGTGAGTGTGAGTGAGAGTGAGAGTGTGGGTGGGAGTGGAGTGAGTGAGTTGAGTGTGTGTGAGAGTGCTGTGCGTGAGTGTGAGTGAGAGTGAGAGTGAGTGAGAGTTGAGTGTGAGTGTGCCTGAGAGTGAGAGGTGAGAGTGAGAGTGTTGAGTGTGTTAGTGTGATTTGTGTGTGGGGTGTGGTGTGTGGGGGATGTGGGTGAGTTGTGAGAGTGTGAGTGTGAGTGTGAGTGTGATTGTGAGAGTGTGGTAGTTGTGTGTGTGTGAGTGTGTGTGTGAGGTGTGTGGTGTGAGTGTGAGTGGAGTGAGAGTGTGAGTGTGAGTGTGAGTGTGAGTGAGTGAGCGTGTGAGTGTGAGTAGTGTACCTTTGCTATATACCTTTTGCTATACCTCATAATTATAACCAGAAAGCATTTTTATATTTCTCCCACGTGATCCCCCTTGACGAGACCTTTAATTTGATACCCCACCACACCCTAGCAGGGTCATATGGAATTCATACCAGTCAAAATAACCATGACTCTCATGACTGACCGAGGACGCATTATTTAGGTGTCCGACGTGATTCCGCTAACTGGAACCTTCAATTTGACACCCCACATGCTTCAGCGGCCTCACCTTGAATTTAACCCAATCTATGACTCATAATGACTATCTCATGATTCGAACTACGAAGCCTTTTTTATTTGTACCACGGGATTTCCCTCGTCAAGACCGTAAATTTGATACCCTACACGCCCTAGCGGGGTCACTTCGAATTTTACCCCAATATAAGACTCGCCATGACAATCTAATGGTTATAACCAGAAGCATTCTTGTATTTCTCCCACGTGATTCCGCTCATCAAGGACCATTAATTTGATACCCATCACATTCCTAGCGGAATCAATTTGAAATTAAACCAATCAATGACTGACCATGACTATGTCATGATATAGGCCTACCACATTTTTGTCCCACGTGATTTCCCTTATCGGAACCTTCAATTTGATGCTCCGTACACCCAGTGGCTTCATTGTGAATTTTAACCTTATTTATGACCCATTTTTACTATGTCATGATAATAATCAGGAAGCACGTGATTACCCTCATCGAGAGCTTTAATTGATACACCACACGCCCTAGCGTCATGAACTTGAATTTTAACCGAATCTATGACTTACCATAACTACGTCATGATATATCCATAACTCATTTTCGTCCCGAATGATTCCCCACATCGAGACCTTGAATTTGATTCCCCACATGCCCTCACAGCGTCGACTCATTATGACTGCCTGATGACTACAATCAGGAAGCATTTTTTTTATTTACCCCGCTTGATTCCGTTAATCCGGACCTTTCATTTGATACCTTACACGCCTTAGCCTCATCAGTTTCACTTTTCACCCAATCTAATGTGGTCATGAATCTGTCTTAAGAGGTGCTGCCCAGTCAATTCAGCTAATTCATTTGAAACAGCAGAAAGGACAGCCCTCGCCCCCATTTCCCCCTGGCTCTCACCTCTTCCTTTGTGACCCCTAGTATCCTAAGCCGTTAACAGTAGCAGGCCAACAACCAGCACGCCAGCGCCGCCGTGTGCTTTCCCACCACCCTTTCCCACGCTCTTAGTGGATCCGTCAGGAGGAAAAGTTAAGACAACCCTTTTTTATGACCTCACCAGTCAATTATCACTCATGCGCCCATCCGCGAAAATTAGGTATACAGCAAGTGCTTATGGCCATGAAAATTCAACAAGAAACCAAAAAAAAATTCACAGCATATCCACGGGGTGAATGATGATGAGTGGGCGAAGCTCCTGAGGGGAAATCATCGGTAAAACCGTGACTCTTCAGTGAAAGTTCGCCCACTACATCTGTGTCCGAACGTAACGTCTAAAAAAGTCTCGCTTAAACCGCGCGTCGGCACCTTGGGGCTGAGCTCGCCTGATGCGTTTTGCAGACGCCTCACGAGCTCTCACTGCATTCGGGGTCTGCCTGCCGATACGCGCGCTTTCTCGCCGCTTCCCGTTCTCTGACGTTTTGGAGATCCTCTTCGCGCCGCAGCCGTGCCGCTTCGCGTATGGCAGGGTCCTCGCGCCGTTTGCCGTGACGCTTGGGCCTCTCGTTCTCGAACGCTGGGATCTTGGCGGCGTCGTCGCGCAGCCAGACGACACGCTTCGGCTCCCGCTCTCGTACGGCAGCATCTGGCGGCGGCGTCGCGCAGCTTCACGGAGCGCTTCTGCCTCGGCGGGCTAGCACATCTGCAGCTTATCCATCGGGGCGACTCCGAGCGCGCGCCAACAGCGAACGGATTTTATTACAACGCTCACCGCCATCTAGTAAACAATCCAAGAACCTAAAACTAGAGGTAGCCACTGCCATCTAGTAAACCATCCAAGCGCATCTTTTCATCATATACAAGTACCGCCATCTAGTAAACAATCCAAGAAACTAAACTAGAGGTAGCCACGCCATCTAGTAAAACATTCCAAGAACTAAACTAGAGTGGCTACATGCATGTACGTTCGAGGAGGACAGACCCACGCCCTAAGGAGGCTTCGCCCCCTAAAATCAGACACCCCCCTCCCTCCCAACCGATCATGCAGATCGCGATTGGGGCCATACCCGCAGGTAATCTGAATTCCGAGCCCACAGTGACGCCTGATGAAACTTAACAGCCAACCATAGCTGCCTGCTAGGCTACTCATATGTACTCAAACTCAAAATGGACTCAAAACTGCTATGTACTCAGAACTCAAATGCCACTGAAACTCAATATGTAATCAAACTCAAAATGTACTCAAACTCAAAATGTACTCAGAACTCAAAATGGACTCAAACTCAAAATGTACTCAGACCTCAAAAGGGACTCAAACTCAAAATGGACTCAGAACTCAAAATGGACTCAAAATTGTACTCAGAACTCAAAATAGACTCAAACTCAAAATGGACTCAGAACTCAAAATGGACTCAAACTCAAAATGTACTCAGAACTCAAAATGGACTGAGAATTCACTAGGTCTCAGCGTACTCAAACTCAATCGGACTCAAACTCAGTCGGAATTACTCGGCTCAAACTCACTCAAGCTCGAACTCACCATGCCACATGAGCTTCGCGCTCACTCAAACTCAAACTCACGCGTGAGTTTGAGTCCAAATGAATCTGAGTGAGTGGACTCATGAGTGAGTTCGCCGACCTCTGACCAAGAGTGCGATTGGGAGAACGGGGCAGTTAGGTGGCAGATGACTCCCGTCTTTCGAGGACATTTTCAGTGAACGTGCAGATACCGGGCCAGTTTTATTGATTACAGACTTACAATATTTCTCTATGGCACTTTCTGCGTTTGTATTATACGACTTCGAAGTCTGTGAAAAGTAGCAAGAAGACCGATACAGTTTTGCACATAGTACTTGCTTGAATGCTGAGTGATTGAGCAAACAGTTATGCTAGGATTACGCTTATCCGCGGGTTGTCGGCGCAATGTTATTCCTTGTTGTCACCCCAGTTTACCCGAAACTTTCTGTGGTTAAAAGACCAACAAGTTTTTGAGGGAACGCTTGAAACGTTTTAGGTGAGAGTTATTAACCTGGGTGTAATAGGCGCACGCCATAGAGGGTCTAAGTGGCAGCGAGTTCAACGATATCCTAAACGTATCCGGCGTTACTTACCCTGAAGTCAATGAACAAGTACCGCAAAACATCTCAATGGCAACATGGGATATGTCGCCACGGAAACCTGTTTGTTAAAAACAGAGGAACTTAAGGAATAATAAAATATTATTTTGCTCTAGGTAGCCTAGAATTTGAAGCTGAAAAATGCTATTTTTTATTGAATGGTTAACTGATAATAATCAGGCCATAACGAATTACCACATTTGCACTATGCTTAAAAATTAACGGCGATAGGAATAGTCATAACATTATTCTTTTAGCACATTCTAATTGATATTTGCAGACACAGATGCCTCGAAATATTTGCTAAATGTTGCTTCGCTATTTGGATTACAAAACTTTATGGCCTTCCCACTGCACTTATATTGCAGTCATTTGTATTTGGTGTGATAGGCAGCTTATTATGTAACATTTTGTCTTCACTTGTAGATGGAATTTTTGGTGACAGTGACGATGGCGACAACGGTGGAGGGGACGATTTGTTAGTGCCAGGACAATACCATCCTGGCGGCGAGGTTACTAGGCCACTGCCATCCAATGAAAAGGTAATAGTCACTGCGAAGTTCATTAAGGTTTCTGCCGGCATGTTGACCGCGACACAAGAATTTTGTATGATTGTCACTCACTCGGAAGTTTTTCACTAGTGCGTTCGTGATTAGAAAGTTGTTTAGCGTATCAAATGAGGGGATTCCCAAGTGGAGGTTAAACCTTTCTCAGTTTTAAGGCAGACTATGTGCAGAAAGAAGGTGTGGTTCGTTTTTAAGGTATGCTTCAATGGAGAATCTGTAGGATTCACTCTGAAACGTGCAACTTTTACTTTAAAGACGAGAAACAAAGTTTTGTTGTTTCTCATTTGGGCTTTCCGCATGGTCGCAATGTTGCCTAATGTTTACGACGATTTTGACTGCCTCAATACTAGGTGTTTTGTGCAATGCGTTGCATTTGCATTACCTGTGGCAAAATATTTTCGATAAATGTGTGTCCCTATATTGTGCTGTTTGTTCACAAGTAGAAATTAAATATTTCGCACATAATTCACTGCTTTGAACACTTGATCGTCAGGGCATAAATCAATTTTCGAACATGGCCATTCCTTCCGTAAAATGCTTCTCTGTTTTGGTGAAAACTTCAATACTGCAGCCACAGTTGCGTCGTACGACCGAAGGCGGAGGAGGACATGATCGAACACGGGCTTCTACGTCCCACCCTTCACCCAAAAGTTGGCCTGCAACGACGACGCGGCTACTACCACTGTCAAGGTTTACACCCTCACGGCCGCCGAAGACGAAGCAGGCCACGACGTCAACGTCTATGCCAACCTCAAGAACGTCCACAACAACCAGGACTACCACGCCCACGAAACATACGACCACCAAGCCCACGACAACCAAAACCACCACGTCCACGAAACCCAAGACCACCAAGCTCACGACAATCAAGACCACCACGTTCAAGAAAACCACGACCACCAAGCCACGACAACCAAAACCACCACGTCCAAGAAAACCATGATCACCAAGCCCACGACGACCAAGACTACAACCTCTAGGAAAACCACGACCACCAAGCCCACGACAACCAAGACTACAACCTCTAGGAAAACCACGACCACCAAGCCCACGACAACCAAGACCACCACGTCCACGACAACCACGACCACAACCCACGACCACGACAACCACGACAACCAGACCGACAACCACGACAACCACGACCACGACAACCACGACAACCACGACCACGACAACCACGACCACCACGTCAACGACAACCACGACCACCACGTCCACAACAACCACGACCACCACGTCCACGACAACCACGACCACCACGACCACGACAACCACTACCACCACGTCCACGACAACCACGACCACCACGACCACACGACCACGAAACCACGACCACGACAACCACGACCACCACGACCACGACAACCACGACCACCACGTCCACCACAACCACGACCACCACGTCCACCACAACCACGACTACGTCGACCACACGCGCACCACGTAAGTAATTGAGAACTTGAACAAAACAATTTCCTCAGCTTTTTAATCAGAAAGATAATCGTAAAAAGGCAATTCCCGATATTTAACATCACAAAGAAACAAAACAGTCCTCCGAGAACTAACAGTAGTTCTAAATTCTGTGAACATGCAATCCGTATTTGATCTAAATAATTCATTCCTGTTTCTAACTAGTTGTCAGTTTTCTGTAATCTTGGAACCATATCGGCTGCAGCCCGGTAGTACTGAACATTTCGCAAACACGGCCATTTCCTAATAATTGAGCAAGTAATTTTCGCTCCAGGCATCTGTGGCCGCAGACCGAGGTAGATCCCTCTTACTCACACTCAATTGTTTAGATCACTCTTACAGGGAGCCCTTTTAAACAATTTTTCAACAGAAAAATACTTCTACAGTTATAAATCTGTAACGATTGTTTTTGTTCAAATTTAGAGTACACTCCAACTGTAAAATATCTCGTTTGTGCTAGACGAGTTTTTTAACTGGGATGGACACTTAAATCAAAATTTGTAGAAAACTGAGAAATACTTCTGCCTACGTGTAAAATAATAAACACAATATCGTGTTTACCAGTTACTTGCGGAAAGCACAAATCGCTACGGCATAGCTATATACTGAAGCCGACCAATAACTAAACAGGAAATGATAAACAAACTTGTTCGCAGAATTGCCAGGAATATTGCATATGATACAAGCCCTCACTAAATAACAACGGGCGTAATGAATGACATGGGAATATGAATTTTGGTAAGTTGTTTTGTTATGCCGTCTTTGGTACGTAGGTACCATCTCATAGATTTTCAAAATGCCTGTAGCTAAAGCCGAGAATGTTAAGGCAGACAGAACGGTTCCACATAAATAAAATTTTTATGCATTATAGGAAAACGAAAAGGCAATGTTATGTTTCATTCGTGTTTAACTCGCTTCCACCAGAAGTTCTTTATTTAGGCAGTCTTAGGCAAGTAAAACAGCAATCGAAAAGCTGGTGTCTCGGTTTTCAAGTAGAAATAATTGGGAAAAGAACTTCACAACCCATTTCAACACCACGTGGTTGTCGTGTTTGGGATGCACTAGTTGTGATCTACATCTTTATTATTGCGGCAATACAAATTTGTATATTTGTTTGGTAAATTTTTCTCTCCCTCTCTCACATACTATCGGGGATTGTTGGCTAGCCTTTCTTTTTTTTTTTGGCGTCCCAGTCTAAAATCACAACCGGAACACTGCAAAAACTTAACAAGATTTCCAGTTGTACGACAAAAAACCTTGTTGTGACGACAGAATTTTTGTTGTTACGACAAAGCTATCTGTTGCTGCGACACACATTTCTGTCGTAACGACAGAGTTAATTTTCTCACCGCCAAACATTTCCTGCAGCCCACAACAGAAGTGCCTTTACGCTACTCTTCCCAATGCGCCAATAACATTCAACCATGTGCCAACTACTGATGGAACATCAGGACCACGAGAAGACAAGAATTCGGCACGACGGAAAATAAGGACAGCTGACGACACATGACATAACATCATAATCACGACACAACAAGAATACGACACGACAGTACGACACGCGAAAATACGACAATCTACAGAAATTTTCCTTGCCGTCATTTTTGACAGGTGAGAGTGCAGGACCGGACTGCCTTTCTGCATGTGTTATTTGCTACTCTAGCGGTGTCTTTTAACAGTGAAGCTGTTTACCAAATCGTTAGGTTTGGTGTCCTCAGTTACAAATACCAAGAAAAAGCCGAGCGCATGTGACAGCGCGCATGTGATGCCATGCCTCGCGACGAGCACCCGTCAGTTCAAAAAACCGAGAAAATGCCGAGCACTCGTGCGTGTGGGCTTGCAACGACCGCCCAGCGTCCCGGGCGCGTGTTTGTCAAGCCAAGCGTAACCACCTAGGGAGATTGAGTAAGAATTCGGCGACCACCCAGCAGTTAAAAAAACAAGAAAATGCCGGGCGCTCATGGGTGCGTGCACCGCGGCGACCGCTTAACGTCCCCGGCGCATGTATCTTTAGCAAAGCATGCCCACTTAGGCAGAGTGGTCAATATTGGCAAAAAATTACGCCCACCTCCCCTCGCGGGAACCCTGGTGTGATGCGACGCTGAGGGGGGTTCAAGCGCAAGCGGAGAGCAACCATCGACCGAAAGGCCGCCGGAGAGCGGCACACCGGTTATATGCGTAGCGCGCCCGAAGGAGAGGAGACCGCGGAAGAGAGAGTACTGCACATGCGCCGGCGCCAGTGTGTCTGCCGCGGCTATGACGCAACACAATCCAATCCAATCCAATCCAATCCAATCCAAATGCAATCCCTGCCAAGCCAAGCCAAGCCAATCCATTCGAATTCATTCCAATGCCCCTCGCGAGAGAGGGGCATCGGAGAGAAGAGGGGGTGAGCAGCGGAGAGCGCAGCTCGCGCGGCGAGGAGAATGGGGGAGTAGCGGACGACAACAACGACGACGACGCTGCATGGACAAGGCGAGTGAATGAGATGCAGTCGCATCTAGAAACTCCAGAGATCGCCGTAATCGTCACGAAACTTGATCGGAACGAGAAAGATACGTCATAGCATACGCCCCTCCAAGGTGATGTCCAATGATTATCAGTTCCAGAAAAAATGAAGGAATCACACTTATAGCATTCATGATGGAGTAAAGATCGTTGCGGCCTGCGAAGCTAATCGGCCTGCAATCTAGGGCTCAAATTCTACCTTTAGTTTTTTTTTCGCTTAGTCAAAGAGCCGGTATTGTTCGTATAGGAATTCGGCGCGGAAAGATTTCAAACCACGTGGTGGGCCATTTTTTTCCTGTTAACACATTTTTCACAAAGTATTGGCGCGCTTTATGCCCCGGAGCTACTGAACCCCACATATTGCAGGCAGGCCGAGGAACCTGCACCACCAGGGAAGTCTCAGCCCATAGAAGTTTTCATATTTCGTCTACATCAGAAAAACGGCCGTTGGGAGCGGTTCTCGACCTGCATCCTTGTGGTCAGCAGTTAACACCTCCGCCACCAAACAGTTTCGAGGTTCCCCCTTGTCAAGTCTTTGCAACTTCCAGGTGTGCGACATTTGTTAAGAAAATTATGAAATGCCACAAGTATGCACATTTCTGGCACGGGCCTTCGGCGTCGTGAACTTCTGCAGCAATCTTGGGGCCCATTTGTCGCTACGCATTCGAAGTGAGGGCAGGGCAAAGTCGATGCTTAATGTTGCCTGCAGGTTGTTGAGAGTGTGCCATTTCGTTCGCTTTGCCTTGCAATCTGCTGGTGCTAGCAGCACCAGCATCGCAGCGTTGGTGCACATACCTTTACTCATGCTGGAACGACAAAGAGAGCTTTGATAGTGTTGTGACTAGTCTGAGGAGACAGTGCGTGAGTAGCTGTGAAGTTTATGGTGCTTGCGAAAGAAAACCCCCCAATTGCGTTATCAACCGCGCATTATCAACAGCGCATGGTCGAACCGTTTTGTCGTGAACCTGAAACTGCCACTACATTTTCCAGTTCAAGTACAGGTCAAGGTCAGCGCGCTCAAAAAAGAACGGGCGCGTTCGGGTTCATCCAGGCAAATATAAATACCGGTTCCGTTCCGGTTGAACCTCCAGATGTATATATATATATATATATATATATATATATATATATAGAGGGGAGATAGAGAGAGAGGGAGAAAATCAGAATAGGAAATGAGGGGCTCGTCGAAATACAACACCTTAACATAAATACCCCAGAAAGTGGAGGGGAAGATCGCCCCGCCGGTAGCGTAGTGATTATCGCACCCGAGCGGTATTCTGGAGGTCGTGGGTTGGGATCCCAGCTGGCGGGCACTTTTTCTCCACTTTCTTTCTTTCCAAATTCCTATATGTTTCTATGAACTACCACATCCTCCCCTTTGCTTTCCAAGGTTTTCTTGACTGCCAACTTTTATTTATTTCCATATTATTTATATTATATATATATATATATATATATAGATATATAAAATATATATATAAACGTACATACCTCAGCAGTCTACAACACCACAGAAGGCATAAGGATATGGTTAGGTTTTTTACTACGGTTAGTGAAGTTTCCCCTTCACTTTCTTGGGTATTTATATTTACTACAACTGTATCTGACACTTGAGGGTGGTAGCCAGCGCCACTCTGACTGCACGGGGAGAAGGGGACCGTCTTTTCAACCCCCAGGGCGTGACTCGAATGTCTACAGCCTGTCATGAGCTGTCAACTGGTGGGAAGCTTTCTTATGCTACTTTTGCATCAAGGCTGCCACAACCAAGGCCCTCGATAGGCTTTCGTAGAAAAATTATGATTACGAAATGAGGGGTCGTTGAGGAAATGCAGAAAGATAGGTCTGCAGTCTACAACAACAAAGGAGGCATAAGGATATGCTTAGGTTTTTTTACCACTGTTAATGAAGTTAATATTTTTACTTTAACAATATTTTAATTTCCTCAACGACCTTCCCATTTCCTTACTATATAATTCTCCGTAAGCCTAGCGAGGGTCTTGGCTGTGGCAGCCTTGGTGCCAAGGTAGCATAAGAGGGTTTCCCGCCAGTCGCCCTCTTATGACAGGCTTAGACGTTCAAGTGACGCCCTGGGGGTTGAAAACACGGTTGCCTTCTCCCCGTGTAGCCGTTGGCGCTCGCTACCACCCTCAAGCGTCAAATACAATTGTAATAGATATATATATACCCCAGAAAGTAAAGGAGAACAGTCGGTTAGATAGCTGAATTGGTAAGACATTCACTAACAAATCGAAAGGCGTGGGTTCGGTTCTCTCTGGACGCGTGTTTTTCTTCCTTTCTTTTTTCCTTACGTAAAATTAAAAATGTGAGCTTCACTAACCATAGTAAAAAAAACCTACCTAGCCATACCCCCTATGCCGCCTTTGGCGTTGTAGATTGCCGACCTATTTTTCTTTGTTTCCTCAACGAGCCCCTAATTTCCTAACCAAATTGGCGGAGGTCTTCCTGCAGGCAAAAGGTCAGAAATCGCGCATCCGGAAGCAGCCACGAGCAGACCAAAGCAGTCCGAGAGAAACCCGTAGCTGAAGACGATGGCGATGTGCATTCCCGAGTGTCTTTAGGGCGATGATGACGCTGCTCACACTAGGCAACAAGGCCCCTTCTGGGTAATGAAGACCTTCATGCTTTTGGGGAGCATACCTAATCCTCATTGTAATCACCCACGTAGAAAAGGCTAGCCATCTTGGCGACTCAAGGTGACGGCGAGACGAGCGGGTCATAATAATACTTCCGACGGGCGACATGCACTGTGTCACACCCTCGGTGTCGGAGATCCCAGTAAGGCGTTAGCGGCTCGACGAGGTAGGTGACAGTGAAAGTGCTTTCAACAACGCGTTACGCCTCCTGGTAGTCTGACAGGAATTTTGAGCACACGCCAGGAGTCCTGGCGAGTACCCAGAGCCACACGAGAGAACCTGGGACGAAGTTGGGTGCGGGCTCGCCAGAAGTGGTACTCTTGTCGCTGATATACTTTTGATACCTTTTGTGGATGCAAAGTCATCCTCAGCCTTCCACCAGCTCTTCGTCATCGACTCAAGGCAGCTGTGGGGGAGGGGGGGGGGTCTGCAAGTCGCCTTAGGAGGGATTGGCACACTCGTAGCCATTTCTCCAACTATCCCCAATGACTTCCAAAGAATACGGTGACTGCGGTGACCTCTCCACAGCAGGATGGCTTTTCACCTTTAGAATTAGCACTGGAGTTTTTTTACAAGCGGGGTGGCACTTGCGAAAAGCGTTAGTGTATTTTTTCGCCAAAGCCACTGCAAGAGCCGGGGACTCGGCGGTGGCCGCGAGGCACGCGCTGACGAGCGCTAGGCATTCTTTCGGTATTTGTTCCTGCGGCAACGGTGAACGTACGGCTTCTTCAACATCTCCGCTGTTAAAAAAAACCTTAGTCCATGCGGGAAGGAACACGCCATGAAGTACGTGGGATGCAAAGTTTATATTGTATACCAGATAACGCTCACATGCGAAACAGTTTATATTCGACTAAGTGGACGTTTCATAAATCACCGCCTCAGAAAACACAATTTATCACTCAAGAACTGCACTGGATCACACTGGTCAATGCATTGTCGTGATTGTGGTTGTACGCCGCGGTTTCAACGAAACCGCTATCATTGACAAAAGCCGTGTCACTGTGGCGCATGAGTTTTCGAAGCGTACTCCATTCACATAAATCGCGAAGGGTGGATCAGTGAACCGTCATTATCACTTTTGAGCCATGAATTCCGTTTTTATACAGCATGCGGTAGGCGGACTCCGAGTATTGTGGTGTTCATAGCTTTTACGGTATGTTTCAACGTATTTTATGTACATCTAAAAGCCTATTTACGCAACTTCCTTTCCTTCAAATGACGAGTTCTAAATTGCGCATTGTTTGTCTTCCTTTCTTTGTGCGCCCAGCCAGCGCTGTTTTGTAAGAAAAACTGCCGAAACATTCATAGCGCATTCTATGTAGTAGAGTGAGCAAAAACCAATGGCATCATTGACTTTCCAGTTTAGCTGACAGATACTGCCTTTCTCTAATCGAATGACAATAAGAATGTAATACGCTGCGCGTGCGTGATTCTCTAAATTTTATTGATGTCTTTATTCCACGAGTTCAACATTTTCTTCCTTTATTCGGCGATTTTTCGTTGCACAAGCTAGATTTGCCGTTTGTCTGGTCTTCCTTGCGTACTTTCGGGCATAACACTGTATGAATACATTTTGAAGATTAGTCCGCCCTTTTTTATGGGTTGTTCAGTGTCAAAAAAGAGGTTTTACCTGCAGGAACAGTGCGTAAGACGAATGCGGTTTCTCTGTTTTTTGGATTTCGATCCAAGACTCACAAACGTTTAAGCTAATTTAAAATGCCGCAACGCACACAAATTATTAACAGGACAGCGAAGTGTTCTGTGCGCACAATATTCGCTGTACTGAAAAGATAAAAATTTTTTGTCCCTCATGCTACTCCGGCTGTTTTAAAACGTTCATTCAGTCTCCGTGGCTCCTGCTGCATCATTAGTGTTCGTTGAGTCGTGGCGCTCCGAATGATACCTTGGGAGCTTTGACTTAACAGCTAAGCATTCACTGCGTTCGTCACTGTGAGCAACGCAAGCGGTTTGAATTTTAGTTCAGGTTCACTCCTTCTTGTGTTCAAGCTTTACGACAATGGCGGTCGGCTTAGGGTTTCAATCAGGGACAAGGACGTCTCCGAGACTTTGTTCTTGTAGGTTCGACGGTGCTGTCAGAACAATTTGTCCCTTGTAAGACCTTTTGTACAAATCGGCGAAGCTGGCGAATAAATCCAATATGCTGCTGGGCGTCCAGACGCATCCACATCAATTCTGTGTTCATCAAGGCTAAGCGCTGCCAAATAAAGTTTTACAGCGGTTTTTTAAAATTTTTTGTTGTGCAAAGATGTCGAAATGCACGTCGCAGTGAAAACAGCGTTGTGGGAAAGTGGCAATAAGCTAACACTAAATATCTAGATGTAAAACGTATTAGTGGAACCAAATGAAGCTAGTTTCTTGTGACCTTGCAACAGCAGCTGGATAGGGCCACAGATGAAATGATGCCGAGTGAAAGAAAAATTTGCCTGGCTTTAGCAAGGCGATTGTACGGTGATATTTTGAATCCGGAGGTAGAAAACCTTTCCTCCACGTTTGAATATACGCACCGATAAATCCATCGAGGCTCGATGTCTGCAGTGTATAAAGCATTGAAGGAGGACTGATAAGTACCGGGCAAATGACAGGTTTTCTAAGGCAGCCTGGAATGGGGCTGTCGGAATCACAAGCATCTGATCCAGAATAACGTCTACTCTCTCTCTCTCTCGCTCTCTCTCTCGATTTTTTAGGGTAAATGCACAAAATGGAGTGCACAAAGAGATTAATATTCTTTGAAAACAATCAATGCTACGAAAGTGGGAGCTAAAGCCTTTTAAGGAGAAAATCTACCAAGTGCTTTTATTTATCTATACAAATTAGCATCGGAAGTTGCGTGTAATGTCTCCTCCGGAGAGCAGGGTGTTCTTAAACGGCTCCCGAAGGCGGGGCCCTGCATTGTCAATTATAATTTATTGCACCTTTTTTTGCACCTAAGCTGTCCCAGCTCCTTTTATAGCTAAAACCCCACGTGAACTAAAAAAATTCCCGCGCCTTCCCGCGAGGGGAACACGAGTAAATGCAGAGCTTTGGGGGTCGTTAACGCCGCGTAAAGTCGCGTTAGGGTGGGTAGTTGGGTCGTAGTTGCGTTGGTGTTGGTTTGGGGTAGAGAGAGGAGAGTAAAGTCGCGTTAGGGTAGAGCGAGCGTCAACCAAGGAAGGAAGGAGCAACGCAGTGACTCAAGCACGAGCGACAGCTAGCCGCTTTATATTTGCAGCGCGCGCAGTAGAGGGAGAGCAGTACGGGGGAGGGAGAGCGCGCATGCGCAAGCAGCGCGCGCCCTTCCACGCCCCACCGCGCTGCTATCACGCACATGTTACGCCGAGACCGCGACGGAGCGAACGGGCTGACTACGACGCATGCGCGCGCCAGCTGCTGTTGAGAGAGAGGAGGGAAGGAGGAGAGGCGCACCTGCTGCGGACGCGGAGCTGTGGACGCCGTCCGACGCAGGAAGAGGCGAGGCTAAGAAATGCTCTGCATTTAAAAATCCTGTCTGCCTTCCCCTTCTCGACGCGAAAGATTGGCCACCAATCAGGAATGCTCAAAAGAGTGACCGCATTCGTGTCCGTTTTGCGTGAATGAAGGCGGCGCTTTTAGACACACAGACAGCCCGCAGTGACATTCCTGTTTCTTTAGGTTAGTTGGTCCATCGTCATTCAGGTGAAGAGGAAACAGAGAGGCATAAAAACAGGATAGCAACTATGTTTCTTGCGGTTCCGCTATCCAGATTTAAGCAAGCATGACCTGTTTTACGAAGATGCACCGCATTGCTGTGGGTTTCTGTAAAAATGCACACCTCCTTAAGATATAAACGGGGCAACCACCGCGATGGCCCTTTCTGTCAGCTCATTTCGCTCACTGGAATACTTGTTGAATATTGCCACGGAGCCAAAGATGAGGCAGTCGTCTTGAAGGAAAAGAACGTTTATTGGAGCGAACTTGTGCTCCCCTAACAACTCAAAGAGTACACAAGCGGCGAAGCGGCAGTCAACAAAGTGACTTACGTAGGCAAGCGTCTTCGAGTCGAATACCCCGGCGTCTGCTCTGCCGGCTTTTAGATGCGACTGCATCTCATTCACTCGCCTTGTCCCTCCATACGGCGTTGTTGTTGTCGGTCCGCACCCCTCCCCCATTCTCCTCGCCGCGCGAGCTGCGCTCTCCGCCGCTCACCCCCTCTCCTCTCCGATAGCGAACACTCTCTCGCGAGGGGCATTGGATTGGATTCGCTTGTATTGGCGTGGCTTGGCTTGGCTTGGATTGGATTTGATTTGGATTGGATTAGATTAAAGTAGATTGTGTTGGATTGTGTTGCGTCATAGCCGCGCCACGTTGCGTTATAGCTGCGGCAGGGGGTTCACGGCACGTTTCAGGTGATGGGAGAATCAACCTAACGGAAACAACAACGGAACCCCCTATTCGTCGCATCTACACAGGGGTTCCCGCGAGGGGAGGTGGGAGTAAGTTTTTTATCTTTCACATCGTCGATTCACATCTAGAACATTGTAGATCCAAGAAGATTATTCTAGGCCGTTCACGTTAGATCGGGATGCTCTCCCTATCAGAACAGATAGCACATGCGGCACAGAAAGAAAGAATGGAACACGCGCTTTCCTGGGCACAGAGACAACACGGACCGGCGCAGCCGGCCAGTAAAATCAAAACTCAAATAAACACAATGCATGGTTCGCGGCAATACGTCACGTATGGGTTTCCCGTCATAATAGGAACTTACATAGAACGCATAAAAATGTGCAAGTAAAATAAAAATGATTGTGCATATTTTTGAAGCGTTCTAAAATGTAGCACTGGCTCAAAGATTTTACGAAATCTCTGCTTACTTCAAAAGTCGAAGTGTGTGTTAACCCAAGCCCCGTTGGCTTCAACTCGGGTAGCATGCACGATAACAAACAGATGGTGTTAAGTCTTTCACATTCTCATCAATTCAAGATTGTTCTTGTTGTCAGTTTAAAAATAAATGCTCCGAGAAGATGCTCATATTCGGAGACTAGAAATTTATCTTCCACCATACGCCAATAAAACTGTGCTATTGAACCATGAGATCTTGTGTAATGAGATAAATAAATAAGATCTTGGGCGTTTGTTCTCCACTTAATAAAACACATTCGTATGAATTGTGAGCACACACACTTGCTCACAGAAAAACACGCAAGCACACCACAACCCATAAAAAGGCAGTAACCTAGTCAGCCACTGCCTGTTCGTTACTAAAGGTCTTGGTTCCCTTTCCGCTTTTGTATTAGGGACACAACTTTTGTTTTTAGTGAGGGAGGTCATGTCCGCCTAATCTAACGAAGTCGTGGGAGGTGCCACTCTACTCGACCATTGCACGCATGATTGACTTCTTCAGAGGAGTTGGCATTCCACAATACTGCAGTGATTATGGAAAAATAGCATACAGTTGTAATGTGCGCATCGACAGATAAATTTTGTTCAGACACAATAACCATTTTACGTGTAATTAATGTTTTTTTAGGATTACCCAGAAGTAAATTTCGGTCCACTGGCTTTCGCTGGCGCTTCGAGTATTATCTTTAATCACATCCAACAGCGTTTGTGCTACCATAATGCCAGTGTGAATGAGTGGTGTGCAGCTGTTGATAAAAACTGATTGGGCCGCTTCATTTATTATCAACGGGTAATGAGTTCGTTTTGCAAAAATTGTTTTGAAGGTAATCGTTGTATGAGTTTACGTTATGGCAATGTCTGACAAAAAACCTGCAGGAGTTAATTTTTTATGACAGCCCCTGCCTATCAACTAGTGATTGAAATTTGTTCCCGCTTTCCCTTTCAGGCGTCCCAATTCCACAGAACGTGTTCATCTGCACTGTCAACCCTGACACCGAGTCGTTCGTCGTTCCCGCAGATGGCGTCTGCGATTTTATGTTTTTCGAGTCACTCTACTCGGGGGGAGAAATCAGATGTTCGCGCACGCATCAATTAACTTGGAAGATTTTTACAGCTTTGCTAAAGCCGCCCGCTCTACAAAATATGGCCTCTCTGTTGACTTCAAGTGAGTACTCGTTAAGCCTCCAGGCAGTATTATAGTTTGCGCGATTTGACAGACTCTAACAAGCTTTCGCCGTGGCTGCCGTGAAGTCATTCATTCTTTAAAGGGACAGACAACCGATTTTTGTCGAGTATATATTCTCTATCCCAAATGAAAGGGCATCACTTAAAGCACCTTGACGAGAAACGGTTTTGCTGATAACGCCTTAGAACTTTTGAAATCGAATTTTTTGATCTACGAGCCGTATGTGTCCCTCCCAAAACTAATGCTGGCAACCATGACATAGAGTAGCTCAGCAACATACTTTTGTCTATATGCGAAATAAAAAACGATATTTAAAAACTTGTTCCCAGCTAAAAAAGTTTGAAATTCCTGTTCCTTTATGTGTTTTTTTAATGCAACGGTCTATTTTGCACGAATGCGCCATCTGTTGGGGTAGACGATAGGTAGAATCTGGCTTCACGTTGTGGAGGCGGGAAGTTCGATTCTCCCCGGCGCGACGTTTCTTTTTTTTTAAGCTGCCGTTGGCGTATTTGGAAACTGAAATCAAATATTTTGGCAGAACAAACGCCCCTGACTGAGGCAGAATCGTCAAAGCTCCTTCGCTGGATCTGTTTACTGAACGCTGCCGTTGATTCTGGGCATGAAGACTCAGTTAGCCACACTGAGAGGCATGCTGAGAGGCACCCAGCGACGGCGGGCGGCGTGTCTTTAAAAATTTCAGAATAATGCTTAGAAATACATACGCAATTTAACCTCGTACGAATACTTGTGTAAAAGGTTTTCAATACGTAAATAAACGTTTCAGCAGTTACAGTAGCTGCTAGGTTTGCAGGTTATGTGACAGGGACACATATTGTAGTGTCAAGTTTCGACACTACGAACCGCCACCCTTCCGATTTCAGGAAGTTTGCTGCCAAATTAAAATTATTTCCGTGCTGAGCACGAGGTCGCGGGTTCGATTCCCGGCCGCGGCGGCCGCTTTTCTGATGGAGGCGAAAAGCAAAAACGCCCGTGTGTACGAGATTTCGGCGCACGTTAAAGATCCCCAGGTGGTCAAAATTAATCCGGAGCCCTCCACTACGGCGCGCCTCATCGCCTGCGTTGCGTCGGCGCGTTAAACCCTACAATCAGAATCAGAATCAGAAAATTATTTCCGCCAGTTTGTTTAGAAATTGCTTGTGGTTATCGGGCTATATAAAACGCTGGCTTTCGTATGAGCTAGAGAACATACACGCGACAAAAATCGGTTGTCTGTCCCTTTAAGTCTGCGGCTCCACGAATAGACTAGTACTACTTCGGTACGTCCGTTTTACCCACGTGGCGTTCTAGGGTCGAATCATCTTAAGGGTTCGGGCTGTCGGCATGCTCTCCTGTCGTAGTCCCCTGTCGTCACGGTGAACAAAGTTGTCAAACGATAGTCAAAAACAAGTGTACAATGAATAAAACCGGTTAAAGATAAAATAAAATAACCTAAACTAAATGAAAATACAGGAAAAATCAGGATTTATTGCAGAATTTTTTTAAAATCCGCTTCAAAATTGGTTTCAAACGCCGCGTTTCCTTCTGTAAAGCATACTTGTTAGCATGCTGCGGCGCGTGACCCGAAGGCAGCTTACGGCCAGTCTGTCTCATTTAATTGCTTATATCCAATTCAACGCAAAAGAGGGCGCCACCGCTTCAGCAAGCGCGCGATTGCTCCTCCCACCGGCGCTTCTCCGGCGCCCAATCAGCGCGCGCCGTGTGGCAAGAGAGAGACTTTCAATCTTTGAATACACTGATACGCTGCGTGCTTCGCCCGTCCCCAAGTTTTACGTTAGTTGACATAACCCGGGATTTTTTGTCGTGACATGACACTGCCATTCGCATCCCCGCTAGAAAGCAGCACTAGCTTGGCAACTTAGAATAACCACCATTTTTAGAAGCGGGCAGGCTGTAGTGCGGAATGAATAAACGTTACTTAGTGCCAATGCGCAAAAGCATAGAACTCGATTCTCATGCAGACTTTTTTAGGGACAACTGCTTCCCGAGTTCATTTTCCGCTTTGTAACTCCAATCGTTTCTCCAAAAAGTTCGGTTATCCGAACTGCGTGCAGGCGGGCTGCTGCGTCAATTTAAAGCCGATTATAAAGCTGTGGTTCAGGCGGCATCGAGCACAAGCGGCCCGCCAAACACGCGGCCCACCGAACACGCGGCCCAGTGTTTAAGCGGCGCTCTTGAGGGGCGCCTAACCAGAGGGCCACCTAAACCCCGGGCCATGTGTTCGGCGCGCTGCTGGCCGTAATGTTTCTACGCGGCGCGTTATGCTAATCTATTCCCGCTTACGAAGCGGCCCCCAAATCATACGGGCCCTCAAATAAGCGGCCTTGTTGCTTTTCACCAAAAAAGAAAAAAAAGCCACTCGGCCGGAATTGATTTTTTCCGTTTTTTTTGCTCGCATTGCGAGGCCAACGACAGCACCCCGTGACCAATGGCTCTACACATGTTGCGTCATGCGAGACATACAACATGCACATAAGCACATACACGCAACCCCAGGGAGGATCGAACCTGGGTTTACTACAACAAATCGAGAGGCAGACATTATAATCACTGCGCCACGACCCACGGGCTGCTTGGGAGTACTAACATGGGCTTATAAGTATTCTGATGCTGTTGCGTGTCAAGCAGGAGTCTTAACTAACACATTCTGCGGCGAGGGGCTTTCTTTAGACCCCTGTTTTTGAATCGCTCTACCAACAACGGTTAGTAGGAATTGAAGGACAGGTGCCGTGAGAAGTAATTGGAGCACAGGAGCTGGGGCCCAGCCGCATAGGAGCGCCGTGTAGCTGCACAGGCGGCAAACAAAAGGTCCAGAACACGCATGCGCGCCTACCGATGGCGATAGCCCACCTATACATATCAAACAACTTCTTTTGACCTGGCTTCGAGCATTCATCGCAGCATACTGATATCGGCGACGGCGCTGATAGCAGAGACACTTCTGGAAACGTTTTTGGCACACTTCCAGCGCACGCGAGCTGCCGGAGAAGCGGCGCGCTCACAGGGATCGGCAATGGCAATTTTTTTTTCTTCAAATATTTTCAGGTGTGTATGTTATCAGCGCCATCGCCAAGACCAGCGTGCTGCGAAAAAGTCTTGAATACAGGTTATAAGAAGTGTTTTGAGGTGTATAGGTGAGTTATCGCCGTCGCCAAGCACGCATGCGTATTCTCGTTCTCTTGTTTGCCGCCTGTGCGGCTACACGGCGCTCCTATGCGGTTCGGTAACAGCTACCGTGCTCCAATTACTTCTGACGGCGCCGGTACATTGGTACGAGGGGGAAAGTTTTGTCATGCCGTGCCCGTTCCAACAGTATGATGCACCGTACGAGGATTTATTCCATCGATGCAAATGGAATTGATAATCGTTCTTCTACCTTGTTATCAAAAGTATTCTTGGGCATTGGCGGAAAGTGCCCCGTAAGACAATGCTTGCAAATAACTAACACGTAAGGCGCACTGTCGTGCTGAAAATAAGAGCTGTCTGGTCACGAGTGGCAAGTATACCAAGAATGAAATGGTTTACTCATTTTTTTCTGCTCGTCGTATCTCTTCTGATGGTGCGGCTACGCGCCTTGACATTTTTTTTTGTAATAGGGGGGGCGGTAGTAAATTACGCATCTGGTAATGTATTAGACCAATATTAAATCACTCACTCTATATAACATTGTATCTCGACGCCTGCAGAATTGTTGCGTTAATGGCGCTCCAACGCCCAGGTAAAGAGCCGTCGGACGGTGCTCTAGATACTGCGTTTTTTTATATGGATCGCGAGCACACAGAATATCTTAGCGTTTTCTCGCGCAGACCGGGTAAGCGCTCGGCCGTGTAACTTGTAACGCCCTGCATTTCCAGAAAAAGGCAGGTTTCGAGGAAGTTTCACCTTTAATCGTTGTAATATCGTAAATGGAGATCATTGTTCAAACTAAATTTTGAGAAACTGAACATTAGGAAACAAAATAGAAAAATGACGGAAAATGGCGAACCGTTGAAAGCCCTGCATTTCCACAATAATGCAGATTTTGCGGAAATTCCACTTTTCATCGTTATCATAGCGGAGATGGAGATAATTTGTCGAACATAATTTTGTAAAACTAAAAAAACAAGAAAAATATAAAAGAAACCGAAAATGGATGGCCGTGTAACGAACGCCCTTCATTTACAAAGAATACAGATTTGGCTCAACACCTGCGATCGTTATAATAGGGTAAATGGAGATAATTGGACCGACAGGACTTAGAAAAACCAAGAAAATTGGCTCTAAAAGACTCCCACACAAGAGAAGCGGCATAAAAATAATTTCTGCAATTTTTTTACGTGCCGTCTTTTAATTCGCGCTTCCGTTATTAATGAGTTATATTATTGTACGGGGAAGCGCAAGGTCGCGGTTCAGCATTTTTAAAATTTTCACGGCCATTTACCAAACGCATAGCACTTGGGCATGAACGCACCCTCTTGCATCTGAAGTTTAGACCGTATAAAACAATGCCACCACTAAATGGGTTGCAATGGCTGTCATTGCACTAACGCATTTGTAATTTGTGCACTTCTGGAACATCTTCATGACCTCAGTTTTCCTGCAACGAGGTTTTACCTGTATAATCTCAGTGTTTTGCCACATGATTGATCAGGCTTAAATGCCCATACAACGAAATAAAAAAAAATCCCAATATTCATAATGTCATGTTGCCAGCAAAGCTGTAAAGCAAATATCTGTATACCTTAAACCTATCCGATATTGAAGTGATAGTCCACTCATACACGCTTGGGACACGAATAGAGAACTCAGAGGGATATGTAAATGTTAAGTATTTTGTCATTCTCGAATTCATGAGCATGCACATGTGTTAGATGAAAATTACATAAGTGACACCCTGCCCAAGGAACGATGTTTTCGTTTTATTTGATATCCAAAATACAGATATGAACACAAAAGACTTATACTGAAATAACAAATAAAAATATTAGCAGATTGCCCTCATGGAACACACAAATCAAAATATTTTTTGTGGAAGAGCAAAGAAAAACCTGTCAAGATAAAATTATTTTTTTAATTTATGGAATTATCGACACCTTGCTGCTTACAAAACAGAGAGGAAACTCATCTTTTTTGCAGGCTATTGACTATATAACGCCCAACGTTTGGCCTAAAGCTGACGGGTATCTCATGTCTTTAATGTAATACATTACCAAACGATGAAAAATACTTTATCCGGGCTTCAATTATGGTCCAGGTACACCCCTTCCGATGATGTAGATGGCTTTTGTAGAATCTTCCCAAGCAATCTGCGGCCCGGGAGATGCGGCTTCTGGAATTTCTTCTCACTGGAATGGAAACATCATTCTAAACATTTCAAAAACGTTGATTCTCGGGTAGCAATCTGTTGTGTTGGCACTGCGTGAATAAAAGAAACGGCAGGTAAAAAGGTGACCGCGTACAAAATGTTGGCGTTATTTTAACGGCGGCATAACAGTATAACCTGAAGGGGCGCAGCAGAAGTATTACCAACGCCTTAGCAGATATGTGAAAATATCCTAAATAAAGCACGTGCATCGCTTTAGTTTAGGCAATTATTTCTTTCTTACTTCTTATAAATACAAACACTCTCCAAAAGGATGTATTCTTTATATACATAGGAACACCGAGCGCTTTTTCAGTGCAAAGGCGTGCGAGAAAACGTTGCCATAATTTTGTTTCTAGCCGACACGTCAATTGGACGTCGTAAAGAAACTCTGCTCGCTGTTACATACGGAAGGTAATGTGCCCTAGTTTCTTTATATGAAACAATTTCCACCAGTAGTACGGCGCTAAACATTGTATGAAACATCGAGCCAATTTGCTAGCAATATCTTTTGCTTAAGCATAGGTAAACTGTGGGCACCGAGCAATAGCCAGCGCATCTGTAACAACATGAGAAGCCACCGCTTAAAGCGACCTCCACGCCGGCGACGCGCCGCGTTTGCGCTGCCAATGCTATGGTGTTTCTGCAAACCGCGAGTTGACATCCCAGTCAGAGGACAGCCGTGCCGAATACAACAAGATGGGGGACGGTGTTACTCATGATTGTTGCTTCATGTGAAAACTTTACCACTTAAACGCACCGTAATGAAGTTTACAAATCGCCACAGAATCCAGACTACTCAACGTTCCAGAAAAGTCACTAGCCGAAACGACGACGCGAAAACCTAGTTACGAAAAAACGTTACCTAACTTTTTTACTACGCCTACCGAAAATGACAAGAAGTGGCCATGGAATATTGGAAAATACGAAATTCACACTGGGTTTTACATGCCTTGAACTGGACAATGAAACGCGTGGAAAAATGCAATTTCTTTGACACCACGGTACTCATTACGGCAACGGAAGTACCTCAAATGTGCAAGCGTTTTCATTTTTTGCCTGGATCCCAAACCGGCCGCCGCACTGGGAAACCGAATCCTGTGTATAAAGCACGTCAAATTTACCGTACGACCCCGGGTATCGGAGAACGGTTTTAGCGGGGGTTCTTACGACGACGAGAAAGGCATAATTTCGTGGCCCTTACTACTTGTCTGAAAACTTTATTTCTTACAGTCTGCGTCCCCCCTTCCCCACCCCGAAAAAAAACAAGAAATCTAGGGACTTACCTATCCGTTCGTGTTCAACCGAGCTATGCCCGCAATAGACACACCAGCCGGCTTGACATGGCGCCGCTGCTTGGCTTGCACTCCCGGTAGCCCTAATAAACCCATTGCATTCGCAGTTGTTTCCCCTGTTACACCGACCTCGGAGCACACATTTGATGTCAGCGGCTGCGAACGTGGGCATGGAAGTGTGAACGCTCGGAACTGAGTAGGAACTACACAGAGCAAGAGTCAAGGCGCGGGACCCCAACTTGCTCCGCGCTGAAATTCACGGGACCACAACTCACCCCGCGCGAACTTTTTTAAACTCATACTGCGCATGTGGGCGCAAGATTTTTGTAATGTTTTTCGGCTTTCGCCGCGTGGTCGGGAGTGCGGCGTCAGCCACCGCAAGGGAAGCTCGCGGGCCATTGTGTGAGGAGGAATATGCGCATGCGCCACCAGCCACACATATCGCTGGAAGGTTCCCGACTACCCCCCTTTTTTTATTTATTTCCTGGTGTCAGGCTGTCCGCTAGTTTATAGCCGTGACACGGGTCGTTGGCGCAGCATATAAGCGTGCTGCAACCTCCTGAGGTTTTGTCACGGAAAAGAAGTCTGTCAGGGCCTCTTATATCCCCGTATTGAAGCTGCCCACCGAATAAAAAAAGGACGCCGTCCGGGACATGACTAAGAGGGTAGATTAGCATTTACAGATTCGACTGAGATTTTTTTCCACCAGTTTTTTTCTACGGGTAGAAGAATAGATTTGCAAATTTGTCAACCATACTTTTGCCATCACGAGACAAAGCTTTGGGTGTCTGTAGTAGGTAGAACTGGATATCAGGGCGAAATATGACGCAATCAACCTAGACAAAACGACAGAATGATGAGCGGTTCTGCGTACATTTTGCCTGGGTAATTCCGGGAACTCTCAAAACAACTAGTAGAAAAGTAGCGCTGCACTTCTCCAAGAACTGTTATGACACAACCATGCCAGTCACCAGCAAAGGTCTTAATAAAAAAATGAAGGAATCTTACTGTGATGTCGGCCGGACGGATGCACTGCACGACACAGAGTAGCCCAGACGGAGCGGAAACTTTATTCTATTCCAGGATCGTCTCTCCTCGTATATATATTTAGACATATATATATATATATATATATATATATATATATATATAATCAGAAAATGGGAAATGAGTGGCTCCGTGAAATAAGACAGAAAATAAGGGTTTGGCAGTAAAGAGAACCTCCGAGGTTCTCTGACTGCCAACCATTATCTTCTAATATATAGATATATATATATATATATATATATATATAGATATATATATATATATAATATTATATAGGGAGCGTTTATTGATTCTTGGTTGCAAATTAATTGCTATTCGCCCGTGGGATCGATCCCTCACCTGTACATACCCATTATAATCATCATTGTGCACAATCATCATCGGTCGAGGCTCATCCTGCGGTGTCGAGTTCTCTGCGAGCTGAGTAAACAGGTGTGCCTTGGAACTACCATTCCCTCAAGCCAGTCTGCTTTCGCCGTATAAGTGGTGGAGGTTGTGTTCGACCCCGGCCTTAACCTGACCCGGTCGCACCCCTGGAGCTTTGTTCCAGACGCCTTGAGCCACCCCCAACCCGCCCGATAGAGCGAGAAGGAGCGCAGAATGCCGCCGCTTCTACCTCTCCGGCGTGTATGGTGACCTGCCGCCATACATGTATGGTGACCTGCCGAGAACCTGCCTTCTTGGCTGGCCTCCGAGGTAAAGACGTCGAAGAGCGGCTGAGCAGTACAACTGCATCACCGAATAGGTGGGACAACGCCTTTAAGCTACGTACCCTCGGGTTGTACTTGACAGAGGTTGCCAAGACGTGGTGCTGAAACAACTAAGGTGGGATATCTTGCTGGACCGACTTCACTGAAGAGCTGCGTTGGACTTCGGAACGCCATCTGCTCGCTCAAATGGAACAAAGCGAAAACTGAAGCCAGTGGCAGCGCTCTGACGCGACGTACGCATCGTGCATTGAGGACGTCCTTGCCCTCTGCCGTCGGGTCAACCCAGACATGTCGGAGGCTGATAAAGTCCGCCATATTCTCAAGGGCATAGCTGAGTCCGCGTTGAATTCAATTGCGCTGCAAAATCCATCCAGCGTGAAAGACATACCGGCCACATGCAAGCGTCTTGATGAGCTTCAAGCAATGCGCCTGCAGCCAGCTCATGGGCTTGCGCGTCTACATGCAGAACCAGACTGTCGTGTTTAATACGCAGCATAATCCACGAGAAGCTCCAGCTACAAGGTTCGCCCTGTGCTCATGGAGACCACTGCTTCCAGCCGGCGACTAACTTGAGGAAGGTTATCAAGGAGGATTTCGCGTCGTTGTCGGGAAATCCGCGCAACGGGCCCCCAGTTGTTTTTGACATGCCGTCATACGCGGCAACAGCTTTCCGAACGCGGGGTTCGAAATTGGAAGTTTCTGTGCCACCGCCCGTGCTCGATCGAATCGCAGCCGTCTTCTCGCCGCCTCCGGCTCAGACTGGCTACACAAACTGGCGGCCGCGTCTGGATGGTCGGCCTAATGACTGCCCAGTGTGCTTCTTACTGTGGTATTCGAGGCCACATATCACGCTTCTGTCGACGGCGCCAGTGAGATGAGCAGCGAGGGTACGCTCCACACGAACGCGGCGTTCGTACAGCTAGGGTCCTAGGGAACCTGCGTATCCACCTCGACAGCGCTCTCCGTCTCTTCAGGATTCGGGCGACCCTTCCCGCGGTTACCGTGATCAGACGAGACGCCATTCATCCACGCCTCCGCGCCGTTTTGCGTCTTCTCTCCACCCCGTTTTGCGTGACCCGACCGGCCAATTGGAAAACTACATGCTTTAGTCCATGGAGAAGAAACTGTATCGGTCGAGCTAATCATAACTCCTCGAGAGCGCCCATCAAATATTTTACCAGTAATGGTGGAACGTATGCCTTTGCAAACTGTAGCGGACACCCGGGCCAATCTTTCTGTTATGCATTTGGATTTGTGCCGACGCTTACGAAGAGTTAAAACTCCATACTCTGGCCCGAGATTTTACCCGCCAATGGACATCTTATAAAGCCTGTTGGAACTTGTACCGCGCGCGTTTTCGTCGGGGTTGATGACACCATACTGAATTTGGGGCTCTTCCAGAGTGTGCACGCGAACTAATCTTGGGTTGGGATTTTCGTTCGTCAGCTTCCGCCATTATTTCCTGTTCTAAATCAGCTATTCACATTACTAACACTGAACCTTCTTCTCCTCCAAGGCCCCGACATCAGTTCTTGACTTTGCATGCCGACCATGTTCTGGCACCCGGTAGCGAAGAGGTCCTGATAGTTTCCTTGAGCAGCATTTCTGACGGGGGATGTGGTGACCCTCACCATTAACCCGGTTGCTTCCTCAAGGAATTGCAATGTCGACGTGCCTTCTCCGCTTTTCGCGAGACTTGCAGCTCTGGCCGTCATCAACACCACCGGTGAGCCTCTCTTACTATCAAAGGGGATGACCATCGCTTCAGTGGTCGATATCGCGCCAGTGTCTGTCATCTCTAGCTCTCCATAACGTCTTCAAGCATGCGCGGCCTCAGCTTCTTCGGATGGTCTGGTCCGCTCTTACCGCTACCATTAGCCCCCGACCGGACGACCAAACAGACGGAAAAGTTGCTTCAGATATTGAAGCACATTGAATCCTTTGATATGAATTCTTCCACGCTTAAACGAACGTCTGTGGCCGCACACCGGATTGAGATAGATGGCTCGGGGATTGTACGCCGTCGCCCCTACCATGTTGTCTTCGCAGAAGCGCAAGATTAAACACCACGTCACTGACATGCTCAAGCGTGATGTTTAGAGACCGGAACTTTAGGCACGAAAGTCCAGGTTTTAAGCGGCCTATAATAGGCACTAAAAAGTGAAATTCAGGCATATATATGCACCAAATACCCTCGATTAGGCCTATATAGGCTTAATTCCTATTTGCTTTAGAAGCATATTTTAGCACAATTTTTTTACTTGCAGTAAAACCGCGGACAAATAATGTGCAGCGGAAAAGTAGTTTTATTTTCTTCCGTTAAATAAAAAAATGAAAGCACAGAAAACCACACCAATATCAATGATATGCTGCTTGAAGTTGTAGCCCTTTCAGTCGATAATTGTGGGCGAAAAACACAACGCTCAACGTCCATTGAAGTTCGCGGAGTGTTCTTGTACTTCGGGACGCTCCATGATCTACTTCTACCTGGAATATCGCAATTTTGGCTGCTCAGAACATTCGGAAGTTATTTAAGACCGTAGAATCTAGAAACTTTGTCAGGCAGATTTAATCAACCGATCCTTTGGGGATGGCGGCCAGATGTGTCCTGAACCTCTCAGATGAACTTAGCATTCTTAGGGTGGCGCCAACTCTCTCTTCTGCTGAATGCTGTCTGCTAAGAGTGCGAAAGAAGCACACGAATGTGCCATGTCACATTGTAACTGTAGCGTTGGGGCAAATACTTTCGGCTGTGACGCTTTTGTCCGCCGCAAAGCTATTGATAGAAACCGGAGTGTTTTTGGTGTAGTTTTGTGGCCTTAGCCGAGTTCCTGAAGGTGTTAACAACGAGCTCTGGTGGAAGAGGCACAATCGGGTAACGGCCCCTTGAAGAGATTATGTGCGTCTAAGAAAGATCTTTACTGCAACCTATGATTCACTGACGGAGCAGAACTTGCCTCCTAAGCTCTTCACAACACCGATTAATCCCATGGATAGTACATGAAAGTGCAATAATTCTGTACAAATTACTGAGCTTTTTTGTTCTGCAGAAGTGGATGACTAGTGAAGCTGCCGGAATAACACCATTCAGAAACTATGAACTATACACCGATGATCAATATTACAGTGAGCAAGATTCTTTAGAACTAATTCCCGTAATACTAGGTTTCCAAGTGCCCTTAAAGATTACTCGGCCGCGGCACATGACGGGCGTCATGACTAGACTATTTGTAAAGTGCTGAGATCCCCCTTCCTGAGCTCCGTTTCTCGTTCCTTCTTCGTTATACGCGTACTGCATCTAGCCAGCTGACGGTGCACCCATTATCGGCAGCCCACACTGCACGTGTTCGTGGCATCACCTTAAAACTTTGGTGTCCCCAGCGTGCTTTCCCCAGCGGGCTTCTTTGAGCTTGAGTAGCATGTACGCGGCTGTGTCGCGTTCACTTTTGTTTGCTGTCTTCTTATTCTGTGAGCTATAGACAGTGCACATGGGCAGAGCTTTGTCCTGTTGGTCCGTGGACACAGCATGTCAGAAGGACATAGAACAAAAGAGTTCACGCGAACCGGGGTGTCATCGGTGATATTAGCTCCGGTTGTCGCGGCGCACGGGTTTCTGGCGGCTCGGCCGAGGTGGCAAGTTCCAGGTGGTGGTGGCTTGGGCACGGTTTGGGCTTTTTGCGTGTTTGGCATGGCTCGTGGATTTTAAATGCGGAGCATTTCTTAGGCTCGCCTGGTCCTGCGTCGTTGACGGCGGCGCCGTCCACACGCTCACTGTTCATGCGCAACTCTCCTCCTTACACCCACACCTCCGCGATACTACACTATAAAAAAAGAAATAGTTAGGGGCGCCCGGTTTCGATCCCACGACTGTCTGGCCGCAACGGGAGGTACGCGGTGCTCTTCCCAATACGCTACAAATCCGGGACAGGAGCAAGGGCTACGAACGCGCCTTATGTCCTTGACTCATTGAAACTACGTCAAGAAGCTACTGATACAACGAAGGCACGCGAAGCTGAACGTCAACGGAAACGACGAACTGAAAACTTTAGAGGGGGATGCTGAATTTCCCGTGGGAAAGCTGTGGCGGGAAGCGCCACGCGCCTTGCAGCTCAACCAGCCCCGTCCTCAGCGCGTCTGATGCTGATTGTGACAGGATACCCCTAGGGATTGGCTTACCAAAGAATCCATCACGAGATAGGTTCGCGTTCAACCACCATCGTCATCTTCCCGTAGGGGAACCGCCGAAGAAGAAGAACGAGAAGACAAAGATGCGAAGAGGGGGGCGTGTACATTGTTCTCAGCCGGTGCACGAATGTCAACAACCTTTACCTCACCAAAGCTGACGGAGACTACCGATTCTACCACAGAGACAACATCGACAAGAACATGATGGACGAGTTTCGGCTCCTCGAGAACCACCGCTTACTCACCGTAACACAACAGCACTTGCGTGCCTTTGCCACCGGTGTGAACCCGACGCGGAATTCCCTCTGGCGCTAGTAGAAAACCAGATCACTCAACATAACGGCAACACAATGGAACCACACTGAACCGCCACGATGCTTCGCATTCTCATCAGGGTTCCCCACGGGAAGATTTCTTGCAAACGGCGTGAAGCAAACACCCCGTTGCGGGCTGCTGAAGCGAGAACAGTCCCTGCGGAACATCAACTAAAAAAATCCAAAAGGCATATATAACACAAAAAAGTCATTTTTCGGCTCCAAAAAGCCCATATAGTCAAAATAGGCACGAAAAAGCCCATATAGTCAAAATAGCCACTATAGGCACAATAAACAATTGCTTAAAATGCTCCCCTTTCCTTAGTTCGTCCTTATATGTTAAATAGGCTTTATACGGACTGAATTAAAAAATAGGCATTTTGCATAGGCATTTTTTCCGGGCTCGAGTGATGTTTACGTCTACCATCGATGCCAATGTCATCGCCAGTCGTGTTTGTAGAGAAAAAGGACGTGTCAGTTTGTTTCCGTGTTGATTACCGTGCCCTAACTAAGATAACTCAAAAAGACGTATATCCGATGCCCTGCATCGATTCCGCTCTGGACCACCTTCACGGAGCGGAGTTCTTCTCCAGCATTTATTTACGCTCCGGTTATTGGCAAACACCGAAGCACGACGATGATGAAGGAAAGACGGCCTTCGTCACTCCGGATGGGCTTTACGAGTTCAGTATTATGCCTTTCATGATATTTAATGCGCCCGCGAAATTTTAACACATGATTGATACCGTGCGCCGCGCCCTCAAATGGAAAATTGCTTTTGCTACCTTGACGACATTGCTTTATCAACAACGTTTTAGCGACATTTCCAACATATCGACGAGGTACTGACGTGTATCTCGAATTCCGGGCTCCAGATTAATCAACAAAAGTTCACATTCGCCACAAAATCGATAATGTTGTTACGGCATGTCGTGAGCAAAGCAATAAATCAGCCAGGCCCTGAGGCGATTTCGGCTGTTCTAATTTTGCGCGCCCAGACCTTCGCAGCTTAATCGGACTAGCATCGTACTTCCGCCACTTCATACGACGAAATTTTGCAACAGTTGCTTCTCCTCGAAATAACCTCTTGTGTTCTGGGCGAACTTTTACTTGGAGTGAAGATTGCGAACGGGCTTTTCAAGCTCTCAAAAAACGCGCTCACATCGAGCCCTGTGCTTTTCCACTTCGATGGCGCTGCACTAACTGGTTTACACACGGACGCCAGTGGACAAGGCATAGGGCAGTCTTGTTGCAACTACATTTGTGCAAGCGGGAGTGAGTGGTCGCCTATGCCAGCCGCACACTGACGTCGGCAGAAAAAAAACTACACAATCACATAGCAGGTACGCCTTGCTGCTCTGTTGGCCATCCAAAAGTTCCACCCTTGTACGGTCGACATTTCAATGTCGATTTCAGTGGGCCATCACGCATTGTGCTGGTTGCCGACGTTGAAGAGCCTGTCCGGACGCCACGGTCGTTGGGTTCTTCGTCTATGGCAGTACAATTTTACCTTCACGTACAAGTCCGGCAAAAAAGTATTTAGATGCAGATGCCCTCTCACGCTGTCCCTTGTCTCAACTGGCCGTCTGCGCCTCGTCGGCCACTAGGCCTGCTTTACCCATTGCACCCATAGCTTACTCCACGGATGGTGAAATCAGTCTCCCGGCCATCCAGCGCGACGATACTTTTTGTCTAAAAATAATCGACCGGATAGAGGGCTCCGTGCGACCTCCCAACAGCCGGTTTACGTCGCCAACTCCAGAACTTCCGGCTTGAAAACGGAGTTCTGCACCGTTACAGCCACCACCCATGCAGGCAACAGGTGGATCACTGTCCTACCTCGGGAGCTACGCACAGCAGCTGGTTTAGAGGCATTTCACAATGAACCGACAGCAGGACATCTCGGTTTTGACAAAACCTATGACCGCATTCGTTATCGCTTCTTTTGGCTTGGGATGTCGACAAGCGTGGCGAAGTACATTCCTTCATGCGCCAAATGCCAGTACAGAAACAGTGCTACGACTCCTCCAGCGGGCCTGCTACAACTGGCACCTTGTCCAACGGCTTGGGAAACGTACGCCGGGGACGTTAGGTGGCCGCCGCGAGGCACGCATACGTGAGCTTTCGATATTTTCATGTGTTTTTAAACTGCCAAGAGGTGGCCGCATTCTTGGACAATCTCGCGAAAAGGTTATGCTTGGCTTGAGAGGCGCCACAAGGGGTCTTACACCGAGCAGTCGTTCCATGCATGGGCTCCACAGTTTTTACACAAAAGTGCCACAAATTCGTATCGTGCTCCAAAACAGGTACCACCGCCATCGAGAGCTAGTTTCTGTGCACCGGAGGACACCTTTTACTTCTCTGTGAGTGCTGTTTTAGCCAATCTACAGCAGTTGTTTACCACGGCGCGAGCTAGGCCTCGTCCAGCGGGGGTAGGCCTAGCAACGAGCACGACCAATGCCGGGCTCGACCGTCGACCCAGGAGACCGCTCCGGGGTGCTCCATGGTCAAACTGAATACAACGCAATGCTACAAGACCCAAGTGAAGGCAACTTAATGAACTTACGGACTCAAACTCCAACGCAGAAGGGATTGATGTCGTCTCCCGAGCTTAGCTGCGACGAGAGCGGAAAACCACGCCAGCGGTAGGCCCAACGGCACTGTCGACTACTTCAAATCCTTTCGACTAGACCCAAGACTGCTCCCCGGCCATCTCCTCTTCCCAGGGACGATTACAAACTCGTGCTGCGACCACAAGGTGACCTGAAATAGCGCAACTGGACTTATCCGAGCTGTCAATCGCCTTTCTGAACGCAATCCATTTCACGTGCGCCAAACCAACTTGCGTGTTCGCTAAGACACGGTGCAGAACATCGCTACGGTCAGCACCCCCATCGGCGGACCTATCCAGTGCAACTCTATGGACTCGCGCCTGATGACTCCGTCAAGGGCTATATAAGAGGAGCGCCCTTCCACTTCTCGGAGAGCTAATTGCTGGAAAATATGTACGTACCAAAATACGACATCTACGCATGTACAACACTGGGAAATTCAAATATTGTTTGTAATACAAAGTCCCTTATTACGTTACCCTCTTTGGATCGGAGCACCCGTGCTCTTTGTACAATAAGATAGTGCCTGTGTGTGACATGTGCCATGAACAAGGACGTAGGGAGACCGCATGCCCTCAGCCAAATACACGTGTGTGCCATCAATGTGGCGCCAAGGAACCACAACCCCAACACGACTGCAAGGCCCTTGCTCGCTATGCGGTTTGGCCCATCTCACGGCTACCAAGGACTGCCGGAAACGTTTTCTGGAGCCTTTCATTCTCCGTCAACGGGAGTTGGCGGGGAAGAGGGCGGAAGAACGAGCAGCGCGAGCGAACCAGCCAGTTTCGCAAGCGGATCAGTGAGCCTCGCGAGCAGACCAGGAGCCACAGCGAGGCCGAACCAGAGACCAAACCAGAACAACGTCCGCGAGATCAAGCACCAGATCCAGATCCGGCTCCCGAAACCAGGCACCGAGGACCAGAAATGAGGAGAAAGAAGTGAGCCGGGCTGGCGTAGTGTCTCGAGGAGGTCCCGCACCCTCTGACTGCTCGAGGAGATCCCACACCCACGACACCAAAATACGCAGATCCACATTCGTGTCAGGAATGCTCAACCGTTAGATCACAGTTGGCGAAAGCAACAGTACATTATTGAGTCATTAGAAAGCCGCCTAGCAGAACTAGAGAAATCCCGAGAGGACTCGGTCACAAACGGAAACGACCACCACGTAATTCTACAGAAATTGATGTAGCCATGGACACAGCCACTTCGCACTCCAGTGACATGCAGAAATGCACCCGCAGCGGTGGCTCAGTGGCTAAGGCGTTGCACTGCTGAGCACAAGGTCGCGGGTTCGATTCCCGGCCGCGGCGGCCCGCTTTTCTGATGGAGGCGAAAAGCAAAAACGCCCGTGTGTACGAGATTTCGGCGCACGATAAAGATCCCCGGGTGGTCAAAATTAATCCGGAGCCCTCCACTACGGCGCGCCTCATCGCCTGCGTTGCGTCGGCGCGTTAAACCCCCACAATCAATCAATCATGCAGAAATGCCACGTCGCTAGCTGACCGAAAAACATGAGGCAGAACAAGACAGCTCCACAGGATACCACTAAAGCCTCCTCGCCATCTGTTAGATCGCAAGGACACCGAGCTTCCTTCGAAGACGAGCTCAAAGCGTTCTCAGACAGCAGAAGAGCCAACTTTATGAGTTAGGCAGGGCACTTAAGGCGCAGATGAAAACACAGTCTGACCAAATTAACCAGCTACTGCAGGCGCTAACCACTAAGGTAGTGGAGAACGGCGTCCGAATTGATCAAGTAGTAGCTCGGGTCGACCAACTCAGGAAACTCGCATCGACCGGATAGCAGAGAGACTGGAAATGGTAGAAAACACAACTCTCCGCAGAAGGCAGGCTCCATACTCCCGCCCACAAACGTGTGAAAGCAGGGATTCCGTCTCCTTCCCTGATGACTACACAACCAACTAGGCAAGGCATCACTGCGCTGCTCCAATGGAATTGCCGCGGAATTAGAGAAAGCAGCAGCGCTACAACAGTACCCTCGCCACACTCACGCCAACGCCTGAAATCATTGCAATTCAAGAAACGAACAGTCCAACCAAGCTTCCGGGATACATTACCTACACAGATCCGTGTGGACGATCTACGGCAACATTGGTTAAGAGCAACATAGCTGCCATTCAGCACCTCACTCCGCAAAGAGATTGTGAGCACACGTTTGTAGAGCTTATTCCACGCATATGAAGCTGCAAAAAACAGCTTCTTCATTCTTAACATTTACTGCCGGTGCTCCAAAAAGCGACCAGGAATTGAAGAAACTGTACGAGAAGCCCTCCAGTCACCGGCAACGCCCCTCTGCTCATAGTGGGGGAACCTAATGCGGCGCACCAACTTTGGGGCTACACGTATAACGACAGAAGTGGTAAAGATCTGCTCAACGTCATAGAACTACACAATCTCACTCTCCTAAATGATCCGCAGACCGCAACACGCACAGGAAATAGTGTCACTAGGGACACATGCCCAGACTTGTCCCTTCTCCGAGGCTCTCACGACATCACGTGGACCAACACAATGGCTATTGGGATCCGATCACGACATTATAAACATCCTAATCAAAGGTGTGAACTACAAGCCACACATAGGTACGGTCACATTTACTATCTGGGACAAGTTCAGAAAGAAAGGAAAAATCGCGACCCCTCGCAAGAGCACTCCTACGACCAGTGGGCGGAAAGTGCCATAAGAGATGCAAAAGCCCACACGAAAACGATTGCCCCTGACATACCAAGTGCCACACGTTGATACCAAACTCTTGCACATCTGGGAAGGCATGCACGGCCTCGCAAGACGTTTTTAAAAGGCAGAAGCATAACCGCCGAGGAGGAGTAGGAGGAACAAACTTTATCAACAGTGAAGTCGAGCGGGATCGTGGTCGGGGGTCCTCATTCCAGGACTCCGTTGGTGCGGCCTGCCGTCTTCGCCCTTTCAGCGAGCCAAAGCTGCTTACTCAGGTCTGAGCTGGCAAGCTCACTCTCCCACTGCTCGTGAGTTGCATCAGGGATTGGATCAAGGTCTGGGTTTGACTGGCAGGCCCAAACCATATGGTATAGCGTAGCTTGGCTGCCGCAGTATTTGCACAGGGGGTAGTATAACATTGGGTGGATGGTGTGTAAGCCGCGTGGGGTGTGGAAATGTGTTGGTTTGAAGCCGTCGAAGGGTGACTTGTTGTTCTTTTGTTAGCTGGTCGGCCGGCAGCGGGAAGGTGCGTCGTGTGAGCATGTAGTGTTGGGTGATGTCGCTGTATGTGATGAGTGAGTGACGGGTCCTCTCATCATCCTCTTGCGGTGCCCGGCGAGCAAGTTCTCGGCCGTAAGCGTTGCGCCGCTTGATACCGCAAAGAGACGAGTGAGCAGGTGTCCAGATAATCTTGACTGTTCTCTTGGGGGGGTTCTGGGTTATAATTCGTGCGGCTACCTTAGAAATTTTTCCAGCCGTGTACGTTCGACACGCCGCTTGTGAGTCTGTAATGATGGTCGTGGCTTGGGTCTGCGTTATGGCTAGTGCAAGTGCCACTTCTTCTGCTTCGAGGATGGTGGACTTACGAATGGGTGACACTTGTAATGAGAGAAGTGGGGGGTGGTGACGACCGCTGTTTTGGTGTTTGCACGCGTGTAGTCCGCTGCGTTGGTGAAGACTGTCGCACTCGAGTCGCCGTATTGCTTTTCGAGGGCCAGCCCCCTGGCCGTCCTTCTGCCTTCGTGATGCTGGGGGCTCATGTTTCTTGGAAGTGGGGGAACGTTTAGCTTGGATCTTATATCCCAGGGTATGTCTACCGCAGTATCTGCTTCCGTTGGCGACATGAGCCCCACGTTCGAGAGTACTTGGCGTCCTGTGGGCGTAGTACTTAGTCGCACTTTTTGGGCATTCAGGTGCGCTTCCGTAAGTTCGTCTAGGGTGTTATGTACTCCCAGAGCCATCAGGCGAGCGGTTGAAGTGCTGGTAGGAAGTGCGAGGGCTTGTTTGTAGGCCTTGCGTATGATTGTGTCAATCTTCCGGCGTTCTGTTGCCAGGAGGGTGGCGTAAGGAGCGACGTACGTTATTCTCGAAAATATGAAGGCTTGGACCAGACGCAGCATGTCCTGTTCCTTCATGCCATGATTTTGGTTGGCAATGCGGCGAAGCATCCTGACCATTTGGGTGGTGGACGAGTCCAGTTTTTTTTATTAGTTGGGTGTTTTTGCAATCTGCCTGATATATCATGCCGAGTATTTTGATGGTTGGGGTGGGATGGATTTTGGTCCATCCATTGTGATACAGATGTCCGTGGTTGTATCTCGGCGGCGTTTTTGCACCAATGACAAGCTCCGATTTCTCAGGCGCGCAGGGGAGACCACACCCTTTGGCGTAGGCATTCACCACGTCTGCAGCCTGTTGGAGGCGGTACTGCATGGTTCCTGCGGACCCTTTGCTTACCCAGATAGTGATATCGTCGGCGTAAATGCCGTGCTTAATGTCCGGGATTTTGTTCAACTCTTTTGGCTGGTTTATCAGGGCTCTATTGAAAAGTATTGGAGACAGGACAGCGCCTTGCGGCGTAATCCTACTTCCGCATATCAAGGGGTCGGATCGCAGGTCGCCCACCTTGATGACAGCTTGCCGGCCCGTAAGAAAGTCGCGGACGTAACCGTACATTTTTTCGCCGCAGCCGCGGTAGCTGAGGTTCGTTAGAATGGCGGCATGAGCAACGTTGTCGAAGGTAGAGCACTGCACGGGCCTGATTTTAAGGCCCGAGCCCGCTTCGTGAAGCCCGAGCGCTACCCGGGCCGCGTATTCCCAAACCATATCCCGTAGGGGCCCAAGCCGACCACACCCCCTAAGCAGGGGCGCAGCCAATGAGGGTTAAAAATTGCAATTTTTCAACCTCCTTGGACGCAGCACCGTGACGCCTCTACCTATATGTGAGCGACTTCATGCGAGGTGGATTTTTTCTTTTTTACCCCTCCCCTCGTTTCGGCTGCTTTGTGGGCGGCCGATGGTTTCGCCTCCGTGGGCAACTTGTGTTGCACTATTTATATTTTTATTCCTGGTATTTCTTCTTTATACATTTGTATACTTTTTTGCGTGTAGGTAAGTGGCTTACAGTTGAGGCACGAGCTGTGACACAATGCTGGCGAATTAAAGGCCAGACACTACAGAAATATATATATGTGGTAGCTAAAAATGCGTCACAGGAACAGACACAAACTGCTCATCTATACCCATCAGTGGATCTCTAAAAGTGACAATTTTTTGCCGCTATTTGGACTCCGAGATAACTATCGTAAAAATAGTGCGCAAGGAGATAGCTTTTTTACTTAGTTTTATCTCTGCTGCGACTACCATGACTTCAAGCTCACGGGCAACTACTCATTAGTCCCAGCGAAAAGAATATACGTATCTGAGTGAGTGTAACACTTGCATTAAATGAGAGGCCATGGGGCCCTGGGGGGGCAAGGATGAGGAGAAAAGGGAAGGTCACAACTCGCACAACGAACACAGTTGCAGTCTTTGGGTCCTAATCGCAAAATGAACACATTGAAGTCAGTCAGTGGGCAGCAAAACGCACAGTTCACACTTAAATGTACAGTTCACCACTGTGGACAACGCGGTTCGAACTGAAAACAGGGCACGCTGCAGACAGTTCACATGTATACCGAACGGGGAAGTCGGCCCGGCTGCTACCACCATTTGTAGAATCTGTTTTCAAGGCGTACTCGGTAATGGCTTCTAGTGCGGTGGGGATCGTCACGTACCCCACTAACATGTTCCTGTGCAGTCGCAGGGGTGGGACCTAGAGTTAAAGAGCTGGTGGACGATTACGGTCGAATAATGGACAGAGCCAAATTACGTGGTAACCGATTTGTGTGGCCTCCCGATTACAGGGGGGGGGTGGGCATCAGCGCCATTCGGATCCTGCTTGGAGCTTCTATTTATAAATACCGTATCTTATGCAGCAAAATCTCTGTGTGCATGAAGCACAAATTGTTAAAAATAACTAATCGACATTAGCAACAGCGCGAGTGGTAGCACGCATGATACTAATATCAAACTCCGGGCTTATGGCTTCAGTGAAGAGACTGTGGTCAATAGCCCTGGACACTAGACACTATATCAAACTTCCTTGAGTACTTCAGTTGTGCCTGCCACAATCCAACTATTACTTAGCCCTTGGTTTGTACATATTTTTGATATTGTTTCCCTAAATTGTTACGACCAGAAGTGCAAATTATGCAGAATTTATGACCGAGTGTAAAACGTGTACGTTTGAGGTGGTGTCTTTCTTATCAATGTATCACCCTTGCAAGAACGATTCACACCTTCCATTGCTGTTAACAAAATGTCAATGTTTTCCTTAGTGGCACTGTCCCTGATAAAAAATAAGGCAATGAAGATAATGTTAACAAACTTCAATGTAATAGTGCTTAAGAAAGTGCCAAAATGTAGCAGCTCATGCAGCTGTAATATTTCGCAAGAGTAGGACACTTTGTAAATGTAGTCATGGGTAATTGGCTGCCTTTCTTGTAATCCTTACCTGCAGCACCGAATCGTGTTTTGAGGTGTGTATATAGTGAAAGAGCACCCAACTCAATTGTATACCCTTCTGTGTGCTGTAGAATGAGCTTTCAATGAGGGTGTTTGCTTTCCGGACCGTGTATAATTGCCACATGCGCGTGAAAGCGTCCATCCGCGTGCGCGCACTTCGAGCACCGAGTCGAGCGCTTATCTAGGAACACGATGGGAGGTCAGCGTCAACTTGCAGGTGCGCAAGAAGAGCGCGGAGAGATCAGGGGCTCAGGTACAAAAGGTTAGCTTCTACCACATGTGCGTCAGCTTCCCCAGCGCCGCAGGCCAGCCCCGCCCACGGAGCGAAACCATCGGCTGCCTGCCAAGCAGTCGGAACGAGGGGAGGGGAAAAAAAGAAAAAATCCACCTCGCATGAAGTCGCGCACATATAGGTAGAGACGTCACGGTGTTGCGTCCAAGGAGGTTAAAAATAAAAAATTGCAATTTTTTAAATCTCTTTGGCTGCGCCCCTGCTTAGGGGGTGTGGTCGGCCTGGGCCCCTACGGGATATGGTTTGGGAATACGCACCCGGGCCCGTAACACCTAGCCCGAGCCCGGTCCGGGCCCGGCATTCATAAGTGAGCCTGGCCCGAGCCCGGCCCGGGCCCGCCATCTCAAGCCCAGGCCCGGACCGGCCTGGTGATTTATTTTAAGTGCGAATGCACTTCTTAAGCGAGCCTGAAGCGTCCGCCGCCGTCCGCATTCCGCCGCCGTCCGCATAGCAACAGCTGCGGGTGCGCGCGCTCCTCGTCTTCCTTGGCAACGGGGGAGATGGGCGCGCGCTGCCTGGCCGCTGACATGGCACATACCCACGTGGGGGTTGGCCAGGAATCTCCTCGTCTTCCTTGGCAACGGGGGGAGATGGGCGCGCGCTGCCTGGCCGCTGACATGGCACATACCCACGTGGGGGATTGGCCAGGAATCGGGCGTGAGAAGGGCTAATGCACCCGCTTAAAGGAGTACTGACACGAAATTTCAAAGCTGAGATCCGCTCTAGCAATCAAGTACAACGACAACACAAATAGGTGTCTGTGCATGGCACATACCCACGTGGGGGATTGCCAGGAATCGGGCGTGAGAAGGGCTAATGCACCCGCTTAAAGGAGTACTGACACTAAATTTCAAAGCTGAGATCCGCTCTAGCAATCAAGTGCAACGACAACACAAATAGGTGTCTGAATAAATGCATCTTTCTTTCTTTTATAGTTGTGTGCGTGTGTGTGATCTCTCTTTCGCGAACATTACCGAACCGCGCAAATTCAACTCCTGCATTCGCGCTTTCACATTCTTCCCCTCGGGGAAATGCGGGGAATTTTTTTTGGCCTATGGAGGGCCCGCGCGTGTGTGACCAGGCCCGGTCTTTGACGCTAAAGAAAGTTTGTTTATTTATTCTGGGCAATCAGACGGAGCATCTAGTCTGTCATGAACTGAACGCAAAAAATAAGGATTTAAAAGTGCACGTAGTTTAGCTTTCACCGTCTGCAGTTCACGCCACATCGGCGTAATAATAGCTCGTATTCTTAGACGAGAGACACCATCACCTTTGATTACGAGACTCTTGGCAACTTCACGTGATTGTCTCGGCCACAAGTTGGTATTGCTGAAATTTTTTGATCCGCATTTGAATCAACGAGTATGTACGCGCGTTGAAATACTTCACCTGCAGTGGTCGTTAAGCGATGGTGTTTCTCTGGCATGCGCGTTTGATTCCCGGCCACGACAGCCGCATTTTGATTGGTGCGACATCTAAAACACACGGGTACATACATCGACACAGGTGCACAGCTCCAGGATATCTGAATTAATTCCTTCCCCTCTTGGGCATTTCTTGTAATCGTATCTTTGGTATGTTATACAGCAAAATATAAAATATTGATGCAGTACATGAAATGTCAATAAAATTGCAGTATAGTGGCCATCAGACCTAGCAAAACACGTTTTTAAAACAATGCGTACAACTAACAGCAAGAAGCGCGCAAAACGAAACTAAGAATATTCATTTTGATGCTTTTTTCTACACTTCACGTCGGACCTATTAACGGCCGGGCCTATGAATGCAAACCCGAGCCCGGCCCGGGCCCAGGCCCGGCCCGGGCCCACGGCGTCGAGGCCGGCCCGGCCCGCCCGCCGAAAATCGACTTCCGGCGGCCCGGCCCGGCCCGCGGGCCGGGTCGGGCCCGTGCAGTGCTATAGTCGAAGGCCCCCTTGAGGTCTAACGTGAGGATGGCCTTGGGTGTGGTCTTACTGGCCGATTCGAAGATGTCGGTTTTCAGTTGCAGTAGGATGTCTTGTGTTGAAAGGTGAGGATGAAACCCGAACATCGTATGTGGCATTTGTTCAGTTCTTTCTAAATATCTTTGCAGCCTGTCTAGAACAACGGGCTCCATAACCTTCCCGACGCAGGAGGTGAGGGAGATCGGGCGGAGGTTGTCGACGCATGGTGTCTTACCCGGTTTTGGTAGAAATATGACCTCTGTTTCCTTCCATGCAGTCGGGAGGATGCTGGCAGTCCAGCACTCATTCATGTAGGAAGTCAGAGCACCGATGGAAGCGTCGTCTAGGTTTGCCAGAGCCTTGTTCGTTATTTTCTCCATACCTGGTGAGGTGTTCCGCCGGATCTTAGCCAGGGCCGCCCGCACCTCAGCCGTTGTTATTGGCTGATCAAGAGTGGAGTTCGGATCCAGTGTATAGCGGTGCAGGATCCTTGGGGGTGGCTGGGAAATATTTATCCTTCAGGGTACACATGAGGTCTTTTTCAGAGCCTGGGTATTGATGTATGATAGTCCGCATCGTCTTTTTACTTTATCCCCTGCTCTTGGTGGGATCTATAAGGCATCTAAGAATGTTCCAGGTCTTGGAAGTGGTGAGTCTTCCGTTGAAGCTCTCACAGATGTTTAGCCAATTCTGGCGGCTGAGGTCCGCCGCGTACTGGGCCGCTTCGTTGTTTAGTTTGGTGATTCTTAAGCGAAGCTTCCTGTTATGCCTTTGCTTTCTCCATCTCCGAGTAGGCTGCTCCGGGCTTAACAGAGATGAAGCAAGTGATTGTCTACCGCCGGTGTTTGACTAGACATTTGAATTTTCTTTGTATGGTTCATAATGTCGTTGCATAATTCTTCGGTCCATGCGCGTATGTCTTCTATCGTGCTGGTCTGTGCCTGATTTCTTTTTTTCCTTATCGCATCCCAGTCTGTTAATTTCGCTTCTCCTATTTTTCTTCTGTAGTATGGCCCATATACTTTGGTCTCGATGATCATATGATCACTGCCCAAATTTGCTTCATGGCTCCTCCAACTGACATTGGAAAGGTTTGCTGTTAACGTGAGATCCGTGCAGGTATCTCTCGTTGTGCTTGTGCCGATCCTAGTAGGCGTGAATGGGTCATTAAAGGGACACTGAAGTGATATGTAAACATTGCGGGATTACTAGCGCAAATTGTAGCCCGGATACCCCAGGCCATGTTTCGACCACTCTGGGCGCGTTTACGCGATTTTATTTAGTAGAAAAATTAATTCGAAAATGCTGTCCTCCTCTCTTTACGCTCGCCCATTTTCTGTGGCGTTTTCGTGTGACGTCAGGAGGTGCCGAGCTCGCAATTGTCTGCGCTACTGCACGGCTCCCCGGCCTTCAGACAGAGTGTCAGTCGGCCCAGCGTTTCGTCCGCCGGCCGCCGACGGGTCGTCGCTATTCGTTCGCTCAGTTGAAACGAAGCCAGGACACGTTTGTGAATGGAAGAATGTGCCTTCCTTTACTTGGTTAGTTTGTACACTGTATCTAGCTCCAAGTCAAGGTCGCTTCACACAAGCGCTGCACAAGCGCACATGCGACGCTTCGCTGACTGGTACGCCAGTAGGAAAATATAAGGCCTCTTGAAGGCGGCAGAAGAGTCAGCAAAGTCAATATAGGTACTAAGGAAATAAAATCAACTGAAATTTTTACCGTACAGCGTAAAACTAGGGTGCGGGAAGCACTTTTTTGCGCTGGGCGAACAACCACAGCGGTCAGCAGCACGACTACGCATCTGCGAACGCTTTTCCGTCTACGAAATGCAATTGCTAGACGTGAGCTATTGTGGAAACTCGGCGTACGCTTACTGCACGAGCGCAATACAACAAATAGTCACCTAAGCTGCTTGAAATGCCAAAACTAAATAAAAGTGTAAACGTGTTGGACAATATATACCTTATATTACCAAGGTCTGCTGGGCCGGTCTCGTGGCCTAGTTGTTTGGGGCGCTAGGTGTGTTGTCGCAAGTGCTTTGCAAGTCATGAGTTCGAGTCCCCGCGGGCACGTGCTTTTTTTTTTAAGTTAACTTTTTTGTTTTCTGCCGATGTTTTCTACATTGAGTCCACCTTTTTTTTGGCCGCAACGTTCATCGCTCCACGAACTAGTTCACAGAACGCGCGCAGGCTGGCACGGGCGCTCTAGAGAGTTCTCGTTGGCGTGCTGTTGCCATAAGCACCGATTGCTTGCGGGCAGTGGGCACAGGCCAGAATGAACAGACCCTTGGCCTGGTGCGAACACGCTTTTTACGGTACAGGCATGAGTGAGGCAAGCTCCAAATATGGGGGAAAAGCGCATGACATTTGGGCGTCTGCGGGTACGCGGAGGGCGTCCATGCACTGCGTAGGCCTCGGCTAGTGAATGCTACGATTCCAAGCCGTCCTGGGAGGCTTATCTTTATGCATTTTCACAGCTTACAACATGGCAGAAGCGCGGTACGATGATTACTGAGTTATTGAGAATGCCCATCCAACAACGCCACCAGTTGTGTTTTACAGAACCAAAAACCGAAACCGAAACTTGTTTGGTTGCTCACCTTGGGCATCGTCCAATACGGTGCCCGCTCCTCCTAACGTCACAGCTTTAGTTGGTGCGGCCCCGGCCGGCAAACCGCGCATGGTAGTTTTTCTTCTTTCGCGCTTTGTAAAATAATTACCGATTTGTCAACCGGATAAACGATGAAAAGTGTGCTAATTTGAGCCAGTCTACGCAGTCCAAGGAAAAACGGGAGCTTGACAAATTCACTTCAGTGTCCCTTTAATAAGGGTGTGAGATTCTCTTCGTGGGGGATATCTGAAAGTTCTCTGCCCTCGTTTGGTTTGATAAGGTAGCCCCAGGCTGGGTGCGCGGTGTTAAGTCCCCTACAATGACAAAGGGGCTAGAGCCCACAAGACTCTTCCCCCTCCGAATGATATCTGCCAGCCCCGGGGCCTTGCTTTTTCGGCCGGCAATAGATGTTCAGAATGAAATGCTTCGAGATTTTTTAATGTTTTTGTGGAACCAGTTCTGTTACGATATTATGATGAGTACTTGTTGCCAGATAATGTCGAATCACCGTAATATCTTTCCGAATTAGGGTGCAGACGTCGTTCCCGTATGGGGTGATGTGGGTTGTGCAGCCGGGAATTTTTGCATGTTGGTTCGTTTCTTGTAGCGCTATTACGTGGGGGGGGGGATCACACTGGCTATCTACATATTGTTGTATAAGTCCCCCTTCTTAAGCTTAAAACTTCGACAATTCCATTGCCAGATTAGTAGTGGGGATCGTGCGTTCTGCTTGAAGTTAGTCATCATGAGTAGTGGTGTAGTTTTCAGCCATCGTGTCGTTCTGTCCTGGGCGGAGGTATGGTTTCTCCCTTCTTGGATGTCGGCCCGCGCCTGCCGGGTGCTTAAATTTTAGCGCTCGATTCTGGCTTGTGTGCCCTGCAGTTGTCCCGACAGCTGTGCAACTTGACTCCCAACTTGTCCCAGCTGAATAGGAATGGACTTCAGCTCGTCCTGAACAAGGGTGGTGAGTTGCTCGAGACTGGTCTGTAATTCTTCTTTAGTTATGTAGCTTGGGTCGTTTTCCTCCTGCAAGGGTGACGCTTGTTGTCGCCTTCGTTTCTTTTCCATAAGCTGTTGTGTCAGAGGTGTCGTGATGGGCTCTACTGAGACAGCTCCAGGGAGTGTACCCGGTTGTGATTGTGGGGTTGGTGCGGACGTTTTCTTGAGTTGTTGTGTCATGAGGGATTTGAGTGGATTGAATTTTCGGCCCCTGAGTGTCCCTGATTTTTGTTGCAGTTTATCCCACTCACTACACTGTGGAGTGGAGTGACGAGCAGTGGGAGATGAGAACGGATGCCCAGCTCACCTTGTTGCGGTCAGTGTCGTTGTCCTGCCGCTCTCGCTTCTCCCCTTGCTGTCTGGACTTTGACCGGGACCGCGAGCGGCTCCCCTGTAGTCGGACGGTTGATCGTGACTTTGAGCGCCCGGCTGGCCCACTGTTCCCCGGGTGGCACCTGCGGGACCGGTGGGCGGACTCCGTCTGAGTGGAGGGGTGGTTGCGTTCCCATTTCTTCTTTCGGAGAAGGTACGGCTCCCGGAACCGCAATCCTGCATTCCTTGCTGGCGGTGAGGTGGTCCCCCTGGCACAGCTCACATTTGGGGTTGCACAGGTGGTCAGGTAGTGGGTCACGGGCACAGCAGCGTTCGCATTGCTATAATGTCTGGCGTGGGGCACACGTCGGAGCGGTGGCCTTGCTTGAAGCACTTGAAGCAGTACTGGGAGGGTTTTTTTGTAGAGATAACAACGAGTCTCTACTCCTTTGTAGTAGACGTAGAAGGGGACTCTCTGTCCCAGGATGGTAATCACCACCGAGCCCGATTGTCCAAGTCGTCGGCATGCCCCGAATTCGTATCCGGGCATCCATAAATCATCGAGAATATCTTGGGGGGTTGTACTCAATCGGTATGTCATGCAAGACGCCTTTACTTGAATCCTGGGGGTAGAGAACCGCCCGACTCAAGAAGCGCGTAGCGCAACCAAGTGAAACAGGTGGCTGAGTAGACTGCCCACCTTGCGCGAAGGTAAATTGGCTCACGTTGTGTGACGGCCTTCAGGGTACGCTCTCTACTCGGAAAACGTGGCAACTGCTGAGACATCTCATCGACCACCCAAAGAACAAGGGAGAAACCAGTAAAAGCCTGGCGCGCACCCATGCACTTGTACCCAGGAAAGACCGATGACCTCATCTGAGATCTGAGGAACAAATACCTACGTCCTGGAAAGGGAGATCCTTCTCTTCTCTGTGAAGGCACACCTAACCTCGAGTTGGACAAATGACATCGAAATATACGAGGTCGGAGCAGCAATTTGCTGCCAGCAAACGCTGTAGTTCAACCGTACAAGACTTCATCCACAACGAGATATTGGCTAACCTGGACGACAGATCTCGAGAAGATCTCACTGAGTATTTCAACGTCTTTTGGCGCACAGGCAAAACTCCCCATCTCGTGGAAAACAGCCGAGGTGCGATTTATCCCAAAACAGGGAAAATCACCTCACATAGATAATCTCCGGCCGATATCGTTGACCTCCCGCGTGGCAAAAATGATCATCATCATCAACAACCTATCCACGCCTACAACATGTCAATGACGTCTCCCATTATTCTCCAATTACCCCGGTCCTGTGCTAACTGCGACCAATTTATCCTCGCAAACTTCTTGATCTCATCTGCCCATGTAACTTTCTGCCGCCCCTTGCAACGCTTGCCTTCTCTAGGGATCCACTCTGTTACCCTCAATGACCAACGGTTATCTTGCCTTTGCATTACATGCCCTGCCCACGTCCATTTCTTCTTCTTAATTTCTACTAATATGTCCTTAACACGCGTTTGTTACCTGACCCACTCCGCTCTCTTCATGTCCCTTAATGTTACCTATCATCTTCCGTTCCATTGCGCGCTGAGTCGTCCTCAATTTAAGTTGAGCCCTCTTAGTGAGCCTCCAAGTTTCTGCCCTGCAGGTGAGTACCGGTAAGATGCAGCTGTCATACACTTCTTTTTAAGGGACAGTAGTAGGCTTCTATTCATTATCTGAGAATGTCTGTCGTATGCACTGCCCCCCATTCTTATCCTTAGAATTATCTCTGCCGCATGGTTGGGATCCAGGGTCACAACTTGGCCTAAGTAGATATATTCCCTTATCACTTGCACTGCCTCGCCACCTATCTCAAACTGTTGTGCTGTACCGAGGGAAAAAATTATAGAGATAATAATTCTTCTGCGGCTTCAGCAACACCTTGATGGCATCACAGCAAATGCCTTTGACTCCATGTTCGGTTTCAGAAGGCACCTGGGAACCCAGGACATCCTCGTTCATATCAAGGAGGACATACGCACCCCTCCCACCATACACTCGCCCCGGGCCATACTGGCCCTCAACCTTAAAGGGGCATTTGAAAACGTGTCACACATGGCCATCCTCCATATACTGGCAAAAACAGGCTGCGGGGAAATGATGTACAATTACATTGCCAACTTCATGCCGTACCGCCAAGCCATCATAAAGATAGGGGATGTCTCCTCGGACCCAGTAACGCTCGGATACACGGGCACCCCGCAAGGATCGGTCCTATCCTCCATTCTCTTTAACACTGGCCTTCTAGAGCTGCCGAACCGATTATATCAAATTCCCAACATAAAGTACGGCCTCTACGCCAACGATTTTACTGTCTCCACGGGCATTGATTCCATTGGTGGCTTCCAAGACACGCTCCAGCAAGCAGCCGATACTGTCCATGAGTACGCTAAAGAGTTTGGACTAACATGTGCACCGCAAAAATCGGAACTTCTGGTCGTGCGCAGGGGAGGCCGAAAGAAAGACAAGAACAATATAAATCATGCTGGAAGGTCATCCCGTCAGGCCTACGAAGGCGATGCGAATTCTTGGATTGGACATTCAGGCGGACGCAAAGAACACCAGTCCGATTAAAAATTCAAGGCGACCGCAGAACAAGTCACTCAGATGCTACGCAGGGTGGCTAAGAGACAGAGGCGACTGAAAGAGCAAGACACCACCAGATTGGTCCAGGCCTTCACACTCTTGCGCATTACTTACACTGCACCGTAAGTAATTCTGACCAAGAGGGAAGAGGAACAAATCGACGTCATCATACGCACAGCCTACAAACAGGCACTAGCAATCCCCATTTGCACTTCGACAGCTCTACTGCTAAAGTTAGGCCTCCACGACACCACATGCAAACTAATAGAAGGTCACCTCTCAAGCCACAAATTAAGGCTTGAACTGACACCCGCTGGCAGAAAGCTCACGGGGAAACTTCAGTGGACCCCCCAGGGTCAGCTACAACCCGGAGGGCTTGCGTCAAATACGAAGCAGTGCATACAAATCGGCCACTTCCTCGAACATGCATCCCAACCATCACAAAAGAAGACGACAGGCCAGGGCCAAAGCCCTAGATAAGACTTATGGCAATGACGAGGGAACAGTGTATACAGGCGCAGCAAGCTGAAAAACCGAACACAGCAATGGTGGCGGTGGTGACGACAAGAGACGAACGCCTCCCCAGTGCAACCATTCCAAAAACATCGAGTCAAGAGGCGGAAGAAGTGGCCATAGCGCTGGGTATTACTCAAACCAAGGCAACTACAATCATATCCGACTCACAGCAGGCTTGCAGAAGATACATTGCGAGAATGGTGACTCCAACAGCACACCACCTCATGAGCGCAAACCCAATAAACTGGAAGGTCATGATAGTACGGGGCCCCGGCACACTCCCTCTCTCGCGGGCAACGATTTCGCTCACGAGGCGGCCTGCGGAGGAGAGCCTGACCTCACCCACGTGTTTCCCTACCGAGACATTACCCAGCGCTACAGGCCCGAACGAAGGATCTATTTACCACCACATCCCCAGTTAAGTAAACACCAAGGATCCCCGCTTCGACTGCTAAAACCACGTTCCCTCATCCGGTTCGACTTCATAAGCAATACCTTAACCAGCGTTCACCGCATTGCAAGTTCTGCGGACAAACAGGCTCCCTGTATCACATAATATGGGAATGCAGTCAAACCCAGACTTGCCAACCCCCTTTCTCTAGCCCAAACCTCGAGCAGTGGGAGACTGCGCTGTCCAGCGCACACCTCGCCGACCAGGTCATGCTGACGGCGAGGGCTGAACGTGCGAAGGCAACGTCTGGACTTCTGGACTGAGAAGCCACTCCCACGCATAAATGAGCTAATTAAAAGTTGCTCTCTCTCTCTTGGCTTGACGAAAGTGCGCACAGGACGCTGAGCAGTCGTCGCTAGGCACGCACACACGAGCGCGAGGCATTTTTTAAAGCAAAGCTTTTTACCTGTACCCCCCAAGGGTTCTTTCGCGACCGTTGGTGTCATTAGAAAACTCCCGCGAACAAATAAAAGAATTACTGGCACCGCCCAGGAATCGAACCTGGAATAGTAGAATAAAAAGGCGAGAGAACGTTGTCTACCGATTTAGCTACGAGCACACGCGGAGACTGAAAAGTCAGGTAAGTGCATTCACCCCAAGCACATCTACGGCTTACCCCCTGCATTATATCGATGAGTGCCACGTGATAGCGTTCACGCGACCTCTAGCGCCAGTGTGCGCTAAGCCCACAGCACGTGTAGCGGCAGTGATGTGCGCCTTACGCATGCGCTGGGAGATATAATGAAAATTAAGAAAACTTACACCCAATCAATGGCATTCCACCTTCTAGTACGCGAACGTGCTAAAGCCTGTGAGCTCTAGTGTTCACGTAAAAATCACAGCTCCTTTTGTCCGCGCTCACGCCAAACGGCACATCAAGGATCACAAAACAAATCGCCTTGATGACCAGGCCATCACTCCAAGCCCCAGCATCAAGATCCTGGGCCTACATCTTTAGGTCAACACCAAGAGTGACGTATCCTTGCAGCGCTTCAAAAGCAGCATCAATCAAATCATACACATGATCAGGCGAGTTGCCACCAAGAAGCGAGGCCTCAAGGAATCGGATGCCTTTCGATGATTGCAGCCTTTGTCTTCTCGAGAATCACTTACGTCAAACCCCCTGTCTTCTTCTCGGCAAGGAGGACATAAAGATGCTTTTTATATGATTAAAAAGGCGGTTGAGCAGGCCATTTCTTTTTCCATGAGTGTGTCCAGAAAGAGGCTGCTTACCACGGGGCTCCACAACACGGTAGAACAGCTGATAAGAGCCAGAGTTCTAACCAGAAGATCCGATGAGATGAACTGCGGCGCATCGCCGCATCTTTCACCAGACTGGCTGGGCTTGATGTACTCCCGGCTTTTATGAATGTCCGCTTGATGTACTCCCAGACTTTTGGCGACAAGAACTTAAGATGGTCCCTTTCTTACAAAATTGAACCCCGCACACGACGAGGGTCGCCGACCAGCACGGGCTCAAGCCCTCAATACCACCCTCGGTGGGGAAAATGCAGTTCACAGACCTCTTTCCAACATCAAAGGAAGCAGAACGCCATCATCATGGCTACCTTCACAAACCAACCTACTTGGTGTGCCTTACTCAAGACCCAAGATATGACGCAAACAAAACAGGCAGCCATCGCTTTTGGCTGCCTTTCACCGGTAGTCACGATTCCCACCAAGCCTACCGAAATTACCAGTCGGGTTGGGTGTCTCGACCTGCGCTGCGTGTGCTAAAAAACCACTCCCCGAAACAGTTCCAATCAGCTCACCTGGACACCCGGCTAGCGCTTCTCTGGTGGCCAACGAATTCGCCCGCCAACAAGCCTGTGCTTTACCCCCGTGCTATGGAGCTGCACGAGGACAGTAACCCGCGTGTCCCGTTTCAGGGAGGATAACCCAGCATTATCGCCTTCAGAGACAGACCCTACCTTCGCCTTACCGACCTTTCCACAGAATAACAAAGTACCTACGGCTCATACAATACGCTCATACAATTTTGCTCAGAAGTATAGGTACACTCCGCCACATAATCGGGGTGTGCAACTTTATCCCTCAGTACCCTCATCTCTTCCAGTCAACTGCCCTAACTTAGCAATGGGAGATGCTGCTGTCCAGCCGCTCTCTGCTTACCCAGCTCAGCTGGTGGATTACACGTAACGGCGGGCCAGACAGCATATGGCTCCAGTGAAGACGGAACCACTCCCTTCTGCCGCACTCTGGGCAGTTCAGAAATGTGAAGCATTTCCCCCTCCTCTAGCTCCTCTTCTTCTTTATCCTCCTTCATTTTCTCCTTCCCCTTATCCTCTTCGTCCTGCTGCCGCCCATCTCGCCGTCTCCGTCCCGCGGCTGGCACAGACGGATATGTGAGACTCGTTTAACCACCGGGTTTAAGCTTTCCTTTAATTTTATAAAAAAAGGAGTTTCCGCTCAACTCAACTGATGGAGGCGAAAAGCAAAAAACGCCTGAGTGTACGAGATTTCGGCGCACCGTTAAAGATCCCCAGGTAGTCAAAATTAATCCGGTGCCCTCCACTACGTCGTCGCCTCATCGCATGCCTTGCGTCGGCCGTGTTAAACCCTACAATCAATCAAGCTCAGAGTTTCCAACACAGCTCAACGAGCCAACGTTCATGCATCATGCATTGACTTAACCTTGCCAAGAATCTCTTCTTTAAGTAATAGAGGTTGCGGTTAGTGCATTTTCACTTCTCTCTAGTTTCACGATTGTAGAGCGACCGTGAGAGTGAATTTAAGTTACGTCGCGTGGGTAATCGTTGTGGTTGCCGTTTTACAGCATTACTTTCCAACTGCATTCACAGGGTGGATTGGCGCGAATTTTTTTTAAAGACGATAGTCTTCCTTGGGCTACTAAACCCAAAATTTTGGTCTGTCTCTCTGTATGTGACTCGATTAAGCCACCCGGCCAAAGTAAACAATGCCTGCGCACTAGTCTTGTATAGTCACAGCTAAATCTACCGTCAAAGTCCGGTTGTAATGGTCATACTTGTCAGCATTGTTGAAAAAGAACCTAGACGTTACGGAAAATGTAAGACAACAAATTAATACAGAAGTATTTTTTGCAGTGTTCCTTTATAAAAAATCTATACATGCTTGACTTTTGCGAAATTAAGAACTTAATCAACTGCATAAAAAAATTCACTCCACCGTCGCCTGCTGTCGCCCGCGCCACTATAGCTTCTGGCGCCATTTTAAGAAATCAACCCGCCAGAGTTACGAAAGGTTCCACTAGATAGGTTCCACGCTCTGCTTGCAACGCACGTGGAGTAGGGAAACGCGGTTCTATAAACGTTGAAGTAGGGCGCCACGATTCACGCGCGTCTTCACCATACGGCAGCGTTGGCATCGGGACACCCGGTTTGGAGCAGTGGAACGCGGGAAATTTAAAATGATTTAAGCAAACCTTTGGCGTCTTTACCTGGGAGGAGCGCGACGCAAGAGGAACAACATGAGAGGTGAGCGGGAAAGCGAAGGGAGGCATTTACTTGGCAAGAGTCGATAAAGACTATCTTCTTTTGACGACATTTGCAACGAAAGGAGCAGATACGCGGCCAATTTTTTTGTTTTGTTAACTGTCGGGCGCTCGTCGCGGGGCTCGGGCTCACGTGCGTGCGCTGGGCAATTTCTTGGTATTTTTATCTGCGGACACTAAAAATTACGATTTGCTAAGCAGCTTCACTGTTTAAAAAAGGCTAGCGTATCGATGGATATAATCCACATAGTGACCCTGGTTTGATTTAGAAGCCTATTTTGTGGTAAACCTGCTAATAATTACTGAGTAAAGTAACGACAAATTAAGTAAAATGGCGATGATTATAAAAAAATCCTTGATCAGACATGTGAAGCGTGTTCGTCGGGTCCAGTTGTATTCGTCGAGTCCAGAGCACACAGAATTTTCACCTTTGCCTGTCTGCACTAGTCCAACTAATGTCTATTGCCTGCTAAATAGATTCGAAAAAAAATATCCCGAGAACTGATTGCGGGCTTTTTGCTTCTGACGGTTCGTGACCTTGTTGTTGAAAAGACGGGAGCCTGCATTGGTCGATTTAGGGATACGCAATGCGGTGCAGATCAATTTTTCCTCAAACCCTACAGACCAAAGTGCGACAACTAGAGTTATGTTGCGGATTAACGATGAACGCTACAAGATCTTACCCTTGTCGATGAGAAATAACCGGCTTGTTTCGAAGAAGTAAAAGAGACCTAATTTGGCCAATAGATGAATGTAGCCAGGACGTGAGCGCATGGTTTGTCGAGTTCAGCAAACAGCAATCAATAGAGGAAACGACGAAGGAAAGATTTTGAAATGGCTTGCAGGAATTTAGGACAACATGAAAATCTGACATCTGCGAAAATTATTACTTCTAGCGTTAGTGCCGCCTCTGGTAGTCCTGACAGGGAAAGAGAAGTGGTTATTTTTTTCGTGTTGCATAACTTGAACACATCAGCGCATCTTGAAGTAGGAAAAATTAATACCCAATCAACCATGCTGGTTGTAGTTGGAGGCCTATAGGCTGACAAGAATCAGCATACCTGGTCATACCGTGTGCTTGTTTGTGACTTAACCATGTGGTTTGACGGCAACAACCTTTACATTGAACAGTATACGAATAATGTCAAGGTATGTTTTTAAGAACGCCTTATGTGGCACATTTTATGATTTTTTGCGAACATTTTAAAAGACCACGAAATCAGATGTCTCAATACTTGAAACTGTGTTTAATGTGACGTGTGATTTCTGAGTCCAAGGTTCGAATAACCGAACGCAATCAATTTTAACCATATGATTTGTGTATAACATCGCCTTACGAAACATAAACACTGGTGCTCTCACAAGTGAAACTGCGTAAATGTGGTTCAGTTGCATAGTTTCGTCCGTAACAAAACTTTTTGCAGTATGTGATTACGTCGGCAATGAGGTGTATTTCACTTTTGTATTGATGGAAAACACACTGTTCTCCCAGCACTGACCGAACATGGAATATATGATTAGGATTTCTTGGGGACAAGAAAGACACCATAGAAATGTATGGAGACTTTTGAGGTTCCAGACATTTTTTGAACATTTCCGTAGTTTTTAAATCGTGCGCGGTACTTTACGGTGCATGCGAAAAGTTACGGGCACTAAACGGGCTCTGTTAAAGGGACACTGAAGTGATTTGGAAACATTGCGGGATTACAAGCGCAAATTGTAGTCCGGAGTCAGTAGTCCATGTTTCGAACGCTCTCGCTGCGTTTACGCGACTTTATTCGCCCGAAAAATCAATTCGGAAATGCTGTCTTCCTCTCTGCATCCTACCCATTTTCGGTGGCGTTTCGTATGACGTCAGGAAAAAATGAATTGGCTTGACTGCGCTACTGCACGGCTCGCCGACCTTCCGACAGAGTCAGTCGTCCCAGCGTTTAGTCCACCGGCCGCCGACGGGTCGTCGCAATTCGCTCGCTCTGTTGAAACTAAGCTGCGACACGTTTGTGAAAGAAAGAATGTGCCGTTAGGATGCTACTTTCTACCCTGCATCGAGCTCGATGTCCAAATCGCTCCATACAAGCGCTGCACAAGCGAACATGCGAAACTTCGCTGACCGGTACGCTAGTAGGAAAACCTAAAGCCAATTGAAGGCAAGGGTCAGCGAAGTTAATTTAGCTACGAAATAATTGCAATCAACCGCAACTTTTACTGTGCAGCTTAAAACCAAGGTTCGGTAAGCACATTTTTCGGGCTGGGTGAACTATCACAGCTGTCAGCAGCAGGACCGCAAATCTGCGAACGCTTTTCTGTCCAAGGAATGCAGTCGGTAGACATGAGAGGGTTTAACACGCCGACGCAACGCAGGCGATGAGGCGCGCCGTAGTGGAGGGCTCCAGATTATTTTGATCACCTGGGGATCTTTAACCTGCGGCGAAATCTCGTACACACGGGCATTTTTTCTTTTCACCTCCATCAGAAAAGGGGCCGCCGCTGCTGGGAATCGAACCCGCGACCTCGTGCTCAGCAGCTACGCCTTAGCCACTGAGACGCCGCGGGGGGTATGAGATATTGTGGGAATTTGGGGGACGCTTACTGCACGAGCGCTATACAAGAAACAGTAATCTAAGCTACTTGATAGGCTAAAACTAAAAAAAAATGTATACTGACTATACATTGCATACTTTATATTTTCAACACTGGAATCGCTGGCTCGTAGCCAAGTGTTCCTGAGAGGCTACTTTGTACGAACAATGATTGAAGCAAGAATGCGAGACGCATTGCCAGATTTCATTGTTTCTTCAAGTAGTGTACGAAGGGTGGGCTACGCGGGTGTGCGCGTTCGGGTGCGTGTGTGCACGCGTGTGTGCGTGTGTGTGCGTGTGTCTGTGCGTGTACGTGTGTGTGTGTGTGCGCGCGTGCGTGTGTGTGAGTGCGTCTGTGTGCGTGAGTGCGTCTGTGTGTGTGCGTGTGTGTGGGTGTGCGTCTGTGTGTGTGTGTGCGTGTGTGCGCATGTGTGTGCACGCGTGTGTGTGTGGTGTGTGCGTGTGTGTGTGCGTGTGCGTGTGCCTGTGCGTGTGCGTCTGCGTGCATCCGTGCGTAAATCTATCTTGGCTAGCCTGGAAATCTGCGTAAATAATTCCCTGTTATTTCCCTGTGGCTGTAATATTTTCGCCTGCGATTTTCGTTTCTGAGTGCGCATGTTTCATCTCTTGACAACACTGAAACGGACCATCCGAGTGATCAATCAAATAGCCGGAAAGATAAAAGAATAATTGGTTTCAACGACATTTTTTAAAGGAATATTGTTCCACTGGGCAGGATAAATTACAGAAACCACGATTCACGCTGATGTTATTTTATTTACACAGCACCGACCATGGCAGGACGCGAGCCAGCCTGCATGCCACACACGTCTTTGTCTTAGTAAGAGGCTGGCCCCACAGCGTAATGCTTTACGGTTCTTCGTCCTTGCCTTGTTACACACCTCAGTTTAAAGTGACCCTCCTGGTCGAGGACGAAAAACCTCGGCGGGTGGGTGAGGAGGAATGTTGAGAGGCGACATGAAGCGATGAGTTAGAAAGTCCTCATCTCCGCGGATGAAAATGAACAGCTGGGTGAACACTGACCGCGGAACAGGGATGCCCGCCATGGCCAAGAAGAAACGCTGAATCGCCTGGAGCCGCATAGGACAGAAGGGAGGAGGACTGAAGTAGGAATGGTCGCGGCTGGTCTCGTAGTCTCACGCCACCCGCCATGGTAGCTCAGTGGCTATGGCGTTGTGCTGCTGAGCCCAAGGACGCGGGTTCAATTCCCGGCCACGGCAGCCGCTTTTCTGGTGGAGGAGAAACGCAAAACAACGCCCATTTGTTCGAGATCTCGGCGCGCGTTGAAGATCCCCTGGTGGTCCAAATTAATGCGGAGCCCTCTACAACGGCGCGCCTCATCGCCTGTGTAGCGTCGACGCGTTAAGACCCCCCCCGCCCCGCCCAATCGATAAGTCGTCGTCATCTCATGTCACCGGACGGGGCACGTCGTCGAGCTGGTGCTTCTTGCGTCGGGGCTGTGGTGGCCCGACACCACGGCCCACGTGGCTGCCACGTTCTCTTCAAGGAGGACACGAAGAGGACCTGAATGCTAGCTCACTGAGATGAAGATTCTGCACCTTACCGAACATGTTACGTGGCAGGAGGATAAAATACCGGAGGGTCATGTGATGTTGCTTACACAATGTCGGCCATGACATATCTCGAACCCCACCATGCGCCACACGCATCTTTGCCTTTGTCGAAGGCTGCTCCCACAGCGGTGTGCTTCCATCCGTCCATGGTGTTTTCTTCCTCGTCTTGTTGAAATATTGTGAATTTAGGCGGTGATAATTATTCTAGACGCAAATAAAACACATGAGGTAACCCCCCATCTTTTGCGCTAATTTGGAAGCCCCAACGATGTATTTGTGGTGGGCAGCTGCCGATCGCATGCCGCCACCAGCGAACTTGTCTGTGCGGTTCTAGTTGTATTGCTGCGACTTCTTAATGTCCAGAAAAAGTGTTATGATGCACCTTTACCGTGATTACTGTCTTTTTAATAAACATATTACGCCTTGGCTAACGTTTTAGCATTGCTAGCGTTGTAGCGTAGGATTTTTAATATTTCGATAGTTTTGCTTAACAAATCCCGCTTCGCGGACCGAACGGAGTTTGGGCAGTTAGCAAAATATTGCTTTTAAATGAATACGTTTGTAGTTGGTGCTGATCGTCATTTAGATTTTCTATCCCTTTCAAGGGAACAAAAGATGAACCAAAAAAAGATGAAATCCGCAAAATTGTATGTTTATTTATTTTTATTGCAACAAGATCCGGGTCGCCCAAGCTATTGTACAAAGTTTACAGATGCGGCGATGTTCCAGGAGGCTTGGTGACGTCGGGATATACGCATTAGTGCCGTCACTAGCTACGCGCTCTTTTTGGAGACAATTACTATGGTACCTAATTTTTGTTATACTTCAAGTAGTACTGACACAAAATTTCAAAGCGGAGATAACTATGTACAGCCTTCCTTTGTACATGGAGATGTCCCTTATTGTAACCGATCAGTATAACTTACTTTAAATTTATTTGAATTTCCTCGCGCACGAGAAAACTCAGAACGGGTACCCTTTTGCAATTTGCATCAACATGACGTCATCTACTCCTCCTGGCCCCACACTGCTGACGTGAGGGTCCACGTGACGTGGCCAACGCGCTGCCTGCGGTTGGCGCGAGCTGTTCCTGCGTGTGCATCCCGTCCCGGTTTAGAAAATGACGCCGTGCTGCTGTCAACAACGGAGACATCAAGAGCCCCCTCCTGTCATGGAGGCCGCCTCGGTGTTCATTTGACGAAACCCGAACTGACACAAATACACGAGGCTTTAATTAATTATTTACGCTCCGACCGATCGTCTCATATGTCATTCTATGATTAGTGGGCTGGTAGGCACCCATAACATCGAAAAATACATAACACCAAAATTTCGTGTCAGTACTCCTTTAAGGTCTGCGCTTCATGGGAAACTGAGCTGTTCTACTTCGTTGTTGCAGCGTTAAAGCCCTTTCACCGCAGTTATCTTACTTTTTAGGTAGAGTTTCTGCACCGGATGTGACAACTTCAACTTACATCAACGCAATTCCAGGTTGTTTTGAAAAAGGCACAACAGCTAGGGTAGCACGTGCCCTTGCTTTTTCCTGGGTCGGTATTCTCGAGGTTTATCACTTTTGCGTCCCTTTCGAATGTCTTCCTTTTTTTGGTGAGCCATGATTGGCTAAAAGCAAACAACCGGAAGTGACGTAGCGCAAGCGCGGCAAACCTACTACCAACGCATTGCTTAACCGGAAGTATGTCACGATGAAAGGGACGCAAAAAGGACGTTTTCAAAAGGGACAGTTACGAGAATACCGCCCCTTGAATGATATTAAATTTTCCCTCGGGCTAAATATTGTTAAGTAGTTCCCATCGTTTATCCAATGGTAGTAGTTTTAAAAGTTAATAAACAAGTTCCATCTGGGCGTGGATATCCTGCTAAGAACGCCCACATAAGAAATCAGTATCAACTAAGAATGGTATCGGATTCGGCGGAACGCCCAAGCAAATTCAATGTATCGCTGGAGTCTTTTCCTTTGCATAAATCAATTATATAATAAAATTGGCTCCAATCCACTCTGTGAATTGTGATTGGAAAGCAAAGCTTTAACGACACCCACAACAATCGCCCATGCGATCTCATTTGAATTCACACGCCTGGCTCTAAAAGAGTGAAACCAGAGATTCTGCCGGCCGTTACCTGGAATTCTCGGGGGCGGTGTCCCGCTCGCAGCAGCGTCGGCGATGGCTGGGCTAGAATGGTGGACGCCGTCGCCGTAGCCCAGCCGTGAGTCGGGAGACAAAAACGGAGAGGAGAGTCTTTCGAAATGTGAGGCGGCGGCACCTTGCCATCCTGATGTGCTCGCTTGGGGCTACACCACTGCGCGACACAAGCGCAGACACCGAAACGTTTCGGCATGTAAGCTTAGTGATTCCCATTTATTCCGATTGAACCTAGGTAGCTTAGAAAGTTCGAGAATGGCGAGAAAGCTGAGGGCACTCTTATAATCGCTATTTATCACAACCACTTGCTCCTTTCGCTTGTTGATACACCTCTTGAAACACAACCGAATTGGTAGTCACCAATTTTCAAAACTTCCCATGCGTGGTAGGCAGTGCGCCAAAGGTATCCTTTTTCTAGCGGCCAGATTTATTCATATTCATATTTATTCATATTACCTGCAGCGCCAATAAAGCATTACAGCAGGGGGTATATGCAAATACATGAATACGATTCATCACATGGGGAAAAAAGAAAAAAGAGAGAAGACAAAAAAAAAACTGACATGAGAATAAGTGGTACAACTCTGCGCAATAGCGCGTCAAATGTACAAGCAGTGTCACAATGAAAAATTTACATGTGCGACAAAACGTGTGGAACAGAGCATCAGATGTACAATTAACAATGTTACTTGGTGGTTTATTTCACTCCCCAATGGAATGGGGAATAAATAACCCTTGCACACATCCGTACGGCAATCAATTTCACGAATTTTCCACTCATGGTCGCGACGATTAGATACAAAGTGCGGGGGTAGTAAGAAAATTTTAGGATCAATACCAGTCTTATTGAAATAAATACGATATAGTAGTTCAAGTTTGTGATGCAACCGACGTTTGCTTAATGTTTCCCAGCCCAACTCTGCTTTAAGTGACGTAATGCTAGTGCGAAGACTATAATTTTTACTTGCAAATCGGGCGGCGCGGTTCTGGACGCGTTCTAGTAGTGCACATAAATTTTCAAATTGTGGGTCCCACACGGCGCAGGCGTACTCCGCAATGGATCTTACGTTGGTGAAACATAAAAGTTCTTTAACTTTTGGAGGAACATCACTGAAGTTGCGTTTTAGAAAGTTGAGCATGCGGGAGGCAGAAAAGGAAACGTGTTCAATCTGACGTTTCCAGGTTAGGTTAGATAAAAAAAGACGCCAAGATATTTATAATCTAGAACTGTATCAAGATGCGTACTTCCCAGAGTGTATTTTGATAAAACAGGGCTGCGACTGCGTGTGAAGGAAACGTGCTTACATTTTGCAATATTCAAAGTCATTTGCCATTTTGCACACCACGTTTGGATATGGTCGAGATCACTTTGAAGATAGTCCGTGTCAATTGGGCTTTTGATACTGCGATAAACAACGCAATCGTCTGCGTAAAGGCGTACTTTGCAGGACAAATTACTTACAATATCATTAATATATACAAGGAAAAGCAGGGGCCCTAAAACAGACCCCTGAAAAACACCAGAACTAACACTCACAGCACCTGATTTACAGCCGTTTATCAGGACACATTGGGTACGATTATGCAAATAAACTTTTATCCACTGGACAACATCATGATGTAGGCCAAGAACATACAACTTAGGGAGCAGCAACGAGTGCGGGACAGAATCAAATGCTTTTTTAAAATCCAAAAATACACAGTCTGTCTGTTCTTTCACGTCAGAATGATGAGAAGAGATCATGGCTAAATTCTGTCAATTGCGTTGTGCAGGAAAAACCTACCCGAAAGCCGTGGTGGCAGTTTGTAAAATATCTATTAGATTCCAGGTGTTTTATCATGGCGCTATATATTATATGCTCTAGGATTTTACTACAGACACTTGTGAGGGATATGGGCCTATAGTTTTCAGGATTGCTTTTCGGGCCACTTTTGTGAATGGGCGCAACGTTAGCGATTTTCCAATCCTCAGGCAGGTCACCCGAAGCGATTGACTTGGAAAACAGAGTAACGAGAAAGCGGGCAATAGTCTCACGGCAGGCATGAAGGACGTAATTGCGTATGCCGTCAGGTCCGCCTGAAGAATTAACTTTAACATTCTGGAGTAGTTTGAGTACACCATTATAGGTCACAATGACGGGATCCATTTGTTCATTTATTTGTTCTGAGACACTCGGAGCGTTTTCACAATACGTTGGACAGAAAACAGACTGAAAGTAATGCTTGAAACAATTAGCCTTTTCATGCTTCTCAGAAACAGTTGTGCCGTTAACGTGAAGACAGAGTATTCCTGTATGTTCCTTGCCCTGGGATTTCAAAAATTTCCACATTACTTTGGGATTTTCTTTTAACTTAGTTCCCAAGGAGCCGAGATATTTGTCTTTAGCAATTTTTTTCCGGGTTTTTATGTCTTTGCCAACGAGCCGTACGGCATCCATTACGCTCTGGTTTTTCTTTCTTCTATACGTTTGCAAAAGACGGCGCTTTTTGTTAAGTAGACGTACGTCACGGGACACCCACCGCTTGTCGGCACGCCTTTTGCGGGATATTAGTTTGCTAGGAACACATTTTGCGATTAATTGCTGTAGTTTGTCCTTGACAGCTTCCCATAGAGCGTTGCAGTTAGAGCATCGGCTCATTTCGTTAAACTCTGGTAAAAAGGATGCAAGTTCCCTGGATAAGGAGACATAATCTCCTTTATTATAAAAGAAAACTTTACGTGGGTTATTGTGCACAGTTTTGAATCTGATTGCTGGTAAATAGGCAAGGACGCAGTCATGATCACTAATTCTAGGGACGACGACAGTATTTCGGACAAGTGAGGGCCTATTTGCGAAGAGCAAATCTAAAACGGAAGCGCGGTCTTTTCCTTTCCTGGTAGGTTCGGTTACAAATTGGAAAAGATCGTTTGCTTGTATCAACTCGTAGAAACTGGCAGACAGCGCACACGAGTCGGTGGGAATGCATTTTTGATCCAACCACTGAACTTCCGGCATGTTAAAATCACCTCCATGTATGTAATCGTGGATCAATGTTGACAGAAAGTCTGATAAAGACCTGAAGGCTTCCGGATCAGCGCATGCTGGTGAACGATAATATGACCCGATAGTGATGACTCGTCCCCTATTTAAGTGAACGTTACACCATACCCATTCTGCGCAACTCAACGACACTGTTAGTGAAGTAGATTGTAAGCTGGCATCGACAAGCAGAAAAACACCTCCCCCTTGGGTATTTCTGTCACTACGATATACGACAAAGCCATGCGGAAAAACTTCAGCGTCCCGGACCGAACTATGAAGCCAAGATGTGTGCATGGGGTTTGTGCATTGTTTTACCGCCCTGCAAACCAATCCTTAACGTTCACTTGCCGTACGACCACATGATTCCCTCGGGTCCGGGTTACCCAGGAGGTGCTTTCGAACAAGTTAATCAAGCCATTCTGCGGACATGCGCAATGGACGCTGAGATGCGTCAAAACAGGCCCACAACAACCGTCGCTAAAGCAGACGACAAAGCCGTACTGCCGACGCGCCCACCGGCGAGAAGGCACCTCCGTGTTGGGAAGGCTGGGTAAACTCGCTGCGCCATATACAGTGTGCTCCGTGAGTGAATAAAACCCTCCCTCCATTTTCCACCCCCCCCCGCCACCGCCTCCACCGCGTTGAGAGTTTATTAGATGCGACGCTGAGAGGAGCATCTCTTGCCGGCGGCCCTGTCCTGCGTCCGTCGTCGTCGTTGTCCGCGTCCGCACAGCTGCGTCTCTCCTCCGCTCACCCCTTCCTCTCGCCGTGATAGCGCGTCCTCTCCCCCTACATCTGTGGAGCGCGCAGTGCGGCACGCTCTCACTCCGCCGGTGGGCGGCGCTGTGCGCGTGTGCAGCGCCCTCTCCCTGCGCGGTCTCCTCTCCTTCGGGCGCGCTGCGCATATAAGCGGAGTGCCGCGCTCCGGCCGGTCGCTCAGTCGACTATCGTCCGCGCTACGCTTGCTCTCTCTCTCTCTATCTCTCTCGCATTAACCGACGATTGCTCACGCAATTCGAGTAATCGACCCAACGGAAACGCACAATGGAACCCCCTTCAGCGTCGCATCACACCAGGGTTCCCGCGAGGGGAGGTGGGCGTAATTTTCGTCCCGCACGCCGTGAAAGAACCGTTGGCTGGTAGAGGTAGAAAGCTTTGCTTTAAATATTAAGCTGTTTGTATATATTATTTCCAGGTACCTTCCACATTTTCATAAGCACATTGAAGATGGAAGAGCACCCACCTGGATTCAGGAACGGATGAAAGGAAATATCTACCACTGGGGCTTTCTGAACATCCATCAGCACGTATACTCAACCAAAGACCTGGAAGAGGGCCTTAATGTTCTCAAAGTAAGTTCCAATTTTAACTTCATATTCCGCAAGGCTGCACATGTCAAAAACCTGATAGGTTTTGTGGGTACCGCAGCTTTTTGGGTACATCAGTCGGAAGTATTTTCCACGGCAAAGCTCTCTTTGGGATCGAAAGCTGAGTTTTTTGGCTTTTGCTTCTGCATTTGGCCATATTAAGGAGAACATAGGGTGCACCTTCAGATGTACATCTTCAGACGTTCATTCTCGATTCTTTAATGAACACTATCGCATTTACTGGATTGAAAAAACTTGAAAGTGGAATTCTCATTCAATGGCCTAGTTACGCACGTGAGCTAAAGCTTCTAAAGGGGTCCTGAAATATTGTCACGGAGCCAAGGACGACGCAGTTGTTTGGAAAAGAAACAACTTTATTGGAGCGAACTTGTGCTCCCCTACCGAAGAAGCGGTCAACTACCGAAGCAGCGGTCAACAAAGTGACGTACGTGCGTCGGCGAGCGTCGCAGAATCGAACGCCGCGGCGTCTGCTGTGCAGGCTTTTATCTTTCGGCGCGAGAGTTTCTGGAACCGTCGATTCGCATCCAGAACATTGTAGATCAGAGAAGATTATTCTGGGCTAGCGACGTTAGAGCGAAACACTCTGCTTAGCTGAATGAGATAGCCCGTGCGGGATAAAAATAAAGAATGGAACACGCGCTTCGCATGGGACACAGATAACAGAGCCGGGCGCGGCCGGGCATTAAAAACAAACAACAAACAAACAAACCCATACATGGTTCGCGGCAATATCTTCCACCGATGCATGGATGTACAGTGGTGATCTCGCTAAGGGTGAAGACAGGAGCGCGTGGCCGCCGGTACTATCAGAGCAGCCTAGCGTGCCCAGCGCGAAGCATCACGCATGCGCTGTGCGTGCCCAGCAAGACTATGCTTTCAGCGCGCGCACTGCATCATCGGAGCGTCTGCGCGTCGTCTGCTATGTTTATCGCGCGTGTAGCACTGGAACTATCAGCCACTGTATGAATGAGTGGAAACTAGAATTCACGTGAAAAATGTTTCCGTGTGAGCGGTAATTCGTTCTTTAGCTCCAATACAATGGTTTCGGCACAGCAGCGTAACTCGCCCACTTGTTTCAAACAGACTCAATCAAAAGATCACGCAGATTTTAACAGCACTTAATTTTTGCAAGTGCTTACAAAAAGTCTTTTAAATGCACATAGAAGCACGCAATTCAAGGCTTCGAAGGTGGTCACTCAAAGGGGGCGCGCAGGCGCTACGACCTTCATTCAATATACGGGAGAAAACTATCATCCTTTACCTTTTTATATTTGAGCGTTTTCATGCAAGAATCCAGGAATCGCGGATCAAAGCAAGGTACTATTAGCAGGGCGAGACGCAACACAGCAGACAACGAGCAGACGTTCCGATGACGCGATGCGCGCGCTGAAAGCAAAATATCGCTCGGCCCGCACAGCGCATGCGTGATGGTTCGCGCTGGGCACGCTAGGCTGCTCTGATAGTACCGGCGGCCACGCGCTCCCGTGTTCACCCTTAGCGAGATCACCACTGTACATGCAACCAAATAAAGCAATGTATTAGCAATCTCCTCCTGAAACAATTTTGTAAAAGCGATGAGTATTAGCTGAGAAATCGTAAATCAAAAACCTCGCATAATCGTCGCGCCGTATTTCCTCCTCCTCTCAACTTTTTCTTCGCTGTTGACGGCGAGGAAGCCTTCCCTCCATGATGCTGCGCTCCTCAGCGGTGACTTCCGCTATTGCGCTCCTCAGACTGCCGTCTGCTATGGGCAAGCTCTTTCGGATTTTTCATCTTTGTTGACACCATGGGCATTGATCCTGCACTCCGTTCAAGGCTGGAAAAGCGAACGAAAGACCTGACCGCATGTGTGCGGCCTGGCCTTCCCCTTTCGCGGTGTACGTTGCTGCAGTTTCTATCGGCGGCATGTGATTTTTTATCGGCGGCGACCTCGCAGCCGCACGGGGAGAATCGTGCGCTCGTTCCCTTTGGTGCACCGCGCACTGTTTATCTAGAAAGCGCCGTCTCAGATGTGGCCCCGCTGGGGCGGGTTCTTATTTTGCGGCGGTGGCAATTCCTACCGGCGGCATTTGAAATAGACATTTTAAACAGACACAGAACCCGTGCACAAAACGCGCCGGATCGGATCGCTTTATCAGTGGCGATGAACGGGAACATGCAGAGCAAACCAGCGCCGCACTTGAGCAGCGAGCCCCCGTGTTCTGACAAGCTGCCCCCATGTGTTGGATTCAACACTGACGGAGGAGCGTTTGTTTGCACTTGTTTGGATAGTCGTAAAATGTCCAAGCACTCCGGCGCTCCGCTAGCAGATCAGCCGGCGAGTCATTTCGCAAAACATTCGACAGATGGCGCCGTATGCATTAGCGTGTCGCCATAGAGAAAGAAATACTGGTAAGAGTGGACACTCCCATAGAGCCCTGCGGCCGAATGACTGTACTGTAGTGTAGCGCACCGAGCGGACGGGTAGCCAAACTACTAACCATACTTCCGTTAACTTTCGTACGTTCACTTTCGGTTTCGGTTTCACGGATACCGATTTTGGCGGGTAGTTTGAAGGACTGGAAAGCGCTGCTCACGGCGGCGGGCATCGGTACGGTATTCGGACGCTTTCATGCAATAATTAGTGTTTATTTGAATATATCATTTTCAGGCTTAGTGCCCGTATGCTTTTACAAAAAAAAAAACCTTTTTCTGAAAATGTGAAATTGCAATTTACAGTACCACTCACACTTGTTTAAGAATTCTGTCGTGTGTTCAGATGTTGCCGAGCCACATAAAAGAGACACATCATAAATGAAGAAATATTTATTGCATGGCACTAAACGGAACAAGTTCAAATTGTCATAATTCTTTGCAACACACATAATAATAAACAGTGACTAATACTCAACAGAGACAATACACAGTAGTGAGAGGAAAATACGTTTCCAGGAATGAAAAAAAATATGCACAAGTAAAGGTATCACAACCACACAAATGGATTTTTTCTCCACGGTAATTGAAAATGCAGAAAACCCAGAAACTCAGCCATCCACAGGTTTACTTGTATCTACGACACCCTCAGACTCTGTGCGCTGTTGCAGTCATACAAAAATATCAACCATAACATAATCTAGACACTGGGATACTTGCAACTGTTTACAACCACTATCTCCGCAGATAATTTTTTAGTCTGGCAATTTCTCCAGTTAGGATGTGAAAGAAGGGAAAAACTTAGGCTTTGATGGCCTCGCTTATTTGATGAACTCTAATGAGATCTATTGCCTCGGGGCAACTTCAAATCAGTAGCAGTAATTGAACAGAAATCCCATTTGTGTGGAGATGCACACGCAAAAGGTTAAGAGGAAAAATATCAACTTCCTATTGGTTCCTTGCAAGGGTGCATTTTCCCAAGAAGCCGGGTTACCTTCCGAAAGCGTCGCCTTCCCAGTAAAGGCAAAGGGCCAGGCGGGGATATTTTAGGTACGTGCACGTAGTCAACCGACAGGTTCCAGGCTCGATTAAGGCACACAAATTCATGCCTTCCGCTGTCAATACGAACAGTCTAATATAAGAAACAGGGAAGCAGTATATGCTTCTCGTGTATGAGACAATGGTGGCACATTACAGAATACCATAAGCGTTTGACAACGTAGGTCCCAACATGGTTCTCTTCATCTAGGCCAGTCCGACAACAGGCAGCACGTATGGAGACAAACGACATTTAGCATGACCTCTTACCCTGGCAGTCTTCATAATGTAAAAGGGTTTTTGTGGATGTACTGTTTTCACAATATTACAACTAGCAGCAACAATAATTTGCGAGTGGAGTTTAGAGACTGTATACGCTGTTGTTAGTGGTTTTAAAGAGATGAGGCATGTCAGTGATAAAAAACAGTTTGTTCCTTGAGTCAACGATAGTCTTTTCAGTGGTCACGCCTTATTGAGTGCCGAGACTTGCGTTAGATTTTAGGTGCTAATGACAAAGTTCAATAGATGGAATACAGTTGCGGTATCCATCAGAAGCATCAATAAAGCAGCAAGAAGCATTGCAGGCAGTCATCAACACAACTGAATAACTCTGGAAGAACAGTTGCCACGGCCACTTTTGTGAGTCCTGTGAGGGCACGATTCATGAAGCGCTTGCACCATGTTTGGTATGACGAATGCAGCTGGCTGGTTGGCTCTGTCTTGAGGGCACCTGTAGACCTGCACAGGTGATAGGTGATATAGTACACAAACTGCTTGCAATGACAGATGATATGCGAATAGTCTGTAAATTTCACTGCAACTAGTATTCAAGTATTGCCTCCAGTGCATGCCACCTATTTAAAACACAAGTTCTCTTATTCTATTCAGCAATCATGCGGTCAAGCTATTAGCAACACTAAAAATATGGGTCTTTGTAATTTCGCAACACTGGTTAGGCACATTCTTAGTGCAGTTCAGCTATTGCTTGTGTTAAGAAAAATGATAACGTTGCTCACATACCCTGAATCCCTTTGTCTTTTTTTGTAAAATCAGGACGAAGAGCGAGAGCGAGCTGAACGTTAAAGAAACCTGTTGCCCCACGGGCTCGCGAAAGAAACGCATCCCGAGAACGGGCACCTGGCGAAAGTATATTTGGGCGCTGTGCGGGCACTATGGCAAGCAGCAGTGAGCGTCGTACTGAGTACTACTGACCGCCAAAGGCTATGCCTTAAAAAGATATGACAAGAAACACACAGTTCCGACTGAATAGGCGCAATCTGCGCAATACGTGTTTAATTAAACTAGCCAAAATATGACCAGAGATTGATTGATTGATCAAACTTTATTATGCGAAAGAGTGAGCCCCCTCCGGTGGGGGGGACCCGTCGATGGGAGCGGAGCCTCATTCCCAGGCCCCGTACCGGGCTAGCAACTCCCGCCCACGGGCCGCTAGGCTCGCGTGGACGTTTGCGGAGGGGCTGAGCCGAAGGATCTCCCATCGCTCATTAAGGGGAAGGGGGGAAGCGGAGGGTGTGTCGGGTATTGGTACCTTTAGTGCGGTGCACTCAAGGATGACGTGTTTTAACGTTCCTTTGCTAGTGTTGCAGAACGGGCACAGCTCGGAGTATTGGTGCGGATACATCTTATGTAGTAGTGTTGGGTGGGTAAGAGACCCTGCCTGTATTCCGCGTATTATCGTCTGGTCCCTGCGGGTGAGGGAGTGATGAGGCTGAGGTAGCGTTTGTCTATTTTCCATGTACATTGTAATGATATCTTTATACGCAGTGATTGGTGTCAATGAGTCGACCCCCGTCTCCTCCACCTTCCGGCGGGACATGTCTCGGGCGTAATAGTCGGCGATGTTGTTGCCGACCAGGGAGGAGTGCGCAGGGGTCCAAATAAGTTCGACCTCGTTGTCTGGCGTTTTGTGCCGTTTGAGGACGCGTGCCGCCTCGGAGGAGATCAACCCCCGCGGTAGTTCGCGTAGGCTTTCTTGCTGTCTGTCACGACGTGCGTCGCCCCGGGTTGGATTAGTGCCAATGCGATCGCCATCTCTTCAGCGTTTGTTGCGTTTCTTGTCCTCGTGGACGCCACGGCGACGAGCCTGTCTCTTGTTGTTACTGCCAAAGCGGCCTTGTCGCTTCCCTTGACCAGGGCGGCGTTGACGTACATGACATTGGGGTTGCCTTCCAAGCGCGTTTCCAAAGCCTTGGCGCGCGCTTTTCTCCTGTCGTCATCCTCCCCCGGCGCCATGTTGCGTGGGAGGGGTTTTGTGTTGATCTTGTCTCTCCAATGTTCGGGGACGCGGCCGGACGTTTGCACCGGTTCAGGCCTCCATCCGATCTTTTCCAGTATCCTCCTCCCGTGTTCGGACCCGCTGAGACGCATCCTCTGATTGGAGAGGTGCGCCTCCACGAGCTCGTCCACTGTGTTGTGGACCCCATCTCGTACAGCCGTTTGGTCGACGTGTGCGCGGGTAGTCCAAGGGCTTGCTTCGTGGCTTTTCTCAAGATAACGTCTAGTTTTGCCTTCTGTGTTCCGGTTAGGTTAAGGTATGGAGCCGAGTAAGTGGTTCTGGTAACCACGAAGGCCTGAACGTTCAGCCCACCTCTACGCCTAATGACAATCTTGATATCTTCCCGCGGCATGACTCGCGGCATGCCTGCCGCCGTTGTGGCCGCTCTCGCTACTCTTTTGGCAAAACTTTCTCGTTCACGAGGCCTGGATTGTGTCGCCGGTTGGGGGAACTCACCGCTTTCGACGTTGTTGATGTTATTCCGAGCACGCTTGCCACTCGGCAGGACCCACCCCGCCGTGTCGTCGGGCGCCAAGTCCTCACCGGTCACAAATACACACGATTTTCCGTCAATGTCTCTTAGTCCGTGTTGTTGGGCACTCATGGCGGTCTCCGCTTCCATGTCCGCCTCCATTTGGCTCACCGAACGAGCCGCCGAGGCCGGGAGGCCGTCCATCGCGTAGGCCGAACGGCCCCGCTAAGCCTAGGCGTGGTGGTGAAACTCACAGTCCCGTAGAATTCAAAATCCTGGGTCGATCTTCACAAATCTGGTGTCCAGTGATGCCGAAACACTTGCTGAACAATCTTCAATATCAAGCACCGATCGAATTTTCCTCCTCAAACTGGACATCGAACTGGGAGCCGATGTAGAGTGCGTCCGATCACCTCGGCCGCTCGCAGCGCCCCCTGACCAGAGAAAAGAGAGCAAACGCTTGAAAAAACGGCAAGTGTGGAACAATTATATGCAATGCCTGCGATACCGGAATTGATATACGATGTAGAACGAAGACCAAATTTGAAGGTTTCAATGCACTGCGCACTCACTCCGCCTCGAGCAAAGCTGTTATCTGCCGACAAAAGACGCGTCTTTACCGTACCTGACGCGCCAAAGCGAAGCGACGAGCGCGCGTTATCGGCGTGGGCGAGCGGGTTCGCTTTGTACGCAGGCAGCTTGGTATGCACCCATGTGTAAAACTTACGATGAGTGTACGGCTGCTGGTTATGCCCAGATAAGCCAAATTAATGCAGATACGGCTACTTCGCCGTGTACGTTAGCCCGGACGGCTTTGCAGTGCATCATGGCCATAATACATAATAGCAGTAACAGTTGGCCAAGCTAGCAATGGCTAGCTAGTATAATACAACGCAGCCTGCGGCTCACGTAATTCAGTGCAGCGACAGCGCACAACGCCTGCTTCGCCTACGGACCGCCAGCCGGCCGGCCACTTCCGCAACTCACCGCCGTCGTTTGCGGCACGTAAACGCTACGTGCGACGACGGGCGCGTACCGCTGGCATCCCTCAGCGCTAGATAAACGGCACAACCTGCCTAAAATACCATTACGGCCGGCTAAAAAATGGTGTCTTACGCCTTTCTGGGTCGTTTCCAAAGCGCTTATCCTAAAGACGCAGCACTAGCTATGCCTGATTCCCTGAGGTTACGCAGTGCTCGCAGCGTTTGCAGTACAAGGAAACGCAAACATGATACGCCACACCAGCACTTTAAAAAAGAAAGTCTCACCTTTCGTTCAGGATCCAAAACCGATGTCGCAAAGAAAGCGCTAGGCGTTTCCTTCTCAACAACCGAGGTTAGCACAAGGCTGCAGAAACGCACGTGCAAACGCTGCCGAAAGAGCAAATGGCGGCTTGCGCTTGCGGCTTGGCCAGGCTTGGCGCAAAGAAGCCACAAAAATTTACATTCACAGCTATTCAACTTACTACACAAATAAAATGTGTAGTCTAATGTGTAAAAAAAATTTAAAAGTATAATTATTTGTGTTAGGTTTAATTTTAATATTTTTGTTTTTACCACTTGCGCCGACTGCCGGAAGGTGCGCGAGTCAGGCCACTCGGCAGCGATAAGCGCGTGTGTCCACTCTTTTAATTTTTTATTTCTCTATGATGTCGCCACGCAAAAGTGATAAGACGCTCTACTAAAACTCCACTCGCGGTGTTTACGTAGCGGGACGCAAACATTTAGCGTTTAGCGAAAGCAAAGGCAACAAACGCTGTACTAAAACTCTCTATTAGCAGCAAAATACCGTGCTCACGTGAGGCCGCAGCATGGCTGCAAGTAGCGCGGGATGAAGGAAAGATTTTTTGCTTCCGATGAACCAAGTTCTTTGCCCCTGTGTTTCTAAATACGTCAAGTGGTTAGCACGTCGCCCTCACGCAGCTCTGTATCGTCGTACTATCGCTGACTGTCGTAACAGAGCTTGCAGCTAAGCCAAGACAGCGACCGAAGCTCTCTCTCTCTGTGCGTGCGTGTGCGTGGGTGTGTGTACGTGCGTGTGTGTGTGTGTGTGTGCGTGCGTGCGTGCGTGCGTGTGTGTGTGTGTGTGCGCGTGCGTGCGTGCGTGTGTGTGTGTGTGCGCGTGCGCGTGCGTGCGTGTGCGCGTGCGTGCGCGCGTGTGTGCGTGCGCGTGTGCGTGTGTGCGTGCGTGTGCGTGGGTGTGTGTGTGTGTGTGTTGTGTGTGGTGTGTGTGCGTGCGTGTGTGCGCGTGTGCGCGTGCGTGTGTGCGCGTGCGTGCGTGCGTGCGTGCGTGCATCGCCTCCTGTGTGTTGTGGACGCGCTCGTTTCGCGATGAAATGCGACGTTGTACTTCTGCGGGTGGATTGTGCTTCCCATTCTCTGGATCCTCTTTCTCGAGCGACGTACGACTCAACCTCGCATGGGGTATGTGCAGTGTGCCTTGCTAAACGCCTTCTCGGCCTGCGCGCCAGAGTTAAGTTACTTGCTGTTCTTCCCCGCAAACCGGGCGCGATGTGAGTGCCGAATTTACGACGGGCAGGAGGAGGCAACCGATCGTCTGTCAATCGCGGTTAAGACTTCTAATGCATATTGTGACGTTGTGTTCGTTCGAAACGCATCTCTGGATTGTTTTGAACTTGAATCAAATGTATGTGTCAAACCCGGGGCATTCGGCTCAGGGCGTTCTCTGCAATTGCACGAAATCAGTGCCACGGGGCTTCGACCTTTCTTTATCGTGCGTACTCACGTAATTTAATATCCATGTCGTGTTATGGCCGTGTTGCATTCAATACAAGTGGTTAAGCGTTTGTTTACACTTGTTTTGTTTGTCGTAAAATGTCCAAGCACTCCGGCCCTCCGCTGGCAGATCAGCCGGCGAGCCAACGCTGAGCAGACGACACATCTCTTTGCCGGAGGTGCGTGAAAAAGCCGCCCCATAGCAGGATGTATAGCCCATGACGATCATCTGGGAATCGATGACGTAACATGTGAATATGGCGGCCTCCAAAAACACGAAGGGAAGGGTGAGAAAAAAGCGAAAAACTTTGCAACAAAAGTGTGAGCTTTCCGCTGCACGTAAAAGAGCAATACTTGGCACAGCTGACGTTGACGACCCAATCTAACGATTGCGCTAGAGCATTTAGTGTGCTCAACACACCTTTCAGGGCCCCTTTAAGATTCTCATGAAATACTTGTTTTGGTAAATAATCCTGCTTGAAGAACAATATTTGTGGACTCACAAACCCTGCCTTTGCGAAGAAACGAAGTGGGTGTGCTGAAGCTACTTCTCGCAGTGGCGTTAGTCTCTATCGTAGGCTCTGGCACCCGATGTCTTCATATCTTTTAAGCGCTTTATTTAGTGCAATGAGATAATCGTACCCTTCAGATAAAGAACAATGATCTCATAGCTGACAACGGCATCCTAGATTCAAACACCGCTTTGGGATGGAAGCACGGCGTTGACGACAACCGGCAACTGTAGACGTTCGGTTGCCGTTCATCACGCTGAAGGATGGTTGTTCATGTAGAGATATATGTTGCCCTAGTTTACAAAAAACGGCGCCTTAGGTGCGGTCCAACACTCAATCACAACTTGCTTTAAAGGAGCCATGAGGACAAAATACAAGTTTGTTTTATAGTGCTCCTAGCGCTTGTCCGGCAGCAAATGATGCCCTATTCACTGAGAAATAATCAATTTAGGTTAAAATTTGTTTCTCCCGCGTTTGCAGGATGTCAGCAATGAAGTCATGAGCGCGCGTATACAAACGAACTTGCACTGCGTGATTCAGTTGCCGCTCTGTAGGAGTCAGTCTTCCCAGATGGCGCTACCATACTCATTCACAGACCGTTGCCTGCCCTTGCTTTTGTTTTTGACCGTATTTGCACGTGGCTTGTTTTTGCTACTGTAAAAAGTAACCGTTTCGTGAAACATGGAATATCCTCGAGAAACAGGCTCACGTAAGACAACGCCGCTAATGCCAATCGGCCAGTGCGTGTAAGACAACTCGAAAGCGGTGGACTGCTGTACACCAAAAACAAGCATAGTGCGCGCACAAGCCTACAACAGTACGCATTGGTACTTCTATGTTTATGTGAGCTTTCGTAACATCCACTGCTTATCCCCCCATTCTTACTGGTATAAAAAGAGTGTGCCCTAAATTTAGTCGCAAATGGGCCGTTCGGCAAGCTTATAAGCTCTGCCTAATTTGCGTTTGCTTTCGCCGGCCTCCGCCAATCGCGGAGCTGGCTGGTATGACATCACATGTTCTGTTGCGGGAAATGAGCTAGTAGGTCGCATGTCCCTTCCCTTTTTTCCTAATTTTATAGCTTATTTTAGCGAAGTGTGTGTGAAGCGTGGTGTCAATAGGATGCTAACAAGGCAATCTTTCGAATGAACCGAACTTGTGTTTTGTCTTCATCTCCCCTTTAGGTTTAGAAAGGAAAGCGCATGTTTACCACTTTTGTAGAATAAAGGGGTCCTAAAAGCCGTTTTGAGCTCAATCAATGAACAAGCGCGGTCATTAGGTGTGGCGGTCAACGTCAGCAGCGCCAAGTGTAATTCTTACGTGTAGCGGACAGCTCACACTCTGTTTGCAAGCTTGTTACCCTCTTCCCACCTTTTTCTGCGTGTTTCAGGAGACCGTCATTTAAACACATGTACGGCATCGATTTGTCGTCTACGTCACGAAGCACAGATGCTGCTGTTAGACGGCTGCTTTCTCGCACTTGGGGCAAAGACAAGCTTCGTCTGCTCAGCGTTGGAGGGTCTGCAGGGGAACGTTTGGTTAATTATCGCTTATGGCAGCCCAGTTTTACGCTATCGTTTTCGTCGGTATTTAACTTCTTACTCTATTACTTCTAGTTATGACACTGTTTGATTAATTGAAGCGTTTAACGCACTGACGCTACGCAGGCGATGAGGCGTGCCGTACTGGAGGGCTCCGGAGTAATTTTGACCACCTGGGCATTTATTGTGTGCAGAAATCTCGAACACACGGGTGCTTCTGCTTTTCGCCTCCATCACAAAAGTGGTCGCCGCGGCCGATAATCTAACCCGCGTCTTTGCGCTCAGTCGCAAAACGCCATAGCCACTGAGCCGCCGTAGTTGTGACGCAGTCATACTATAGGAAGAGACGACGCCGACGCCACGTCGCCTGCCGAATACTCGGTTTGCCGACCGCCTTGCCCCGCTACGCCGACGGCGACACAAACACGTCGGCCGATCGGAAGTCTGCGTAGTGTGATTCGCTCGCCGAACGAAGGCCCGAAAAACCGGTCGGACGACCCAGCCGACCGACGGGTGGTCGGGTATCGGTCGAGGAGCGATAATTGCGCCCGGCCAGACTAGCACCGGGATCCATACGGCTGCATTTTGTTAATTTCGAGAGTTTAATAAACTCATTAAGTTCTATACGAAGCCCAAAAAAAATAAACACTTGTTATAATGCGACCCTATCTTAGCTTACAAAGCTTTGGTTCTCCGCTTCGATGGAGCTGCAAACTGAATATATGGGTGCGACCGGTACGCTTGTAGAAAATATACGATAAGTTAAGCGAGGCAAAAGGCTTGCGGAAGGCAATGTAAGTCGAAAGAAATCAATATCGGCCAAAGTGTCTAGAGTATAGTGTAAAACACAAGTATGGGGGGCACTATTCCCGCAGCACAAAAGATTAGTAGCAGCCGGGCAAATATCTGCCGCCGCTTTTTCTTTCCCAAGAAGCGCAATCGGTGGTGATAAGCTATGGCGGAAGCTTCAGCAATATTGAAGCGATATTGAAGAAATGTTCAGTTGAAAACCCTGCAGGCAAGCTAGTTAAAAAGGGGGGGGGGCTTCCTCCTACTCATCTATTATAAGAGTAATTTCCCCACACCTCGCCTTATCTCTCGTGCTGAAGCGTTCTCGTTCGAATCATGGCAGGGTCTTGTTTTTATGGGTTTTTGTAGCGTGAGCTACACTGGCCGAGGTTAAGCAGTTTCACGTGGCTCCTGGAGAGCCGTGATGCGCGTGCGCGAGGAGCAGTGACGTCACAGGGCGCACAGAACGTTGCTCGCTGCCCGGCGTCTGTCGCACACCCCACGCGCCCAGCGTCTTCGCCGACCTCCGTCGCGCACGTGGCGGCCCGGTCCACTTAACGATCACGCGAGGGGTGGCCGGGTGTGGCACCGATGGCTCGTGCGTCGCAACAACACCGGCGTGCATCTGTGGAACCAGCTTAGCTCTGGGGTGATTGGTGACGCAGCGCCGGAGCCGCTTGACAGATATACATGTGTCACAAACGCACATACCGCGAGTGTGGCCCTTAAGCAGCAGTAAGCATGATAATCAAGCTAATCCTAGACAGCCAGGAAAGCTAAGAATACCCAGCTGAACCTTAGCTGACGTTACGTATACGCTGGCATAGGCCGAGCTAAGCCACTGCTAATTTTTTAAGTTGCATGTTCTGCGTGTCCTATTCGCGAATTCATTTGTTTCTTTTGGAAATCATAGTTTGTTGGAACGATCTTGTGCTGCGCTAAGAACTCGAAGCATACTAAGCGGAGAAGGAGCAGTCAAAGTCACGCGCGTAGGCGAGTGTCGACGAATCGAATGGCCCACATTTGTCCTGCTATCATTGACCTTTCCGCATTTTTCTACAATCGTCAAATGCGATCGAGAACAATGACGATCAAAATCGATCGAATGACGATTAAAGTCAATGACGACATGGGCGATACACGCTCCCTATAAACTGAGATAGCGTGCACGGCATATAAAAGAAAGCGAAGGATGATACGCTCGTTTCGCTTCAAACACAGATAACACAACGGGGCGCGGCCAGGCGGTAAAAACAACACGTGAGTAAACTAACGGAATTCATGTTTGTTTAGCGTAAGCTACACTGGCCGATGTTGAGCAGTTTCGCGTGGACCTTCAGTGTTGCGCCATTACTTCGCATTGCATTGTATTGCGGTGCATTGCATTGTATTGGATTGGATTCCATTGGATTGGATTGGAGTACGGGTGTGTAGAGAATTGGGTCCGCACATTCGCCGGTCGGCACATTCCAGAGAAGTTTCGTCATAGCCGTGGCAGACGCACTGGCGCCGGTGCGTGCCCAGCTGTGCGCCTCCGTTGCGCGGTAATCAAGTCTGACGCTGCGCCGCGGCCGCTTGATAGCTGTTTCGCGTGACTCCAGGAGAGCCGTACTGCGCATGCGCGAGGAGCAGTGACTGGACTGGACTGTACTGGACTGGAGTGGATTGGATTGGATTGGAATCGAGTGAATTGGATTGGACTGGACTGGACTGGACTGGATTAGATTGTATTGGATTGCTGAACCTTAGCTCATGCAACGTATATCCTGGCATAGCCGAGCGAAGCCACTGATAATTTTTTGCCAATATCCAGGGGCAAGTGTTACGGTATCGCGCACTACTTCGGGCGTACGCCGGGCCGACCGCGCAATCGACATCGGTTCAGAGCACAGGGGTGCTTATTCAAGCAGGAGTCGAGCGGACTGTTGAATCCTTGGCTGACATATTTCCTTTTCCAACGACCCAACTCCGGCGCCTCATCGCAATTAAAATTTTTAAAAATACACAGATGGCTTAGGCCGACTAGACCTGATAAGCAAGCAAAAGAAGCCGAAGCGCAGTTTGCCAACAGAACGATATGGCTAGTGGAATGTTCTAAACCGCAAGCACTCACCACCGCCGTTTTGTAAGTTCCCAAGAGTACAAAGCCAAAAGAGCTTGTGCAAAAAAGCAGTGCTCGTGACGCTGTAGCCGACGGCAGACACCGGCATATAAAACCACAAATGGTTGGAGTTGTCACCTCTGAAGAGAAAAGCGTTTTGAGGGGGAACTCTCGCACGCCGCACACAGCAATGATAATGGCGAATAGAGTCGGAAAACGCCCCGCGCGAACAATCCCTGGTTTTCGATTTATAGATTCTCAGCTTACACTCATTGTTTTACCAGAAAACGTGAAGGATGGGGCTACTAATTCATTGCTTTATTTGTTTAAGTCTCTATCCACGTATCGGCGGAGGAGCATTTCAGGACCCTTTTATGCTCAGCGCCGGTCGCAAATAAAATAGCCGGTCGCAAATAAATTTCTATCGAAGCGCTGGAAGTGGACGCGATATGCAGTGAAAATATTGTTACGTGGTGGCAGGACACAGATGAGACGAACAATGGGATGGGGTGAAGCGATCTATTTACAGAATGGGCATAGCGGCCATGACACAGAGCTCGCGCAAGATGCGCGCCAGGAACGTCGTCGTCGTCGTAATCGTTCTTCGGTCAAGAGATTGTGAGGCATTGCCCACCTTAGTCCCGTAACATTACCCCCCGGGTCGAGGGCGACCGTCCCGGTCGATGCCGAGGCCTCGTCAGGATTGCGATGAAGTGAGCGATGCGATGAAAACATACAGTGGAGATTTGCCTGCCGCCACAGATGAAGATGACGTCCCTGTTGATGCCTGGCCCCAGAGAAGCGATGTCTTCAAGCCGGAAGGAACCGTCTGCGGAAGTCGAACCAAGTCGGGCGAAACGGCTGGGGACACGGCGTCTTCTTGGATATGTTCTCGGCTTGTATCGGCTGGTCTTCAGTGGTGGCACACGGGTGGGGACACGGGCGGGGGACGTGGTCGAATGCAGGTCGCAGTGGGCTGGGGCGGCTGCCCGACATGGCCGACGGTCCCTCGACGATTTCGCCCAACGCCGAGACGATGCGATGAGGAGGCCAGGATTGTGGATGATCCCGCACCTCGACCAAAATGTTACGTGGCGGCAGGACAAAGATGAGACGAACAATGAGGATGGGGTGAAGCGATCTATTTACAGAATGGGCATAGCGGCCATGACACAGAGCTCGCGCAAGATGCTCGCCAGGAACGTCGTCGTCGTCGTAATCGTTCTTTGGTCAAGGGGCTGTGAGGCATTGCCCACCTTAGTCCCGTAACAATATTCCCGTACCAGGAGAGAGAGTTCTAGCGGCAATGAACAAAATACACCTGGATACGCAGCCCTTTCAGTACAAGGAGTGGAGGATAACCAGATTGCGATCTTCCTTGGGGCAGAATATTACTGAGATCTGGTAACCAGCACTGTAAAAGCTGTGCACGGAAAGCTGAAAGCCGTAGAGAACCAAACTAGAATGGACTGTACAAGGCCATTGCCGGTAGCAGCCGATGTCATTCAGTGTGCCAGTGCTGTTGTGCTGCGATCATCCGTCGAACATGGAGTGGTCTCGAACGCTTTCCATCATTTCTGGGACGTTGAAAGCATAAGAGTCAAGACGCCAAGACGGACGAGTGACAGACAGCGATTCGGTGCTGCCGAAATCAGAGCGCGACGCCCTAAATAAAGTAAACCGGACATCGGCACAAGCCCACCAACCACTATCGAAAAGTATTGGGATACCTTTTCAAGCTACTTCGAGTCTTGTGCTTATAACAGCGACTTTGAAGCCCCGCTTTCAATCCGGGGAAAACCGCTACCTACGGGCAGACCGACTATCGCAAAATCCGATGTGTATGAAACATCCGCTCATAGGAGCCGCCACTAATAGAGAAGCAATACAAAAGCAAAAGAAACATGCATCGTCCAAGAAGCTTCCATGAATTTCTGTAAACCAGCCAGTAACGACCCTGTTGTAGACGCCCCGCGAGACCAAGGAATGTCTTCGCCGTAAAAACCCCTCTGCTCACATTCCGGAACACTAAAAGTGCTGATGCCTCGGTACAAGAAGCAGCTGGACACGTCTTCGTTCAAGAAACGGGGCATCGGTCACGTCATCGTGGAGCACCAATCCACCATCGAGGCGCCAAAGCCTAGGCACGCAGAAAAAAGCTGAAAGCTCAAGACAGGAGATTTTATACCGAGCCCAAAGTGAAGCGTCAAGTACAAATTTACGGGTGGCAGACAATGAACACACGTGGAGAAACCAAAATGCTGCGAAGTTTAGTGAGGAAACGAAGAGGAGGCAAAACCTTCCCTCCAGCAAAGGATGGACACCTGCAAGCAACGTTTTCCCCACTCAGCAGCTTCCCATGCCTCAGAAACAGTTGTCACTCTTACCTTCACGGAGCGAGTGACTTCAAGGATAGAGTGTTTAGGCAGTGGAAATACCGATGGCGAAGAAAATGTTGTTTGGACGTTACAGAACTGATGCCAGCTGATGCACATCCGACCAAACTTAGCAAACAAGACAGCACAGTGCTATTCGTTGGAAGACAGCACACAAGATAGCTCTGTCGGTTAGCAAAAACTCATCGGTGGACAAAATGGGCATCATTAGAGTATACTCAACTTTTGTTTAGCGACACTACAGTCAAACGTTCCCAACTGCTACTCAAACCTTTGGAGGTCACTTAGAGTCATCTGTCGGTGGGGGAGACTGTTGTGACTTCCTCTTTGTCATCCCTTGTAGCAGATGACGCTAATCATCATCATTTCATTACGCTTGTCACGAGCTGTCGCATGCTCATGTGGCTGCGTCGGCTCGCGCCACTTCTTCTAGTAGGTTCCATTAACTTCAGACGTGGCGCTCCACTTTTTGAGCATCGCGCCGCAGCTGGGGGACCCAGAGGTCCAACAGTTACTGTTTTCAATGAAAACGCTTTTATTTTGGAAGAAGGGTGATCTATTTTGGAATGCAGTTTATATCTCTGCCAAGGTACACAATTGAAGAAAGAACACCCTGCTAGGATTTGTCTCTTTGGCAACAATTCGTCGGCTCTAGAAAGAACTGATAACCAAACATCGCTTGTATAAATGTTGAAGGAAAGTGCAGTTCAAAGTTTTATTCCTGTCAATCTTTCCATTTCAGAGCGTGGATGATATTTGTAGATCAATGACCAAGACAGTACCATCGCACATGTTCCTCGGCCTCTACAAGAACGCGGCCATTGCCGGCAGTCTCGTCAATCTGACAAGGTGCGGTGGGCAACTTACAGGGCACGTTCACTTCCCGATAACCTGCAAAAAAGTGCCTAACACTTTTGTTGCGTTACGTGATCAAAAGTGTATTTTAGATGGAAGGTGTATTGCTCTTCAACCTCAAAATCCTCGATTAAAGAAATATTGTTGCAGTAGCCTCTTTTAGCTGCTAACCTTTTTTGCAAAGAACAATTACAATCAAAGAAAACGCCGCCAAACAGCATTGAAATACCGCCTTCGATATGTTTGAAGTGAAATTGCAGTTTCAATATATGTAGTTCATCTGTGCTGTAGCCTTCAACCAGTTCTTATAAGAGATTATTAGTATGACAGATCAGATGTATGCTGTGAAGACAGCCATTAAAATCCTACCGCCTTCTTTTATTGTCAACGACATTTCTGCGTGCCATGCCCCTGCTTTTAAATCGGCCGTCTGTACCTATGCATTTTTCATTGAGTGAAAGTTCAAGCTGAGGAACTTGGAATATCCAAATGCAACTTACAAAAAACTTCAATTACAGACGTCATTGCTCGTTGGGAAATGTCTCCAGTTTCCTGTGATTTATCTTTTGGCGCCATTAACAAAAAAAATGCATTCAGAGAACTAATCTTGCAACACTTCCAACATCTGCGAAACAAATATCCTTACTCAACGTTTTACAAAGAGTCCTCCAAGTCCGCTTCTTCTGAGTCATCTGGCGCACATAACGCAAACTTTACCGCCCTAAGACAATGAACAAAAATACCAGTACATTTACAGCAGAGGCACACGGTATTTTAGCCACTGTGGAACACATTACACAAAACTGAATACACAGTTCTATTAATTTTACAGACTCTTTAAGTGCACTATTAGCTCGATTACTTTTACAGACTCTCTGAGTGCACTATTAGCTTTGCATTAAGAGAAACCAACTACAAAATTCAATGTAAATTGTCTGATCAGATCCGCAATGTCTGCCTTTGCTTCAAAATTAAATTAAGCTGTTTGCTGGGTACCACGACACCGCGGAATTTCTGGAAATGAAATTGCTGATAAGAATGCCGTTGTGGCTGCTCTCCGCAGTGTTGTGGATATTCCAGATGTTCCCAACCTAGACATGAAGCCACTAGTTCGCAGTAGGCTGAGGAGGCGCTGGCAGCTGCAACGGGACACTCAAGTCCAAAACAAACTGCACTTTTCGAACCCACAAATAGGCACATAGAGCACAAACAAGCGGAACAGGTTCCCAGAAATATCGATATGCAGATTACGAACACACACCACACTCATATCTTTTAAACGGAACCTTGCCACCAGCCTGTGAGATGTGCGGATAAGGGATTTCAGTTCTCCATGTGTTAATTGAATGTTCGGCTTGCCATGATGCAAGGAAACGACACTTCCCCGTACTATACACCTGGCTATCACCTTACATCCATCACTGTATTTATCTGATCAACCCCCGATGAGAAGTGAATGCCTTTTAGCCTACCTCGCTGACATTGGATTTTTAGCTCTCATCTCGCATCAAGTGCGACACCAGGGCGACGTGATGCCAGTGAGGATGGCAGTGAGCATTTTCATCACATGCGCCAAAGACCTCACTGCCATCGCGGGATCATGCCATCAGGCCCACAGCGCTGTTATACTCAATCGGCTCCATTTTCAACTCTTGTTTAATCATCTTCACTTTTAGCATAAGGGTCCTCGCAGCCAAATATGCGTTATTGGCTGTAATATACACCCACTATACACTACTTCAATATAATATACACTACTTCACAGTCATCGCCATTGTAGTTTTACATACTTTTACAAACTAAATTATAGTAAATGGGCATGGAAAAGTCCGGAGGCTACAACAAAAGCAAAAAAAAAAAACAAAACAAAATTGACTTCTTTTAAGTGACCACCGAGGTATCGTGTAAGGCGTAGAGGTCCCAAGTAAGACTCACAGCAGCTATTATATCGTAGTTGATTTGAAGCTGAGGCTTAATCTCAAAAGAGAAAAGAGGAAACTCATGAAAACTGAGGAACCCCGCATGAAGTCAGAGCCAGATCGCAGGAGTTTAAAATAACTCCAAGCTAAGATCAGCAGTCAGTGAACCAGAAGCACCTGTGGGAAAAGCAACGTGTGAAGAACAAACTGCAAAACTAACTAAACACTGAATGAACTAATTGCCAAACGTAAGAACCTGGAAGTGTCAAGTACGGCAGATCAGATTGAATTATCCGAGCTGTCGAAACTGATTAACAGGAGTAAAACAAACGACATTCATGCATACAACATGGCAGTAATCGACAAAACGTTGTAAATCAGGGGAAGCTTGAAAGTAACTAAGAGAAAGCTAGCCGTCGGCAAATTCAGGATGTACGCACTCAGAGACTATCAGAGTAAGATAGCGCACAACTTGCACGAGATAATAAGAGTAGCAGACGATTCTACACCGCGATGTATGCTAGCGACGTTATACCAGGGGAAACTGCTGAGAGTACTAGCTTAACTTGCGATGTCCCACTTGTAACTAAAGAGGAGGTAGGAAAGTCTCTCAAAGTCAATGGAAGTGGAAAAGCTGCAGGTGACAACGGCATAACTGTGGATCTTTTGAAGAAGGCGGGAGATATTGTTCTGGAGAAACCCGCTCTGTTGTTGTCGGAATGCTTGATGACTCAAAAAGTGCCCATAGCCTGGAAAAACGCCAACATTATTCTGATTCATAAGAAGGGAGATCCTAAGGACCTCACGAATTACAGACCGATCAGCCCACTCTCTGCTGTGTACAAGCTTTTTACGAAAGTTATAGTTAGCCGTATAGGTAACCGTCTGTATTTCCAACAACCCAGAGAGCAGGTTGGATTTAGGAAAGGGTACTCAGCTATAGATCACAATCATGGTATCAATCAAGTGATAGAAAAATCCGAAGATAACACTAAGCCACTTTACATGGCATTTATGGATTATGACAAAGCGTTTGATTGCGTACTCACCTCATCCGTGCTAGAAGCACTAAAAGACCAGGGAATAGAGGATACCTAGATAAGACTTCCAGAAGACATATAAAGAATCCACGGGCACGGTAACCATCCACAAGCAAAGCGATAAGTTCCCCATGCGGAAGGAAGTAAGCCAGGCAGATACCATACCGCCGAAACTATCTACAGCGTGTATCGAGGGTGTATTTAGCAAGCTTGTCTGGGACAACATAGTATTAGGAATAAATGGGGAGTACTTGAGCCATTTGTGGTTCGCAGACGACATAGTATTGCTAAGTGAGACTGCACAACACCTGCAAACAATGCTTGATGAACTACAATAAGAAACCATGGCTTCGGGGATAAACATAAATACGAATAAATCTAAAGTAAGGAGGAATAACATTGCAAACAATGCCCCTTCAGCTTCTTAGTTTCTTGTGATTGAATCACTTGATACAGCTCTCCCGTTGCCTCACAGCGTGCCTTTTTATCCAGTGCTTAGATGGGGCCATTGGTAAGCTATGAACTTCAAAAAACAAAAAACTGAAGAAATGGAGAAATTCATGTGGGGGTAAATAACAAACCACGCCGCGAAGATCGTAGCCGAGGCTCGAATAGTCTAACTGGATTTATGAGCACCACTCAGGCGGTGATTTCTGGGCCAGAAATCATTGCCTCAGAGCTGCTCAGGCGGCTATACGCAAAAAAATGCAACTTAAAAAAACCCCTTACAAAAAATAAGATGCTGCCGTGATTCGCACCAGCTCGTCTATAATGTCCTTTAGAGAAACGGACAAAAGGCAAGCAAAGCAAGCACCGAGGGAAGCAATCGTGTAACCATTCTTGCACTTACAGAACACCATTTAAACACTCATGTCTTTAAGACTATCACTGCTGTATAATGCGCTGCATACAGACACCACTTTATCGGTACAAAGACACTAATTGTATCTTCCCGACTCAAACACATGAAATGTTTATTACAGTTAAACACATGCACAAACAAAGAGAAACGAGTTATTTATCTCGACTGACTCTCTAATCATTCTCGTTGCCTTGCACTCATATTGTCACGAGACGCTGCGGTCAATCCCCATGGCACCATGGTGCACTATCAATGACGCTGACGAAAAGGAGCAAGATGTGGGAGACGCAGCCTGCGCGAGCTATGTAATGGCCGCTATGTAAATATGAATAGATCGCTTCACCCCATTTCATTGTTCGTCTCATCTCTGTTTTTCCGCCACGTAACACCTGGTGGAGTGTGCGGGATGACCATCATCATCTGGCCACCGCTTCGCGCCGTCTCGGCCTGGACACGATCGGCGCTGGTACGTGGGCCATGTCGGGCAGCCCCAGCCCCGCCGCGACCACAGATCGACCACGTCTCCCGCCCCGTGCCCCAAGCCCGTGAGACGCCGATGAAGACCTGCCGAGACCAGCCGCGACGAGACGAACCGACGAAGTGTCCCCAGCCTTCTCCTCCGACGCGGCTGACAACCTACGCCCCTTGTCGCCGCTCAAGACATCCGTATTGCGGGGCCAGGCATCACCAAGCACGCCATCGTCATCCGTGGCGGCCAATGATTCCTCAGTGTATATTGCTATTCCATTGTCCATTGGCATCACAATTCTCAGCTCGCCCCGGCTTGGACCGGGACGGTCACCGTCGACCGGGGGGATGATGTCACAGGACGCTGCAAGTCAATCCCCATGGCTCCATGGCGTACAAGCAATGACGCTGACAACGAGGAGGGAGATGTTGGGTGTGCAGCTTGCCTGAGCCCTGTAATGTCCGCTATGCAAATAATTTTAATAGATCGCTTTACCCCCTTTCATTGACCGTCTCCACTCTGTCCTGCCACACAATGCAATATTAACCAAGCGAAAACGCGAGGCTGAACGAGCTGATAAAGTTCTTCATGTGTGGTTCCCTCAGCCCTCAGTCCAAGAAGGGGAAAATTTGTCAGCCCAGCGAGGGCAAACTAAACAAACAGTTAATAACTGGGAAGTTCCACTGCAGCGAATAAAGCGAACTCTCTAACGGTGCGAACGATGCATTTAAAACCAATCTCCACGACACGCCCACAGGCCGACGTCTTGCGTACCTGTCATATGCGTCCAAACAATAACCACTGCAAAAATAAGCACTGCAATAACAATAACACGGGCGACACATTGACGCAACAAAGCCCGCCGTGACCAACACGGCGTTTAACAGCGACCGCTGGCCCTCAGGAAAGAGACCACTATGTCTGACGTGCGGGTACCTACCTAGACGTAGTGGCCCTAATACACACGCTCAATGAACTAATATCACCGATTAATAAATAATAAACAGATACTTCGCTTCGAAGCTGATGAAATTCACAAACTGTGGGAACGGTCTGCACAAACCCCAAGAAAAAGGCCATCGCGTCCCGCACTGCGTCGCGCATCGCCAGAAAACGGCGCCCCGCATTCTGAACCATTCGTCATACTCCCCAACTGCTCCTGCGACGCAATATTTTTGACGGACAACGGAGCCATTTACTCATTTGCAGACAAAGTGATTGATTTGTATGCTAAGCCCAATGACCTTCGTATTCTGTCGAGGTGATGCAACTGAGGCCGACGCTTTCGTGGAAACCTGTCATTGCTTAATTCTCGAGCCTAGCGTTTTCGTCGCAAGGAGCGTAGTGCGCTTGAAGCCTACAAAGCACCACCTTCTGGTCACGAAGTTCACCAGGGTTTGTTTTTATACATCAGGGTTTTTTTCACGGCCACTGTTTTTTGTCAACTGGTAAATTTCGCTTGGTGCGGGTTTGGAAGCATCAAGTTATCATCGAAGATTCAGCCCAAACTGCGCCACGGTGTCTTTTTCGGATGTTATTACGCGTACGAAAAGCAATCCGCACAGAAGTCCAAGCTTGGCAACATTAGCTAGCCATTTTAAGCACCTGAGCGGCCCCAGTTCGGCTTGTGAAGAATAAGGACGCACCTACGTTTCTCGTCTGTGCTAAAAACTGAACAAAATCACGGGGGAGTAGCTGAAGGCCTACATACTAAACTTTGTTACACCCTTATCGCCTACGAAATGGTAGTATAATTGTAATAAGGTGGATGGTGAGAGCTTCACACCCTTTTCTTATGTTCCAACGCCCTAATTCGTAGGTTTACACGTGTACCTTTTTGTGTGGCGTAAAGGGTGTTGTCCAACTGCAACACCCTAAGTTTTCTCAAGGGTGTTGAACGGGGATGAAATGATGGTTTGTAATTTCATTACAGTGATGATTGTTAAGGCTATATACCTACTTTTAAATCCTCCCACCTCATCAATTTTTGAAGGCGTTAAAGTCTACCGCCGTAGCTTCTCCTTCCGAAGCATTACGATTCCCTTCAAATTTGAATACAATTATTGTTATGACATAAAATGTGTTACGCAATAAATATACAGCACACCAATCAGTGGTACGCCCCAAAAAGTTTTATTGTTGTTAGTACCGATGTAAGTGAAGAATTGCGTAGCGAGTCCAGCAAAATGATAACATGGTTTTTGTGTATTATGTACATGGTTTGCCCCTATCAATGAGAATAGTTTTTTTAGGAGTATAGAATAAAAATTTCTCCCACCTCCCCTCGCGGGAACCCCTGTGTAGATGCGACGCATAGGGGGTTCCGTTGTTGTTTTCGTTAGGTTGATTCTCCCATCGCGTGAAACATGCCGTGAACCCCCTGCCGCGGTTATGACGCAACGTGGCGCGGCTGTGACGCAAGAGAATCCAGCACAATCCACTTTAATCCAATTCAATTCAAATTCAATCCAATCCAATCCAATCCAATCCAAGCCAAGCCAAGCCAATCCAATCGAATCTAATCTAATCCAATGACCCTCGCGAGAGAGTGTTCGGTATCGGAGAGGAGAGGGGGTGAGTGGCGGAGAGTGCAGTTCGCGCGGCGAGGAGAATGGGAAGGGGTGTGGACGGCAACAACAACGCGGTATAGAGGGACAAGGCGAGTGAATGAGATGCAGTCGAATCTAAAATTACCCCGAATGCACATACTAAATTATTTACTTCGTCAAACCGTTCTCAAAAGCAGAAAAAAGTTGTGCAAAGTGGTTACAGGTTTTTGTTATTGTTGTCTCAACACATTTTTGCACATTATCTGTGTACCCCTTAATGCGCTAAAATGGTGTTTTATAGGTGTGATTAGGCTTTTGGGAGGTGGTTACATGTTTTTAAAGACGATAGTTTTTCTTTGGCTACTTAAACCCAGAACTTCTGGTCTGTCTGTATGTCTGTCTGTCTGTCTGTCCGTCTGTCTGTCTGTGACTCGATTCAGCCATCCGGCCAAAGTAAAATTCATTATGCTCAATAGTCTTATATACTCACAGCGAGATGTGAGCGTCTAATCCCGGTTTATATGTTCATACTTATCAACTTTGTTGAACATGAACAAGACATTACGCAAAAATGAGACCGAAAAAATACACAAGTGATATTTACAGTGTTCCTTTATGAAAAAAATTATGGATGCGTGGTTTTTCGATAGCAAATGATATTCTACTACATCTACTGCAGAAAACCGCCACCTGCTGTTGCCCGCGCCACCTCAAGGCGGCATATGAGAAATCACGCGGCAACAGCAACGAAAGGTTCTACTAGCCAGGTTCCACGTTCTGCTTGGAACGCATGTGGAGCGCCGCAACGCCTTTCCATAAACCTTGAAGTCGGCCGCCTCGAATCACGCGCGTCTCCGCCGTACTGTGGCGCTGGCATCGAGGAACCCGGCCTGTAGCATTGGAACGCGGGAAATTCAAATCGCCTTGAGCAAATTTTAGTGCGTTTACCCTGGGATGAGCGTGGCGGAACAGGAACAGCATTAGAGGTGAGCGGGAAAGCAAAGAGGGGCATTTACTTGGCAAATGTCTACAAAGACTATTGTCTTTTGACGAAATTTACAACGAAAGGAGCAGATACGCGGCCAATGTTTTCTCTTGGTGTTCCACACCTGTTATTAGTTATGGATGTAATTACACATACTGAACACCTTAAATGTTTGTAGGGTATTGGAAGGGTGTGGAAATTGGTTTTATGGAAGTTATGCTAGCAGTGCAAAAATAGGAAATATGAAGCGTGCGGAGCGAGTCTGGGTGGCTTCGATATCAATAAGTAGCAAATTTACCGGCTGGTCCCCAATTGACCACGCGTAGACGAGCTCAGGCATAACTAATGTTTTATATAAAATAAGTGTTACGACTCTTGAAGCAAGAGCGAAATTTCGCAGTAAAAACTAAGCATCAGATTGGAGTCACTTGTTATGTTTTAGATGCGTGCTTGCCATGAAACGACCTATATACAGATGCCAAGATGCTTGTAACAGGATACTTTGGTGAGGGGGACGTGGCTGAGTATGTAAATTCACGCTGCAGTATTACGTTTCTGACGAGTTCCTCGGATTTCTTTGCGTTTACTTGTATTCAGCTACATTAATCATGTATCTCATTATGTAGAAATCTGATATCGATAAGAATAAAGTACACTTGGGCATAGAGACAAAGACTTTCTGTATATATAATGCTGTCGCCGACGGAAACCTTGATAGTTTGTGATGTTTGGTTCGACAAGTCATTTTTTATAAATTAAGAATAGTAGAGCTCCTAAGACAAAACCCTGTGGTTCACAAGAGGTTACAGAGCACTGCGTAGAAATAAAATTATTTTTAGCTACATATTAGGTGTTGTAAGTTAAAAAGCACTCTAACCATTCTAGAATACTACATTCAGCAATTTAACTTACAGTAGTAGCTAATGACAAACGGTATCAAGTGCCTTGGGAAAATCGATAAATATCTCGTCAATGGCATAACAACGATCAACGATGGCAAAATGTCAGTTGAGAACCTAAGCAACTCAGTCTCGTAGGAGTAATTTTTCTGAAATGTCGTTGGTGCTTCAAAAAAATTGCTTTCAAGAAAGTGGAAATAATGACTGTCGATAGGGTGCTCTACAATTTGCATCATCCATTGGAGAGTTAAATGGGTCTGTAGTTTGTGGGATCGAGTGTTACCTGTTTTGGGCAAAGGAACCACATTCCCGACTTTCCAATCTCGCGGTATGATGGAAGTTTCTAGAGATGGAAAAGAATCTTCGACAGGATAACAACCGGTAATTATTCAGTATTTAGACATTTAGGAATTTACGATCATCTCGGGGAAGAAGGTTGCAGATTCCTCATCAGTTTGGCTACAACTATTAAGTCTATAATAATTGGTTCAATGGGTACATATATACAGGCCGGGAAAGGCTGTAAACAAGGTAGTACACCGGTTACACACAAGAACTTATGGCTTCCCAGCACTTTTCACTTGGGATCACACAGTCATCCCCAGGTATCTATTAAATTTTCTTTTTCCTTTTTTGTTGAATAAGCCAGTGTGTGCGGATTAAATATAATCATAGAGGGAAGGATAACTTCAAAGTAAGAGCACTTCGTCATGGCAAGCGCTTGCGCATATTCCCTGGCAGTGTCATATGTACGCAGCCCATCGGTCAGTTCACATGAAAGGCTTAGCTTTCCAAAAATTACGCTGCTTTTTATTAAGTAGTCGTTTTATGGTGTGCGTAAGCCACTGTGACTGAGCGGTATTTGTGATTCACGCCAAGGGTACAAAGTGCTTTGCTAACTTCATCACCTTAGTTTTGAACAGTTCCCCAATTTCGTCTACTGAACGCTGAGAGAAATTGTGTAAAATAATTTTTCAGTGAACACTTTTATCTTCCTATTTATTGCGTCATAGTCACCTTGTTTGTAATCTCTAAGTTTTCTGTCTCCTGGGGTTCCTCCTCGGGTATAGTGAAAGAAATAAACAAAACAAATAAACGCAGGGCAGTTAATGCTTTGAAACGCTTGGCCGGTTGTACAAACAATGGTCATTGAAAATGAAAAGGTAAAGGTGGCTGCATGTTGGGCTCGGCTGCAGTTCCTTAGTATAGTATGATTATAGTATATAGTATAGTTCTTTAGTATAGTATAGTTACTTATAGTATAGTATAATAGCATAGTTCCTTAGTGTGATGCCCAACCAGCTTGGAAGTTCCCCTTGTGACTTATTAATCAGCTTCGTTTGTCAGGGTGTTCCAAGACGCTTTATTGGCCGCAATGTTTTTTTCGGAATCTCTAGATTTCTTTTGTTGTGAATAGCTGTGTTTGAAAGGGACATAAAATGAGTTTACTTTCACAAATTTCTGCTGTTTACTAGTACAGAAACGACTTCTATAAAGCTGGGCATGAAACTGATGGCATGGAGCTCCCTGGTCCCGTCTTAGATGTCTAAAAGAATGAATGGTCTAAATCTGGAAATAAATATTATACGACATCTATCCAGCAAGGACGCTGTGATAGAACTTGAAGGGATATCTTGAACAGAACAGGGGAATCAAGCGAAGCTAAGAATATCTTGTTCATCGGGAACCGTTTGCCTTAGCGGACGGAGAACTTAGGTAATTTGCGAAGAGGGCTGCGTGGGTGTTGTCATTAAGGCTTTGTGTATTTTCGGAAACCACCCATGACGGAATTTGCGCGACCAAATTTTCAGTGCCTGAACACGTCCTGTCACGTATCACTAGTTATTTTAGAAAGTCCATGGATGCATCGTGGTGAAATTCTGTACTTCATTGTATGATTTCCCACCGCCGGGGGTCAAAGCTTCAGCAAAAAAAGACTTGAAGCTAGGGAGCTTTCTGCATAACACTGTCTCAAACGAAACGTACGGATATACCAGCAGTGACGCTTTACAGCACATCTGGTTATGGTGTCTCGAATAAAGTGCTGCCGTACAGAGTGCAGACACCCTTTGAACGGCCCCGTTATGTCAAGGGCGCCATTTTGATTCAAAGTACCTAATGCAATGATTGATTGATTGATTTTGAAGTTTTACGCGCCGAGGCTTCACTGTCGATGAGGCGCGCCGTAGTGGAGGGATCTCGATTAATTTTGGCTTCTTGGGAATCTAACGTGCGCCGAAATCTCGAACACATGGGCCTTTTAGCTTTTCGCCTCCATCAAAAAAGCGGCACCGCGGCCGGGATGCAATGATACTTACTGCAATGAGTTAAACTACGCTCAACAGGGCTGACCGCCTCTCTTACTATGCGAGGCCGCTTCTGGTGCGGTGTTCTCGCGTAAGGTGTATCAAGGTGTACTGCGTTGCCAGTGAGCAGTTTTCATGAGCAGTAACAACTAGCCAGGACAACCAGCTATTGCATTCCGCTGTGAAGCGGCCAGACAACAAAATAGCTAAGTAGCTAAGTGCCTTTCATTTCCAGAAGGCCACGCAACGCAAAGAAATAGGAATATTGAAACTGTCGTGGCATGGCATGCAAGCGCGAAGCGTATGCGCACTGAAGCAAGCCAGTTGCCAAGGCGCGCTGGAAATTAATATGGAATGTTACTTTATTGTGCTGGCCAATATACTAAACTATCGAATATCACCTGTCATCTAGTCACGTGACCGAAGCATTTGGCGTCTACTATCTGTTGGGGCGTTAATAAGCGCCGAACACCGGCGAGCATGAAAACTTCCTGAGTAAACTGTACTGCAGCCAAAATTATTACGCGCGTTATCGCGTTAGAGGAGAGCGAGTGACCCAAAATGGCGTAGCCAAAGTATACGTGCCTCCAACCTGTACGGCGAAGCGGTGCGTGCATCAAGACGCCGTACATCTTGTTACGCATTATAAAATGAAGACCTTGTGACAGGGGCGTTGTAGTGAATTTCCATATTTCTAGATTGTGTTTACCCTGACAATATATAGTACAAGTTTTAAGATAGATGTGGCAATTTATGGGATCATTATCTCATGCTAACCTGTTTAGAGCGAAGCTTTGTAAACCAAAGCTTTCTACCTCTACCAGCCAACGGTTCTTTCTTGGTGTGCGGGACAAGAAGCTCCCAACGCGGCTAAGGAGGGGAGGGCGGTTTTCACTCACAGAGCACAGTGTAGATGGCGTGGCGATCGGCCGCTATTACCCAGCGTTCCCCGCGCGTCGATGGCACCATTCCGTTTGCTTTGTTGTCTGCCTTGGAGATGGTTTTTTGGGCCTGCTTTGGCGCATCTTCGCGTTCACTGCGCGCTTCCTTCGCACGGCCTGATTAACTTGTTCGACAGTACCTCCTGGGTAATCCGGACCCGTCGGAAGTAAGGGGTGGTACGGCAAAAATACGTTAAGGATTGGTTTGCAGGGCAAGAAAACAAAAGGTAGAGTCCACATACAGGCATCTGGCCTCTAGAGAAACGCTAACTTTTGCGCACTGCTTGTCCGAATGGGACTAAGTTTTGTAATTAGGTGAATACCAATTTGGTTGCGTTTTAAGAGGTATTACAAAAGGCGAAAGGAGCAACTGGTTCTGATTAATAGCGATTATGAAAGTTCCCTCAGCTTCATCGCAATTCCTGAATTTACTAAACTAACCAGTGTAAATCGGTATAAATGGTGATCACTAAGCTCGCATGCCGGATGGCTTCGGTGCCTGCGCTTGTGACGTGCGATGGTGTAGCCTATCTCTAGCACATCAGGATCGCTTGGTTCTGCTGTCTTACCCTTCGAAAGACACTTTTCCCGTTTTCTTTCCGCCGACGCATGGCTGGGCTACAGTGGCAGCGTGCGGCGTTGTGGCCCGGCCATGGCCGACGCTGCTGCGTTCGGGATGCCGCCCCCGCGTATCCCAGGCAACGACTGGCAAAATCTCTGGTTGCACTCTTTGTAGAGCCGCGTGTGTGAATTCAAGTGACGTCGCATGGCCAACTGTTGTGGGTGTCGTTTACAGCTTTGCTTTCCAACCACCTTCACAGCGTGGATTGGAGCCATTTTTTATCCCTCGATGATGGCGTCCGACGCACGGCAAAAGAACCCTTCTGGATAGCCAATTTTACCAGATGGCCTTAAGATAAAAGCTGTCGCGTGGTCGGAATCAACCATGGGTTCCTTATTTTATGGAACAAACGTCAATCGAACAGCGCCATTCTGAACCGTTTGAGGACCCTTGGAATTTACAGCGAAGGTTCCTTTGCCTCCCTGATGGCGACCGTCCACACCAAAACGCACCGCAGGAAGGCCAGCTATCCCTAACCATGATAATGATCGTGGGTGATGTTAAAAACGGTTGAAACGCCAGGCTATCTGAATCGAACTTCAATCTCTTTGAAGTACAAACAACGAAAACGCACTGCAGGAAAGCAACTTACAGAATCGATTATGATGGTGGTAGTGGTGCTGATGGTGATGATGATGATGATGATTGGTTTTTTATGGCGCACGGCAGACTGAGGGCAAAGAGCGCCCAAGGGTAGTTATTTAAGTAAAGTGATACGACTATATTCTAACATTGCAGTAAAAAGAAATGTTAAATGAAATAAAAGGCAATAAAGATGACTGGTGTAAATTGCCAGGTTGTTCAGATGCATGATAAGAAATTAGATGCAAAAATCTGACATCGCTGAAAAACTCAAAAACGCATTTAATGGAAACCATGAACTTGTCTCCCAAAAGGTAGGATGGGTGTTGGGGAATATCTTGTCTGTATAGCTCTCAAAAATGTTTGTGTCGTATGGTGTTGAGTGCCTCGCGAGCCATTAAGATGGGCACTACGAATAGGGCCTCTCCACACCTGCTACACAGGTGTCTTAAAGATCCCGTGAGCAGATACGAGTGCGTTGCATGTGTGTGCCCCATCCGTAGCCTAGACAAGGTAACTTCGATGTGTCGGTTGCGTCTGACAGTGGTGTATGGTCCAAAGAGTGGTTTTATTACGCGAAATTGTTTGTCTGTCTGGTCACTCCAGTTCGTTTGCTATGTTTTACGGCTTGAGATCAGTGTAGGGTACCGCCGTTATGTCTACGGTGTTCCTGAGAGCAACAGCAGTGGCCCTCTCACTGGCCAACTCCTTGCCAGCAATCCTAGCGTGTCCCGGTACCCAGCACAGGGCCAGTTCATGTTTTTCTGCATACACAGACGTGATGGGGTAAAAAACTGCATGAACTACGTGGTTTTGCTGGGCTTGTGAGATAACCGTGCACGAACAACACGTAATGAATCTGTATATATTTGTTTTTAATAATGTGTTGTGCAATAAGTGGAATTCCATGTGGTTCTGCTGAGGAAATTGTGGTTTACACGCTCATAATTCTGCAAGTAATAAAGTTCCGACCATCAGCAGCACAAGACGCCATAGTGGAAGTTTTAGAAGCATCAGAGTAATATTCTGCACATGGGCATTTGTACTGCAGAGAAAGAACGTGTTGCAGAATTGCACTTTTTGGTACCCTATTTTATCAAATTTCATAAAGGATGCATCACTAGACACAGAGCGCACTTGCCAAAGCGGTGAGATATCTGAACAAGATGATCTCCACATCGAAAAATGACACATTAGATCCGAAGCTTTCTCTCTCACTTGAAGCAAAACAGGCGGAGAACGGATGGGTGCTTTACAAACAGCGGAAGTGTACGCACCACAGAGAGAGAGAGAAAGGAAACTTTATTATTTAAACAGCCCTAGTCCGGGCCGTCGTGCCACAGTCTCTTCATTAGGAGACGGCTGGTCCGTAGAACTCCCAGAGGTCCGCACTAACACGAAGGCAGTGCGCCGCCAGAACTTCTTGCGTCGATTTGACATCTATGCCAGGACCCGGGTTCAACCAGTCCTCCCAGGAAGCGATGCGGGAACGCAGGTGTGGTGGTAGGTCTGGCGGATGGCATTCACAGTAAAGGTGTCGTACTGATGGGTAGGAAGGGCAGTTGGGTGTAGAGCAAGTGGGACGCGAGAGGATGCCATGCATGTAGTGGATACGGGATGGAGTAATAAGAGATGAGGTCTATGCTTCCCCGGATCACAGATGCGGCTTCACTGGGAGAGGGCGAGGGGGGGGACCGGGAAACACTGCCTGCTTGCGCGTAGCGCGCAGAGATGCTGTCGGCGAGCCTGATGTTCTCAAATCTTTTGAGTGCCAGGGTGGTAAACATGGGGCCGCAACATGGACGGACCCGGGGAGAGTACTCGGGTAAGCTCGTGTGCTCGAGCATTGCCGGGGACCCATACCAGCGTTATCTTGTGGGGAGGATGGGCGCGAAGGGCGCAGTTGAGGGTGTCAAAGGTATGAGGGTGTGTGGTGTATCGGGAAATATTTCGTAGCGCCTACTGTGAGTCACTGAACACGAAAATTGGGGTGGCAGGGGGCTCGACGTTCACAGCGTATTCGACGGCGGCGGCTATGGAGAATTCTTCGAGGGTTGTACAAGTTGGGGCGTTTTTCAAGTGTACAATGGTGTCTACAGATCGGGTAGGGCTATGGAGGGCGATAGCACCATCTCTAGAAGTGGAGTCAAAACTGGCGTCCGTGAAGTAGATTGCCGCACCATTCTGTTTAAGGGAATTAATGCGCCTGTTCAATGCTTTTGTGCGTTGTTGCCTGCGGACCAAGTTGTGAGCAGGGTGCATGTGGCGGGGAATACGCTCAATTACTAGGTTTGGGAAGGAAGACCAGGGAGGAGGTTCGGGAGGGATTGGGGGAAGACTGTCTTTTGGGTAGTTTAAGTGGGTGAGAATTGTTCGACCTGAATCCGAGAGCTTTAAGCGCTCAAGCTGGGCCTGGAAGTGAGATGGGATCCGTTCCTCGAGGGTATTATGAATGCCTAGGGCTAAGACGCGTTCTGTGGCGGCATAATGAGGTATCCCCAGTGCAAAACGGTGCAGGGCACGGAGGGCTCCTTCAAGACGGTTTGTCTGGGCAAGTGAGAGTCGGAGGTAGGGCACAATGTACAGGACGCGAGATGCCGCGAAAGAGTCCACAATGCGGAGAAGGTGAGGCTCTTTGAGACCTTTGTTCAGTTAGAAACACGCTTGAGAAGATGAGACCTGAGCGATCTGGGAGTGGAGTATTTTCAGCCGAGGAACAGCAGATCTATCGCGTGTGAGGGTGAGGCCCAAAATTTTTAGTGAATCCACTTGTGGTCTGGAGCCTGCGCCAATCGACAGCTGTATTAAAGAGCGATCCCGGTCAGGGCCTTGTCGGTTAGACACCACTAAAAGGCCAGATTTAGATGCTGATATGTTTATCCCGATGGAAGATGCATGGTCGAGAATGGTGTCGCAGGCCAATTGTAACGTTTCCTCGATATGTGCCGGACTACCGGAGTTCACCAAAAGGGTAATGTCATCCGCGGAGATGGAATGGTTGAAGCCGGGGATCCTGGCTAGTCGCGTGGGCAGTGATGACAGGGCAAGGTTAAAAAGAGTGGGGGAGAGTATAGAGCCCTGAGGCGTCCCTGATGTGAGATAAAAGGGGTAGCCTGTGAACCGGGAATCGAGTAAGCGGCAGTGCGGTTCGAGAGGAAATCTCGAATGTAATTGTACATGCAGCGGCCGCACCCCGTTGATGCCAATGTGTCGAGGATGGGGGCATGAGCAACGCGATCAAAAGATTTTTCTAAGTCTAGGGCTAGAATAACCACGCAGGTGGGCTGAGCTCGAAATGTCGTACACATCCTCTTTTAGACGGAGTAGGGTGTCTTGGGTGGAGAGGTGGGCTCGGAACGCCAGTCTGGGTGCAGGCAAGGGAGCGTGATAGATGCCACTCAAGACGAGTGAGAGCCATTTGCTCGAGCAGCTTCCCGACACAACGAGGTAAGCGAAATGGGCCGTAAGTTGGTGGGCGTATGGGCTTACCAGGTTTAGGAAGGGGAACAATTTTTGAATGTTTCCATGTTTCTGGAATTCGGCAGTTTCCCATATTCTATTGAAAAGGCGGAGAAGATCTTGAATACCCTCATCTGGGAAGTTTCGGAAGAGCTTGTATTGCATACCATCCTCACCCGGTGCGGTATCTCGTCGTAGACAGTCGAGAGCGTTGAGTAGTTCGGTCAACGTAAAGGGAGTATCCAGAGGAGATGGGGAAAATCTGTGAATTGGAAGAGCGGGAGGTGGGTTATCTGAACTGGCTGGGAGTAGAGGAGTTGCAGATCATTAGAGAGTTCTGTAGGACGAAGCCCTAGTGTTCGGCAGGATACGACAGATGGGTTGAGAAGGCGGGGTTATCAAGGTCACAGAGGAGGCGCCAAGCACATTTAGTGTGCATTCGTGGGTTGCGTTCATCACAGGGATTCCATTAGTTGGAGCGAACAAGTTCATCAGCATACGTTTGGGCCCCTTGGGTCAAGATATTTATACGGAAGCCCAGTTTCCTACGGTGTTTTCTGGCGGCGCCAACGCCTAAGAGAACGACGGGCATCCCATAGGTGCAGGAGGTAGGTGACGATGTAGGGCGCCTCCGTGTTCGGGTAGACGCGTTTAGTGTGCGCTGACAAAGATCCTGTATCTGTTGAAGCAAGAAATCTGGGTCCGCGGGGTCTAAAGTGTGAAAAGAGGCCTGTCTTACTGCATGCCAATCTGTAAAGTTTGTAGGCTTACGCGCTCGCCGGCGTGGACGAGTGGATGATAACGTGATTTCCAAGATGGCATCGTCACTGCCAAGGGACTCATGCGTGTGTGATCATGTTGGGAAGCCTAGGCCTATGTAGAAAGCGAAGTCCGGAGTTGTGTCTCGGGCAGCACTGTGGCCAGTGCGTGTGGGAACATCAGGATCTGTGAGGAGGGAGTACGATTTGCGCTTTCCTATTTCCGCTAGAGCACGGCCGCCAATCCCGATTCGAGGGTAACGCAAAATGGGGTGGGGGCAATTGAAGTTTCCCATAACTAAACGTGGTGGGGTCTGACGAGCGCTTGTTGGTACAGTGAATATAGGGGCGACACCCTCTTGCATGGGCGGTGGTACACATTAACCAGTTGTATGGGTGCCATAAGTGTAGTAAATGAGACGACTACCCCGTGGGCCATAACATATGGGGAGGATGGGAGGGTGTCGACAAGCGGAGTAAATGGAAGGTGTTAAGATCGAGGGGTTGCATTGAGTGGTTACGAAGACTGGCCGGAGAGGTTTCTTTTTCTTTGTTTGTTTTGAATATGAGCGCCGGAGGTTGGAGCAGCCTTTCGAGTGCCGTTTTTTTTTGTTCTCTCGTGGTCGGGGGCCGCGGACCCAGCTCAACGCGTCGGCAGCGGAAAGGAACCATTTGCCGCTAATTCTCAGAAGCAGGAGAGGGGCGAGGCCGTGTGGTGCGTTGCTCGCACCGGGCGCGTCGGGTTTCAAGTTCGGGAGCGGACCGGAAGCGGCCGGTTGTAAATCGCTGGGCAGACCCGACGCAAAGACGCGAAATGTCAAATTGGCGGCGGCCACTTCCTTTAAACAAATCACGACACTGTGCCCGTCTGTTTTGAAATGGGGAATTCGGGGAATGACCGGAAGCAGCTGCAGGTGCCGCTGGGAAGCGGGGATGAAGCGAGGGCGGCGATCCGCGTAAACAAACTGCGCCAGCACGACACAGATGTGCATTGGAACGATGGTTCGGGATTTATTGCTTTCGGTCCCTGTGAGGCTACTCCTAAATCAGGGCAACAACGTGACAGACTTGGGTAGTTTGTTGGTTTTTAGGGTCGCGGCTGCCGGTGCGAGTCCTTTCTGGGAATTGACGTCTAGTTTGCGTGGGAACGGGAACGGAGTTTTGGACAAGGGGTGGGCCAATTGCCTAATTATGAGCTCCGCCTGTGGGTGGCTGTGCGGCCTATAAACGGCCCAGAAACTGTTAATTATGTGCCCTCCTCGCTTTCGTGGGTACCGCCTTCCTTGGAGGCGTGGCTTTTAAATAAAACCAAGGTTTTGGTTATCGAAGAGGAGGAGATAGCCCGGCTTGATGCGGGCTCGTTTCGGGCTCTCCTCGAGCAATGGTACTGCAATGTCTGTTGTAACCTAGCTGTAAATATTGTATTAAAGTGTACAGTTTGTGGAGTAGACCGTCGTCAGCTATGTGTCTTCGATCAGGGAGCCATCTTCAAAATGAGCATCATCATCGAGCGATCTCATCCATCCTCGTAATTTCAACTGAAGGTGGGAGGCTATAAGAGTGATAAGGCAGAGTGAGCTAGGCTACGTGGAGTTCCCTGTGTTATAGACCGCATACCCAGGAAATCGCGGCAGGCAGAAAGCTTCTTGTAAGAGAATTACGTCCGGGGGTAGGGCGAGTTTGAATAAATAATAAATAAAATAAATGAGCAAATAAAAGTGAAGAGAGTTTCCGTTTGAGATCCCGATAGTTCCATTGCCACTCTGAGATAACAAAGGATGGGGAGGGAGAGATGGATGCTTGCCCATTACTCGAATTCGTCGTAGCTGATGTCGACATCCTCAGTTTCGGCGGTGGGGTTTTGCAGATGAGCGGGGCGTTTTCCAGCGCTGCCGGAGTCGGCGTCCAAGTTAGAGGGCTGTAGGTCGAGGCTGGAGCTATGATGAGGCGCGTGTCGTTTTCCAGACTTGCGACACTGCGCGTCTTCCACTCGTTGCAGGCGCTCTCCTAGGGCGTTAACAGCCTGGATGAACTCCACTAGCAATGGAAATAAATCGGCCACCGTTTCGGGGGCTTTCCCAGGGACAGTGATGCGGCAAGTGGCGGTTAACTGGGGTGCTGCCAGAGCTGCGCGGTAGACGGGTGATTCAGTGATCGGGGATGACGAAAGTTTGGTCGGTGCTCCTTGATGGGAATCAGGAGGAGTCGACTTGCTCTCATAGGTGTGTTGGGACGTCGCTTGTGTCCCTGGCTGACCTGGCGGCGGGAGCTTCGGCCATTGGACATGACAGTCGTGTTTGGAAGGGGGTGGTGGCGGTGGTACTAGGCTTTTCCTTCCTTTGGATAAGGAGCGTTGACGTACTTTGGAATGCTAACGGGATCGGTGGCCTCAAGTGTGCCTTGTTCAGGGGGCTTGGATGCGTTTTTTGGCTTGTTGGGCCATGAAAGCGTCTGCTTGCTGGCGGGTGGGGCAGTCGGTGGAGGTGCTGGCGTGCGACCCCTTACAAAGGTGCCACTTCGGTACGCAGTCATGCGTCGTCGTTGGGGTCAAGTTGGTGATGTCCAAGGAGCACACAGGACAGAGCCGGGGTGGTCTGTGTGGCAAGGGGCAAACTTCCTCCCGGTGGCCGAGTGTGTGGCAGCGGGTACTTAACTGTGCCTTTTGCCGGTGCGGGTAACATCGGTATCGGCCGCAGCTGTAAATGATGTAGCGGGGAACAGAACTACCTTCAAAGGTGATGAGAGCCGACTTCGTAGCGCCCATCATGCGAGCGGCCAGGATGCGGGCAGGCGTGGTTTGGACAAGGTCTCGCATCAACGATTCCGCGGTGGTATTTTGTGCCACACCATGAATGACACCCCGGCATGAATTTTGTGGAGAAGCCTCGTAAGGCCGAAGGTGGACAACGGTATCGTTGAGTGCCGGCTGGTGAGCTTCAGTAGCTTTGGTGCTGCAGATTCCCGAAGGGTTCGTACACTGATGAGATTTTTGGCAGGGAGCAGCTCCACCACGGTGCGCGATATCTCACTTGCGGTCAGTTTTGCGGAAGAGGTAATGAGTTCGGTGATGGCGTAAGTGTCACATTTGGATAGATTTATCTCTGTGGGGCGGAAGACTATCGTCTTTAGGTTCAGGCGTGGACGTCGGGAGCGGTGGACCTCTATCCATGGTTGTTCACCGTCGTCTTCAGGAGGTGCACTCATCATGGCACGTTATGAGGGCAAGCAGTTTCTACTGTAGCATCCAGGTGGTTCCGAACACGGCGGCCGACGCTGTTGCCCGCCGTTAGGCCTAGCTCCACAGCGGTGGAGCTAGAGGCATAAGATCGCTTCCGAGTTGCGTAAAGGCTTTGTCTCTTGGCTAAGGGGCTTTGATTTTTTCTGATAAAGACATTTGGTGCCAGATGCGGTGACGTTTGGTGAAGGCGTTCAGACGATGTCATATACCAATCGTTCAACGCAAAATCGTGTGTAGCGGCAGAGTCCTTATATGCTTTACTGGTGACGAAACTGCGCCGTAACTCAAAGGGAGAGCTTCATATGCTGCGTTTGGCCGCCTCGCGGTGGCGCCACAATCTCACTGAGGTCACTACTCGGGCGGCGTTGCGCTGGCTCGAACGGCGGAGCCGCGGCGAGTTGTGTATGTTTTGTGCGGGGAAAAAAATGTAACGTGCATATCGCGCTTAAGTAGTGCAACGACGATCGTCGAACATGTGTTGCGTCCCGGGATGTCGTTCCTTGTACAACGATACCACAGAAAATGTCTCCTTGTTCTGTTGACCGAGCGACGGGCAGCTGCCTGAGAAATGGAGACGTGCCATTCCAAGGCAAGCAACGGGATATTTCAGCTCCAATTATAAGTGTGTGACAGTGTGTGGAAATGCACTTTGTGAGAATGGAAAAAGCAATGTACTCTTTTGAGAGCATCGTGGACCTAGAATTGTACAAGGCTAACTTAAAGCCGGGATTTTTGTCATATCAGTCAGGTTTTGTAGCGGTGCTTCATTACCTGTTTGCAAACTTGTATACCTTGCCCTCAGGCTCGCGTCTAAAAAAAGCTTTGGACGTCCTTGTGCTTTTACTTTTCATATTTCCGCGCATTATCCCTCAGGGTTCATTTTGTTTGTTTTTGTACCGCGCGTGGCCGAATCCGGTTTCTTATCTGGTGTTTCAACCGGAGCGCCCGTTTTCTCTTTTTGTCGTACGTCCCGTCGGGCAATATTGTTTGATATGAAAAGGGTGCCACCTTGTCGCTAACTTGATTTTTTGTTTCTTCGACAATGTTCTCGATCCTGTTTCCATGGATCTGGAATTAATAACGTCCCGAGAGTAATGTATGCTTAGCAAACGCCGCGCAACTCACTCTATCGACGATCATGTGCGCACGTCACACCGCGGACTACTTCTTCGACGTTTGTATTTCATTCTAGACTTTTGTAGTGCAGGAGCTCGCTAGCTCGCTGCGTTCAGAAAAGCTTTGCGTCGTTTGTGGCTACGTGGCAATATTCTGTTTCCTCCGTGTGCTGCACATCGCAGTGCGAAAAAATAAATTTTTGTATGCTGGACCACCCTCTTTTGTCTCCCTTCGTAACATTGAAATTTTTCCTTGCGTGTGATAAAATCAGTTTCATTGTTCTTTTTTCGCTTCCTGTTTTTGCAAGGATTGTAAAGCGTGGAAGCAGTAAGACGCATGATGCAACATATATGTCTTCGTGTTTTGATAGTTCGCGTTTCTGCAGCGTTTTTAGATGTTATCAAGTATGTACCCACTCATGGAAACGACAGTGCTATTGGGATATGTCTTTAGTGTTCTGTGCATTCCAGAGCAATCAACGGATTCATTAAGCGTAGTCTGAACGACGCGTACTTGGCTTCTTTCAGTTTTTTTTATTGTATTATCGATAGGCACGCAGCAGTCCGTGACTACACAGCTACCGTATGTGTGGTATTTACAACTTTGTTTTAAGAAAAGAAGCAATATAGATTGAAAAATCCGCAGACACGACGGCGCAGCACTTGTGCCAGAGCACGCAGATGCCTTTGCCGTTCACGGCCGAAGTCTACGGTAATTTACTTCGAAAAATAACACCCCTTTGAAGGCAGGTGAACTACACAATGACTGGACCATTCATCGCTAACTACTACGAAAAAAACACACACTTAATCAGCGCGCAGACACCAAAAGCAGCGAGCGTTTGCACGCCAAGAGCTGGCCAATATCCGCACGCGCGGCGGCTGGATGCCCTTCGTGCGGCGGTGGCGCCTGTAGTGGCGCGCGCGGTCCCTATTTGAAACAAACCGTGGCCTCTGCGATTTGCTGCCGGCGGCGCGCCGTTGCTCCGGCCGTTCCAATCGCCCGGAGAGAGCGTAATTCCGAAGAGGCCGTTTCGCCGTTTTCCGCCGCACCGCGGCGCGCGTAGCCTAAGGTCGTGTTCCCTGGCGCGGGTGGGTACTGAGCACGAAAACTCGGCCTTCGCAGCCTGTGTGCGACGTTGAATAAAAACGTTACCGCACACCAATGCAGGTGAAAGGTAGAAGTAGCTACTGGTGCCATTAGGGTAGTTACTGGTGCTTTGAATATTTGACGTAGACTATGCCCGGGGTGATGCATAAGTGAATTCATTGCACAGCAGTATTCTTTTTTGTAGTCACGCATGATTCCAAAACACAACACGTTTTTCGGTTTTATTTCTGAAAATCTCGTACATGTTGTTTGGAACTCACGGAACGCATATCCCGTGCGTTCCAAGCAAGACCCAAATTATGGGAATTCAATCGACCGAAATCAAACCATTAGTAAACACGAAAATTCCTCTATGTCGTTTCCTTTTTTCTCCTTTAAACGTGCGATCTTTGACAGATAAAGTAAATGACATGGCAACACTACTTGAAACGTTTGGCGTAACTTTTACCGCGATACTTAAAATGTTATGACAACAAATTAGCAAATCTAGAAATTTAGAAACAGTCTTTCGAAAAATACATATGTAGAGTCGATAGCGATATGAAAGGCATCGCGGAATATCATGACTTTTTCACTCACGGCAAATAATTTGTAGCGTGATTGCAGTATTGTTCTTGAAACCCCTAAGCATATTAAAGGGACACTGAAGTGAATTTGTCAAGCTCCCGTTTTTGCTTCACTGCGTAGACTGGCTCAAATCAGCACACTTTCATCGTCTTTTCATGGTTCTCGGTTGACAAATTCGTAATTATTTACAAAAGCGCGAAGACAAAAAAAAAACTACCTGCGCGGTCTGCGGCGGCCGCACCAACTAAGGCTGTGACGTTGGAGGAGAGGGGCGCGCGATTGATTGGACGATGCCCAAGTTAGCAATCACACAAGTTTCGGTTTGGTTTCGGTTCTGAAAACATAACCAAAGGCGTTGTTGATGGGCATTCTCAATACCTCAGTAATCATTGTGCCGCGCTTCTGCTGCATGTTGTTGCTGTAAAATGCCAAGATAAGCCTCCGACGGCTTGTAGTCGTAGAATCACTAGCCGAGCCTACGCAGTGAATTAACGCCCTCCGCGTACCCGCAGACGCCCAAATGTCATGCGCTTTTCCCCCATATTTGGAGCTTGCCTCCTCATGCCTGTTTCGTAAAAAGCGTGTTCGCACCAGGCCAAGGGTCTGTTCATTCTGGCCTGTGCCCACTGCCTGCAAGCAGTCGGTGCTTATGGCAACAGCACGCCAACGAGAACTCCCTAGCGCGCCAGTGCAGCTGCGCGCGTTTTGTGAACTAGTTCGTGTAGCTATGAACGTTGCGGCCCAAAAAAAGGTGAACTCAATATAGAAAACATCGGCGGAAAAACAAAAAGTTAACTTACAAAAAAAAGCACGTACCCACGGGGATTCGAACTCGTGACTTGCAAAACATTGTGGTGACCACCTATATAGCGCCCCAGACAACTGAGCCACGGAGCGGGATGCGGGGCCTAGTTAATATAGGGTATATATTGTACAACCGGTTTACACTTTTATTTAGTTTTGGCATTTCAAGCAGCTTAGGGGACTATTTGTTGTACTGCGATCGGGCAGTAAGCGGGCCCGAGTTTCCACAGTAGTCACGTCTAGCAATTGCATTTCGTAGACGGAAAAGCGTTCGCAGATGCGTAGTCGTGCTGCTGACCGCTGTGCTTGTTCGCCCAGCGCAAAAAAGTGCTTCCCGCACCCTAGTTTTACGCTGTACGGTAAAAATATCAGTTGATTTTATTTCCTTAGTACCTATATTGACTTCGCTGACTCTTCTCCCGCTTCAAGAGGCCTTATATTTCCTACTGGCGTACCAGTCAGCGAAGCGTCGCATTGCGCTTGTGCCGCGCTTGTGTGAAGCCACCTTGACTTGGAGATAGATACAGTGTACAAAACAAACCAAGTAAAGAAAGGCACATTTTTCCATTCACACCTGTCCTGGCTTCGTTTCAACAAAGCGAAGGAATGCGACCAAGCATTTTTTTTAACCTCCTTGATTGCGACGACCCGCCGGCGCCGGCGGACGAAACGCTGGGCCGACTGACTCTACTATCGGCCGGGGAGCGTGGCAGTTGCGCAGAAGCCGTGGCGCAGCCAATTTGCCAGCTCATCCCCCCTGACGGTCACACGAAAACCCACAGAAAATGGGCGAGCGTAAAGAGAGGAGGACAGCATTTTCGAATTAGTTTTTCTCTTAAATAAGCGTAAACGCGCCTAGAGTGGTCGAAACATGGCCTGGGGACTCCGGACTACAATTGCGCTAGTAATCCGGCAATGTTTACATATCACTTCAGTGTCCCTTAAATAAAACGCAAAAATATGATTGATTCGTACCCCGAAGCCTAACAGATTATTTGACTATCGTAGTCACCTGCCTATAAACAATACAGGAGAGCTTATCGGTATTACGCTGTTTCGCGCACGCACGCACGCACGCACGCTCGCGCGCGCGCATACACACACACACACACACGCACACGCGCACACACACACAACAGCCACACACACACACACACGCAAACGCACGCACGCACGCACGCACGCACACACACACACACAGACAGACAGACAAACAGCCAGACACGCGCGCGCGCTCGCGCGCACGCACACACGCACGCACACGCACACACAACGGATACCCAGAGCGTTCGAAACAACTTAAAAGGCAAAAAAGCCTATTTTCGCGCAGCGATATCGCGTGAAAATGATGTAACAGCGAAAAAAGAGTTCAGCACGCTGGCATTCACTCTGCCCGAGATGACAGAACCCTTCTCGGCATTCGCCTTTCAAGCAAACGACCACGAAAGCTGTGTGCAAAGCCAATCGTGGGTGTTAAACAACGTACGTTAAATAACTTTGTACTTGTAGGGTCGAGTCAAAACACATAGACTATATATTCAAATTTTCTATCCCGACGACGCGACAACGAAGGCTGATTTAAAACTCAAAGCGCAGGCAGCGTCGGCCAGACGAGTCTTGCTTCAACCTTAGGCTAACAGCGCCGCCTCGCGGCGTGTGTCGGAGTTAGCAAAATTACACCGCTCCCCTTTCTTCCGCGCCAAATGGGACAGCCGGAGCAACGACGCGCCGCCGGTAGCAAATCGCGGAGGCCACGAACAAACGCTGAAGTTTCGTGACCAGTAAAGCATTGAAGGACTCTGGTAGCGGGGCGCAATGTATGTAGGGCCGGCCCAGTCCCAGAACCCAAAGTAGTATTGTGGTTGTCTTATTGATGCTGCTTGTGTGTCGGCACCATTAAAACATCTCGAATGTTTGGGCGTGCGTCATGTCATCTAATCTCCAAATCGAATTGGTATTTTTTCAGAACCATCTTCCTGCCTGATGCTTTTGTCATACTTGGTCACATCAGTTACTATGACCACAACTTTAACACCTGTACGATCTTTGCGCCGATAATGAAACGAAGAGATAAAAAGGCACACGATTATGCAAAGTACGGGCACGCGTTGGTAAGCATATTCTTCTGCAAGGGTTTTTTACTGTCTTTGTAGTATTCAGTAGCGAACGCTGTTTCTGAATACTCTTAACTTGCGGAGCTTCGTGGTTTGTATTTATTTACAGAAACGTCCGTACACAACTTGTCCCGTTTAAAGGGACCCTGCAGCACTTACCGTGGACTAGTAGGAATGTATGTTGGGGTAAAGTCTATTATCCCTGCAATATCCTCCCGCCAGAGTTATGCAAATACGTTAACTCTCACCAAATTTACGCGCGATGAGAAATCGCGCATAATCGTTCCCTCTCAACTTGACCGCGGACAACGCGACGAAAGCTGCGCGCTCTCTGCCGGAGATTGGGGCGGCTCGCGGCGTTCTCTTCCCCGGCCTTCGATATATCATATACCGGGGAGTTCTCCCCTTTTCTCCGCAACGTGGAGGGGTCTGTTTCCGATCTGGTGCCACAAAAAAAAAAAACAAAAAAAACAGGCATGGCTGCCTGCTCGGAAGCGCGCGCTCGGGCTGGTTGGGCGTTTTTGAAGCATTAAACGTTTGTTGTCGAGTGGTCTGGTTGAACGGGAAATATTGAGCTCATCACTCAAACTCCGCGTGCACTCAAAACACAAAAGAAACGGAAAAAGTGTGCGTACAAGTTCAGGCATAAAAGAAGGTTCGTATACAGCACTGACGACGGCGGATCGTCGTAGGAAATGCAAGAAATAAGCCACGAAGTTGACCAGTGACAGCCGATCGTACAGTCATGGCCTCAATGTTGTCGTTTAGGCCATGACAGGGGTGCATAATGAGAAGTGAAGAGAGCGCGGTTGGTTTTTCCGCGTCTTTGACAACGATTTGAGCGCTCACCGCTTCACGTGCACGTGTAATATTTGGCTTGGGTATTCCTGGCAGTCTAAGCTAAACGGAGCGCCGGTTTACAGGCACTTCTAAAAGCCTGTTGCAGGGTCCTTTTAAACATTTGTATGTCGGTGTTATAAAAAAAGCGCTGCAAGATAAGACCGTCTGTCTCTATTTTCGTTAGCATAGAATTTTCTGTCACACACGCGTTGTCTATTTTTGGGGAAGCCAGAAGAAATTCGCGTAATCAGTGCAAAGCCCTTCAAAAGCAATGTTTAATATGCAGTTGCCAAGAATACAAATTTCATCTACAACAAATTAGATTGACGGAAGTGTCGGAAGCAAATGCAAAGCTCGAGTAATGATTGCAAAGCTCGCGTCTGATACGTCCGAAACAATTTACACAAAAAGAGCACTTTTTAACCACGAATGCGTGTTAACCCCAAGTGAGCGCCTCAGGCGTCGTAAGCTATTAAAAACAGAGGCACGTTTTTTTATATTTTTCCCCAGGTCTTCCAGCTATTTAGAATATTGCCCGCTGTATTTCCTTTAACTTTGTCGAAAAAAGCGTATTTAGCAAAACGCTCTCGATTTTTCTAAAGGTATTCCCTTCGGCATGTTTCATTGCAATACCTAAATAAAAAAACTGGGGAAAATTACTTGGGCAGTGAATGCGGAAATAAAGTGTCTTTTCTTAGCAATAAACAAATGAGGCTTGTCCGCTGCTTCGCGCAAACTAAATTGAGAGACGGCACATGTAGAATTCCGTAATTGTCGATGAATTGGCCGCGGCGGGTGCTTCGCCTCCTCTAACCTTCCTTGTAGATGTACCTGCGCCACACTGGTATTCTTAAGTTCGCCGCGCATAATAATTTGGTCAACCCTTAGAGGATTGACTAAAGCCCCAATCCCCCTTGGCATTGCGGGGGGAGCGCGACCACGGGCGGCGCTTGCGAAGCGAGCCTCCGTGACGCGGCTTAGGGATGCTCGCATTTGTCGTCTGCTTTACTCGGGCTCGCTCTCCCTGCTGTTTCTTGGCACTCAGATGATGTATGATGCTTGTTCGCACCATATTGTGCGTGTGCGTAACTTTTATTGTAATAATAGACTTAAAATCACATACATTAGCTCAAGACGTGACTTAAAGTATAGTTTTTGATACCGCTCCGGTGGAAGCATTGCCGGCGTCGCCCATTCCTGCGAAGCCGGTCCTGTGCGGAGCGCGAAGAGTGGAGCTAGCGGCACAGCTTCTATATTAAGCAACCTTTCGAACAAAGGAAACAGCCAGCTGCTAGTAACTGACAGCAGCCAAAATGCAAGACCACACCAACTTCAATGCCTTCGGGGCTGACGGTTTTTGACAGAAGACATTACGATTCCGGTAATCGTATCTAGGTAAAACGTTTTTGCAACTCTGCCGAACCACTCGAAAGTATTGTATCACATCACTTTACGTTTTGATGGCATGAAAGTGTGCCGACATGCCACTATGGGCTGCAAAACTGTAGGTTGAGTCTTAAGTAACCCACTGTGTGAAACAGGCGCGTTGCGTGCTGGTTTTTATACCAGGCTTCTAACCAGTATGGAGGTTTATTGAAAAAAAAACGAGTGACCGTATACGGTAAAATACAGTTACACTATGTTTGTTTAGCCCTGGAGGGACATTTCGGCACATTTTTTTTCTTTCTTATCGTTCTTTTCCGTACCAGAAAGGGGAGCAGAGGCAAAGGCTTGGAGCTGACTAGGGCCCCTGCTCCGGTGGCAGGCCCAGCGTGCGGGCACAGTATATAATATTGCACACTTGCAGTACTAGTGTACAAACAAACAAAAAAAAACAAAAAAGAGGGTACAGACTACAGAAAGTACATTTGCAGTCGTGCTCCTCGAACGCTCAATGCGGACTCTTTTGCACACAAAAAGAATACCGAAACCAAATTTTCACACACGATATGGTATCAAAACACTCGTGTGTTTTTTTCGTGCAGGTGCAAGAAGTGAAACGAACGACAAAATACACCCGAAACAGAGACGTTCTTCAGCATTAGATATCTACAATGCAACAACACATAAAAAAAACGAGCAAAAAAATACACCCGAAAATAGAGATCTTACTTCAGCATAGATATCTACAATATCGCTGCAACATTTTATTTTATGCGTAGGTAAAATTTAGCAATATGCAATTAACTGCCCTAACAGGACATTTTTAGTGTGTTTTTTGACAACCGTTGGCGAAAATTAATCTGTTTCTTGAACTTTGTTCAACAAGGAGGGGATTTTGATAACCTGTGTGTTGCCGGCCATAGTTTTGTTCTTGCAGATGGCATTGGTCGATGTAGTCTACAGCAAGTTATGTTCTGCGGTGGTTACAGGGCTGGAAGTATTGTATAACTTGTTGTCTCTAATGTACTCAAGTAATTTGTAGCAGTATATTAATTTGCCCTAATAAGTGAATGCTTTAGAAAGAGGTTCATGAGTAGGTAGGTATTCAGGCCTGCAGCCTAGTAATTTTCGAATATTCTAATACCTTCTTCTGCAACAATAGCAATTATTATAGTTTTGCGTAGTAGTTGTGTCCCCATACTAAAGCGCAGTAGGAAAGGTTAGAGATAAATAACGAATACTAGAGCGTCTTTTTTAAACCATAACGGTCATGATATCTCGAATTTTAAATAAACAGCCCACCCGTTTTGCTCAGTTCAGCGGTTAATTTACCCACATGTGTATTCCATGACAGATATTCTCAACCAGACAGCTAAAAATTTCTGTGCTTTTGATTGTTTGAGTCTGTTGTTTCGATAGGTCAATGTCTTGTATCATTCAGTGGATATATTAATCGGTTGTGAAACACCACCATAATTGGTTTTACTTATGTTTAATGTAACTTATTGATATGTAGCCAGTGCGATAGAAGGGTGGAAGTATTGGTTAACCCTAGTTTCCAATTGAGGCAAGGCCATATCCGTAAAGAATATATTGGTGTCGTCGGCATACATTAATATTTGGGTGAATCAGGTATCGCCGGTCAGCTCATTTATATATAAATAAATAGCATTGGTCCGAGTATCGACCCCTGGGAACACCATTAAATATTCGAAGTTTAGCTGAGGGTATACCATTTACTAGCACATACTGATACCGATTTGCTAAGTAGTTGCGAAACAATTCAAGGGGAAGCAACACGAATACCGATAGTTTCAAGTTTTCTTAGAAGGATTTGGTTGGTTTACCGAATCAAACGCTTTTCGTAGATCAAGAACAGACCAATAGTGTACAGTCTACATTCAACGTTTTCAATGATCTCATTTTTAATGTCCAGCAATTGCCATTTAAGATGACCGATTTTTCCTAAACCCAAACTTGCGCATCGCAAATAATATTATATGTATTAAACGTAACCGTGTATTTAGAATTTTTCAATACTTGGAAAGCACAGGCAGCACCGATATTGGCCGGTAATTATTCGGTAGTATAATCATTTCCCCCTTTATGAATTGGGTGTGACCCTCGCTATTTTTAGTTCATCGGGAAATATTCCAGTGTCGATCATCTTATTACCAATATTAGACAGAACACAACTGATTAGATCACTAACGTATTTTAAAGGGGCTGCCTGGATTTATCGAACCCAGCAGCAGTATTGGGTTTGAGGTCGTTATAATATTCGCTATTTCTTCTGGTGTGGTATGAAAGAGAAAAAAGGAATTCCTCACATTTTGGGTTTGGCAAGGACAGTGTGCCATCCACAGAGGGGAGCTGGCAAGTATATTCTCCACTTTGTATAAAATACTGATTAGGTTCCCTCTACGTGTCCGCTTCACACATGGTGCCTTGGGATGTTGAAATTTTTACACTGGTTGTTTGTGGTATTCTTCCAGTTAAATGATTTACTTCTTGCGAAATTTTTATAGCGTTTCCTTGCAGGTGTGAAAATAGGGATTCGTAATACGCTAATTTAGCTTGCTTAAGTTCGGCGTTAATTTGATTTATATATTTTTAAGTGCTATAAACTCAGTAATATCTTGCGTTTTGACAAAGGAGTGAAACATTTTGTTTTTCGTTTCTATTTTCTTGAGTAAAAAGCGATTAACCCACGGCTTTCGTATTTTCCTTCACGTTTTCTACTCTTAGTTTTTTTGGAAACGCTTCTTCATAGCAAGCTTTGAATGTGCACAAGAAAAGTCTGTAAGCCCTATTGGGGTCAGGTTCACAGAAAACCGATGTCCAATGCGAAGCAAAGATAAGAGAACGGAAGCACTCGAGCGTGTCTGGCGTTATTTCGTGATAAGAGGGCGTGGGTGAATTTTTTTCTCTCTCTTGTCTTGTCGGCACAAAACAAAATATTGGAAGGTGGTAACTGATATCGGCACTTATCATCCCAGCTGATACATTGGGGATGACACATTTGTTTGCATAAGTCCAGAAGCGTTGCACTTTGTGCCGTAAGCCGCGTAGCTGATTCGATGAGATTTCGGCAAGTATATGTGCTAATAAGTGTGTTTAGTTCTTTACTGTAGGGATCGTCTGCAAGCATGTTTATGTTCATATCACCCATAAGTACGATTGAGTTTCGGGTACTACTGAAGGCATGCAGCATATTTTCAAGAAATGCAAAGAACTGTGTTCTGCTGCCTATACACAACAGCAATTGTCACAGATTTAAAACGCACAGCAAGGCATTCCACATTTTGATCAAAAATGTAAATTCAGGGATTAGCTCGTGCCACAGCCGCTGTCGTACATATGCAGCGACCCCACCACCTCTCCCGATTCCCGGGTGACACTGTGGCAGGTATAATCATTAAGTTGTAGTGGACGTTCATTTTTTGATAACCATGTTCAGAGACCAGAAGAACATCAAACTTCAAATCTATACTTGCACACATTTCGTTTATCTGCTCAGCTTTGTTTCTTATACTTCGCGCATTTAAATGAAGTGCTGAAAAGGCATTTAAACAGGGGCGAAATGTTTCGTTAAACAAATGGTAGTCATAATAGTTCAATCCCTATCACGGTTAGAATTAGCCGTACTGCGTAATCTAGCCTTATCTACCTGGTCATTTTTTCAATGTCATCCTTTTCGGCAACGCGAAGTAACGGCGAGTTCTCGTCCTTCCTATAAAACACCTTACCTCCGGCGGTCCATGCGAACTTCCAGCCTACTTTCTTTCTTTTTCTGGACAACAGCGCCAAGTAGTTGCTTTGTCAGTCTCGTCAGATGCTCATTAATAAATACGGGTTGGGATTCGTCAAAACCAAGGTCGTTTGTGGCAATCCTAGCCTTTCTGGCCTTCCCAAGAAAATAATTTCTCTTCTGCCTTCGAACGAAACTGACAACGATATTGGTCTCATTGTGCTTTGCGGTCGGTACCTTGTGACAGATGTCGATGTCGTTATCATCGACTGGTTCAGCAATTATCTGCCCAATTTTCTTTAACATAGCTGCTGGTTCAGCGGCGAAAGGGATTCCTTTTACTTCGATGTTGTTGGAGCGCTGGTATTGATCCAGCTGCTCCAGCCTTTGCGTCAGCTTTTTGTGTTCTGAGATTTGAGATTTCTGTTCTCCCGCAGCCAGCCCTCCATTTCGTTCCTGAGAGATTTAAGCTCCTTCACTTCTTCCTTGAGGTTTCTCAGTTCGTTTAGCTCATTTAGGGCTTTTTAATGGCTCCCAGTTCATCCATCAACTCATTCCTTTGCTCTTGTACTGTTTGGCGTGTCATGACAATCACTTGTTAGACGGCAAACACACGGCTTCACAAAGGCAGTTTTCATGCGACAGCGGTGCACCAATCAACACAATAATTGTGATGAAAAGGATCACTCGTTCACCTGCAAGAGCGGATACGTTAGGTGTGTGCGATAGTGCACCGCTGCCGAACTGCAAACGCCCGTCGCTCTGTCTTCGCTTTAAATCCTCGATGCTCCGGTTCCTTCTCGTGGGAAGGCCATCCTATGCGCTGTTAACGCCCAGCATGGAAATCCAGCGATGCGCAGTGTGTCGGATAAATGATTCCAGCTGTCAGATGTCCAGCGATGGTGCGGCTTCCGTAGTCCTTCGCTCGGCACGTCGTTCAGGCGCAGCAACTGCAAGAGCGGATACGTTAGCTGTGTGCGATAGTGCACCGCTGCCGAACTGCCATATCTCCCCAGTATTCAGATATGCGTTATAGGAAAACTGCACTCAAGAAGAGGAGGATCAGGAGGGTAAAACTTTATTTAATAGTAAAATTGAGCTGATTAGTGGGCTGGGTCTTCAGTCCAGGACAAGACAGCAAAGGTAATTCTCTTCAAATCATAGAACGCCATCCCGGGTAGACCAGGATTTGTTTTTACGCGTGGAAGTGTTGGAAAACAATGAAGAGCTGCTGGGAAATATTCATCGGTTTCGAATTGTATTACTGGAAACCGGCAAGTATACTATTTATCGTGTTTGTTAGCGAGAATAGGGAGCCTTCAACACCGTAATCATGTCAGAACTGTTCGGGTTGAGACTCAATTTGTAATGATAACAATGTTTACGATAGAAATTCGGAGCACAAAAGCCGCTTTCGAGTACCCTGGACAACGCTGTCTGAGGCGCGATCGCGGCGGCTAAGCACAAACCTTCCCATTGAATTTGCGTGTGAATAAACAACATACGCTGCGGATATTCACCGTCTTGCACGCAGCCTTAACGAAAGCCCATTTGTGAAGAAGGTACTGTATGCCTTACAGCCCGAAGAAAATATCCACGCGAACTTTGTGATCCTCCCAAACATCCCCAAAACTACTAAGACTTCTCTGACGGTGCAGCAAAATTAATGCGTTGGTCAAAAAACATTCATCCAATACAAGCCAAGAGCAACGAAACAAACCGGGGGCAGCCGCTTTATTTAATGCTGTGCACTGCCCGCTGCTTGATACGTAGCATTAGGCTGTTGAGTCTTCTTAAGAGCATCTCAAAAATAGTGTACGGAAGCCTACGAATTTCGAATACTTATCCAGGAGCTTTGAGCCCTGAACCTCGTGAATAAGCTAGAAAGGACGAGTTGCACGCGATCTTCTCACCGATGCTCAGAAGAAAGTTGTTCTCTCCTCGTGTGTTGCAAACTTGGGGGGCGGGATACAGCTTGAAAGTATTCAGATATGTCAGAAGCTGGAAAGAATAGCTGAATCGCAAGAAAAGGCTTTTTAATGCACAAAAGCATCAAAGCGGGCGATTTCTAGCACAGGCACTGCTGCCCCTCACAAGCGGAGTGTAGCAGACGACAGCGGCGCGAGTCCCTAAGCCGACGTCAGAGCCAGGGGGCGCAACTCAAACATGTCATGGCCAATAGCAAAGGCACCCCCCAGGGATCGGTTGTTTTGTAGCGCAAGCTACACTTTCCGAGGTTGAGCAGTTTCGCGTGGACCCTGAAGCGCCGTGCTGCGCAAGCGCGAAGAGCATTGGATTGGATTGGATTGGATTGGAAATAAAATCCAACTGGAATGCGGGTGTGTAGAGAATTGGATCTGCACATTCGCCGGTCTGCGCATTCCATAGGAGTGACGTCATAGCCGCGGCAGACGCACTGGCGCCGGCTCGTGCCCGGCTGTGCGCCTCCGTTCCGCAATAGCCTAGTCTGACGCTGCGCCGGACCCCTTGACAGCCGTTTCACGTGGCTCCTAGAGAGTCGTGCTCCTCATGCGCGAGGAGCAGTCACTGGACTAGACTGGACTGGACCGGACTGGACTAGACTGGACTCGATTGAATTGGACTGGACTGGGCTGGACAGGATTGCATTGGATTGGATTGGATTGCTGAACCTTAGCTCACGCTAAGTATATCCAGGCAGGGCCGAGCTAAGCCACTGCTCTTTTTTTCGTTTCTCTTTATTATTGTCATACCGGGTCTTTCCTCGCTCCTTGACGTCATCCCCGACATGCATCCCAAAGTCTACGCCGACGACATCACACGGGGAATACTCGAGGACGTCACAGTTACATCCGAGATAGCCTCCAAACTACACTATCTGGCGGACTATCTGATTCGTCCATATCCAGGCGTAACTGTTGAAATTAAAAAAAAAATTTTGGAAGCGCATGTTTTTTTGGCCACCAGAGGGCTGAATAGTGTGTATGTACTCCACATGGGCTCCGTCTTTTCCAACCGTTTGTGGCGTAATGTCTACGTGTATCCCAGTAACAATTACCACGACGTGTATCTAGAGGTCCCCGCTACTCCGGGATACCTTTCTTGAGAAAATCGGAGCAGCGGCTGGCTCGCACCAGCCGATTTTCTCATCCAAGGCGGGGCCGCCCCGCTAACCGTACTCAAGTCTTCGGCTAACCGCGGTGGAACGGCAGCGGTGGCCTAGTCCCAGCCGGCTGGCACCCCCCCTGTTCCGCCCAGACTCGCGGATACCTTCCCCCGAGGACCAGAGTCACAGCATGGAAGGCATCGAAGTGCAAGGTAAGCCCATCTCACCTCAAGAAATCACGAAGGAGGCCGGGTGGCTCGAGAGCCATCTCCGACGTGGCGCACGAGCCCTCACAGAGGTAAGCGCAACCTCGGAGCTCCAGCGCGAGCAAGACGACGCCGGCCCCCGCTCTGGGAACAGGATTTCACGTGCTCAGCAGCAGCTGCGCCGGCAGAAGCGGATGCCACGGCAGCCGCCCCTGCTTAAGAAACACATCAAGGTTGTGTTCCGACCGCGAACGGGGCTAGACGTTACCAAGGTTAGCAACGCGGGGATACGTGACGGAGTGCTCTGTGTGACAGGCCTCAGCTACGAAGAGGCAGCGGAGGATCTTATTCGCATCAACTCCATAAGAAACATCATCATCGCCAGCACTACCAGCGTACCGAGCAGAGAAATACATTGCCGTGCAAAAACTTCGACTCGGAGAGAACTACGAAGTCACCGCGTACGCAGCACCCCCTGAAGACACCGTAAAAGGGATTATTCATAATATCCCGGATTATGACAGTGCAGAAGATATTACTGGAAGCCTCGTTTACCAGAAAAATGCCATCATCTTTCAAGCAAGGAGGATGGGCCGAACCAACTCGGCCACCATTATTTTTGAAGGCAATACGGTACCATACTACATTTACTACCGCAGAGCCGAATACAGGTGCTTCTTACGCAAGAAGAGACACGAAGTATGTGATGCTTGCGGCAGGCTTGGACACCGAGCCGATGTCTGCCCGGCCTCAGAAAACCAGATTTGCAAGAGCTGCGGTACCAAGGCCCCAACCGAAGATCACGATTGTGAACTAAAGTGCGCGCTCTTCGGCCGCGATCACCCGACCGGCTACAAAAAGTGCCAACTTCGTTTTTGCACCCCTACCTTCTCAAGAGGCGTCAATAGGAGAAGAGACAACGGCAAGAAAACTACAGAAGACAGCAAGACGACTTACGTAACACTATACTGAAGTCACCCAGCTTCAAGCAAGACTGCAACACCGACACGCGTGATCGCTCGAGCTCCTTCCCACGCCTCTCTTGTCAGAGCCGACAAAGCAGAATGGATAATAGCAGCGACACCTTAGCACCCGACCACTCTACCGGAAGCCAACGTCGGTTGAGATCAAAGTCGCGGCTCCGCATCCCCAGCACCCAGGGTGCAAGACGCAAGGCCAGATCCAAGTCCCGAAAGTGGAAGGCGTTCACAAGGCAGCGATCAACAAAATAAGGTGAGCTGGGCTAGTGCGGTCTCCCACAGCAAAGCTCTGCCGAATAACATAGAAACGGAGGGCAGAACTAGCCCAGGGAGGGCATAACAGGAATCCGAAATTGTAAAAATCATACAGATGCTGGAACTCGTTCTTGCAGAAAACAAAGTGCTGAAATCAGAGTTATCCAAGCTCAAAGGCGCGAGCGATGGCACGACACCATCCTCGTCCAAATCAGTCGCTCCCCCTTGCAACTCTGGGAAGGTAGCAGGCAAAACTGGGGCCCCCAAGAAGCCATTGGGGGCAACACAACCGCCGAAAATTCCGATCTTGATAATTCTTGATAATTCGTCTAGCGATGAGATGGAAGAATCGAAGTCAGATTCTCCTCCATCGAAACGCAGAGCGAATAATTAGCTTCAGATCAAAGCCACGCCCCGTCGGGTGGAAATAAATACGTTAATGAAGGAACGCTCCACCAATTCGGTGAAAAGCTTACCGAGACAATTAGCGCCACGCTTAGCGCCAAATTCGACGCCCTTGCCGCGAGTATTGGAACTCAAATTGCAGCGCTGAAAGCCAGAGTAACAGCTCTCGAAGCCGCCATCCCACGCCTCGGAGCTGGGCGGGAAGGGTGCGCGGGTCCCATTAAAGCCACCAAACCATATTGCCGACCAGCATTGGTGGAAGGCAGAAGAACGTCTCTTGAGTATGCATCGCCCATAGACTATGCAGCAGAAAAAGAATAACGCGCTGGTCTTGTGGCAGTGGAACTGTCGGGGGTTCAAAAAAAAAACGAGGTCACTTAGAACAATTTATTAAAACTACAGGTTCGGATGAAGCGCCGGACGTCATCTGTCTCCAGGAAACTGGCGTCCAAACAAAACTTCAAAAATAAATCATTTTGCGATTTGGAAGAGGGCGCGTCGGGTGAATGTCCAAAAAAGAAACCAATAGTAGCCACTCTTGTGAGGCGGAACCTTCCGGCCGTGCGTCGCGACATCGGAGAGGACACGACGTCTGCGAACCATGTCCTTGTAGAATTATTCACAGATAGAAAACACAGGAAAAGCAGCATTTTTGTACTCAACATTTACAGCTCCCCCCGAAGCAAATTTGCTAAGCTTTTTCGTAAAGTGTTAGACTTAGCTCGAGGGAGCACGATAATTATAGTAGGAGATTTCAACGCCCACCACACGGAGTGGGGATACAAGCGGGCCACGACTAAGGGTAGGAACCTGTGGCTCGACGCGCAGCAGGAGGGTTTTTCCCTGGTGACAGACTCGGCGCACCCCACACGAATGGGAAATAGTGTTAGCGATGATACGGCTCCGGACCTTACGTTCACCAAAAACACATCCAAAGAAGCCACGTGGCTAAACACACACGAAAATTTAGGTAGTGACCATTACATCATCACTATCACAGTGGAGACTAGGATCGCCAAGCACAATGGGAAACAACTTAGGATTGTTGACTGGGATACCTTTCGCAAGATCAGGGCCGCCGAGCGTGTCTCTGATATAAACGATGTCCCCCTTACAAGCGACATAGACGATATTCAAGAATGGGCAGAGCAACTGCACAGGGATAATAAGCAAGCCACCAAGGATATCCCGGTAGAGGCGGATCTTTATCAGGCTGATTCTAAACTTCTACACATGTGGGAGGCCAAACTAGACTTCAAAAAAGACTACGAAACCAAAAATAAATCGTAACTTATGACGACGTCTTGCGGCTCTTAATAGGGACATTGAAAACTACGCCAATCAACTGATGCGGCAAAACTGGTACAGTACATGCGACAGCATGGAATCCCAGAATTGGTCTTGCGAAAACTTGGAATCTCCTGCTCCGCCTCATTGACCCGGAAAGTAGCAAGACCACGCAAAGGCACCGCTTGAGTATTCTGCTTCACAGATTTGAAGGTTCCGACAAAGAGCTTATTGAAACAATTGGACAGAAGTACAAAGGGGACAGCTCCGCAGAAGTGCTCCGGCCATATTCGGAGACCGGGAACGAAACCATGGAAAGCACCCTCACGGTGCACGAAGTACGAGGTGCCATTCACAACCTGCGAACCCGCTCCGCCCCGGGTCCAGACGGCATTACAAATAAAATGCTACGGAATCTGGACAACAATTCTGTCGAGGTCTTAACCCGGTACATGAACGTGTGCTGGGAACGGGGTCAAATCCCGGGCCAGTGGAAAACCGCGAAGGTAGTCATGATTCCCAAATAAGGCAAAAAGCTCCAGATAGGAAACTTAGGACCTATATCTCCTACTTCATGTGCCGGGAAACTTATGGAACACCTGATCCTCAACAGAAAATACAATTACATGGAGGAATACGGCCTATTTCCACACACAATGATCGGTTTTCGGCCGAAACTCTCAACACAAGACGTGATGCTTCGACTGAAACATGACATCATAGACGGAGCGCATTGCTCACCACTAGACACCAGGGCTATACTGGGAATTGATCTTACAAAAGCATTTGACTGCGTAAGAAACACGGCCATCTTTGAAAACTTAACGAAACTGGGCCTAGGCTGCAGGACGTACGAGTACGTTAGGAACTTTCTTTCGGACCGCACGGCTACGCTCAGCGTATGAGGTATTCATTCGGACACGCTGGAACTGGGGAGCACGGGGACGCCGCAACGCTCTGTTCTCTCTCTCCGTTCCTGTTCAACGTAGCCATGATTGGCCTCCCCGAACTCCTGGACAACAGTCACGGGTTCAAATACAGCCTATTTGCAGGTGACGTCACGCTGTGGGTTCCGGGTGGCAGTGACGGACAGATACAAGACACACTACAAAGGGCAATAGAGGTAATAGAAACTTACGTGATCCCTCGTGGCCTGAACTGCTCTCCAGAGAAATCAGCGCTTCTACTCTATCGCCCGACTAGCAGGGGACGCCGGACAGACTCAGTACCTCCGGACATTCAGCCCTTTACATGCGGAGGCCAACGCATCCCGACAGTTTCAAGTATCCGAGTCCTGGGCCTCCGCATCCAGGCCAACGGACACAATTCAGAGACCATACTCGCTCTCGAAAAGAGCGTACACCAAACAACTCGCCTGATCTCACGAATAGCCAATCGACACCACGGGATGAAAGAACACAACCTCGTGAGATTGGTACAAGCCTTCGTCATTAGTAGAGTAACATATGTCGCCCCATTCCTGCACCTGAAACGCGATGAAGAAGCCAAGCTAAATGCCATGATAAGGCGGGCTTATAAACAGGCCATAGGGATCCCGTTAACAGCCCCAACCGAACGGTTCGAGGCACTCGGGCTTCACAATACCCACAGCGAGTTTATCGAAACTCAAAGGCTGTCACAGCGGGAGCGACTTATCCAGAGTCTAACAGGCAGACAGATCCTCAAATCGCTTGGCATTTTTCCCGCAGGGATACCCCGAGCCAAAATAGACCTACCAGCGGAAATAGGGGATCGCATGTACATACCACCGCTACCGAAAAACATGCACCCCGTACATAACCAAGAGCGGCGACAGGCCAGGGCCAAAGCCCTACACAAAAGATATAAAAAAGATCTGAGGATGTGGTATACGTAGACGCCACTGATTACATTGCTCCCGACGCCATGGCCCTCGCAGTGGTCAATTTTCGTGGGATTCAATTGCCTCATGCTCGGTCCGCACGACGGACACAGAGGTGGGCGAAGAGGCGGCCATCGCCCTGGCGATGACAGCTTTTCCAAAAATTAAATTCATTGTTAGCGACTAAGTCGGCTATTTTAAATTATTCGAGAGGGCGAATTTCACCCGAGGCGTCCCAAATCCTAAAATCTCGATCCCATGACGAGCGGAACGGGAAGATATACTTGATATGGGCACCGGCCCACTCGGGCCTGGCCGGAAACGAGTGTGCGCACGATGCGGCTCGAGGCTTTACCGACCGAGCTGGCGTCGACACTTCTGACCCAGACGCTCACTCGCTTCGCTGGACGGGCAGAGACAGGCTTGTGTCTTACAGGGAGCTGACTACTCATTACCGGCTTGAACGAGCCCGCTACCCCCTACCCCCCCGCTCATCCATCCCTCAGTAAAAGGCAATCTGTGGTTTGGCGGCTTCTTCAGACGAACTCGTACCCGAACCCCGTCGCGTATAGTCATTGTTATCCTGGACAGTTTTCAGATAAATGTCGGAGATGCAAGGAACGGGCCGATCTTGCACATATATTATGGGCATGTCCTCAGGCGACTCCTCAGAGCCGCAAAATTAGCAGTAATGAGCAGTGGGAGACCGTACTGCTCAGCTCAGACCCGGCGGATCAAGTCTGGGCCATCCAGTTAGCCGAAGACGCTGCTAGGACCCAAGGGCTCCTGGCCGACGCCTAGGGTGGAGGTCTAGCTCTCCTCCACAAACTGGACAAATAAAGTTATTTCTCTCTCTCTCTGGAAGCGCATTTCATTGCGTAGATCATAATACTAGGGTCAGTTTTTGGGACCTTCTCCAACAACGGAGGAACAAAAGTAATTTGAGGCTTCCCTAATTCGTGCTGAATTGGCTCACCGGTTCAGATGTCAGAGTGGCATTTGCCGGTATTTGTGTCCCGTTGAGATACCGGCGTAGTCGATTAATGGTAGTGAGTTAACAAGGCCTGTCGTGAGAATCTGCATTTCGGAGCACATTGAGCTTCTTGCAGATTCTGAAATCTTCGTTGAACCGGTTTATACATCTCATAAAAGTATACATAATTTTAAAGATGTTCTCTGCGGTGAAAATAAAAGTGTGACAAAGCGTTTTTAAGTTATATTAGTATTAAGAGGCTTGAACTGTTGATGGTGCATCTCTGTCATGAGCTAAATACTTAATATGGCTGGAGTGAAAAAAACATTCACTCCTTGGGTATTGAAAAATGGTCGAAGATGGTTAACATATTTCTTAATGTATCGCAGGCCATTTGTAATATGGAACCAGCTTCTAAATTATCACGAATTCTTTTTAAAGTTATGGGGTTGTTGATATATCAAAATGGTGTTTGCTAGAAATATGCTTCCCTAGAAAGAACCAAGTAACCATCCGAAATTTTTTATACCAGACATGCAAATGAGGCAGTAGGATTCTCGAAAAAACCCACACGAAGTTATAATACCTAGGAAGTTACATCAACAATCAGCAGAACATGTTAGACCTACAAACGTGAAATTTACGGAATAAATTGCTTTAGAGCGAAGGAACCCTAAGAAGACCCCCTTGTACTACTGGCTTAATGAAGTGGAAAAAATTTGCCGTGTATCTGCTTGCTTTATTGAAGATATAATCAAAGGCGAACCTTTAGAAATCTTTGCCATCTAAAAAAAATTAGTAATGGCTTAGCTCGGCTATGCCAGGATATACGTAGCGTGAGCTAAGGTTCAGCAATCCAATCCAATCCAATCCAATTCAGTCCACTCCAGTTCAGTCCAGTCCAGTCCAGTCCGGTCCGGTCCAGTCCAGTCCAGTCCAGTTCAGTCACTGCTCCTCGCGCATGCGCAGCACGGCTCTCCAGGAGCCACGCGAAACGGCTATCAAGCGGCCCTGGCGCAGCATCAGACTTGGCTACTGCGCAACGGAGGCGCACAGCTGGGCACGCGCCGGCGCCAGTGCGTCTGCTGCGGCTATGACGTCACTCCTATGGAATGCGCAGACCGGCGAATGTGCAGACCCAATTCTCTATGCACCCGTACTCCAATTGGATTAGATTTACAATCCAATTTAATTCAATCAATCCAATCCAATCCAAATACAATGCAATACAATCCAAATCCGATCCAATCCAATGCTCCTCGCGCTTGCGCAGCACGGCCCTTCAAGGTCCACGCGAAGCTGATCAACCTCGGTCAGTGTAGCTTACGCTACAAAACCGCTCTTCAATCCCTCTCACGTCCATGAAGTTTTTAGATGCGACGCATCTCTTGCTCTGGGGTATGTCCCTCCTGCGTCGTCGGCGTCGCACACCACCTGCGCATGTGCAACTCTCCCCCGTTCTTCTCTCCGACAGCTGTGTGCAACACTTTCACTCCGTGCATTAGCATAACAACAAACAGCTGCGCGCGCGCTTCGCTCCGCTCGCGTCTGCTCCGGTCGCAAGTGGGCGCATGCGCGACTCTCCTCCGCTGTCTCCTCTCCTTCAGGCGCTGTGAATATAAAAGCGGGTAGCGCGCTGCGCGCTGCGTCGGTTCTGTCAGCGCTCGCTCTTGTTCGACTCCGCGTGACATTTGCTTGACGACTCCGTGCTTGACTTGATTCTTCCGATGAAGACGTGATGGAAGCGACGGTCCGTTCAGCGAGTGGGCTGACACAATCCAATACCAGCGTCAGCGCAACGTTCAAGGACAACGTTACGACCAGTGTTGTACGGAACGGCGTTACAAGAACCGTTCCTGGAACTAGTTCCTTTTTGGAGGAATGAAGGAACGCGAATGAAAGGAACGCACCGTCAAAGGGTCGGTGGAACTATAACGTAACTCCCTGGCGTTTTTGGAAGAGGAACGGCGTTTGCCGTTTCTCGCTAGGATCGTGTTTTTGATGCGCTCGAACAAAAATACAAAGCGCTACGTTTCTCCTATAAGATGATCTGCCCGCCCTTCAGCCGTATGCTTCCTCGAAAGTCAAAGGCAGAAGAATTCACGCAGCAGGCCGCAGCTTGTTCTTTCATGCTGGTTGCTTACGCGGCGTTCGACGGGTGAATAGCGTCCGCGAAATCTTTTCCCCTTCATCGTGCTGGGGAGGCCAGAATGCGCGTCTGGCCGAAAATTGTTCTGCGGGGAAAGAATAGACGTTTTAGCGCGCCGTTCTGTCGTATATTGTTACGGGTTGACGGGGATCCGGTTGGGCCCTTGGGCATTAGGGATTAGTTCCGCGGGCCTGCACTGCCTGCGGGCCTGCGAGCCTGCCTAGAGGAGTGCACTTGACTTCACCATTGCGTCGAGACTCGAAAACTTGAAGACGACTTTGCCGCTCTCGTCAACGCATTCATTTTTTTTTGCTCCTTATAATGAGGAAGCGATTTAACTGGGGTTCCATGATATGCGCGACTTGATGAGTTAATTCCCAAGGAGGCGACTAAGGCGCAGAAAGAGCGATTCCTGGAGTGGGGGCGCCGTCTAAAGACGCGCGGAAGGGCGTACAGCGACGTGTCTTTGGTCAGCGGCTTTTGGGTGGCTTTTTGTGTCACATTATAGAGGTTTCGTGCGCCCATGGTGAATGTAGTTTTTCTCTGTTTTAAACGCGAAGTGTGCATGTCATGTTGAATGTATCACCCAATTCCTGAAAAGCCTCCACTAAGAGGCTGCAGTATGTTCTAAATAAAAAAAGAAAAAATCTCTCTTCGGAGACTAACTCCACCACGCCTAGGATTTTCAGGGGAAACCGAAAATAAATGTCTGAAAAAAAAATCTATACGGATTCAAGCGTACAGGCGGGAGGTGGGAGGGGGGGGGCGCTAGAACAAAGAATAAAATGTGGTAAATGTAGGCTTGTTAACATTAAACGGGTTGGTTGTCCTGAACACAATGGGTGGAATTTGTATGCACAACCGGTACGCGCTTAATCAGCATTTAGGACTTAGAACCTGCGGCTGTTTTCCAAAAGGCCCGTTTTTCCTCCCCGACAATTCCTAGACCAGTGTGTGAATTCTTTTAGCAAGGCAGCCCAGCCTATTTTTCATAAGGTTCTCTTCATTGGGGGGCTTCTAATGTTTGTCTTTTTGGTATTGAGAGTGTGCGAATTTATGTAATTTGGGGGTGTGTAATTTAAAAAACACAAAAGAGGCGGTGACCATATAAACGCGGGTTGTTTACAAAAAAGAGGGAATATAAATTAACAACCTGTCATAAATAAAAAAAAACGGTGTAAAGAATTCAATTGCTGCATAACAGGTGTCCAGGAAGATTTAAACAAAAATATAAATGTAAAACTTCTAAAAATACCTGGCAAAGCGCATGGCTCTCAAAAAAATAAATTCTCTCCAGATTGTTGTCTCCCAGGTAAGCGGAAATAAAAATCTTTCGGCTCGCAAACCGGCAAGCACCGGATAATTTGGTCGCCGAAATGCCGTACACCGAAATGTCGCACCGAAATGTGCGTGCACGAAACGCCCGTACACCGATATGCGGCCCAAAACTTCCGCACCGAAATCGCACCAAAATGCCCTGCCCGGAGTTTGTTCGGTGCTCCCTGAAAAAATTTGCAACGTTTCTTTTGATTTTTTTATCTCCAGATAATCGGCCGGTTTTAATATTCGTTAATATACGGTTCGATATAAGTTTTAAATGTCTCACTTAATTTCGATGGATTATCAACATATTTAAATTTAAAATCTAATTGTAACGTTAAGTAACGACACGTTCCAATTTTCGAAGTGACTGGAACGCGTTCCTTTTGCAATAAAGGCTTGTAACGGAAACCGTTCCAAAATTGAAGGAAAGAGAAACGCTTCGTTCCTATTTTGGGGAATGTGTACACACTGAACCAACTGAACCCTGGCGGTAAAGGAGGTTCTCGCGGGAGGATGGGCGTAATTTTTCTCTCGTGTCGCAACTACCACGTAGCTAAGGTTTTGTTCAAACAATTCAAATCCCCGTGCTTAAACTGTGCGCGCCACGAAAGCACATAGTGCGACTTTTAGACTCTTTTAACCATTGGATTTTTTCCTTCTATTGGAAAAGAAATACCGTGTCTTTCACCAAAAGTTAAATATATGTTGAAATGATCGTGTATACTCTCTCCTAGCCTTACTAAATAAAGGCTTTTAGAGTTGCCTCATTTCTCTTATTGGTATGTGCCCAAGGTTTGATTGGTCTCGGTACGACGTGATATTTGTTTACATATGCAGCCATTTTGTCTGGCGCCTCTCCTCTATCTCTCTTTTCTCTCTGCTGCGCGGACTGAGCGGCCGGTCGCATCTGCCCGTCACAACCTGCGGCGGTTTCGTTGGGAGGGATGGCAACACTGAAGCTGAAACAATTGGCCCAGACGCTTCCGGGTGCGCGATGGCGGTACTCTTACGAGTAGCTTATTTAGTGACTACTCTCTCCCCATCCCACCTTTCTCGTTGCCCTCCCCTTCCGCAACTGAATAGAATAGATGTTTGATGAATTCTGTTTTTCCGCGGCCACCAACTGGCACGCCACCTGTCGGGGCAGACCGTGACGTCCGCTGTTACCCCAGCTGCTATAGGATTTCATGGTGTTATACAACTGTGACTGAAAGGTATCTCTGTAACCTACTGAAAGAAAACATCCCTCGGTGATATAGTCATTTAAGCCCACGTATACTGCAAATTGTGGCTGGGAACCATTAGTAAAGGGCAAGAGTTTAGCCGTGTTTGATATTCGCACGCCTGCGGTAGCAGCCTACGTATTAGCAGCGGGCGGGTATTCCTATTGTGTGAAAGTTCACGGTGAACTAACCAAGTATACAAGGAACGAGTAACTAAATATTTGTTTTACCTTAAGGTATGCGGTACATCTGGGCATCACAGACAGATAAAATCTTTAATTGGTAAGTTGGGTAGGTAGCCTGTTGAACCCACCAACGCCGTACATTTTTTTTCGCGCGGTTTTATTCGAACCCAACTCCTAGTCGCCTTCTAACTGCATGCCTAAGGAGAGAGTTATCAATTTGACATCGGGCAGGAATTTCTAATTGCGTTCGGCCCAATTAACTAGGAACTAATAAACCGGCAAACAAAAACGCAATATGTGTAATACTGTTTGGCATACAGGTTACACCCACGAAAACACAGGTGAAAGTGGTTTTCTTTCTCCTTTTCAGTTTCAAGCCGCCGTAGTAGCAAGGTCCCTTCGCAACCAAAGTATAACTGTGCCCATTGCCATTTCAACGACTATGAAAGGTCGGTGGTACAAGCCCAAAAATCCCGACCCGAAAAATCCCCAACCCGGCGGTTACAACGTGGGGCAGCCCTGTGTTTCACAGAATCTCACTTTACCAGATGCCAGCCCACTCAAGGTAGGTTGGGCGAAACTTCCTCATTTGGCAGCCCTACAACAAAGCGAAAATTTCTGTCGAAGAACTAAAAAAATGACACAAACAAACAAAACAAGCAAAGAAACTGTTGTCAAAATTTAGTTCCACAAGATACGTGGCCGGAAATCGCAAAGCTGTCCCATTACATGGTGGCGTCTTCAAAAATGTTTGAGTGTTGGCGTGCAGCTGTTCCCCTGAAGGGTTTTCTTAGCGCCGCAGCCATTTGATTCAAAATACTATACTTGTGTGTCACATATTGCAGGTAAACGTAAGAGAAATATGCAACGTGATTGCATGCAAGTTCAAAATATTGATGCCAGTCACCACTGTGATTTTTTTTTCCAAGATCCTTTCTTCTTGAACCGCGCTGTATGAAAACTTCAACATACAATGGTAGAGCCCACATGGACGCGACTATCTTAGTTTTAGTACACGCGCGGTTGTAACAAGCTGCATAACCAACTAGCCCCGTCTAAGCCTTGCCAAGATCCTTTCCTTAACACGCACCACTGTGAAACAGTATCTACATCCTGGGCTTTGACGCGAGCACTTAAATCGTGTCAAGGGTGAGAATTTCTATCAGTACGCAGGAAACTGTGGGTACAACCACCATTCAAAGTATTTTGGTGGAGGCTGATGCGTTCAAAAGCCCCTGACAGGGTGGAGAGCAGCGCTCCAATTAAAAAATTGCGAAAGTACAGAATGGCTACTTTTTAGGTTCGGGTTTTTTGTGTGTGATGTCACTACTGTTCCTTCATAATATTAAGGTAATATTTAATTAACCATGTCAAAACTAGCCATTGATACAGTAAAGGTGTTTTGCTGTGATTGGAAACAAAGCAAGTACGATTTCGAATCGAGGTTCCATTATTACAAGAAACTGTGTCCATTTGCGTAAAGTATTTGGGTAAAAAGAATATTCTGATTCCTATTTGCGGTAAACTGTATCACATACGTTTTCTATAATTAAGGATTTTAATGTAGTAAGCTAGATAAGAAGGTGGCACATTAAAGGTGACAGCTTCAGAATGCACACGTGGCGTTGTTAGGTGGATGTGCTTGTCGAACACTATAGACCGCTTACACCACCACGCTTCCTGCGCCGCCATGAAGGACGAAGTGGCGTCATTTGCCAATCTGGCCTTTTAAAACACGTTTATGGTCATGGTATTTGCAGATAGATGCAGGTGCGCATTAGCGAGCGTCAACGCGGCTTGTGTTGCGAATTTTTTCCAGTGTTGCTGCGAATGAGGTCTTTCATTTTGGCTATGTAGGGTGTACCAATCTCGCAGATTACTTAGTCGTGAAAAAGCGCGCACACAAACAAAATTAGCCGCGGCTTAGCTCGGCTATGCCAGGATATAGGCAGCGTGTGCTAATGCTCAGCTGGTTATTCTTAGGTTTCCTGGTTGTCTAGGATTGTTGATTACCATGCTTACTACTGCTAAAACGATTTTCATTCCAATCCAGTCCAATCCAATACAGTCCAATCAAGTCCGGTACAGTCCAGTACAGTCACTGCTCCTCGCGCATGCGCAACACAGCTCTCCAGGAGCCACGCCAAACGGCTATCAAGCGGCTCCGGCGCAGCGCGAGATTTGGGCGCACAACTGGGCATGCGCGGCGTCAGTGCGTCTGCCGCGGCTATAACGACACCTCTTTAGAATGCGCAGACCGGCGAATGTGCAGACCCAATTCTCTACACACCCATACTCCAATTGGATTGGATTTGCAATACAATCCAATACAACCAAATTTAATCCAATCCAATGCTCATCGCGCTTGCGCAGCATGGCCTTTCGAGGTCCACGCGAAACTGCTCAACCTCGACAGTGTAGTTTACGCTACAAAATGTTTTAGCGCAGTTTTGACGCGCGCCTGTAGACGAGTTTCTTGATCATGCATTTCCTTCAACATTGAGCTGCCTGACAGACCTAGTTTTATTGTATTTCTACTTAAGGTCTTAGGGCAGCAAAGCGCGAAGGCTGTAACGCCATGCATTATGACACAATTATGCATCTCCTTATACGGTTTTAGAGCTTGTTTTCAAAGCCTTTCTTGCCAGAGCACAGTGGAGAGGTTGAATGTGAAAGCATGGTTTTGTAAGTATGAACGGTAGTACAATAAAAAAAAGAACTAAAGCCTTTCTACTCAATGTGAAAGATGTTGAAAGTGCAAAGAAATGATTCGCCATAATGGGCTATAGCGCCGTTATCCGCTAACTGCTACCACCTAGTGCAATCCAAATTTCCGCCTTCGCAGTGCTCGTGCGCCCCTTCCTGAAACTCCGCCAGTGGGAGTTCTGTTATTTAGTGTTTGCTTTTCCTACCGCATGTTTCGGCGTTGCACTGCCACTTTTTGCACCTACTAGAGTACAAACCAACCTGACGAGTGTTCCTAACAAAATTAACGCAGGCGCTGCAGGTTAACTAGGTATATTTTGCCTCAAATGTACCTAAATTTTTCTTTGCACTAAGCAACGGGGAGATGTATGACACGTGCCAACGGTTCACAAGTTTCGAACGCTTATGACTTGTATAAACCGCTTGGCTTTCGAAGCATCTGGATTAACTCCGCGACTATGGAACGCCGTGTGGCTCTACTTGGGTCCCGCGAGTGAGCTACGACGATAAGACGAGCCCATTAAAGTGCACCGCACTTTAAAAAATTAGCAGTGGCTTAGCTCGGCTATGCCAGGATATACGTAGCGTGAGAGGGTCATCACTCCGACCCAATCCAATATCCAGTCCAGTCGTCCCGTCCAGTCTCCAGTCACTGCTCCTCGCGCATGCGCAGCACGGCTCTCCAGGAGCCACGTGAAACGGCTATCAAGTGGCTCCGGCGCAGCGTCAGACTTGGCTACTTGGCTACTCGCAAAGGAGGCACACAGCTGGGCACAAGCCGGCGCCAGAGCATCTGCCGCGGCTATGACACTCCTCTGGAATGCGCAGACCGGCGAATGTGTAGAACCGATTCTCTACACACCCGTACTCCAAGTGGATTGGATTCCTATCCAATCCAATTACATTTAATCTAATTCAATCCTATCCAATCCAAATCAATCAATCCAAGCCTAGCCAATCCAAGCCTAGCCAATCCAATGCTCCTCGCACTTGCGCAGCACGGCCCTTCAAGGTCCACGCGAAACTGCTCAACCTGCCCAGTGTAGCTTACGCTACAAAGCCTATCATTGGTGCCAAAATTGTATGTTTCTATTTGACAGCTTCTTAATGTTTCGATATGCGATGAAACAGTTGCTGTTCTCGGCGTTAGTCGTGAGTTGATTTGCAGCTGACGCGGGCAGCCAATCCCACGTTCTGTGCTGCTTCCTGTTTGTTCTGTGCCAATTTGCATTGGTCGGAAAAAATGGATGTGTGGCAAAGAACGTTACACGGGCTTTCGAGGGGAGATCGCGAAATATTGCTTAGCGCGTACAGTCCACTTTCGAAACACTAAAACGGGGTTTTAAAGCTTTGTTAGACACATAAAGTATTTTCTCGAGGTTGGACATAACTGCGGTCGTGAGCCGTTTTTTTTTTGTTTTGTGCTCAGCATAACAGAAATATATTGGCTGAATTAGGTGGCATGGCAATTTTCGGTCCTCTTCTTTATTTTTACTGCTGGAATA